>OY294058.1:60637786-61837786 GCA_958510865.1 Myrrha octodecimguttata
CTTTGAGATGGCCTTTTCAGTTGAGTTCAGTGAATATGTGGAGTCAAAGAGAAGAGATATATGATGATGATCCTTGTAATAATTTGCCCAACAAGGAGACCGTTGAGTGCTATGAACCACTTTGTCCTGAAGGCTCAGACTTCGTTGACAACCGTGAGTAGCTGATATTTATTTCTCAATACACATCAAATAACTGTTCAGTATCTTATACTCCAATATTTTGTGGTAAGTTTATTTTTTCATTTCAAGAACAGCAATCAATTTTTAAAACCCTTGGGCATCTAACATTCTGAATGATGTATCTATCTTTAGTGCCTCATATAGAAGTTAGAATTCATGAAACATCTGAGAGCGAAAGGTTAATCAACAGATCACTGAGAAACAGAACTGATTTGCACCATTGTATTCAGAACAGTGACAAGTATGTTGCCAAGCTATGAAAATAGCGTTGAACTGTTGTTAATTAGTGAGCAAAAACGAAAGGATGAACATCAATGCCTAGAATAAAATCCCAATAAATATTACACGTTCATCTGAATTAGATATATGTACAAATACTTTAATTATTATTATTAAAAACCATAAGAGTAGTGAAACCTATAAACTCAAACCAAAAATAACATTCGAACAAAATATAAGATAGTAGCAATAAGTATAAAAGATATAACAGAAAAAAAAAATAATATCAAGTGGCCAATTTTCAATGTTGCGTGATCCAGACGTCATAAGCGTTCTTGAAGGCATTGGTGGAAGATGCACTGATCACGCGTTCGGGTAGTCCGTTCCAAAGATGAAACACCCTGTTAGTGACGAATTGTTGCCCCTGGGATGTTCTGACACCCCTCTTGTGAGTTTCACCAAGTGGCCCCTTAAGTGATTAGAGTTGCGGGCATACAGACATTTGATGTCTTCGCCGAGACGGCCGTGAAGGGCACTCTAGGTAAAAATGGCATCACCTCTAGTTCTTCTTTCCCCAAAGTAAGGCAAATTGAAAATCCGCGGCCTCTCCTCATACGATGGCCGGTTAAAACCATAAGTAAAGCGAGTAACCCACCGCTGGACAGACTCCAGGAGGACCGCATCAGCTCGAGAGGTAGGCCACCAAACGGGACCAGGGTACTCCATGATGGGACGAATATAATAACTATAAAGTCTGCTAAAGGTCCTAGCGTTGCAGCCATTAAATGATTTCAGCAGAAGAAAAGCCATTTGTTTAGCTCTGTTAGTAATTGCCGAAATGTGCCGAGACCACGTTAAGTCATTCGCATCACACCAAGGTCGCAATGATGAGAAACCGATGTCCAGAGTCTTGCCCTCTATTGTATATTCATGGTAAGGGTTGTTTTTACCAATATGAAGGATTGAGTACTTAGAGACGTTCAAAGGCAGCAACCAAGCAGTTACTAATACCCAAAGCATTTAAAAAGAACAAATGGAATTCCTGGACAATCCTTCCTCTTTGAAGATAATTTAGTTATTTACTGTTGAAACTTTGTCCATGTGTATATGTTGATTGATTGAGCTCGGGATCTGTTATCTGCGTGGATCCTCTCTTCGGTTGTTTATTAGATCAGAACCATGGTGTAAGATCTCGTGATTGTAAGAAAATCGGAAGGACATTCCACAATAAGATCTGATTTGCCTTCAAACTACCGATGCATACAATGCTTTTGATTTACGAAATATGTATGATATTGGCATTATAACCTATAAATAGTATTGGTTATCTCAATTAAGTAGGTATTCTCTCACACCAAACGACCACAGCTCAAGCAGTGTTGAGTTGTAGTGATTCTTATGAGCCTTTGTTCAGTAATTCAAAAATAGGAATTGGTTTAATGGAGAAGAAAGAGATCCAGTTAAAATAAATTAACATAATCACAAGGACGACTACCTGTCGATAAATCATCAAATATTCCTCCTTGATCAGAGCTAATCATCCAATCAACAAAAACATCTACACCGAAGAAGCGGATCCAAGGAGAATAACTACAGCTGTTTCACAGCTGTTACTGATCGTCAGGTCAACTTACCTTGGATAACACCGCAGAGGGAATCTCGATTGTTATCGCCTTTCAGATGGACGGCTGCAGTTTAACAAAGTTCAGCGTGCCATCTTCCGGGAGCATTTTGCGAATTCCACCCTCGAGTGCAGAATACTTCGATCGATGTGCATGACGTTCATCCTTTAGTCGTATCAGGTCGCTGTATCTGCGATATTGCAGATTTACAAACACCATCACGACATAGAAGCGCTCGGTTCATGTGGATTCCCACAAGACGAAAACGTCCAACATCTAACAAAGATATGACTTGGTTTAATGGGGAAGAAAGAGCTCCAGTAATGATAAATTAGCATAATCACAAGGACGAATATCTGTCGATAAAGAATGAACGTCATGCACATCGATCGAAGTATTCTGCACTCGAGGGTGGGATTCCCAAGATGCTCCCGGAAGATGGCGCTGTACGTTGTTAAACTGCAGCTATCCATCTGAAAGGTGACAAGTATCGAAATCAGTAACAAATGTGAAACAACTATAGTCATTCTCATTGGATCCGCTTCTTCGTTGTAGATGTTTTGGTTGATTGGATGATTAGCTCTGATTAAGGGGGAATATTTGTTGATTTATCGACAGATATTCGTCCTTGTGATTATGGTCATTCAGAAATTTATTGAATTAATTTTTTTGTTTTTTAGCGGCAGTGTGTAGTCTTCCCAAGGATGCTGGTTTATGTAAGAGCAAATTCGATAGATGGTACTTCGACAATACCAAAGGAAACTGTGAGATCTTCAGCTATAGTGGCTGTGAAGGAAACATGAACAATTTTAAAACTTTAGATAGATGTCAGAGTTTGTGTCTGACTGGATTTCAAAGTAAGTTTGGATCTATATGTTGCCACTTTCGTGGATCCATCTTAAATTCGCTGTTTTTGTGCAGAAGATCTTCAGTCAAACCAAAACAGGTCGACGTTTGTATTAGGATCGACGAATAAAACATATCCAGTAAATATTCAAAGTGATGGAAATAAAGGTGACTTCAGAACAATTACATTTCAAACCCACATTCTGTCATTAATATGAATTTTTCATGGAAACTCATTCGTTGTAGGGCCAGGAATTTCCATTGTTGAAAACAACACAAGGACAATAGTACACTGCTCAGCTTCGGATTGGACGAAGTGGAGTCCTTGTTATATTTCTGATTCTTCTTGTGGTCACGGATTCAAATACAAATTGAGACATATCGAGGTAAGGGACCGACTATTAACTCTAAAGAGATGGCATGTTCTTTATCTGAATATCATGGTTCCTCACCCTTCGTTCTCTAGATGCAGGGTGATTTCGTCATATCATATGCATTTTCCAAAAAAACACGCCTCCTGCAATAAGGATGTCCATAAAGTTAGCAGAGCCACTTGCATGGAAGTCAATGAAAACCATCTCATTAATTGTCGTATATTTGTCGAGAATTTGTCGTGAAAGAAAAAAATTTGTCGCGCTTCTAGTTTTTTTTTAGGGGTGGCTCTGCTTACTTATTATTAAGTTAGCAGAGCCATTCTAAAATATGCATCTAATTCGATCAGAAATGTTATGAATAATTGTCGAGTATTTGTCGTAGACCATCTAACCTGAAAAAACCAGAAAAAATAATTTTTTTATAGGTTTTAATGAAATGTTTGGGTTTCTTAGGAAATTTGTCATATTCGGCAACACTGCATTGGTAAATTGATATTTCAGGTATATTTTCCGTATCATGATTGACTGATATTGGGTTGTATATGTTAAATATTCTATTTCCCGAGATGAACAATTTTTGTTTCAATGCTGAATAATGGAAATATTCAATTCTCACAGATATACATCGACGTAACTTTGTGATACAAGAAAGTTAATCAGATGACCGTTTTTTCTTCCAGAAATGAGCTGAACGATTGGAGGACGACCAAAACATATTTGTCGTGAAAGAAAAAAATTTGTCCCGCTCTTTGTTTTTTTTTGAAAGGGGTGGCTTTTGGTCGTCCTCCAATCGTTCAGCTCATTTCCGGAAGAAAAAACGGTCATCTGATTAACTTTCTTGTATCACAAAGTTACGTCGATGTATATCCGCGAGAATGGAATATTTCCATTATTCAGCATTCAAACGAAAATTGTTCATCTCGGGAAATGGAATATTTAAAATATACAACCCAATATCAGTCAATAATGATGAGGAAAACATACCTGAAATATCAATGCAGTGTTGCCGAATATGACAAATTTCCTAAGATACCAGAACATTTCATTGAAACCTATAAAAAAACTATAAAAAAATTATTTTTTCTGGTTTTTTCAGGTTAGATGGTCTACGACAAATACTCGACAATTATTCATAACATTTCTGATCGAATTCGATGCATATTTAAGAATGGCTCTGCCAACTTAATATTAAGTTAGCAGAGCCACCCCTTAAAAAAAACTAGAAGCGCGACAATTTTTTTTCTTTCACGACAAATTCTCGACAAATATACGACAATTAATGAGATGGTTTTCATTGACTTCCGCGCATGTGGCTTTGCTAATTATATGGACATGCAATGAGGTTGATTGATTCACTAATAATAACGAATATCAGGAATCGGACTGTATTAACTCCTAAATATTTCTTCATTCAACGTTTAGTTGACGAGATGGTCCTGTCGTCGACGTTTAAACTAGTGCAGTGAACGGTAGCAAAAGGGAAGCTGAATGGTATAATGTCGTATTCAGCGACCAATCCCAATTCTGTCTAGGCATGCAGGATAGTCGTAGAAGGGAAAACCACTGCCGTTGAGAGCCATGTGATATTGAGTTTGTGCATGTGCATAGGACTGCTGGACTTATGGTTTGAGCAGCTAGTAGCCGATCACCACTTTTGTTTATTGAAAGCAGTATGACAGCTTCGATTTATGTTGACAATGTCCTACCAACAACTCTTCTGCTTCAACTGGACGGCCAGTCCAGACGTGCTTATGCAGCAAGACAAAGCACATGCCCGAAATGCACATCGCAATTCGGATTTTCTTCAAGGAGCTGACATTAACTTTTTGCTGTGGCCACCCCGTTTACCGGATCTGAAGATGACTGTCCAATTCGCTCTAACTTCCACAGACTCTGTACCAGTAAATTCAGGAAGTTCAAATTGCTTGTAACGAGTTGTCACAAGCGGGTGGTCACAAGCCATATTATTTCTTCGATGCCTAGACGTGTACAACAGAAGGGTATTTATCTACGTAGTCGTCCAACATATTGTTTTTTTTGCTTGAAGGTTAATAAAATTTTCTGAAGATGTTATCTTTTCATTCCTGATGCAAGAGTACCTTCGAAAAATCAAGTTCACGAAGATATTCTCTAATAAGTGTAACACTGAAAATATTGAAGATCAAATAAACTCTTATTCCTGATATTCGGTTCATTATTAGTGGATCACAAGTATAGGCCATCAAATTTTTTGAATGATAGATACGTCTTTTTCTACAGAATTATTGATCCAGACATGTAAGAGATAACAGTCCGATTTCCTGGAGCTGCAAAATGGCGCAGGACCCGGGACCTCTCTCTTGTTTCGTCTACTTTGGGATTTACTTCAAATAGTTGGAAATGATGAAAAATCATGTTTTATAGCATAAATGCAAGCTCTTTCTTGATAATCCAACTCGGAAAAATCATAATATCGGCCGAAATATTCGATATAGTTCTTGCCCCAATTGTCATCTCAATCAATTAGTATAGCATTGGGAACTTCTGCGAAGATGCCAGCGCCCTAACGGTTAAATTTGGAACCTGTCCAAGCTAGTAGTTTTATGTAAACTAACCTTAGAAACGTGGTAGAGAACGAATATTTATTAAGCAGAGCTTGAATATTTAAAGAAATTATTATACTTTTGTGTAATATTTCTTGAGAAGGAACTTTTAGTTTGGATCACCATATAAAATCGTGCTTTAAATTTTTCCTGGAGGGTAGTTTCGGTGTTATTTTAATGTATGTTGCTTGGTGGATCAAAATGAACCAATATCTAAATTTATTTGAATTTCTGGAAAGATAGGCACCTCGAGAAGTAATTTAAGGACTCTTATTAATGTGAAGAAGTGCTGAATGTAGGCTATATTATGTGGTAAATCTAGAATCAGTCCAAATGATATGACTCGTTCTCTTTGTTTACAAACGATTGAATCAATAAAATGAAAACAGATTTTCTGCTTTAGTTCTTTACATCGTATTTCTAAAGGAAAGGAAACAGATAGACATATAATTGATTTTATTTTCATATTACAGCAGCTCAAGATACACATACAAAATGAAAAATGTCACAGCCTGGTTCAACCTACCTATCTAGAAATGAAAAATATTAATGTATTTATGTGAATAACTTCACCTATTATCAACAGAATATCTAGTTTTTGTCAGGTTTTCAACCAGATCACTCTTTTTGAATATGATTTTGTGTAGTATGTGAATTGGGTAAATGCTCGATAGTTTCTCTGCAGCATTTTTCATCAAATTTCTCTTAGTTTCATGACATCATGACATGAAGCTGTTTCGAAATGAATACAGTGTAATTTACCTTTATGAAAATGAACATCTGCAGAGAAATGCAGTGAACATACTTTCATGTATTTCGTAACCTGTTTTCCAATCTTCAATTTCTAAATCTAGGCCATTCTTCTATCATTGAGTTCCCTGCCAAATGCTGTTTTCAAATTAACTTTACTTTCATTTGGCTTAGGAAAAAATGAAAACTTGAGGTAAAAGATGATCCTTTCTTCTTTGACCATGAATAACATTGAGTTAAGGTACACAACAATAGTCATTTCGGGAGGATACCATTTCGAATTTATACAATCGAAAATTTTAATCGGAAAGAAAGAAATCGATTGATGAATATTACAAACACTTTCGGTATATCAAGATTTCAATTCGGACAACAACACGAAAGCTCGAAAAAAACTCTATAAGTAAGCAAAATACGTTAGAATTTTTATCTCCAGAGAGCGTATCGCTTAGCAGTAGTTGCGAATAGAAACAATGGATGATGATGATAGTCAGAAGTTCTGTAACCTGTTGTGCCGCCTCGTTCAAAATCAAATCTTCTAGGAAGTTAATGTAAATTTCAAACTAGCCTAGTGAATGCTTTCCCAAAGGTTCCCCATAATCAAATGCCAGCCATATAGTGAAGAGTTCACAACTAATAGCTACAACTGTAAAAATCAGCCCCTGAAATTTTGTTTCATAATTTTTGAACTGAACAAACAATTCTCCCCATTCCAGATCCTCCCAAACAATGGGGGGAAAACCTGCCCCACCCGTCTAATCAGAAGAAGAGACTGCCACATCCCTTGCAGCAACACAAACTACTACGAGAAGAAGAACGTACTGAAATACGACAATAAGGCTTGCATTATGACCGAGTGGAGCCCTTGGACGCACTGCCCGAAAAGCTGCCAGCCTGGATTCTTTCAGATGAGATACAAGTACGTCCTGGTGGAGCCAAACGATGGAAGCTCCTGCGAGAACCTGGTGGAGAGGAGACAGTGTGAATGTGGCTTTAAGTGATTGAAATAGAGCCTATTAGGATGTTAAACCATTGAATTTTGATGTTTAGATGCTTGTTACGATATTTGATCGTGACGAGATGTGCAATAAAATATTTTGATATACAAGGATTTATTTTATTTCTTGTCATTTTTTATGGAGTGTATAGTCCGTTTCAGAATGATTGTCATCTCAGGTGGCTGTGGAAACTCGAAATTATGTTGGTAATAGACCAGTCAGTAACATTTGTCTTGCAGGATTCATGTTGGTATTGAGAGTAATACTTACTTATGACTTTTTCAAGTTTGAGTTAACTTACTGAAAATATTTGTAATTTATTTCTGATTGTGTATGTTCTTGATTCAATCGGCAAATAAGTTTTGGATTTAAGTATTTCTTAAACCTTACCGAATTGAAGATGGCTGGAATTCATCAAAATATCTTTCGCCTAACTACAAGAGAACGTGGGGCAGCGAGCCGGTTTTTCAGGGATTCATCAGATATTTCTGCTAGTATTAATCGCGTTTAGCTAGTTTTTCAGGTAATCAATCATTTACCTATTCAAGGTGTTTTCTGATAAATAAATAAGTCTCAAAATTTAAGATAAGGCCAAGTACTGTCCAAAGAATTTTGAAGAAAAAAAAGGCAAGTCAGTACAGCTAGAAGTTAGCAGTGGAAGGAAACCTATTTCACATGATTATACCTTCAAAGATACGTTAAATGATGTTATTGTTTCGAAAATCAAAAGCAATGAATATATCAGTTTGGATATAATTTTTATTTTATTCTTTTCCTTCCTACATTCTGAGGGAAAAATAGCACAGGACTAGAACTTGGATGAATTTCTAATAGTCATCAAGAATACAAAGATTGCTGAAGAGTGAAATCTTCATTAAGAAGGAACTCCAAGTGATCTTTGATTACCTAAGTTTTCATTATTTAATGAATGATATCTCAAAATTGGAGTTTCTGGAAAGCCTGAATGATTTTATGTTGAAGCATTCCACGCTATTTTCATCATCAATCCTGAATTTCCATGATTGATCTGCAGTGAAATAATGTGGCTGTGTATTTTCAGTCGTCAGATTGGCTGTATGCCTTTTGGCAATTGAAACTAAGTTTGAAAATTTGTCAATGCAACAATGACGAAAATTATATACTGCCGCTGTACAGGTTTACAGCATCAGAGTATTATTAATATTCTCAACAATTTCAAATCAAATTTGCCTTGAAAATAATTTTATAGGTTATATTTGTATATTTTAATCTATGATCAACCCACAGAAATTTTTAGTTACTTTTTGTAACTAGAAATAAAGGCTCGACTAGATTTTCATGGCCTGCTCTGATGTCAATAATTTTGAAATGAACTTTATACTCGATTCACTTTTATTGTCAGGCGGTAGTCCCTGAAATAGGTCTGTCAAGTTTTTACGCGCATGCTCTAAGGGAAAAACGTGCTATCGTTTTGTCGAAATGTATGTAATTTTCGAATTTTTGAGCCGAAAATGGTCTCAAACGACTTGTAAGACTCACTGATGATATATTCTGTCTGGCCGGACTTGAAAATTTCAGGGTTGATTGCATTTCAAAATGTGGAGGTTAGTTTCGTTAATGGGCAAAATCGGTCGAATGATTTCGGAGTTAAAGCCATTTGAAGTTTTGAGGTTATTTCCCTGATATTTCGAGAACTAATGAAGCTATTGAATTGAAACTTGGTAGTTAGTTGGAGTATTAGAACTTGAAACTCTTTGCGAAATTTTGTTGAGATCGCGTTGTCAGTAAATTTCGAAAAAATTTATTTCAAAATTTTTTTCGAAAAAATTGATTTCTTCGGAAACTGTTCCTTACATTTGGGAAAAATTTCGAATGTACCTTGAGCTTTATATTTTACAGTAGTGTATTTCAGTTCAATACGATCATAATTTTTGAAGATATCGTGTCATTAGAACAATTTGAAAAAAAATTAAATTTTTTTTTCAAATAATCATTATTCTGTGATCTTCTCATCATAATATCTCCACTAATTTCTGCATGAACATTCAAACTGTCATTTATCGATAAAGAACTGGATTTCAATTCGATAATATTTGTTCTTTAGGAAATATTGAAGAAATAACATTTTGAATGAGTATACATTACCCATTCACGAATTCTGCCTTCGTAATTAAAGTCCGTAGATACACGCATTCGAAACTTTATTTTCCCAATATTTCCAAAAATACAGATCAGATCTAATTGAAATCAAGTACATTAGAAAGAAAACCTAGAAAAGCACTGCCGTGAAGGCTGCAGCTTTTGCGCGCATTCAAACATGTGCGCAAAAGCTGCCTTCGCGGCATAACAAAGCGAAACTATTTTTTTTTTGGTTTTCACTCCCAATGTCGAACAGAAATTTTTTTATGGAATTCGCGCTTTGCGGATTGCAGGATTTAAATATTTGTCAAGGGCTCTTAGTTCGTCGATGCTTAGACGGGTACAGGAGTGTATTCAGCTCTACGGGGTCCTTAAACACACTATTATTTTTTTCGCTTGGATGTTAATACATTTTTTCAATTTTTACGCGCTTGTTCTGGGGAACAGCGCATTATCATTTCGTCACGATGTCTGTAATTTTCGAATTTTGAGCCGAAGTTGGTCTCAAACGACTAGGTTGGACTCACTGATGAAGAATCCGTGGTCAAAATTGATTCTGTCCGTCCGACCGTGTGCGCTGTAACTCTCGAAAGGAATGACCTAGAGTCTTGAAATTTTCAGGTTGGGTTAAGATCCTAAATATCTCGGTTAAGTTCGTTAATAGGCCAAATCTGCCAAATGATTTTTGTGCTACAGCTATTTGAAATTTTGATTTCTCAATAACTCGAAAAATATTCATCTGATGGAAATGAATATGAACAGTGTCAATAAGAAGAATTATCCATGGAAAAAATCGAAAAAAAAATTTTTTTTTGGAAATTTTTTTAAAATTTTTATATTTCATTGAAATTTCACTGAAATTTCCAAGCCACCATTTCGCAATGTGAACAAGCGCTTAAAAGCTGCTGACTCCACGTCAGTGCTTTCCTAGATTTTATTGTTTCATTCTTGATGTAAGATTACCACATTGACAAAAATAATATTCGCGAAGTTATTCTTGCATCGTGTAACACTCCCAATTTCATTGAGTACCATATCTGAGGAATTATTAGATGGATTTCATACCCATTCAAGAATTCTGCATTAGTTATTGATCTCTGAATGTCTTCTATACGAACAACCACCCTCAAAATTGATTCATTTATTAGTTATTCTGCTTACGATCGACCGATTTTGTTGCAACCTATCCTGATCCAGATTCATCAAAATTATATTTAATAATTAATAAATAAAAATAAAAGTCTGCTCCACTGAAAAAAGTTTATTTCCTTATAGGTTACAATGCATTTCGGCAAGGTCACTTGCCATCATCAGTCATCAGACCTTTATATTTATTTCTTAATTATTATCTATCCAACTCCACCAATGGAGTCTCATCAAAATTTAAAATTTTACAGGGTGTTCCAAAATAAGTGTATCAACGGTCAACTGTAGATTGTTCAAGGAAAAATATTTTTTTTTCCATTTTTTCTTCCGGGTCTTCGTTTCAGAGATACAGGGTGTCAAAAATTATATATTTTTTTAGTTTTTTGCTAATATTTCCGGAGCCGTTTGAATTACAGAATGGTGTTTTTGTACACACATTGTCACAAGAAATATCTACTTCCTTGCACTTTACTGGGTTTTATTAGACGTGCCAATCGCGGAGATATTGAAGGTTTTTTCCCCCCCAACTTTGACACCACTGGACAAATTGGCATATCTACTGCAAATTTTGATGCGCCAATGTGTTTCACATAGAAAAAGTACTCCTAGTTCATAGCTCTCAAGTGAACCGTTTTCGACAAAACTGCCATTTTATGATCAAAAATTGAAATAAAGCAATATGACAATTAACACAGCTACCATTGATTATTTTTTATGGGGCACATAAGGACCATTGTCTATGAAACTCCTGTTAACACCGTAGAAGAGTTGACAGCTAAAGTTGAAGCCGTAGCAGCGCAAATTAAAAATACCCCTCAGATTTATGAACAACGTCCTTCGTACGAGGAGAGATTGAAAATCTTTAATTTACCTTCCTTTGAAAAGAGAAGAACAAGAAGGGACATGATATTTACATTCCACGCCCTTCATGACCATTTTGGCAAAGATATACGACATCTCTACTCCTTGAATGTGAATAATCTCAGAGGCCATGCATTAAAACTCCGAAGAGACGATTTCCGAACAAACCAGAGGCAGCAATTTATAACAAATAGAACTTTTCATCTTTGGAACAGTCTGCCTGGAGACCTGGTCAATGTTTCTTCCACTAACTCCTTCAAGAATGGTTACGACTCCTGGCTTACTCGACGGTGATCGAACGACACATCTCCACATTTTACTTCATATATTTTTTTTTTTCATAATCTTTTTCATAGCTGAAGCACATATTTCGTTTGAACGTTATTTTAGTTTGAGTTTATAGGTTTAATACCTCTACTCTTATTGTAATTATAATAATAATAATAATAATAATAACGTTCATGGGAACATGATCCAGACGTTATTGTAATGCGTGCATTGAAGCCAACGGGATTAATTTCGAGCAATTCTTGTAATCTTGTTGACTATGGTAGCTGAAAATAATGAAAAATAACTTCGCAATTCAAAATTGAACGCCTAGTTGTCAGATTTTGTTGAAATCAATGAACTCGCTAATTATCACCACTAATTTTTCTAATTACAAGAAATTTACAATGCGTTAGCAAATAATTTTTGATCATAAAATGCCAGTTTTCTCGAAAACGGTTCACTTTAGAGCAATGAAACAGTACCTTTTTTATTTAAAGCACATTGGAGCATCAGAAATAGCTGTGCAAATGCAAATTGGTCCAGTGTTGTAGAAGTTGGGGGGGAAAACCTTTGTGCAAATTCAATATCTCCGCCACTGGCACGTTCAATGAAACCGAGTAAAGTGCAAGAAAGTAGCTATTATCAGTGACAATGTGTGTACAAAACCTCAATTCTGTCATTCAAACGGTTCCTGAGATATTAGCAAAAAACTGAAAAAAATATACATTTTTGACACCCTGTATCTCTGAAACGAAGACCCGGAGGAAAAAATGGAAGAGAAAATTTTTTATTTTTTCATGAGAAGTCTACAGTTGACCGTTGATACACTCATTTAGGAACACCCTGTATTTGTTCTATTTTCCATTTAACATTCTGTATGATATTATTCCCGTCAAATCTATACAATCATCATTCTCTTCGGTGAAATTTCCAGAATTATGAAGGAAATTTGGGAAATATGGAACGATTCGAAATCTCAAATTGTATATCAAGGTTCTTATTGACTGTCCTCAAAACTCAATAATTATATTAACATCCACAAGGATAAGATATGTTGAATATGAACCTCATAAGTGGATAGAAATAGATATATCTAGGAATTTGGGAACGGAAATATAAAACTCTAGTAATTTTCAAGTACCTATACCTATCTACTCAAATTTTTTCCGTGATATCCATTCAAATCTGATAAAAAAAATCCTTGACTTGGAAATGGAAAAAAACAAGATTACCCAAAAATAATTTTCAAGATATGCAAAACAAAAAAGCATAAAAACTCCATCCTAACTCTTGCTTCAGCAGAACCAGAATTCAACAAGTGAGTATAGATTGAATTTTCGTTTTGTGCTATAGAAGAAAAATTACAACCACATTTCAATTTCGTTACTCGTATTCAGCAATAATATTATTTTCAGGGGAAAATGAAAGTTTTACTGTGTCTTGTGGCTATTATAGTGGCCAGTACTGCAGTTTCTGAGGAAGAGGCCAGAAATCAATGGAAAGACTTCCAGGTATGTGTTAAACAATTTTTCATTCGAAAAATAATGTGGTCTCAAAACGATTGCATTAGAGTATTAGACCTACGGATAATGACGAAAGCGGTACCAGTGAGTGAGACAGACTTAGCTATCTGCAAGTCCAATCATTAAAAAAATACAGATTTTTCTATACCTTCACATAACTTCTTTCGATATTCTTTTATGGTCTTCAACCTACCACGCCTTGAATGACAAATCAAATAAACTGCTCCACAAGAGCTAAGGATATCGTATTCAATCGTTTTTAAAAGTATGTAATCTTCGAGAAAATCGCTGTAAAATCATTTAAAACTTGAATCGATCCAATAAAAATCAGTATGAGACATTTCGTCAATCTGGTCGCCTTTTTTCTGAAGTTTGGTTCTTTGCATATGCTTCATGAATGTTCTTATTTTGAAATGAAGTCAGTTTACCAACGGCTTCGATTTGAAACGAGTTTTCTGAAAATGCCAAGACGTAAATTAACAAACGCTGAGGCTAATAGGGCTATCGGAATGCTATAGGGTGGCCTAACTCAGATTGTTGTAGCGGAAAGGCTCCAAGTCAGCCAAAGTGTGATATCTCGACTTTGGAATAGGTTCAGGGAGACAGGTTCTGTGTTGGAAAGACCAAGGCTTGGCAAGCGACGAAAAACAACACCTGCTCAGGATCGTTTCATCACCGTTTCGGCGAGAAGAAACCCTACATCTACGTGTAGAATGCTACGGAATACTCTTCAAAATGCAGATGGGGTCCAAGTTCCCATCGAAACCATCAGACGACGTTTGAGAGAGGTGAATCTAGGTTCTAGACGTCCATTAACACGTGACCATAAGCGTCAAAGACTGGAATGGGCAAGGCAACATATCAATTGGAACGATCAATGGCGTAGTGTCCTTTTCACTGATGAATCCAGATATGGACGATTTTCAGATTCTCGAAGAATAAGGGTATGGACAATCCCACACATACCTCATAATCGTCGCTATGTCCAAGAAGTCCATCCATTCCGAGGGGGTAGTGTTATGGTATGGGCCGGGATATGTTTCAACGGGCGCACAGATCTACACATTTTTCCTGGGAATATGACCGCCTTACCCTATAGGGAGCATGTCATTGACAATTTTGTGCCAAATCTTCACGCTGCTATAGGTGAAACTTTAATTTCTAGACGATAACGCTAGACCGCACAGTGCAGCCATAGTTGAGAATGCGCGCGAGGAGCTTGGTATTCCACATTGACCAATACCTCCGCACTCACCAGATTTGAATTGCATAGAACATGCATGGGATATGCTCCAAAGAAGATTAGATTATCATCAACCTACCTCAGAATCCTTAAATGATCTGAGAGAGCTGCTGCCCCGTTTATGGAACCAAATTCCTCGAGAAATGTTCAACAAACTCGTGTGTAGTATGCAAAGAAGATGTCAAGCTGATATTGATGCCCGTGGAGGCCATACAGTGTATTGATAGTCTTCAAATGCTTGAATTCTCTAGAAATGAAATTTTATTTTACTCGATTTTTCTTAACCACCCTGTATACGCTGCAGACCTACAGGCTAAAATTAATTTGCAACTTGAAATCATATTAATATGAATTTTCATCACAAAAATCTTATTTTAACTATATTTTTTTGGAATTTAAGTCAATATCCCTAACTCATGTGGAGCAGTTTAATTTGAATAATATTCACCTCGATTTTCCGTTCCAGGTTAAATTTGGTAGAAGCTACAGATCTCCACACGAACACCTGAAACGTTTCAACATTTTCAAAGAGAAGCTGGAGAAGTTCGAAGCCCACAACAAACTCTATGAAGCAGGCGAAGTGAGCTACACCCTAGGAGTTGGTCCATTCGCTGATATGACCCACGAGGAGTTCGTCAGCCGTTTCAATGGAGAGCCTGAAGAAATTGATGATAGCAATTTCCTCATGTATACTCCTCTGAATGTCACTGCACCAAGTGATTTTGATTGGAGACGATTTGGTGTTGTTACATCAGTTAAAGATCAAGGCCAATGCAACAGCTGCTGGGCTTTCGCCGCTGTAAGGGTTTTTCCAATATACAGTGCGCGTCAAAATTATGGAACAAATTCATTTTCTCAGAAGAAAAATATTTGGCAACAAAATCCTGAAACAGGTCAATTGTTGTTACACTTTTACCAAATTTATAAGCATTTTGAAGGATTTTTGTTGCACCCTGTGCCATCCCCATCAACCCTCTAAATTTTTTGAATAGGGAAAGAGGATCATGTGGTACTTTTTTGGCAAGGTCTTTGTATCTCCTTTAGAGGCGTGCAGAAATTTCAAGAAAAATTTTTTTTTGAAAAATTAGTTAGTTCAAAGAAGTTTTCATTAAGTGCACTTTGTCATGGCTCATTTACTTTGAGACGATGGTACCTGATGAAATTTGTCACCGAATGAAAGTCGACCATTACAGTTTTGTTCATGCACAACTTTCAACCCCTACGAACCCTTCAATCGAGAAAAAAAATGGAGTGACATTGAAAATTTATTTCGGCATTGAAGTACCACCCGGAGAATCATTGTGCACTACAAGATAAGTTAAATTAAATGTTCAAAATGACCATCATCGTTCTGGATGCAATAATCAAAGCGCTTGACGCAGTTTTCCTGTACCTTCTGGAGAGTTTCTCGAGTTATTCAATAGAAACGTACTCATAACATACCTACTTAAGATCATAACTGAAGCGCAGTGTTTCACACATTCTAATTTTTCACGTGAGGGCTGAAAGGGGTTGAAATTGTGCATGAACAAAACTGTAATGGTCGACTTTCATTCGGTGACAAATTTTATCAGGTACCATCGTCTCAAAGTAAATGGGCCATGACAAAGAAAAAAAAATTTTCTTGAAGATTTCTGCACGCCTGTAAAGAAGATACAAAGACCTTACCAAAAAAGTACCACATGACCTACTTTCCCTATTCAAAAAATTTAGAGAGTTGATGGGGATGGCACAGGGTGCAACAAAAATCCTTCAAAAATGCATAAAAATTTGGTAAAAGTGAGATAAAAATTGACCTGTGTCAGGATTTTGTTGCCAAATATATTTCTTCTGAGAAAATGAACTTGTTCCATAATTTTGACGCGCACTGTATATCTTGACTTATCTGTAATGTATAACCCTTAACTATCAAGTATTCTCATCGAAACCCGGCATCAATTTATTGAGTCAAGTGAAAGTGACAGTGTAGGATCCCACTCGCTCCAACTTATTATCTATCGTGTTACCCAAACGTCTGTTATAATCTAACAAAATTACAAATTAGAACTCAGCTCATTCAATGTCACTGAGCATATTATTTTCATAAGGAATTCATATTTCAGCTTGGTGCTGTTGAAGTGCAATATGCTTTATCCACTGGTAATCTCGTAGACCTCAGCGAGCAAGCTCTAGTAGACTGCTCAACACAGGCAGGTTGTGTTAATGGTGGTCTGGCAACATCAGCCTACAGCTACATGATACAAAATGGCGTTCCACTTGAAGCTGCATACCCTTACACAGCCACGGGTGGCACCTGCAAACCTTACCAATCCCAGTTGAATCTCAAGAGCTTCGTAAGAGTACCCAGCGACGAGGCGGCCATGCTTGATGCTGTCTATAACCAAGGTCCAATCTCTGTTTCTATCGATGCTCACGGTGAATTACAAGACTATCAAGGTGGAGTTTTGGTAGACAGGCAATGTACTCCGAGACCAAATCATGCCGTCTTGGCGGTGGGATACGGAACTGAAAACGGACAAGATTTCTGGGTCATCAAAAATTCTTACGGACCGAGCTGGGGCGAAAGTGGATATTTCAGATTAGCTCGTGGAATCAACAATTGTGGTATCACCAAGAGACCAAGTTACCCTATTTATAAATGAATAAACAATGTTATCATAATTAATTTCGATTTTCTGTCAATAAATATAATACAAGCCTCAGTGTATGTTCTAACCTTTCTTAAACTGTTGTGAAACTTAGGTTTGTGCAATTTTAAATCATAATATCGCGGGAAAGGATTGAATCAAGAGATAGTATTTGAAACCTAAACAATTCCTATAAACTTGATTTCGGTATCACCATGGTGTAAAAAACATCATGGGCACATGAAGATGCATTAAGTGTATTCTATGCATCTATCTGTATATGGTTAGATGAACAGGAAAATTATATTTCTATGCATCTTAGTCTCTGGTATATATTTGTATTCTATTCTATGGTAGCTGCAGTTAAGATGCTTAGAAATTCTAGTCATTCTAGCCGTACTTAAAACTGAATCTTGAGTATGCCCTCGTCCTTGACGCTTCCTTGTACGTGATTCCTGTTCTATAGTCACCTAAGGATGCCTTCAGTGCTTCCCGAATGCAAGGAAGGTGACATTTCGGACTATAGAAAAGAAATTTCGAGGAGACCTTCAGTAAGGTATCCTTGAGGAAGCCTCCGAGAAGCGACTCATGACACAGATCAACCAGATAAACCACTCGCCTCATTTACTTAGGAAATCTATGTCAACGCAGATATGACCCTGAATCGAGCTAATCAGAATATTAGCAGGCGTTTGGGGTGCTTTGGGGTGCCAATCAGATTGCAGGAATAGGATTACGTCACTCTCGCCGCTTTCGGACTCGCTTGAAGAGGTTATAAACATGTAAACAAACTGAAATGAATTTTTCATCCTATTTATTGATGAATAATTTCGTAACTGTTCCATTTTAGAAGATAATCCAAACAGTTTTTTACAACCAAATCAATTGTTTAGTCATCTTTGAGGTTCTATTTTATGATGACAGCCCTCATATTATATGTTTTAATTATACGACAAGAATTGGAATCGAACTTAGGTGGACTCATTCATAATGTTCATTTTATATAATATAAAGGAATCGCAACTGAAGTAAAAGCATTACAACCTCCATTATTCAATTAAAACGATGGGATGTCTAATAAAATTGTATATGATTGCACAAACACTAGGATTGGAATCGAACAAAGTTGGTCTATTCATAGTTTGATTTTATATTGAAATGAATCTCATTTGATGTGAAACTACAAAGATTCTCTGATTTAAGGTAAATGAGTTTTCCATAACATTTTTTCAAAATTTTCATTTACTCCAACCGAGTTCTTCTACAGGAGTTTTAGATGTGACAAAACACTCGCTTTGGTATTGGAAATTTGCTTTTCAAATGGTTTCATCGAAAACTCTTAGTCTGATTTTGATTTTGTGATTCCTGAATCCCGACAAATCCGTTTTTACATTTCGATTTGAGATATTCCAAAATCAAGTATTCAATTTGACAGCTGTTTCGAGGAAGAAGAAAGTGTGGTTAGCTCTGTTATATTTCTCAAGGTCGTAGAGACGCGATTCCCGCAAACGATGAAGTGATTTGTCTTGTTGGTCTGTGCTCATGATGTGAAAAACATGGTGTGCTCATCTGAAAAAAAAAGTGACGTCAGCAAGATTAAAATACAAGGAAATATATATTCTGTGCTTTGAATTTGAATGCAAAATGTGACGTCATCATTAGTAGAACGATCACAGATGAGCACACCATGATTTACTTACATCATGGAGTGACTATAAATACGGCCCATTATGTAAGTAAAACACGGTGTGCCCGTCTGTGATCGTGATTACCAATGATGACGTCACTTTTTTCATTCAAATTCAAAGCACAGAATATATATTTCCTTGAATTTGATTGAAAAAAGTGACTTCATCATTGGTAATCATGATCACAGATGAGAACACCATGTTTTACTTACATCATGAATACGGCCCTAAAATGTAGTCATAAATAGAATACATAGAGTCAAAGACATAGACAAAGAATCCATAGAATAATAATATACTAGATAGACTCTATGATACTCACAGAATAGTAATATATTCGTATTCTGTGTCTGTAGCTGAAGTTATTATTCTATGGCTGTGGCCATTGAATAATTGAATAATTTCGTTGTATTCATGATGTAAGAAATGTTTTGTTTACATCATGATTGTATTCATGGAACCACGGGCTACCTCCAGAGATAAAGAGGCCTATCTGAGTGCAGAGCACGGTATATAAAATACAAAATCTTATGATTCTGTGGCCGTGGCCTTTGACAAGGACGACAATATGAAGTTCGAGAGTTCATCCTTGTCAAAACATTGGATTTCTAAGATTGATGTGCGAAATGTCAAAACAAAAATAGAATTATTTTCCTATCAGTTAAAGGTCAAGTGGATATCAAAATTCCTATGATGTATTCAACATGAACAAAACCTCTAAAATTATTCCTGATTATAAGACAGTTCTACACCTGGAAACGATGAGTATGTCGGAACACCGGTGTACAATTGGAAGTAATAAACTAAAATGAAATTCTCGTTGAGGACGGTAGTCGTTGTTATATCTATGTTTCTTTTATCGTTTTTGTTTTCTAATATATTTAGCAGTTCCACAATAGATCCTAAATTAATTGTAACTGAAAATTATCAGGATATTGGAGATCAATCTACACATCTTGTATGGTTTGTGCAGGTATTAGATCATATATGGAGAATTTCTCTGAAATTACATGAGTACAATCTTTGCTGTTTCAGATAACCGATATTCACCTCAGTCTCTTCCAAGATCAATCTAGAATAACTAATTTCAAAGATTTTTGTTTCCACACATTAGATGTTATCAAACCTATTGTTGTATTAGCTTCTGGGGATTTAACAGATGCGAAAACTAAAGACCGAGTTGGTTCAACTCAAATACAGAAAGAATGGCAATATTATCATGATATACTCAAAGAGTCGCGAATTGAAGAGAAAACCCTTTGGTTAGATATCCGAGGGAACCACGGTAAGAAAATTGCTTTCATTTAATGGTTTGCATTTTGCTTTCAATAATTCTCCTTTCATATTTTTCCAGATAGCTTTGATGTTGCTGCTCCAAATTCAAATCAAAACTATTATGTCAACTACTCGATACAAGGAAAAACTCATCCTAGATCCTATATGTATCAAATACAAAAGGACAACATCACATATTCCTTTATTGGCATAGATGCATGTTTAGACCCTGGACCCAAACGTCCATTCAATTTTGTTGGAATCCTGGATGATCAAGAAGTGAACCATATAAATAAAATGGTACAAAAACTTAAATCTAGTGGTAGCAATTACACAATATGGTTCGGTCATTTTCCAACTTCTTGCATCCTTTCATACGGAAAACAAACCATAAGAGAGATGATTGGGATGGATAAGAATGGGCTCGCGTATTTGTGCGGGCATTTACACACATTAGGTGGACTAGTACCTGAAATGTACACCTTACAGAATGATGGATTTTTAGAATTGGAGTTGGGAGATTGGAAAGATAACAGGATGTAAGAAATACTATTCTCACTTCAAAAGACTCATTTTTATTTTTCACTTCATTTTATAAAGACATAAATATATAAAATTCATCAATTGCTGAATTCAAATAATTTTTAGCTTAGTGTGAATACTTTTCACATAGTTGACTTCAAGTTGAAGATGTAATACAAAAAAGAAAACTGTTTTTTTAGGTATCGTATTCTTGCTATCGATCATGGTATATTGTCCTTTATTGATGTTGAACATAATGACTGGCCTGTGATACTTGTAACTAATCCAAAGCATGCACTGTTCGTGAATCCTCTCAGAGAAAATTTGGAAAATTCACGTAATTCCAGATTTATTAGGTGAGTTTTTTCCAATGACTCAATCTATTGTTTAATTAATTTTATTGTCTGTAATGTTTGTTATAGGTTGTTGGCCTTTTCTTTATCAAGAATCACTTCTGTGAAAGTGAAAATAGATAATGAAGATTGGCAATATTGCCATCATGTGAATGGTCCTTTATATGTGGCACCTTTTAATCCTAACCTTTATGCGGAAGGTATACATAATATAGAGGTAACTATCATTAAATCGATTACCCCAGATTTTATGCCCAAGATACTTGAGAACGAAAGAGGCTAGTGACTTGAAACTCTCAATGTACATTGTGTATCAAAATGCAACAGTTGAGTTCATTAATGGGCGAAATCGGCCAAAAGGTTTCAGAGTCATACCCATTGAAAAATACAGAAGCACAAGTCTTGTGGAAATGTCATGAGGATCGTTTGTTAAAAAAAAAAAAATAATATTTTCAAGAATTTTCCAAATTTTTGTTGAATCATTTTTTGCGCGCATGTTCTAGGGGAACAGCGTGCTATCGTTTTGTCCAAATGTCTGTAATTTTGGATGATTGAGCCGAAAATTGTCTCAATCGACTAGGTTGGACTCACTGATGACGTATCCGGTGTCAAAATCGATTCTGTCCGGCCGGCCGGCCGTCCGAGGACACGATAACTGTCGAAGGAAGTGAGCTAGCAACTTGAAATTTTCAGGGTAGGTCGCGCATTGGAACGCCGTGGTTAAGTTCGTTAATGGGCCAAATCGGTCGAATAGTTTCGGAGTTATAGCCACTTGAAATTTTGAAGTTATTTATTTTTTATTTCAGTACTACTTGAGTGATTGGATTCAAACTTGGCAGTTAGGTGGAGTATAACTACGCGCAACTTTGAGCCAAATTTCGTCAGGATCATATTGTCAGTAAATTTAAAAAAAAAATTTTTTCCAAATTTTTTTTTCGGAAGCCATCCATCATATCCAAAAAAAAATTCCACTCACACTTTGGGCTTCATATTTCACAGCGGTGTAACAAATTTCAGTTCGATACGATTATAAGTTTTGGAGATATCGGGAAAAAATTGTCAAATTTCGAGGTTTTCTTCTCGGTATCGTTGTTTTTTTCAGTATAACTCGAGAAATACTGATTCAATCCTGATAAAACTTCGCAGCTAGTTTGAAGATGCCGAAAGACAACTTTATGCAAAATTTCGTGATGATCGTCTCAGAACAATTTGAAAAAAAAAAATTCTGTGATTTTCTTATCATATCATCCTCATTAAATTCTGTATGAACCTTCAAACTGTAATTTTTCGATGAAGTACTGGATTTCAACTAGATCTGATCTGTATTTTTGGAAATATTGGAATTGGATTCATTGGGTGGATTTTACCCATTCACGAATTCGGCCTTCGTAATTAAGGTCCAAACCTTCTCTACAAATATCGAGTTTCTAAGTTGTTTTTTTCCGAAGTTATTGTGTTTACGCAGTAGGCTGTTAGGCGGACCGTAAACACAATAACTTCCGGAAGAAACAACTTAGAAACTCGATATTTGTAGAGTAGGTTTGGGACTTAATTACGAAGGTCGAATTCGTGAATGGATAAAATCCGCCCAATGATTCCGTAGATATACCCAATCAAAATTTTATTTTTCCAATATTTCCAAAAATATAGATTAGATCGAATTGAAATCCAGTAAATTATCAAAAAAAAAATTTCAAAAAGCACTGCCGTGAAGGCAGCAGCTTTTGCGTGCATGTTCAAATTCGTTGCTGAAGCAGTCATCTACATTGAACATGCGCGCAAAAGCTGCTGCCTTCACGGCAGTGCTTTTCGAAATTTTTCTTGCAAGCCATCTATCCATCAGAATTCTATGAAATTTGGCACAGACCTTGAAGTTGAGGTTTTTTAATAATGTCCTAAAATAATTCAACGGCAATCAAAATTCGTATTTTTTATCTCTTTCACTTGCAGGTGTTCGTGAAAGATGAAGATGGTAGATCGAAAACAATCAAACATAACTTTGCCCTAGATGGCACCCGACTGAGCTTCAACACAATGCCTAAATTTGTACTCTCAATTAGCGCAAATGTTTTGGTGAGAAAATTGTTAACTTTAACAGTGAGATCATCTGAATAACTTTATTTCTAGTTTCGATTGATGTTCGTAACAAGTGTTTTATTTTCTGTAGTGCCATTGATCTTCCTAAGGTACCTGCATAAACTAGTAGAAGGTGAGTCCAGTGATTTTTCTATGAATTAACAGGGGGAAATTTCCTTCGAATTCATAAAGAATGCTATTTTTACGCCAAATATAGGGTATAGGAGTTTTTTAGTCGTACATTAATTTCAAAAATAGATTCTCTCATGAAATAAAGCACTTTTTTCATTCACTATTTTTGAAGTTTTGAAGGGGAACTGGGTGTTCCCCAACTTTTACGCTAATGCGAAAAAGAACGTTTTTTGAGACGCCCACTGCTTTCTACAAAAAAAGTTCATACGCTTCGGAGTCGACTATTTTCGGGAAAAAGCAATTTTTATGTTGAAAAAAATGGTCAATTTTTTGAAATAAATTTTTTTCTTCCTGATTAAATCAAATTTATCTAAACGTTAGAATAGGTAACAAAACCATGTTTTTTCAAACATGAAGTTTAGTTTTCTCGAAAACGGTCGACCTAAGAGCATATAACCCGGAATACCTTGTTTGTGTAGAAAACAGTGGCGGTACAAATGGGCGTCTCAAAAACAGTAATTTTACCATTAGCGTGGAAGTTCGGAAGAAAAACACTCGCTACCCCTTCAAAACTTTCACCAACTAAGGGTCGGTATTATAAAACTTAACTGGATGTTATCTTTAACTTTAATTGACAGTTATGGTAGTACATATCTGTCAAAACTGTCAGTTAAAGTTGAAGATAACTTCCAGTTGAGTTTTATAATACTCCCTAAGACACAAAACATATCTTATTATGAATAGAAAATGCTTATGACAGCTGTTTTCTGTACGATAAAAGATTCCCAAGATATTCGCAAAAAACGATTTTTTTTTCAATTTCAACAGGGTGTTGAAATTGAAAAAACCATTTTCGATATACAGGGTGTATATCGAAAATGGTGCATTTCAGAGGGTAAATTAATAGATTTTTTTCATATTTTTGCACGAGCTATCACATCCTGAAGTTCTGCGCATATATTATGAAACACCCTTTATGTTCTTACTAGACGTTTGGCATTTGAAATAAATTATTGCTTATTTGTTCAACAGTAGGAAAAATGCCAAAACCACGACTGAACCAAAACTGCTTGAAGATATGGCTGCGAAAGTTATGGGTTCTCTCCACCATAGACAGGGTCTTTTGGCCAATGGTGTTGTATCCAATCTATCTATGTTTTGGACCATGGTCTATTGGATATATTATCGAGGAACATATTGGTGTGATATTTGCTTGGGGAATATATGTCAGGGGTACTTTCCTCCCAGGATCTTTTACTTATGCCTACGGGTTCCTACAGGTAAGTGGAACATACCATCGATAACAGATCGAATGTATAATACAGGGTGTCTAAAATTGCGCGGTTTTTTAAGAATATATAAAATATAGATGAAGCACTGAATTCTTCTGGGTATTTTAACATTTAACAAGTATGATGTATGACATTTATAAAAATGGCTTCCCACATGATACAACAACGGGTTCAAGTTGTTGAATTATTTTATAAAAATCAGCGTTCTGCGAAAAGTGGTTTTAGAAAATTACGTGAATTTATGGTTTGAAAAAGTGAAAAATACAGTCGTAGCGGTTGTTCACGAGAAAATATTTATTTGGTTCGTGAAAGTGTTGCTGAAGACCCTGGAATGTCCATTAGACGACATTCACAACAAGTTGGACTTAGTGGCGTATTTTACACAAGGATTTAGCTCTGAAGACATATAAGGTTCAAATAACACAGGAACTGAAACCTTTAGATCATTTAAAACGTTGTTCATTTGTCAATTTCATCAATAAACAACCAGCTGATTTTCCTCGAAAAATCATGTTTTCCGATGATACACATTTTCAACTTGGTGGCTTTGTTGATAAACAAAATTGTCGTATCTGGGGTGAGGAAAATCCACGAATTATTCATGAGAAACCTATGCGTCCTAAACGAGTCACTGTTTGGTATGCATTATGGTCAGGTGGTGTAATTGGACCTTACTTCTTTAAACATGCTGCTGGAGAAGCTGTAACTGTCAATGGAGATCGATACCGTCAGATAATAATCGAATTTTTTTTGTCTGAATTAATGAATATTGATCTAGAGGATATTTAGTTTCAACGGGATGGCGCTACACCTTACTTTGCAAATGGCACAATTGATTTATTGAGAAAAAAATTTCCTGGACGATTAATTTCCAGAAACGGTGATGTCAATTGGCCACCAAGATCATGTGATTTGACACCGATGGACTATTTTCTTTGGGATTATATGAAAAGCTAGATCTATAAAAATAATCCACAATCCATGCATGAACTAAAGGAAGAAATTATTCGTGTCATTAGTGAGATAGAGCCTCAATAGACGACTTCGGCCCAAATTGCCAACCCACAATTTACTTAGCAAGTTTACTTTCACTGGGGAACGGGAGTTTCAGGACAAATTCGACACGATAAGGTTCGCATTATTTATAAATAACCGTAAAACATGCCTCGGCTCTTCAAACCAGATAATTCCTTGCAAATATAGGTTTTTGTTAAGATCGTCTCCGATTGGCTGAAATTTAAGTTGGGATTCCTGATTTCATGCAAACAGTGTCAATTTTCATAGGATACGTTCCGAAAATCAACTTTGTTGTTTCGGTTGCCGATTTTCCGCTCCGTAAATATGAAATATTCGGATGGTTCCTGGAACAAGCGCGTGAAAAAGGTTATTTACGGAATCTGGTTGATGAAAATGAGGTCGATTTACTGTCATCAGAACGATTTTCTATGGTAAATATCTATAGCATAGAACAATCTATGTTTACTTTAGGTTTGTTTTGGTTCCGAGTTCAGATCTGTTCGGGACGGTTCTAGCATAGACCAATAGTCTGTGGTTCTGAACTCGGAACCAAAACAAACCTAAAGTAAACACGATTGTTCTATGCTATGGATATTTACCATAGAAAATCGTTCTGGTGACAGTAAATCGACCGTATTTTCATCAACCAGATTCCGTAAATAACCTTTTTCACGCGCTTGTTCCAGGAACCATCCGAATATTTCATATTTACGGAGCGAAAAATCGGCAACCGAAACAACAGAGTTGATTTTCGGAACGTATCCTATGAAAATTGACACTGTTTGCATGAAATCAGGAATCCCAACTTAAATTTCAGCCAATCGGGGACGATCTTAACAAAAACCTGTATTTGGAAGGAATTATCTGGTTTGAAGAGCCGAGGCATGTTTTACGGGTATTTATAAATAACGCGAACCTTATCATGTCGAATTTGTCTTGAAATTCCCGTTCCCCAGTGAAAGTAAACTTGCTAAGTAAATCGTGGGTTGGCAACTTGGGCCGAAGTCGTCTATTATGTCAAAATGTCATTGAAAATTTTAACAAAAGAGTGGATGTCTGTAGATCTGCAAGAAGAGGCCATTTGACAGACATTATTTTTCGTATATAAATGTCAAAACTGATACTTCAATTACCAATAAAAAGTTATTGAAAATGAATGCAAATTATGTGTTTTATTTATTCTTAAAAAAAAAACGCGCAATTTAAAACACCCTTTACATGTAACTACAGTCCGTTCACTTTTTTAAAGTCAGTCGGTAGGAAATAGTTGACATAGTTTTATCAAGTTCTTGAAAATAGGACCAAGTCAGGTTCTCACTGGTGAAATGTCATCAAGGTCAAAATAATTCCATGAAACTTAGTCAATCTGTAGATCTGTAGATTGGTTTAAATACATAATGGACAACGTCTTGAAGTTATTTGACATTAAAGTGACCAGAACCAAATTTAATTATGGGCAGTGAAAGGTGTCAAACTTCCATAGCCTACTGACTCACTTTATAGAACTGATTAGAGTATATGTTTGAAGTCATATAATTCCCTATTGTTACCTACATTTTCAAACAAGATAAAAAACATCTATATTCAATCAGTTCATTGTTTCGACTGCTCAAAAGCGTGTTTGTCTATGTTGATGAGTGAGAGCTTGCATTGTCGTGATGAAGAATGAATAATTCTCCATCACGACGTCTTCTGCAATTGATTTTCTTGATTTTTCCGGACACTTCTGGCAAATAAATGCTTGGTTGTCATTCGGAATGGACCGTTCAGATTTACTCTAACAGAACTATGTTATTTCAAAAAACTGGCAACCTAGCTTCAAACATCTTTGTGTGCCAACAGGTTTTGTTGGATTTGGCCATTATATTGGATCATTCTGGAAAATGATATCGCATGAATAATCAGGTTTACTTTTTAATTTTTTCCAGATCATAACATTTCAAATTCCCCTGACTTTCATCATGGCGAATGGAGTTGATCAGAGGTAAATCAAGTTTAAAAAATATGTGGGTTTTTCTCGATTCAATTTTTTCATCTTCAGATTTCAGAATGAAGTCTTAAAACCAAAGAAGAATAAATCAAAATTGAGTGCCATGGGGACTCACTTACCCTTTGTGATATTAATACTGGTACAACTAGAGATGGCGTATTTATTCTGGTTGGCCTATGGAACCCTTGCGTTTATCATAGGGCCCTTGAGAACTTGGTCTGTGTTCCTAGCAATTGCACTTTGGTATCAAACACAGACGTATCCGTTACACTGTACAAGGTTAACAACATTTAATCAAACTGGAATATATTTATGATAAATTGCATTCTAGAAAATTGGGATCTCTCACGATAGCATTCATCAACTTCTATATTTAATATTGTTCAGATCTTTCTGCCTGATGGCTACGAATTTGAACAGCGTGCAAAAGTTCCTGAATTTTGAGAGTGCTTTTTTTCCAACTGATCACTTTGATATTTCTTGAATTTTATAAATCTATAGGTCTAATTGAATGCATCAAAATCTCCAAATATAAAAATTTGTCTCAGATATACAGGGTGATTCCGGAGGAGACCGTCAGATTTTAGGATAAGCTTACACTAGTCAAGACAGTCTCGAAACAATGTTTGGTTTATGGTTGGGGGTCTCTATTGAGAATATACAGGGTGATTTGTCCGAATCGACCGATTTTACTTTTATTGATAACTTTGGTATGGCTTATTCGATTTCAATGAAATTTTCAGCGTAGTACAATAATGTTAAACAAATTCATCGATTTCAATTTTTGCGCGCATGTTCTAGGGGAACAGCGTGCTATCGTTTTGTCCAAATGTCTGTAATTTTGGATGATTGAGCCGAAAATGGTCTCAATCGACTAGGTTAGACTCACTGATGACGAATCCGGTGTCAAAATTGATTCTGTCCGGCCGGCCGGTTGGCCGGCCGTAGACACGATAACTGTCGACAGAAGCAAGCTAGCAACTTGAAACTTTCAGCATAGGTTGCGCATCGGAATGCCGCGGTAAAGTTCGTTAATGGGCCAAATCGATCGAATAGTTTCGGAGTTATAGGCATTTGAAGTTTTGAAGTTATTTATTTTTTATTTCAGAAACTACCTGAGCGATTGGATTCAATTTCGGCAGTCAGGTGGAGTACAACAACGCGCAACTTTGAGCCAAATTTCGTCAGGATCATATCGTCAGTAATTTAAAAAAAAAAATTTTTTCGAAATTTTTTTCCAAAAAAATTTTTTTTTCGGATACCATTTATCATATCCAAAAAAAATTATACTCACACTTTGACCTTCTAATTTCACAGCAGTGTACCAAATTTCAGTTCGATACGATCATAAGTTTTGGAGATATGGGGAAAAAATATGTCAAATTTCGAGGTTTTCTTCTCGATATCGTTGATTTTTTCGGTATAACTCGAGAAATACTGATTCAGTCCTGATTAAACTTCACAGCTAGTTTTAAGATGCTGAAAGACAACATTATGCAAAATTTCGTGATAATCGTGTAATTAGAACAATTTGAAAAAAAAAATTTCTATGATTTTCTCATCATATCATCCTCATTAAATTCTGTATGAAACTTCGAACTGTTATTTTCGATGAAGTACTGGATTTCAATTCGATCTGATCTGTATTTTTGGAAATATTGGAAAAATAAAATTTTGATTGGGTATATCTACGGAATCATTGGGTGGATTTTACCCATTCATGAATTCGGCCTTCGTAATTAAGGTCCAAACCTTCTCTATAAATATCGAGTTTCTAAGTTGTTTCTTTCGGAAGTTATTGTGTTTACGCAGTCGACCGTTAGGCTGACCGTAAACACAATAAACTCCGGTTTACGGTTCTACTATTATAAGTCATTATTTGAGAGTTTCCAATTTTTTTGTCACACTTCTAGTTTTTTGAGAAAATTCCATCAAAAAAAGACAATGTCGAAATTTCGCTCCAATCGATTATACTTTCATTGATAACTTTGGTATGGCTCATTCAATTTTGATGAAATTTGCAGTGTAGAACAATCTGAATGAGTACATTCAATAATCGCAAAAGTCTCTCAAAATACAGGGTTGTAATTGTGATAATTTTGGAATTTCAGTTTAATTGTGCAGTTGAAAAAAAAACACCTTGTACATTGCTTTTCCAAAACTTTCTTATTCGTTTCAGATTCTACAATAATATGTCATCATTCAGAGGTTTTTAATTTCTTTGGCACACCTCCGGTTTTTCTAGAAAACATTTTTGAAGAAGAGCATGATCGAAATTTGGCTCACGAGCAGTGAGAGTATTCCGCACTAGGTAGGAAAGCTGTGTTGTCCAAGGATGCAAAGCAGTTCTTAAGTTCTAAAATATTCTTTTCAAATTACAAATTCATATTTAATTTCTAATATTTTGTATGAAACCATTCAATTCGGAATATATTTCGAATTTGAAAAGAATATTTCAGAAGTGACGAACAACTTTGCATCTTTGGACGATACAGGTTTCCTACCTAGTGCGGAATACTCTCACTGCTTGTGAGTCAAATTTCGATAATGCTCATCTACGAAAATGTTTTCTAGGAAAACCGGAGGTGTGCCAAAGAAATTGAAAACCTCTGGATGATGACATATTATTGTAGAATCTGCAACGAATAAGGAAGTTTCGGAAAAGCAATGTACAGGGTGTTTTTTTTTCAACTGAACAATTAATCTGAAATTCTGAAATTATCACAATTACAACACTATATTTTGAGAGATTGTTGCGATTATTGAATTAACTCATTCAGATTCGTCTACACTGCAAATTTCATCAAAATTGGATTAGCCATATCAAAGTAGTAGTATAAAAGTAGAATTGATTGGAGCGAAATTTCGACATTATCATTTTTTTAAAAAATTTTCTCGGAACACTAGAAGTGTGCCAAAAACATTAGAAACTCTCAAATAATGACATATTATAGTACAATCGTAAACAGATAGCGTAGTTTAGGAAACGCTATGAACAGGGTGTTTTTTCAACCTGCACAATTAATCTGGATTCATCACAATAACAACCGCTTATTTTGAAAAAAAATTTGAAATCAATGAATGTGTTCAACACTATTGTACTACGCTGAAAATTTCATTGAAATCGAATAAGCCATCCCAAAGTTATCAATAAATGTAAAATCGGTCGAATCGGACAAATCACCCTGTATATTCTCAACAGAGACCCTCAACCATAAACCAAACAGTGTTTCGAGACTGTCTTGACTAGTGTAAACTTATCCCAAAATCTGACGGCCTCCTCCGGAATCACCCTGTAGAGGCTAAAGTTATTCCTTTTATTGTACATTGTATAATGTTCTTAATAATATGGTTATTAGTTTGATTCATTTAGCAGAATATATTTTGTGGTGGAAAATTTATTTACTGCTCTTTACAGAAAAGCTGCCTCTGTCTGGAATCCAAAGCAACCTGAAGAAAATACAACTGTTAGTACTGTAGAGAGATGAATTTATTGTTGAAAAAATTATTTATCAAATAAACCTGTAAAGATATCGAGTTTCATTCATTCGATCACAGTTGTGAACGAGCGCAAAAGCAATAAACCATTGGATCAAGAAACTGAACAATATTGATCGTAATTGCAATTTTAAAGGATACAATATTTTAATTTGTTGTGTTTATCCATGAGGTGCATAAGGAGTGAAGTAATACTTTTCTGATTGGCTGAGTTGCATCAGCCAGTCGATCAGAAACAAATCTATCACTTTCATCAACTTCACTTGTTCGTACCTGTTGTAGACTAAGAGACTCTCTTCATGGGTATTCCCCAAAGTTTTTAGTCGACCCCATATACATAGTGTGTGTGTAGTTGTCGACTATTTTTATAACTTTTATGAAAAGTGGTTCACGAAAAGGAACGCAATTAATTTTGCGATGATCTACAGTGTGTCCACGGATTGGGTGCCGGTAAGGTGTAAATGACGAAAAATTTTCGAGTTAGACTCTGATATTCTGGAAATCGCTCCTGCTTGGTCACAAACTAAGATGTTGAAGAAATGAGCCAAATCAATTAATATACAGGGTGGTTTAGAACTGATTAAATGAAAATTTTTAAGAATAAAGTGTCTTTGATTTGAAAAACTATCGAGAACAGTTTGTTTGGAATGACGAGCTGCTGCAGGAACTCAATTTTCAGATAAATCAGCCTACCTTGACTTATAAGTTCATGAATATTTTGTTAATCCGATACGTGAGATATTTTGTCATGATCAAAAATTTAAATTTTGACACTATTTCTTTAACAGGGTTACGTGATACCGTAACATTTGGCCAGCGTTCATGGAATTGTCCTATTACTCCCTGATACGAAATGTCTGCACCTAAACTGTAGCACTCCACAATAAACACTCTTTGTTCTATGATCAACATATTTTTAACTGAAAAAATTTCGTTTATGACGAATAAAATTTACGTCTCAAGTCACGTCTGGCATTTGTAACCATGGATATTATCAAATATTTTCATATCCTATTCACAAAATCAAAGTTGATCGATTTATCTGAGAATCGAGATTTAGCCGTGTCTTTTGATTCTAAACAACTTTTCTCAATAAACTTTCTCGATATCTTTTAAAACAAAGGCACTTTATTCTTAACAATTTTCATTAAATCAGTTCTAAACCACCCTGTATATTAATTGATTTGGCTCATTTTCTCAACATCTTAGTTTGAGACCAAGCAGGAGCGATTCCCAAAATATCAGAGTCTCACTCGAAAATTTTTCGTCATTTACACCTTACCGGCCCTCAATCCGTGGACACACTGTATATATAAACATTGAAAACATATTTTACTTGCTTTCATTTTATTCAGGTGAGAAGATTTTTAGCTGATCCTATTAGTTTTGTGAGTTTATGGATAAGATTAAATCTCAAGATACTTCAGTCTATTTGCTGAAATAATATGAATATGCATTCTGAACCAGCTTGAAGAATTATAAAAGCGCCACTAACATGACGAAATGTTTCATGTTTCCATACATTTTGACAATCACAGAATTGGAATATATGTATGAAAGATATACATTAACAAAATATGGCGAAAAGAACATTGAACAGGCTTTTCACTATTATATGTTCTTGATCGGATATAAGTTGAGGTATTCATTATTTTACAAAAAGAGTAATGGTCGGAATGATCCAATTAAATGAGAATTTACATGAAATAGAAAATATACAGAAAAAATTGCAAAATGACCAAGATCTAGCTTTGTTAATGAAGCTTTTGTAGGGTTAAAGTATATAATTCATAATATCACGAAATGAATAATAGTTGGAATAGAGAGTTGAAATAAACGGAAATTCATTTGAATCGGGGAACATATTAAAAAAAATTGCAAAAAAGGTCCAGGTCCAGCTATGTTGATCAGGCTGTTGCAGAGTTCCCACTCCCAGGCGCGATCCTACTACTGCTCGACACGGGGACTTTTGGCTGCTGAGTTTCCTCCCTGGCCCGGTTCGCCCCTCCTTGGCTAACCTGGTCATCCCGGATTCCTCCAGGATGACCATATTGATGCCAAGCTTAGTACGGACGCCCGGTCGACGTAGGACGATCTACCACAGGACTCCTGATCTCAAACCATCCACTGAACCCGACCTCCAAGTAGCTGGATTACAGGAGACGCCACGCTCCCAGTCGAGAATATTTCGTAAAACGTGGATGTGTTGCTACTTTTTTGACAGATAAGAATATCCCATAATCAAACCATTCAAATGAATGTATGAATCCATTAATTTTTTTTGCATTAAGAAGTTTCGCGTATTGAAGAGAGTTTTTTTTACAGATTTTATATATATAATCAAAAATTCAGCCAAACTGAAAAGTCATTCAGAGGCAAAATACGCATGCGTCAATACGCAACACAAGATACACTCGTATGACGGTGTAAATCTATCGTCTATAATAATCTCATCATCCTCCTTAAACAATGATAATAGATAATAGATCAATGGTGTAAAGTGTATTCTTTCCAACATTGTGACTTGATAATAAAACTCAATAATGTACTATCACTTCTGAATTCAATTATTTATATTTTCTATCCGGATAATTATAATATATCATTACAAATTTGGGTAACTGCAACATAAATATGCTATGCAACACAAGATACACTTATGTGACATTATGTGTTGGAAATTACTCAAATACACAATCTGGATAATTTGTGTCATTGCAATCAAATATACATTTATCAATGCAACAAGTACAAAATAAGATGTTATACCATTGTATACCATTTATACAATGCTTACAGATAGGGCCGGTATTATAAAACTTAACTTTAACTTTAACTGTCAAATTTGTCAGTTAAAGTTAAGTTTTATAATACCGGCCGTTAATAGAGTTGTTTGAGGAAGTTTCGATTATTCATAATATTGAATCAAGAGTAACAAATAGATTCAAAAGTAAAAATATACACAATAATAAAGAAAAATTAGAATAGTGAAGAAAAAATTAGCAAAAGCATTCTGGTCGAACTGTTTGACCAAGTGGCTTCATTGTTCTTTTTCCCGTTGCGAACCCACGTTCGTCAAGATGGTCCGGGTTCTCCCTTTTTCTATCCTAAAGTTCGCCTGCCATCCTCTTAAGATCCGGGGCTACCCTCGGGATCAGAGCCCTGTTCACACATTAAGGAAGGAAGAAGACCCAATAAACAGAGGAGTCCGTTTTTAGGCGATTGACCAAAGTTATCCACTGAACCCGACCCCCAAAGTAGCTGGATTACAGGAGATGCCACGCTCCCAGTCAAAAAAATGGGTCGAAAGATTGTTCTACATTCTCAACGCTCAGATAGATCTTTGATATAACATGAGAAGTCGACTGAATATTTATCTTCCATTGAATGAATTTGCACATTTGAATGTATTTCATCATTATTATCATTCATTACTACATCCTTGATAAAATATAATAAAACAGAGTATAGAGTAGGTAATAATGTAAAAAAAAATCATGTTTGATGTTTGGAGCTTAAGCGCTGGATATGCAATCCAACATACACTTATGTGCTTGTTACGTTGCCTTCTGAGGTATGGAACCTTTTTCGTACTCGTTCTAGGGAACAGGAACGATATGATCATTGTATAAAGTCTTTATACAATGATATGATTCTGTACAAATTTCGGTAATTTTCGAATTTTGAGTCGAAAATATTCTTCAACGGTTTAGTTGAACTCGTGATGGAGAATGCATTGGATTTAGTTGAAAACTGAAAACAGCAAAATCTTTCTATCAAGGGGTGAAACTGCCGCGAGTGAAGACAATAGATAATAACTCCCGGATTAATAGGGATGTAAAAACTCCTGATTGTAAGAGCTTTACTCGAATTTCCAACTGTTTCTATGATATTCGAAAATGATCTTTAAAGTCTAGGTTGGACTCACTGATGACCATCAATTTGATGTTGAATTCTAGAACGGAATTCATCGGTTAGGACCAAATCAGCCAAACTATTTCGGAGTTACAAGTCGTATACATTTTTGGGGATTTTTTCCTCAGTATTTCAGGAAATACTCATACGTTCGGATTGAAACTTCGTTGGAGAATACTGACGCAAAAATGCTTGCAAAATTTTGTTGGAATCGTATAGTTAGGAACCAAAAAAAAATTTTGTTGATTTTTTTTAAATACCAGATTTCGATGAAGTTTTGTACATACCTTCGAGGTCAATATTCTAAAACACTGTACGAAATTTCAGTTCGATCTGATCACAATTTCCTGAGATATAGCGAAAATAAATATAATATATGAAATTTCTTGTTTTTTTTCTTTGTAACGCTGTTATTTCTGGAATAACTCGAAAAATACTGATCAAAAAAATGTTCTTCTAATATTCCCTGTATTTGTGGAAATACATATACAGGGGAATCGTCAAGATCATTAGATATCAGAAAACGAGAGCACAAAAAAATAACCTAAGGAATAGAGATATACAAAAATCCCAAATAGCGAATCATTTATTATGTTTCGAGCATTGGGAATCACATGATAGATTGGGACAATACAAAAATACTGATGCTGAAATCAGATAATTCGAAAAGAAAAATTGAAGAGTCCTCTTGCATTCTGTTAAATGGAGAGAGTAATTTTGCTCATCTGTAGAAATGGAGCCTATTTGGCTGAATTTACTCAAAAAAGAGCTAGAATCAAAAACTTTCAAACCAAATGGATCTGTGTTGCTGTGATTTCTCAAAAATGTCAATTTGACAAAAGTATCAACTCAAAACGAAAAATGTCAAAAAGCACTGCCGTGAAGGCAGAAACTTTTGCGCGCATGTTCAATGTAGATGACCGCTTCAGCAACGAATTTGAACATGAACGCAAATGCTGCTGCCTTGACGGCAGTGCTTTTTGAAATTTTTACTGATAAATTACTGGATTTCAATTCGATTAAATCTGTATTTTTGGAAATATTGGAAAAATAAAATTTTGAATGGGTATATCTACGGAATCATTGGGCGGATTTTACCCATTCACGAATTCGACCTTCGTTATTAAGCCCCAAACCTACTCTACAAATATCGAGTTTCTAAGTTGTTTCTTTCGGATGTTATTGTGTTTACGCAGTCGGCCGTTGGGCTGTCAGTGCTTTTCCACAATTTCTCATTTGTTTGTTCTTGCATAACTGAAAATTGTCTAGGACGCATTCTTGAACTTGTCTTCGAAGTACCACGTCTTGAATGACAAATTTAATCATTGTATCAATTGGCATATAGGTATGAATGATTGTAGTCAAAAACTTAAGAAAACGGTAACAATAAAATACAATACAAAAATAATACTAGACGCAGTGTTTCATCTAGTATCTTTCGATTCAGGATCATCAGTAGCATCTATTCTATATTATATGTCAAAATTTTACCACGTGTATTCGACGAACACTTGATTGGGAACTTCTGCGAAGATGCCAGCGCCCTAACGGATAAATTTGGAACCTGTTCAAGCTAGTAGTTTTAAGTAAACAAACCTTAGAAATGTGGTGGAGAACGAGTATTTATTAAGCACAGCTTGAATATTTAAAGAAATTATTATTTTGCGTAAGATTTCTTGAGAAGGAACTTTTCGTTTGAATCACGATATAAAATCGTATTTTAAATCGTTCCTGGAGGATAATTTCGGTGTTATTTTAGTGTATGTTGCTTGGTGGATCAAAATGAACCAATATCTAAGTTTACTTGAATTTCTGGAAAAATAGGCACCTCAATAAGTAATTTAAGGACTCTTATTTATGTGAAGAAGTGCTGAATGCAGGCTATATTATGTGGTAAATCTAGAATCAGTCCAAATGATATGACTTATTGTTTACAAACGAGTAAATCAATAAAATGAGAACAGATTTTCTGTTTTAGTTCTTTTGCATCGTATTTCTAAAGAAAGGAAACAGATAGATATATGATTGATTTCATTTTAATATTACAGCAGCTCCAGTTACACATATAAAATGAAAAATGTCAGCTGGTTCAACCTACCTATATATATGAATGAAAAGTATTTATGTATTTATATGAATAACTTCAGCTATTATCAACTCTACCAGTATATCTAGTTTTTATTCAGGTTTTCAACCAGATCACTCTTTTAGAATATGATTTTGTGTAGTATGTGAATTAGGTAGCTGCAGAAGTGCTCGGTAGTTTCTCTGCAGCATTTTTCTTCAAAATTCTCTTATTTTCATTTACACCTGAAAATATCATGACATGAAGTTGTTTCGAAATGAATACATTGTAGGTAATTTACCTTTATGAAATTGAACATCTTCAGAGAAATGCAGTGAATATACTTTCATGACCTGTTTTCCAATCTTCAATTTCTAAAGCTAGGCTTTTCTTCTATCATTGAGTTCCCTGCCAAATGCTGTTTCCAAATTAACTTTACTTTCATTTGGCTTTGGAAAAAACGAAAATTAGAGGCACTAGATGATCCTTTCTTCTTTGACAATGAATAACATTGAGTTGAGGCACACAACAATAGTCATTTCGGGAGGATGCCATTTCGAATTAATACAATCGAAAATTTTAATCGGAAAGAAAGGAATTGATTGATGAATATTTTAAACACTTTCGGCATACCAAAATTTCAACTCGGAGAACAACACAAAAGCTCGAAAATGAACTCCAAAAGTAAGCAAATTACGTTAGAATAACAGGCACGTCGAAAAAACTACTAGCTTGGAAGTGTTCGAATTTCTATCGCCAGAGGGCGTATCGCGTAGCAGTAGATGCGAATTACAAACGAACTGGCAACTGGCAAGATAGATAATGATCAAGTATACAGGGGTCTCAAAAGATTACTAAGCATAATCATCAAGATTTGAACCAATATTGATTTGATTATTTCTTTCGCCCCGTGTTCAGTACAACTGTTTATCTCTTATGTTATAGCATTTATTTTTACAATGATTATAGTGAGAATGAATGATGAAATTGTATGCTTAATTTGTACTGTTTCTGAGGAGTGGAATCTAGCTCCATGGGATTTTTATTATAATCAAATTTCATGCAAAATTTATCAATTCCGTTTTATTGCTTTGTCATAATTTAATGGTCCGGTCCGAAATGATGGAATGGCCTAACCAAGCTTGCCTCCCATTATTCCAATCTAACGAGTTATCTCCCATTCAACAGAAAGTGTTCCTTCCTGTTTTTTTATGATGCAAGTGACGTCTTCCTCGTATAGATGAATCTATGTAAATTCATTGTCTCCAATAACAATGACTAAGAATGAATAGAAATGCCCTAGTAGGAATTATTTTCGTCTATTGAATATTTCTTCATTTCGGCTACAATAGAATTCCAAGGATATGGATGGAAAAAGTTCAATTCAAAGAAACACGAGGCTGCTATGCAAATTCCAGATTAAACACCTCGGATATTTCACGAATTTCTATATAAAAAAGAACAGATATATTCAAATCTTCAAATGTACAGAGTGCCCCAAAAAATTATATGATTCTAAGATCGCCAAATTGTTGCATGATACTAACGAAATTCTGCATCTAGTACTATTTTTATTTCGATTGGATTTGTACTTACATGTACTTAGGATTCAAAATAATTCAAGGTCTGCCTTTCGCCTGATCATATACAATTTCATCCGAAATAAACAAAGTATTGGAGACTTTAGAACCCAATGATGAAGGCAGAATTCATGAATGGGTGAAATACACCCAATGATACCGCAGAAATTATATCCATTCAAATTTTTTTAGTTATAGGGGGAAATATACTTACAGTTTCAAATGCGTCAAAGCAGAAATTGTAAGGTGGATTATGCCTATAAATGAACAAATGCGAGATGTTTAAGCTCCCCAGCCAACTCTTAAAGTTTGAAATCTCTAGGTAATCTCATTCAAAAGGTTTTGCAGTAACAGCTCGTGTCAATCCTTATCACTTTAAGGCCAGTTTGGACCCAAAATTAAAAACTTGCTTGCACTTGAGCGAAATGGTAACTGTTTTGTTCCCTCGAAAGAGAGCATGAATCTCGAAAACAAAAAAACCAAGATTTCGTCATATTATCCTCACGTAATTCTGCAAGAAACTTCAAGCTGTCATTTTTCAATCAAGTACTGAAGTTTAATTCTATCCAATCTGTATTTTTGTAAATTTTGGAAAATAAATTTTGAATGTGTATATCTGCGGAATCATTGGACGAATTTTACCCATTCACGAATTCGACTTTCGTAATTAAGCTCCAAACCTTTAATTAAGAAAAATAACTTTTATAAAGTCTCCCGGTTGGCCATGACATTCTGACACATTTTACCGTGTATATTTTGTAAATGTTAGGTTAGTCATTTTCCCATCGGATAATTACACAACGTTGTACTCTCTACATAGAGGTCGTTGTAATTACATATTTTTCAAAATGTGAATTTACTTCTGGAAAATAATGAATTTGAGGAAATATTATGTGAATTCAATAATTCCAAAGACCTGGAGAATGTTGAAGAAACTTTCTTCTCTGTTAACACTGGGAATATTTCACGTATATAAGCATGGTTGGAAGATTCAGTTATGCTATTTTCTTGTACGTAAATCAAGAATCGAGTGTTGAAATTTTACTGAAAAAAAAATAGATATAGTAGTCCGTTACTTTGCGATAGTTCATTCGAAAAAAAATAAAAGCACTCGAATAACCCTGCAGTGAAACTTCTAAACTGACAGACGAACCTTTGGAATTCCCTCCTTTTCGAAATTCTCGAGAAATAAGCCTACAGAAGACATTAAAATACCATTTTGCACAACTTAGGATACTACTCCAGTATGAAAATGTTGGATAGCTTGTGATGAATTATTGATTACAAATTATCAGGGTTACTATCAGAATAAGCAGATTTAAATTCTACAAAGCACTTCCTGATACTTTGTCTCTGCTTCTTCAAAACTACCTTCTGCATTTTTAGTTTCCAAGCGTGATGATTATGTTGAGATTGAGAGTGAAAATTGGCATTGGCATTTGGCAACGTCTCTGAGAATTATTTCGCCATTGCCGATATTTCAAGAGTGCCAACCTGCGTCAGTTTTAAGTAAAAAAAACGTGATAGACCTAAACCATGGCCAACCGGGATAGTTTATAGAAGTGGATGGAGCATAAGCTTGAAGTCGTGGGGACAAAGTATATATAGTATTTAACTCGCATATGATTGCTTTTAAAAATATTCACTTGGGTGACTTGAAACACTCGTCTGCGGTTCGTGTTGCAAGCTTCACCCTCGTGAATAATTGCAGTCACTATATGCCCGTTGAATAATACCTATTTTACACTTATTAGGTATCCTTTTCTAATATGTCTTTGCGATTTGTTCATAACCTTAGGAAAATATAGGAGATTATTGGGAATGAAAAAAATTCTTCAAAATACAATGAATATTGTCATCCATGAAAATCAGTAGTTATTGAAAATTAAATTTCCTCAAGGGCGCATTTCGACAATTTGCCACTAGCGCTAAAATTGTAGAAGCTTCTTATTGGCGAATGAAGATAATCGCTACTCCCTCTGGTGGCTATCAGAGAAACCAAGGTACAGCCATTATCATTGACAAGTTAAAAGAAATGTTAAGAAAATGAGAAAGTTTATACATTTTTCTTGGTGTTTGTGTGATTTTTCAAGTGCTTCTACTGAGAAAGAGCAAACTCAAATGTCCCTTCCCATAGATTTCGACAGCCCGGTGAAAAATTTCGAGTTTGGGTGAAAGAAACTTCCTTTAACAAGTCGGGCCTGAACGTGTTGAAGAATTGATAAAGACCTTAGCAACTCATACTCATACTCAAAATTGGTAAACCAACAAACATGATTTATTACAGTCTGTTACCTGCATTTTACCGATTATTATCATTTTTATAGAGGTAGGCACGAATTGCTCATGAAATATTAGATCACATTCATGAAGACAATATTCTTCTAGGCTCCTAGTCCAAGCAGTGCAAGTCACTTAAGAAGAGGAATGCTATGCCTTCCAGAAATCTGCCTGTTGAATTGATCATTAAGAAACAACCTAAATGTTTTAGTCATAGAACTTACCGATCGAAACAAAAGAGTCTCAACAAGGAAATATCTGGTGATGAATACTCTTCGCTCAAAGTGCTTCAGCCGATGAAATCAAAGTTGTACAAGGCTTATTTATTGCAGCTTTTTCAAGACCAATCATATGAGTGTTGGAAGAATTTATTGGTAATCTTTGGGTTTCGACAAGTGGAGATCAAAACAATATGTGCTCATGCTCCAACAGAGTCATTTAGGGAGCATCGTTGCCAGACTGTAAAATCAATCCGATGTCAAAAGAATGTCATGTCATTTAAAATCCTGTTTCGCATTTATATATGTCGTAAAGAAATAATATGATTAGGAAATTGAATATCAAAGGAATGTAATTGAAGAAGTGAATAAGGGCAATTCTATACTATTTTATTTCAAATAGAGATATAGTATGTTTTTCAATCATAAGTTGTATGAAATATAAGATGAGGAGACTTTATATGAAACGAATGTTTGAATCAGTAAATAAGGGCAATTATGGCCCTATTTTGTTTGAAACGGTGATATAGTATGTTTTCAATGATGGGACACCGTTATTTTCAATTTCCGATTTGGATTGGTACTTTCCTGACTTAAACTAACCCAACTTAGGACGAATGGAAAGACGAAATTCAAGTGCACTATCCCAAATTTTATTTATTTTGATTTGGACTGGCAATGTCCTGAATTGAACCATTTATCCTAACCCCCGACAGAATGCATCACATTACTCGATAATTATTTAATGTACTTATTTTCAAGTCAGAATGAACCATCTCAAATAAATCGAGATACTATCACCATTGCTTAATTGTTCTTAAACAATGCTATCATCACTCAAATCTAATATTAGGCTCCGCACAATCTGGCAACGATGATCCCGAAATGACACTGGTGGTGCATGCGTACATCTTGTTTTGATTTCCACTTGTCGAAACCCAAAAATTACCGGATGGATAAATAAATTCTTCCAACACTCATATGATTGGTCTTGAAAAAGCTGCAATAAATAAGCCTTGTACAACTTTGATTTCATCGGCTGAAGCACTTTGAGCGAAGAGTATTCATCACCAAATATTTCCTTGTTGAGACTCTTTTGTTTCAATCGGTCAGTTCTATGACTAAAGATTACCGTCAATCCATAATGAATAAGGCTTACGGTACAAGTAGCATTAGTTTTATGTGAATGAATTCATTTTATTCACAATATATTGTGTAAATTTAGTCCTCCCCATTAAAAATAGTATAATTTATTAGTTTTGCAAATAGCATGCAATATAATATCACATGCATCTTCCTGAACACTTCTAGCTTCTGAGCCTTTAAGATACTCCAAATAAGTAATTTGAAATTAATCTTGCCATTTGGATCTGAAAATAAATAATATCAAAATACTGGCTAACCTCGGAGATATCCCCGTAATTCTACAGTTGCTATACTCAATAGGATTGAAGAATGATATATACCTACTTTATAAGAATGGAATATGTACTCCCAGTAATACTCTCGTCAACTATAAAAGTCTAAAAAGTCTTTGAATAAATCGTGAAATCAAAAATTATCAAACCAAACACTAACAAACAGTACAAAATCGACTATCAAATCAAAATCTATGTCTGTATCTGAGGTTCTGAAACTGGGCACCGTGGCGCTGCAATCTTAAATTCAGACGCCAATTGCACCATAAAAAAGTTCATCTTTAGGAAATAATAAATCGAAATCGAAGCGACAAAAACTCTCATTTTATGCAACTTGAGTCCGTTGAACCTGGGGGACATCTCCAAAAGCTCAGTCGTTGGCTTTTAATGAGAAACCAGCTTATACGAATGCAGTTATGCGACCCTATACACAGTCAAGATAAGGATATACTTTGGTGCTTTTATTTTACTGACCTGTACAACATTTAAAACTTTAGGATATACGAAATAGGCCCGGCTGGACCGGTCAACCAACTCACAAAAAAGCCAATTGTGTCTGGTCATGGGCTCAGGTTCTTGCTGGATTCTTACTTGGTCCTCCACCTGTGGCTTGTTTGTTTTCTCCTCCGTAGATTTTATTTTCGATAGTGGAGAGGTGTAGAACAGTGTTGAAGGAATTTTTCCTCTGCGTAAACATTACGTAACATGTCACTAGCTTTTAGACGCTTTTTCTGGGGGACAACGCCTTATAAGTTTGCCTAAATGTCTGCAATTTTCGACAATTTTCTGAAGCGACTAGATCCGACGTCTGGCCGTCCGTAGATGCTGACTCTTTCGAAAGAATTTACAGTACAATCGCGTTAATATGAACACAAAAAATTCTGGTTTGTTCATATTATAGGAACTGTTCATATTTCTGAAGATCAAGAAAAATAACTGACTTAGTACATGATTTTCATTCATGATACATGTAAATACATGTTAACTATAATGACCGATCTTTTGTGGAGAAAAATAATGTAATTTCAGACTGATTCTCCTTTACAGTTAATTTCGATAAAACCGTTTTTTTCATGTTGTATTTCCAGGGTAAATATCTCAGTCAAATCATAGTAAAGGGTTTTCCAATTGTTATTTTGGTAAAAGAAAAATGCCATTTTTCAATATAAATGATCGGATGTTTATTTCATTATAAAGAAGAAGCTATGCCGTTGATAGTGGAAAATAACATCAGACAAATGACCACCACGACCACGCTTACAGGACCATATCCTTTTAATGAAATTTTCCATAACCAAATCGCAAAATGGCTGCCCTATGTCCTCGATAGCCTCACGAATTCCATCTTTGAGGTCTTGAATCGACGCTGGGCTATTGACGTAGTCGAAAGGTGTTAAATCACAAGATCTCGGTGGCCAATTGTGATCACCTCTTCGAGAGATAACACGGTTCGGAAACATTTCCCGCAAAAGATCAATGGTTTTGTTGCTTGTGTGGCACGTAGCGCCGTCTTGTTGAAAGTAAACGTTGTCCAGATCAATACCATTCAATTCCGGCCATAAAAAATCATTAATCATCTCTCGATAGCGCAATCCATTCACCGTAACTGTTGCTCCAGTCTCATTCTCGAAAAAGTAAGGTCCAATGACTCCGCCGGACCATGAACCGCACCAAGCGTCACACTTATGCTGCTGTTTTTTTTTTGACGAGTTGGGTAGCTCGGAGCTCCCCCGCTCATGAAATTTGTTAACAAATTTCATGCGCGGTGGTAGCTCGGAGCTGCCCCCAGGTTTGTTCATTCAAAGTCGTTCTTTGGAATTAGGCATTCCACAAACGTCATTACACCGTATTTTGCATGAAGATTTGGGTCTTAAGGCTTATAAAGTTCAGTTAACACAAGAACTCAAGCCGGCCGATCATCAACAACGTCGTGTCTTTGCTGATTGGGTCGTTGAAATGCATGAAAATGATCCGGAATTCGATCGAAAATCATCTTGAGTGATGAGGCCCATCTCCACCTCGGTGGCTTCGTCAACAAGCAAAATTGTCGCATCTGGGGCTCGGAAAACCCGAGAGTTATTGTTGAAAAGCCTCTGTATCCTGTAGTGTACCTACTCGTGAAATGACAATGCCAGGCAACTTGTGAAAGGGCGAACCGGTATTGGATCACTGACGATAATTCGTGAAAACGCATTTATTCCTTTGAATAAAATAGACAAGTTACAACATGTTCATACTAATGAGATTCTATTTTGTTCATATTACCGAGAAGTCAATACGAAAAATTCGGTATTCATATTACGGAGTGGTTCATACGATCGCGTGTTCATATTAACGCGATTGTACTGTATCTAGAAGCTTAAGTATTTCGTTAAGGAGTGAAATAAATCAGAAGGTTTCGGAGTAATACTTATTTGAAATTTTGAGAATATTTCTTCAATATCTCAATAAATACCTACTTATGCGATCGGATGGAAAGTTTCGTTCAGATCGTTTCGTCATTGAATTCAAAATCAAAATTTTTGGAAAAAGCTGTTTATTCGGGAATGATCAATTTGATTTCTATGAATTTTTCCATAGCTTTTAGTCCAATATTTAACTATTGGCGAATGAAGATAAGCGCTACTCCCTCTGGTGGCTATCCGAGTAACCCGAGGTACAGACATTATCATTGACAAGTTAAAAGAAAGAAATGAAAATGAGAGAGATAATGCATTTTTCTTGGCGTTTGTGTGATTTTACAAGAGCTTCTTCTGAGGAAAAGCAAACTCAAATGTCCCTTTCCATAGATTTCCACAGCCCGGTGAAAAATTTTGAGTTAGGGTAAAAGAAACTTCCTTTTTCAAGTCGGGCCTGAAAGTGTTGAAGAATCGATAAAAACCAACAAACAAGATTTATGAAAGGCTCTTACCTGCCTTTTACCGATGGTGATCATTTTTATAGAGGTAAGCACGAATTGCTCATGAAATATTAGATCGCATTCACGAAGACAATTGTTTTCCAGGCCCTTAATCCAAGCAGATAAAGTTACTTAAAAAGAGGAATGCTATGCCTTCCAGAAATCTGCCTGTTGAACTGATCATTAAGGAACAACCTAAATGTTTTAGTGATAGAACTGACTCTTGAAAAAAAAGAGTCTCGACAAGGTGATGAATACTCTTCGCTCCAAGTGCTTCTGCCGATGAAAGCAAAGTTGTACAAGGCTTATTTATTAGAGCTTTTTCGAGACCAATCATAAGAGTGTTGGAAAATTTATTTGTCAATCCATAATGAATAAGACTTACGATACAAGTAGCATTAGTTTTATGTGAATGTGTTCATTTTATTCACAATATATCGAGTATTTAGACCTTCGCTATAAAATAGTATAGTTATAAGTATTTGTCTATTATTCCAAAAAGTATGTTCTACAATACTATCTGTTTTTCATTTTTCAAGACAGCCTAAGAAAACCACCAAAGTCAATCTTGCCATTTGGATCTGAAAATAAATAATATTAAAATACTGTCTAACCTTGGAGATATCCACGTTATTTTAAAGTTGCTACACTCAATAAGATTGAAGAATGATACATACCTACTTTATAAGAATGGAATATGTACTCCCAGTAATACTCTCGTCAACTATAAAAGTCTAAAAAGTCTTTGAATAAATCGTGAAATCAAAAATTATCAAACCAAACACTAACAAACAGTACAAAATCGACTATCAAAACAAAATCTATGTCTGTACCTAAGGTTCTGAAACTGGCCACCGTGGCGCTACGATCTTAAATTCAGACGCCAATACTGTACTAAATATCAACTAGATTCGATATTTAGTTACGGACATATTTGGAAAAATATGTTCAATTTCGGTATTAAAATTCAAGAATTTTTATTTACTGCTTCCTTTTGGTCTTTCGTCTTTTTCGTTTAGATATAATTTCAAGATATTTCGAGACTCTTAGTGAAAAATAAGAAGAAATTTCATTTCAATGAATATTTATATGTCAGTATATCTTTGAAGAAATCTAATAATACAACACTTATACGGGGGTATTTTTATCCCTGTGATACTACCCAAATTCTGCGCCACTGGTAGAATTGCAATTTTATCACTATTTCTTTAATCCTCAACCTTTTTTACGTTAGAATCATACTGATTCATAGCGATTAAATCACTATTTCTCGAAATATTTCAAGTTGAATCAGAAGCTGCTTCATTAATTTGATTGAGGTTCAATTTGCGTACCTAATAACTGGAATCGCATGATCCTAAACAACGAAATAATTAATACACATTAACATCAGAATAATAGTGCAGTTTAATATTTTTTTTCAACTCGAAATATCTTGAGAAACAGTGACTGTATCGACACGAATAGGAATTAACATATTTACGTAAAAAGTATTGGAAATCGAAATGTCGTACAATTCCGCAAGGGCGTAGAAGAAGAAAAAGGAAATGCTAAAAAAACTTTCTGGCCCCAACCAGTGACGTACGATAGGAACAACTGACTGGTTGTAACCAGAAACGTTTATTTAGCATACTTCAGTAGGGTTTATAGTACCTACACTTCCTGCCGAATATAATAATACATCAACTTGTCGGCCGCCCTACGATCTTAAATCACGAAGACGTTTACGACCGAGTCCGAGGGGCTAGATGAACCCACCTTACTCTGGAAACTTCTCTTTTCTCGCATCCGGGGTAATTCTATGCAGCGGAAAGTTCATATTGCATCAATCCAAAAAATACAAACTTATTACATATTATTTGCAAAACTGTTATCGTCCAGGCGGGCCCGGAAATTATTCGTGCGGTATTGGACTACATGGCGGGCAATACCAGTCACAAGGTCAGCAATACCCGTCAAGCTTTCTTCAGGCATAAATCTAACATATAACCATAAGGACAGTCGCATCCTGAAGAATCAGCGTGAGTCTGGTGGCCAATAATCAGATACAGGTCATTGTTTCCTCCGTAGATACTTGTCACCTATCAGATGGAACACTGTGGTATATTTTTTTTTAATCTGAAAGATGGCAAGTATCTAGATTTCCACTGAGCGGTTTCATCCAAGGTAAGATGGCCTGACGATCAGTAATAACTGTGAAACAGCTGTGGTCATTCTCCTTGGATTCGCTTCTTCGGTGTAGATGTTTTTGTTGATTGGATGATTAGCTCTGATCAATGTGGAATATTTCAGTATTTGTTGATTTATCGACGGATATTCGTCCTTATGATTATGTTAGGTTATTATTATTATAATAACGATTACAGTGTTATTTTTCAACATAAAGGTGGATTTTTCTCGAAAACGGTCGACTTTAGAGCGTATTACCACCTTTTGTGTGTAGAAAATAGTGGCGGTTCAAATGGGCGTCTCAAAATCGTACTTTATCCATTAGCGTAGAAGTTGGGGAGGAAAATACCAACTACCCCTTCAAAACATTCACCAGTTAAGACTTAAAAATAAATCCGCATAAAACATAGCTTACTATGATTAGAAAATACCTAGGAAAGCTGTTTTCTGTGCGATAAAAGGTTTCGGGGATATTCGCAAAACACGATTTTTTTTCAATTTCTCGAAAATGGTGTATATTGGAGGCTGAGTTTATGGAAACTTTTTTCACATTCTTGGACGAGCTATCATATGCTGAAGTCCTGCGCATATATTTTATGAAACACCTTGTACAATGAACTGATGAAACGACGTCACTGCCGTTTTTCTGTCTTTTGATCTAGCCGGGACGTATTTGAATTTTTTAATTGTTCCAATGGCACGATTGTCTCAAAATTTTGCAAGAAATTGTTCATGAGCATTTGCCATCTAGATACTAAGTTTAATTTTGATTGGATCAATGATTTTTGAGTTATTCCTGAAAAAACAACGATACTGAGGAAAAAAACACGAAATTTGACATATTTTGCCTAATATCTTCGAAAATTAAAATCGGATCAAACTGAAATTTGGTACCTACACTGATATAAAATATTAGCAGATCTGATCTGAGGTTTGTAACTTAGCTTCGCAACCTATATAAAAAATTAAAAATTATCGTATTAAAATTTAACGTATTTAGGTCTTTGTGTTCTCGAAAGATCGTTATCGGTCCAGGAAAAAAGCGATAATTACAGACATTTGTGCAAAATGCTAACACGCTGTTCCCCTGAACGAACACGTAAAAAGCGATGAGCAATTTTATTGCGCCTATGTTCTAGGAGAACAGCGTGCTATCGTTTTGTCCAAATGTCTGTAATTTTCGATGATTGAGCTGAAAATGGTCTCAATCGACTAGGTTGGACTAACTGACGACGAATCTGGTGTCAAAATCGATTCTGTCCGGCCGGCCGTGGACACGATTACTGTCAAACGAAGTGAGCTAGCAACTTGAAACTTTTAGGGTAGGTCGCGCATTGGAATACCGCGGTTAAGTTCGTTAATGGGCCAAATCGGTCGAATAGTTTCTGAGTTATAGCCACTTGAAATATTGAAGTTATTTATGTTTTATTTGAGAAACTGCTTGAGCGATTGGATTCAAACTTGGCAATTTGGTGGAGTATAACGACGCGCAACTTTGAGCCAAATTTTGTCAGGATCATACTGCCAGTAAATTCAAAAAAAAAATTTTTTCAGAATTTTTTTCCAAAAAATTTTTTTTTCCGGGAACCGTTTATCACATCCAAAAAAAAATTCCACTCGGACTTTGAGCTTCAAAGCAGTGTACCAAATTTCAGTTCGATAATATCATAAGTTTTGGAGATATCGGGAAAAATATGTAAAATTTCGAGGTTTTCTTCTCGGTATCGTTGTTTTTTTCGATATAACTCGAGAAACATTGATTCAATCCTGATAAAACTTCGCAGCTAGTTTGAAGATGCTGAAAGACAACTTTAAACAGAATTTCGTGATGATCGTGTAATTAAAACAATTTGAAAAAAACATTTCTGTGATTTTCTTATCATATCATCCTCATTAAATTCTGTATGAACCTTCGAACTGTAATTTTCGATGAAGTACTGGATTTCAATTCGATCTGATCTGTATTTTTGGAAATATTGGGAAAATAAAATTTTGAATGGGTATATCTGCGGAATCATTGGGTGAATTTTACCCATTCACGAATTCGTAATTAAGGTCCAAAACTTCTCTATAAATATCGAGTTTCTAAGTTGTTTCTTTCGGAAGTTACTGTGTTTACGCAGTCGGCCGTTAGGCCGACCGTATTCACAATAACTGCCGGAAGAAACGACTTAGAAATTTGTAGAGTAGGTTTGGGGCTTAATTACGAAGGTCGAATTCGTGAATGGGTAAAATCCGCCCAATGATTCCGTAGATATACCCATTCAAAATTTTATTTTTCCAATATTTCCGAAAATTCAGATTAGATCGAATTGAAATCCAGTAATTTATCAAAAATAAATCTAGAAAAGCACTGCCTTGAAGGCTGCAGCTTTTGCGTGCATGTTCAAATTCGTTGCTGGAGCGGTCATCTACATTGAACATGCGCGCAAAAGCTGCTGCCTCCACGGGAGTGCTTTTCAGATTTTTTTATCTAATGAATATTTATCTAGCCATTATGGTTGCCGAGACAAAATTTTGGGGCATCGAATTTTGGCCATGCTGTTGGTTCATACATTTTGTTATGATAAAAAAATTTTGATTCTGTAAAACCAGTGGTGAACTAAAGAAGTTACGGCAAAGTATCTCTCAAAATGTTGAAACCAGTCCAACCAAACCATCAATGAGAAAAATACCGTTACTTGTTCTAGTTCCTAGTCAAAATAAATTGACCTATTAGGTCCACCTATCTTCAGAATCCGGTCAGGAATTTCAAAGACCAAACAAACCAAACAAGCTTCGGCGCAAGAGTCAAATGATCTTCAGTTGTTTCATTGTAAAAGATAACCCCCCCAAATCAAAAGTGGTTATATGGGCCCTCTCAAAATATATAAGGTAGTCTTGGACTTTATTTTGTTAGTTTACATTTACATCCAGCCCACATGTTAGGTTCTCTAGGAAACAGGAATCATTTCATTCATGAATCATGAATAACGCGAAGTTGTACAAGAATCGAAACGGTTTACAACAGAGCGACTCTGTATACGTTATCGAGAATTTTTTGAAGTATCTGAGATGGAAAGATGAAAAAGAATCAGTGTTAGATGTGGGTACGGGAGATGGGCACACCCTTTGCGATATATTGTTGCCGAAAATTTCGGAAAATGTGGATAGAATTGTTGCGATAGATTCTTCGAAGAACATGGTGGAATTTGCGAGGAAGGAGTATAGGAATGAAAAGGTTTTATTCCAGGAATTGGACATAGGGGCGGCTGATGTGCCTGTGAAGTTCCAGGAAAAATTCGATCATATATTTTCGTTTTTTTGTCTTCATTGGGTGCTTAAACAGAGGTGAGTTTTTTCGGATTTGAGCTGGTCGTTTTTTGAGTTTTGCTGAAATTATATTTTTTCCAATACAAAAACATCGATCTTGATGTTGAACAAAAATTAGGTTTTTCAAGTAAGAACTAGTTTCATCCAAAAAATTATAGATCATTTGCCCGATATACCTACAGGGTGATTCTAGATGTTCCGCCTCTCACCATATCAATTACAAGCAAATATTTGAGATTTCTCTTCAGTCATCATTATAGAAGATATTTTTGCTTTTAAATTTCATTTAAGATAAATACAGAGTATTCCTGGATTGAAACTGAAAACAAAGAGAGATACCTTGCATAATTTTTTGAAAAAAAATGAAAATAGGACCGCAATCGATTTGTTTTAGAGATACCTGAAATGAATATTGAAATCTGGAACTAACACTATGTGGCAAGACAGTTTCAGTTACAAACTGTTAGTTTGAAAAATTGTGAAAAAGAGCATTGTTGTTATACTAAACTAGTTTCTTCTAGTTTCGTCGTATCTGATTCCGAGAAAAAAAATTTTAACGATTACCTCAAAATCCTCAGGCAAATGCAAAATTCTCATGAATATCCAGTAAATAAGAAGCGGTGACTAAATTCATTATTTGTTTTTATGTATATTTTCCTGGTCCATAAAAATCCGATGAACTTCTGTTTGATCATCTTGTGAAGTGCAGATACTATAAAAAAAATCTAGAAAAGTACTGACGTGAAGTCAGTAGCTTTTTCTGCGCCTGTTCACATTGCGAAATGGTGACTTGGAAATTTCAGTGAAATTTTAATGAAATATAGAATTTAAAAAAAAAAATTTCTTCGAATTCTTCCATGGATAATGCTTTTTATTTATACTGTTCATCTTCCAACTAAGTTTCATTTCGATCAGATAAATATTTTTTGAGTTATTGGAAAATCGAAATTTCAAATGGCTGTAGCACAAAAACCATTCGGCAGATTTGGCCCATTAACGAACTGAACCGAGATATTCAGAATCTTAACCTAACTTGAAAATTTCGAGAGTGTAAGTCCTTTCTTTCGAGAGTTACAGCGCATACGGCCGGCCGGACGGAAATAATCAATTTTGACCACGGATTCTTCATCAGTGAGTCCAACCTAGTCGTTTGAGACCAATTTCGGCTCAAAATTCGAAAATTACAGACATCGTGACGAAATGATAACGCGCTGTTCCCCAGAACAAGCGCGTAAAAATTTGAAACAAACTGCAAATTATCTAAGGAATCACATTTGTACCCCAATTAAGGTACACCCTGTATATCAACTTCAAAAACTCAAATATAAGGTCGGACTGACCATTGCCAATAAAACCGAATATTTTGGACCACCCCGTATACGGAAAAAAATTATATTCTTGTAGTTTTGTGATTATTTTATCTACATCTCATAAAAATACAAATTTGCGGTAGAATCTCCTGAAATTTTCTCGAGTTGTTAAATCAGTATATCAACTAAATATGAACCTAACAGATTTCAATTCCATAGTATCGATTTATTTTGAAATGTCAAGAAACCGAATAAATATCATCAAAATTGTGTATCACGTATTTCTCGAGTTAAATTCTGCTTCAACATTGAGAATCTACCAAATAATCAATTAAAATCGTATTCATATTTCACTTCCTGATAGTCTATAGGTACATAAAGTGTATATAGTGCGCGCCAAAATTATGGAACAAATTCATTTTCTCAGAAGAAAAATATTTGGCAACAAAATCCTAAAAAACAGGTCGATTTTTGTTTCATTTTTACCGAATTTTTAATCATTTTTGAAGGATTTTTATTGCACTCTGTGCCATCTCCATCAACCCTTTCAATTTCACTGACCGTTAACCATGTGATTGGCCTTTCTGGATATTTGGCGTTAAAAATATTACAGGACCTCCTGTTGAGTACGGACTCTATCGCCCCATCTGATCATCATTAAAATTTCAATTCTTTGTTTTTCATTGAACCGAGGCATTTGTATTCCGATTTTTAAAACAATGAAATCGAATTTGAGCAACGATTGAATACAACTTGAATTCAAATTTTCTGAAAGTAAGACATTCATCGTATATGATTTGAACGCCACATGTTATGATCGTTTTTTTTCAGCCATGAGCATGAAAAACAATTTTATTACTTCGAATTTCAAATCTCTACATCATTGTACTTGGTTACACATTCATAACATTGATGACATTGCGTTGTCAGAAATCTTTCTTTGAATTGAAACATTTTATCGAAAAGTTTCAACTTCAGTAGAAACTTACTGATAACATACCTACTTAAGATCATAACTGAAGCGCAGTGTTTCACACATTCTAATTTTTTCACGTGAGGGGGTTGAAAGGGGTTAAAAGTTGTGCATGACAAAACTGTAATGTTCGACTTTCTTTCGTTGACAAATTTCATCAGGTACCATCGTCTCAAAGTAAATGAGCCATGATAAAGTGCACATACTGAAAACCACTTTGAACTAACTAATTCAAAAAAAAAATTTTTCTTAAAAATTTCTGCACGCCTGTAAAGAAGATACAAAGACCTTGCTAAAAAAACCACATGACCTACTTTCCCTATTCAAAAACGCTGCAAATTTTACAGAAGGGTTTATTATTTTCTTAGTTAAACAACTTAGAACCGAATGCGATGATTCATTTTCGATATTATTGGAAATTTGCAGCGTTTTTCTCTATATTTCAAGAACCACTGGTCGGAAATCATCCGGGTAAATTTTTTTAGGTTTAGTTATGCAACAGTAATCAACATTCAGAGTTTCATGAAAATTTGGTGGAAAGTTTTCGAGAAATATTTTTTTTCCCCCAACCCCCTTAGGGTACACCGATCCTGCTGAAAAGCTTGGAGGATCAACCCCGAGTGACACACGATTTTTTTTACCAAGTTTCAAGAATTTCCGTCCAGTACTTCCAGAGAAAAGCCCCGGACAACGGACGACGGATGGACGGATTTTTTTTATTCGTTCATTCAAATCTACATACTCCGAAACGTAAACTGTGAAAGTTTCAGGGGGGGTTGAATTTTTTTTTTGTTGGTCGATCACTAAGGTTTATTATTTGATTTTATCAAATAATAAGGTGCAACAAAAATCCTTCAAAAATGCATAAAATTTGGTAAAAGCGAAACAAAAATTGACCTGTTTCAGGATTTTATTGCCAAATATTTTTCTTCTGAGAAAATTAATTTGTTCCATAATTTTGACGCGCACTGTATAATATTATTTCGAGTTTGTTTTCTCTATCTAATTTCCAGAATAATAATTTCATATCATAAGAGGAACAATCTGAAAGATATTGTTGACCCATACTTCGAATTTTCCATTCGTTATAAAGCAATCCATTCAAGATACCTATGAGTGACTTCCTGTAAATACAATCGCCCACCAAAGTATTCAATATAGAATGTCCAAATTGTGGTGGGCCTACCGAACGCATGAGTGTTAATCAAAATCTTCTTCAACAGATACGACTCAGCTCATTGTCATAGCAGGAAGTAGGAAAAGATCAATTCTCAAATATTTCAGAATGAATAAGTAATTGGTCAGTAGAAGTTGATAGTAGTAAGCTTACACAACTAGTTTTACTATTCCAAGTTCGTTGCACTTCCTGAAATTTGGTGTGAAACACATGGAGCCCTCTAGAGCTCGTTCAGTTGAATTATGAAGTTGAAAAGCAATTAGGAAGATGATAAATGTTCACTGAATATGCCTGTGATAGTTTTGAAGCGTAGATATGATAAAAATAATCTAGAAAAGCACTGCCGTGAAGGCATCAGCTTTTGCGCGCATGTTCAATGTCGATTTACGCTTCAACAACGAATTTGAAAATGCCCGCAAAAGCTGCTGCCTTCACGACAGTGCTTTTCTGGCCTAACGGCCGGACCGTAAAAACAATAACTTCCGAAAGAAACAACTTAGAAACTCGATATTTGTAGAGAAAGTTTGGACCTTAATTACGAAGGCCGAATTAGTGAATGGGTAATATATATAATATTTCCAAAAATACAGATCAGATCGAATTGAAATCCAGTACTTCATCGAAAAATTAGAGTTCGTAGGTTCATACAGAATTTAATGAGGATGATATGATAAGAAAATCAAAGAATTTTTTTTTCAAATTGTTCTAATGACACAATCATCACAAAATTCTGCACAATGTTGTCCCCAAACATCTCGGAACTCACTGTGAAGTTTCCTCACGATTGAATCAGTATTTTTCGAGTTATACCGAAAAAAACAACGAGATCGAGAAGGAAACCACGAAATTCTAGATATTTTTTCCTTATATCTCCAAAACTTATAGCCGTATCGAATTGAAATTTGGTACACTGCTGTGAAATATGAAGTTCAAGGTACAGCTGAAATTGTTCCCGAATATAAGCAATAGTTACAGAAGAAAAAATTTTCGAAGAAAATTCTTCAAGTTTTTTTTTTATTGAGTGACCATACGATTCGAAGGGAATTTCGCTCAAAGTTGCGCGTCGTTATGCTCCAACTAATTGCCAAGTTTCAATCCAATCGCTTCAGTAGTTTTTGAAATATGAGGGAAATAAGCTCAAAATTTCAAATCGCTATAACTCCGAAACTATTCGACAGATTGGATTCATTAATGAACTCAACCGCGGTATTCCAATACGCGAGCGACCCTGAAAGTTGCAAGTTGCTAGCTTACTCCGTTCGGCAGTTATCGTGTCGACGGTCGGCCGGACAGAATCGATTTTGACAACGGATTCGTCATCAGTGAGTCCAAGCTAGTCGTTTGAGACCATTTTCGGCTCGATCATCGAAAATTACAGACATTTAGACAAAACGATAGCACGCTGTTTCCCTAGAACATGCGCGCAAAAATGTCCCAACTCATAGGCGAAAACATGCTTTGAAATTTTTCAATTATTTTAATGACAAAATTATCGAGAAATGTTGTATTGATTGCTCATGATTTTGCCAACTAGCTACCAAGTTTCATCATGATCCGATCAGTATTTTTTTACTTATTTTGGAAATGAGAACGATACCGAGGAATAAACCACAAAAATGGACATATTCTTCTCCCAATGACTCCGAAAACTGAAATCGGATCCAACTGTAGTTTGTTGAATTGAAGATATTGACTCCGAGGTATATGCGAAATTCCTTAAAAACTTAGGGCACATAGCGAAGGACGTACGGACGGACATAGTTAAATATGACAACGGCATCTTCTTCGGGGTGTTCAACCCAGAAAAATTAAAATTTCTGATACACAGACTACAATTTTTGTTTGGGTACACCCCAATATGATCTTTTAACGACTTTTTCAGCAGAAAATTTAAAATATTCTAGAAGAACACAAACGTGAGGACTGTATCTTGGACTCGCTCATTCTACTTCATTGCAAAAACGGTCACCTATTCACATGTTGACCCAGCCAAACGCAGCTTATCTTCTTTATATAATGATTCGGCGACATTCGACTCATACGGTCCTCATAAAATTCTGCACGAACCTATTAGCTATCTTTTTTAAGCCAAGTACAAGGTTTTAGTTCATCTGGTTCTAAAGGTTCTTTTTTTAGAACTTAGAAATGGAATAAAACAAGAATGAATTTTTAAGATTGACATGACATTGACTTTTTTCAAAAGATAATCTTTGGGCATTATAATATAAATATAATTTCTGACATATGACCGCCACTGCTGGCTCGACGTAATCTAATCTGGGGGTTCACTTTTCGATCACTTTTTCCAACAATTGTGGCCGTACATCGGCAATACCGCGGCGAATGTTGTCCTCCAAGTGGTCGATCGTTTCGTGCTTATCAGCGTAGACTAGCGACTTGACATATCCTCACAGAAAATAGTCTAGCGGCGTTAAATCGCAAGATCTTGAAGGCCAATTTACGGGTCTGGAACGTGAAATCATTCGGTTATCAAACGTTTTCTTCAGTAAATCAATTGCGGCCCGAGCTGTGTGACATGTTGAGCCGTCTTGTTGAAACCACAGCTTCTTCACATTATGGTTATTCAATTGAGGAACGAAAAAGTCGGTAATCATGGCTCTATAGCGTTCACCATTGACTGTAACGTTCTGATTTGGGTCTTCCTCTACGCTACGCTCTACAGCAGCAATGGCTTCTTCTGTTCTCACTGTACGACGTCTCTGTGGATGCGTATTATCAGTTAGAGTAAACGTGGTGCGAAAACGGTCCGTAGTTAGTCGAATTAATTTCTCTGATGGACGATTATGTTGACCGTAAAATGGACATAGAGCGCGATAGTAATTCGAACAAAACCATTATTTTCAAAATAAATTTTCACAATTTGGCAGCGCTGTTCAGGCTTCAGTCTATTCATGTTGAAATGCCAGACCAAACACAATGGGGGTTTTTCCTTCAAACGAAAATGCAGTAATTTTCATGAAAAACCTTTAGAACATCACATTTCAAACATATAATTTCAATATTATATTTTTAAAAAAATGTTTGATCACCTAAAACTGAAAAATATAAATGGGGATATGCATTTAAAGAGATTTGTCATGAGTGCACGATATGGAAACGTCGAATTCAGCTTTCTCCGAAAGAAAAGGACGTCAAATGTGTTACTTTGCTGAGGAAACCAGAGATAGCTATACTTTGATCTGGTTAGAGTAGAAGGCAAAGGCCAAGGAATAGAAAAAGAAGAACACAGAGTGTCATACTGTCATATTACTGACCAATCGCAAACGGAAATTGTTCGGTTATATTGACAAAGGACACGTGTGTACCACATAATAGGAATAACTATTTCATGATTCTATAGCAGAAAGAGCTATTCTACTAAACACCGTTGTCACTTCGTGCATGCCTGGCAAACCCCAATTTTGAAATCTGATTTTGAATACTTTCTGAAGGTTATTTGGGAAAATGAAGAATCAAACCTGTAATAATTATGTTCAAATTGGCATTTGCAGTAATAAATTCAGGAAAAACTCCACATTCCCTTGATGGCCGCCAGTTTAAATAGTGTTGCCAACTCAAAGTTCTATACCTTTAAAAAACATACCTTTTATCAACAGAATCATTTGGCGGATGTTACTGGTTCTTCCACAAGTATCGAGACTTGAAGTCGATTCTTTCGGAAGTTATTGTGTTAGCAGTCGGCTTACCGGCTGATTCAGACAAAATACCTTGTGATCAAGTAGACCATCTATGATTTATCGGATGGCATTTATTATACTTTACTTTTGAATTTGATAAAGCAGTCCTCTACATTGAAACCAATATTCATGTTTTTCAACAAAAATACCCCATTTTTTTCAACCTCATTGATTTCAGCATAGCATTCAGGAATATCTACAATATGTTGAAACCAGATGGACAGATCTTGCTGACTTTCTTGGCGAAAAATCCAATATATGATATTTACGAAGAAATGTCCAAAATGGAGAAATGGGCAAAATACAAGAAGAACTACAAAAATTTCGTTTCACCATATCATAATTCCGCAAATCCTGAAGATGAAGTCAGGAACATCTTGAAAAAAGTTGGATTTTGTGTTAGCATTTGTCGGTCGGAAAGAAGGTGCTATTCTTTTCCAAACCTAGAAGCACTCAACGGTAGGTATATTTAATTATTTACATCCAACAGGCCAGAGGCCCAATCACAGGTGTACACAATAATGTAATGATACATATACTCCATTCACTTTTATAAACTATCCCGGTTGGCCATTATTTAGGTCTATCAAGTTTTTCACTTGAAACTGACGCAGGTTGGCACTCGTTAAATAGCGGCAAATGTCAAAATAATTCTCAGCGACGTTGCCAAATGCCAATTTCTACTCTCAACATAATCATCACGCTTGGAAACTAAAAATGCCAAAGGTAGTTTTGAATAAGCAGAGATAAAGTATCAGGAAGTGCCATGTAGAATTGAAATCTGCTTTTTCTGATGGTACCTAACCCTGATATAATTTGGAATCAATAATTTATCACAAGCTATCCAACATTTTCGACGTATGTGAGTGAAAACTCAGTGTATTGTTCACATAGATTCCCAAGAAACTTTTAAATTGAGTTAGTTCTTTTAAGGTGACACTACATTTTCATACTGGGAGTATTTCAAGTTGTGTAACAAGGTGTTGAAATGTCTTCTGAAAGCTCATTTCTTGAGTTCCGAAAAGTAGGGAATTCCATAGGTTCGTCTGTTCGTTTAGAAGTTTTACTGCAGGGTTATTCAAGTACTTTTATTTTGTTTTCGAATAAACTATCACACTACTCATCTATCCATTATTTTTCAGTAAAATGTCAACACTCGATTCTTGATTTACGTACATGAAAATGGCATAACTGAATCTTCCAACCATAATTATATACGTGAATTATTTCCAGTATTAACAGAGAAAAAAGTTTTCCAAGACATTGCCTTTTTCAGTAAAAAACAATTTTATTTAATTTTTAATAGTTCTGTTTCCGATACTGGAAGTGAAAACCCAGAAAAAACCTACAAATTCTTGCGTTGAAATGTTCCACAAAATGACATCTCTGTTCTGCACATAAATAATTTTACTTGGACTAGTATAACATATCCTTGAGTTCACCTTATGATCTTCCCCGATATTATTTCTAATCAGGAACCACGAAATTATTGTTTAATGTTTTTCAGGAAGTGTCAAGGCAGTGAACCCTTTTTTATCAATGATCCCACTGGAAGAGCATAGTAGCTATTTCGAAGATTACGACAGGATCATGAAGGAATCTAGAGATGTGATTTGTGAAAAATTAAACAACAATAACAACAATGATGATGAAATGTTCCACTGCTTCTATGAATTGATAATTGTTGTTGCATCCAAATGTTATTGATTACCTCAGGGTCCTAATGAAACGATTTAAACGGGTATATTTAGGGTATTAATAGAATAAGTCTTTGAATTTTATCTACAACAAACTATAGTACAAATCTGCATTCATTTTAATAAAGTTATTTTTACAACATTAATTTAAAATTATATTTCATAACCCATCAACTTCCAATAGACGACTTCGGCCCAAGTTGCCAACCCACAAATTTCTTCACAAATTTACTATCACTGGGGAACGGGAATTTCAGGACAAATTCGACTTGATAAGGTTCGCGTTATTTATAAATACCCGTAAAACATGCCTCGGCTCTTCATACCAGATAATTCCTTCCAAACATAGGTTTTTGTTAAGATCGTCCTCAATTGGATGAAATTTAAGTTGGGATTCCTGATTTCATGCAAACAGTGTCAATTTTCATAGGATACGTTCCGAAAATCAACTCTGTTGTTTCGGTTGCCGATTTTCCGCTCCGTAAATATGAAATATTCGGATGGTTCCTGGAACAAGCGCGTGAAAAAGGTTATTTACGGAATCTGGTTGATGAAAATACGGTCGATTTACTGTCACCAGAACGATTTTCTATGGTAAATATCCATAGCATAGAACAATCTATGTTTACTTTAGGTTTGTTTTGGTTCCGAGTTCAGATCTGTTCGGGACGGTTCTAGCATAGACCATAGATCTGTGCTAGAACCGACCCTATCGCTTAGAGTACATACGTTTTAAGTTGATATTGGCGAATGAAGATAAGCGCTACTCCCTCTGGTGGCTATCCGAGTAACCCGAGGTACAGATATTATCATTGACAAGTTAAAAGAAATGTTAAGAAAATGAGAAAGTTTATGCATTTTTCTTGGCGTTTGTATGATTTTACAAGTGCTTCTAATGAGGAAAAGCAAACTCAAATGTCCCTTCCAATAAATTTCTACAGCCTGGTAAAAAATTTGGAGTTAGGGTGAAAGAAACTTTCCTTAACAAGTCAGACCTGAAAGTGTTAAAGAATCGATAAAAACCAACAAACAAGATTCATGAGAGTCTGTCACCTGCATTTTACCGATGATGATAATTTTTATAGAGGTAAGCACGAATTGCTCATGAAATATTAGGTCACATTCATGAAGACAATTTTTTTTAGACCCCTAATCTAAGCAGAGAAATTTACTTATGAGGAATGCCTATGCCTTCCAAAAATCTGCCTGCTGAACTGATCATTAAGGAACAACGTAAATGTTCTAGTGATAGAACTGATTATTGAAAAATAAAGAGTCTCAACAAGGAAATATCTGGTGATGAATACTGTTCGCCTCAAAGTGCTTCTGCCGATGAAAGCAAAGTTGAACAAGGCTTATTTATTACAGCTTTTTCAAGACCAATCATATGAGTGTTGGAAAATTTATTTGTCAATCCATAATGAATAATGCTTACGGTACAAGTAGCACTAGTTTCATGTGAATGTATTCATTTCGTTAACAATATATTGAGTATTTAGTCCTTCCCTATAAAAATAGTGTAGTTATGAGTATTTGTCTATTATTCCAAAAAGTATGTTTTACAATACTATCTGTTTTTCAACTTTCAAGACAACCTAAGAAATCCACCAAAGTCAATCTTGCCATTTGGATCTGAAAATAAATATTATTAAAATACTGTCTAACCTTGGAGATATCCCCGTTATTTTAGAGTTGCTACACTCAATAAGATTGAAGAATGATACATACCTACTTTATAAGAATGGAATATGTACTCCCAGTAATACTCTCGTCAACTATAAAAGTCTGAAAAGTATTTGAATGAATCGTGAAATCAAAAATTATCAAACCAAACACTAACAAATGGTACAAAATCGACTATCAAAACAAAATCTATGTCTGTACGTAAAATTGTAAAACTGGCCACCGTGGCGCTGCAATCTTAAATTCAGACGCCAATTGAAACATATTTAATATGTGTTCCATCTTCTTGACTGAAGTCTATGTTCAAAAGACTGTTCTAGCCTTTGCAAGATAACTGGCGGAATCTGAAAAGAGTATATGTTGACCAGAAATAAATTTCAATGGAACTTGGCACAACTCGATGACACAAATACTTTGAGTGACGAATTCGCAACTACTGCTAAGCGATACGCCCTCTGGCGATAGAAATTGGAACACTTCCAAGCTAGTAGTTTTTCGACTTGCCTGTTATTCTAACGTATTTTGCTTACTTTTGGAGTTCATTTTCGAGCTTTTGGGTTGTTCTCCAAGTTGAAATTTTGGTTTACCGAAAGTGTTTGTAATATTCATCAATCGATTCCTTTCTTTCCGATTAAAATTTTTGATTGTATTAATTCGAAATGGCATCCTCCCGAAATGATTATTTTTGTGTGCCTTTACTCGAATGTTATTCATGGTCAAAGAAGAAAGGATCATCTATTACCTCAAGTTTTCATTTTTACCAAAGCCAAATGAAAGTAAAGTTAATTTGGAAACAGCAATTGGCAGGGAACTCAATGATAGAAGAAAGGACTAGATTTAGAAATTGAAGATTGGAAAAGAGGTCACGAAATACATGAAAGTATGTTCACTGCATTTCTATGCAGATGTTTATTTTCATAAAGGTAAAGGTAAATGTATTCACTTCGGAACAACTTCATGTCATGATGTTTTTAGATGTGAATGAAAATAAGAGAATTTTGATGAAAAATGCTGCATAGAAACTACCGAGCACTTCTGCAGCTACCAAATTCACATACTACACAAAATAATTTTCAAAAAGAGTGATCTGGTTCAAAACCTGACAAAAACTAGATATACTGTTATAGTTAATAATAGCTGAAGTATAAATACATTAATATTTTTCATTTCGATGTAGGTAGGTCATTTTGTATGTGAACTTGAGCTGCTGTTATATGAAAATAAAATTAATTATATGTCTATCTGTTTCCTTTTCTTCAGAAATACGATGCAAAAGAACTAAAGTAGAAAATCTGTTTTCATTTTATTGATTCACTCGTTTGTAAACAAAGAGAACAAGTTATATCATTTGTACTGATTCTAGATTTACCACATAATATAGCCGGCATTCAGCACTTCTTCACATTAATAAGAGTCCGTAAATTACTTATTGAGGTGCCTATTTTTTCAGAAATTCAAGTAAACTTAGATATTGGTTCATTTTGATCCACCAAGCAACATTCACTAAAATAATACCGAAATTATCCTCCAGGAATGATTTAAAGCACGATTTTATATGGTAATCCAAACGAAAAGTTCCTTCTCAAGAAATCTCACACAAAATTATAATCATTTCTTCAAATATTCAAGCTCTGCTTAATAAATATTCGTTCTCCACCACATTTCTAAGGTTTGTTTACATAAAACTACTAGCTTGGACAGGTTCCAAATTTAACCGTTAGGGCGCTGGCATCTTCGCAGAAGTTCCCAATATTGGAAAAAAAGCATGTCAGACAGAATATCTCGAAATTTTTGGGGTTAAGATATGTGCAAAGTGTAATTCAGTTTTCATTGAGAATCCGAAAAAGTAATGAAAAATGCATGTTCTCATTCGAAAGAACAGAGATGTAACCAGCACCGAAAAAATTTAACACACTGTGTTGCCAAAAACTCGACAAATTTGTCGAGTTCGACCAGATTTCCATCCCTTTCCGAACTAGAGATATGGAACACCGCCACTGTTGCTGGACCTTGTATACTGTATATGATTTGAGTCTAGGTGCCTTCAATATAACAATTCTTTCGATATCGACTGGGCATCCCTACATAATATCGTGATTATTATAATAATTTAATTGAACTCCAATTCAGAATATTAATTCACTAATCATTCGTGTTTTTCATTCCCAGAATGCAGATGTTTATCACGGTTGATAAGATTCTGTATTCGCTAGTTATCCCTGATTATTAGAACAATTTGAGAGTATACAGACATTTCCTGGTGAGTGATATTCTGCATTTCTTTTATACTGATTCTTGACAAAATCCTTTAAAAAAAGCAATATGATTCTTCAATTTCATGATGAACAAAAATCCTTATTTAATGATGGTTAAGTTTGACTGTTCATGAGTTTCACTCATACGTACGTATCTTATTATCTGTTATTTATTGGCATAACAAATGATATATTTATGCGTTTTATATATAAGTTTAAAATAGTTTGTCCACGACCATTGAATAATATACATATTTCGATGGCTCTTGTTGAAGAAACATGACTGTCATTAATCAAGCCGTGGACGCTTGATGATGAATATTTGCTGTGTTCGTTTATTCATTAGAGAGATATTGCAGTGTCAAATTTGTGTGACGTTATTAACGCAAACGTTATTTTTGACATCTAAGCATGCGCAGATTCAGTTTCAGAATAACGCGACGTTAATAGCGTTAGCGTCTAACGTTATTTACGGGAAATTGCGAGCCGCAATTTACGTTGCGCTATTCTATATCGGAAGGAATCGTTAAGCTTCGGGCTCTTCCGGCTCCGATCACTGTCATAGAAAAGCTGTTTGTAAATATGTTTTTCGGAATTAATTACACAACTTCCTCAGATTTTTCAAATCTATTTTACAATACCTCTTACACAGAACTGATATTAGACATTAAGATTTATTAGTGCTACCTAAGCAAATTTTTTTCATAAATAGGTATTTGTTACTTTTTCATGAATTAAGAAATACTTTTGGAAGCAACATGAGGGGTTTGAAATTAGAAACAGTTTGAACCATCCCCAATTATATTGTGTAATATAACTATTTCCAGGTCTTCTGCATTAGCACCACGTGAAATTACCGATTCCATTTTGATTTTGTCCAGAATCAAAAAACTAATGCAGAAATGCAAAATAATCAAACTTTAGGAGGTTAAACGTGAGTTTGTAAAACAAAAATCTGACGTCTCACATAACCTAACCAAACAAACTGATAACGTAACGGTAACAAAAACGTGTAGCAATACGTCTACTTCTGGAGCGACCGTTAAATCCACGTAAACCACCAAAACGTTATATATAACGCTTGCGCTATTCAAAAGTTGCAATATCTCTCTATTGAGTTTTCAAATACGGTCAGCCTAACGGCCGACTGCGTAAACACAATAACTTCCGAAAGAAACAACTTAGAAACTCGATATTTGTAGAGAAGGTTTGGACCTTAATTACGAAGGCCGAATTCGTGAATGGGTAAAATCCACCCAATGATTCCGTAGATATACCCAATCAAAATTTTATTTTTCCAATATTTCCAAAAATACAGATAAGATCGAATTGAAATCCAGTACTTCATCGAAAATAACAGTTCGAAGTTTCATACAGAATTTAATGAGGATGATATGATGAGAAAATCATAGAAATTTTTTTTTTCAAATTGTTCTAATAACACGATTATCACGAAATTTTGCATAAAGTTGTCTTTCGGCATCTTAAAACTAGCTGTGAAGTTTAATCAGGACTGAATCAGTATTTCTCGAGTAATACCTAAAAAATCAACGATATCGAGAAGAAAACCTCGAAATTTGACATATTTTTTCCCGATATCTCCAAAACTTATGATCGTATCGAACTGAAATTTAGTACACTGCTGTGAAATTAGAAGGTCACAGTGTGAGTATAATTTTTTTTGGATATGATGAATGGTTTCCGAAAAAAAAAATTTTTTGTAAAAAAATTTCGAAAAAAAATTTTTTTCAATTTACTGACAATATGATCTTGACGAAATTTGGCTCAAAGTTGCGCGTCGTTATACTCCACCTGACTGTCAAGTTTGAATCCAATCGCTTGAGTAGTTTCTGAAATAAAAAATAAATAACTTCAAAACTTCAACTGCCTATAACTCCGAAACTATTCGACCGATTTGGCCCATTAACGAACTTAACCGCGGCATTCTGATGCGCAACCTATCCTGAAAGTTTCAAGTAGCTAGCTTGCTTCTGTCGACAGTTATCGTGTCTAAGGACGGCCGGCCGGCCGGACAGAATCAATTTTAACACCGGATTCGTCATCAGTGAGTCCAACCTAGTCGATTGAGACCATTTTCGGCTCAATCATCCAAAATTACAGACATTTGGACAAAACGATAGCACGCTGTTCCCCTAGAACATGCGCGCAAAAATGTAACTTTGGATCTCCTGTTATCCAGCAACTTCGAGGTCGGGTTCAGTGGATGGTTTGAGATCAGGCGTCCTGTGGTAGAGCGTCCTACGTCGACCGGGCGTCCGTACTAAGCTTGGCATCAATATGGTCATCCTGGAGGAATCCGGGATGACCAGGTTAGCCAAGGAGGGGCGAACCGGGCCAGGGAGGAAACTCAGCAGCCAAAAGTCCCCGTGTCGAGCAGTAGTAGGATCGCGCCTGGGAGTGGGAACTCTGCAACAGCCTGATCAACATAGCTAGACCTGGACCTTTTTGCCATTTTTTTTTTTCATATAGATATTCTCCGATTTAAATATATTCCGTATATTTCTCTCTATTCCAACTAATACTCATTTTGTGAAATCATGAATTACGCATGCACTCTGCAACAGTTTCATTTAGATATAACTTCACCTGGATATTTAAGCATTTTTTTCCCATATATTTCATAATTCGATATCCAATCCGACTATTATTTTTTTTTTGAGATTATGCATTATACATATATGTACCTACTTACTTGAATCTGTGCTGTCCCATGCAATAGGTCAATCAATATGGCTACAATCATCAAAAATACAGATTTTTCTGTGATACCTTTACATAATAGTTGAGTTCCGATATTCCTGGCCTGTACTTGTCAGTAAATTTTGACAGTAGATTTTACTGGCACTGCTTTGGTAATTATTCGTATCAGTACGAAGCGTTTCGAAATTACTGATACTGGCCAGTACTGATTTGAAATATCGGAACAACATTGAAATCTCACTTTATACTTTTATTATTTTCAACAATTAAGTTAAAATTACATTATTCTCTACAATTTTCAGGAGCGTCAGCAATGGGTGTCTCCCCCCAAAAATTTTCGAAGGTTCCTTACCTTCTTGAATTCCTTCCAAAAATATTCAAAGAACATCAAAGTATTCTCAAATCCACCCAGAAAAAAAAATTCAGTATGGTGGATATAGGAACAGGTCCTGGTAAAATGTTGCTTGAAATAGAAAGTTTATTACCCAAGCATTACAAAGAAATCATTTGCACTGATAGATCAAAAGAAATGGTAGAATATTTCGATTCTTTGCCGAAGGATCCAAGAATATCCAGTAGGATATTGGATATTTCAGAGGATAAAATGCCTGATGATTTGAAGAAACGTTTCGATTTTGCATTTTCTTCCTTCTGTTTTGGGTATGCGTTGGATTTAAGGTAATATATAGCAATCAACCGTTCAAAGTCAGCAGCTTTTGCACGCGAAAGCCGTCATCTTTTCACGTATTGGCCCCGACTAAAGCACCTTCACTTTGCGATGTAAAGGATTGGCGATCTTCTGATCAAATTATTCATACGACCTACTGCATGCACATCCTCAAGCTGAAATTTCTTAATCAAGCACATTTATAAGTCAGTGAGTAAGCTATGGCAGCTTGACACATTCCACTCTGTATGATGGGTGTTTCCTTTAAACGAAAATGCAGTAATTTTCCTGAAAAACCTTCAGAACATCACATTTCAAACATATAATTTCAATATTATATTTTAAAAAAAATGTTTGATTGCCTAAACCTGAAAAATAAAATGGGGATTTGAAATTTGAAGGGATTTGTCTTGAGTGCACGATATGGCAACGTCGAATTCAGCTTTCTCGGAAAGAGAAGAACGTCCAATGTGTTACTTTGCTTAGGAAAACAGAGATAGCTATTCTTCGATCTGGTAAGAGTAGAAGACAACGGCTAAGGAATAAAAAAAGAAGAGCACAGATTGTCATACTGTCATATTACTGACAAATCGCAAACGGAAACGAATAACAAAATGTTTGGTTATATTGACAAAGACACGTGTGTACCACAGAATAGGAATATATATTTCGTTATTCTATGTAGAACAAGCTATCCTACCTACTAAACACCGTTGCCACTTCGTGCATGCCTGGCAAATCCCTTTGAATTTTTAAACCCCAATTTTGAAATCTGATTTTGAATACTTTCTGAAGGTTCAAATTTGCATTTGCAGTAATATAACCCAAATTCAGGAAAACCCCCTATTCGTAAAAGGTTTTGTTAGGAGCACTTCAATGTCAGATAAACTATGCGACGTTGTCCGTTCTACATAAAGAAGTAGTTACGTATGTAACCAAACCAACTCGAAGAGTACTCGATAAAAGTATATGGGAAATGGCAACGTCTCGAAGTGATCTTTTGACCTTGAGGATATTTCACGATTGCCAACCAAACTATAGTAACAGAAACTTGATAGACCTATTCCAAGGCCCACCTACTAACTATATAAAAGTGATTGTCCATTGAGATGATTTTGCACCTTACAGTCAGACAAGTATGGACCTCAGGGAAATTTAAGTTTAGTTGCTTTCAGAAAAACCCTCCGAAATTGCAGCGATTTATTGAAGCCTGAAGGTGAGACGTTTTTCGTATGGTCTTTACAGAGTCATGTTTACGAAGTGTTCAGGAGTTTGAGTAGAATTGACAAATGGGCACCATACACCGAGGATTTTAAAAATTGGAAAAGCCTAAGCGAGTTTAATGATCCAATGGGCACTCTTCTGGGCCACATTAAAGGGGCTGGTTTAGAAACGGTGAAGCTTTTAGAATATGAAGATTTTGTCTTTGAAGATCCAGAGGATGTATTATTGGGTAAGTGGGACGGAATAAACAGGCAGTGGTGCCATATCTCAAGATTAATCGTGAGATTACTCGATTATGGTTCCGATTCCACGATCTGACGAATGAGGAAACAATTTTCAAGATTTTTTTACTTTCAAACCAGCTAAATACTGTCGAATTTATAGATAAAATTACCAATCGACTAATTTAGTCCGCTCCTGTAGTAAGTTAATGATGACAATGACAAAGGCTTATTCTCAGAGGAAGCAAACAGGGACTTCAAGTCTTCTACAAGTACAAAGTTATCGAGCGAAATGCCTGTAGGTCAATTTGTGAGCTACATTTATCCGAATTTTCATCGTTTCTATTTTTCAATGAATTGTGTGAGTTGATACATTCATTCAACAGCACAGTATATAGGGTGATTCCGGAGGAGACCATCAAATTTTGGGATAATTTTACACTAGTCAAGGTAGTCTCGAAACAATGTTTGTTTATGGTTGGGGGTCTCTATTGAGAATATACAGGGTGATTTGTACGATTCGACCTATTTCACTTTTATTGATAACTTTGGTATGGCTTATTCGATTTCAATGAAATTCTCAGCGTAGTACATTAGTGTTGAACACATTCATTGATGTCAAATTTTTTTTCAAAATAAGCGGTTGTTATTGTGATAAATCCAGATTAATTGTGCAGGTTGAAAAAACACCCTGTACATAGCGTTTCCTAAACTACGCTATCTGTTTACGATTGTACTATTATAAGTCATTATTTGAGAGTTTCTAATTTTTTTGGCATACTTCTAGTTTTCCGAGAAAATTTTTTCAAAAAATGATAATGTCGAAATTTCGCTCCAATCGATTCTACTTTCATTGATAACTTTGGTATGGCTCATCCAATTTTGATGAAATTCGCGGTGTAGAACAATCTGAATGAGTACATTAAATAATCGCAACAATCTCTCAAAATACAGTGTTGTAGTTGTGATAATTTCAGAGTTTCAGATTAATTGTGCAGTTGAAAAAAAACACCCTGTACATTGCTTTTCCCAAACTTTCTTATTCGTTGTAGATTCTACAATAATATGTCAATAACCAGAGGTTTTGATTTCTTTGGCACACCTCCGGTTTTCCTAGAAAACATTTTTGAAGGAGAGCATTATCGAAATTACATACAATATTGATGAGCACATTCATTAATTTCAAAATGAGCGGTTTTCATTGTGATAATTCCAGATCAATTGTGCAGGTTGAAAAAACACCCTGTACATCGCGTTTCCTAGACTACGCTATCTTTTCACGATTCCACTATAATGAATCATTATTTGAGATTTCTTATTTTTGTGGCACACTTCTAGTTTTCCGAGAAATTTTTTTCGAGAAAAGACAATGTCGAAATTTCGCTCCAATCGATTCTACTTTTATTAATAACTTTGGTATGGCTCATCCAATTTTGATGAAATTTGGAGTGTAGAACAATATGAATGAGTACATTCAATAATTGCAACAATTTCTCAAAATACAGGGTTTTATTTGCGATAATTTCAGAATTTCAGATTAATTGTGCAGTTGAAAAAAAACACCTTGTACATTTAGTTTTTCGAAATTTTTCATTCGTTTCCAATTCTAATATAAGATGTCATTATTGAGAGGTTTTTAATTTATTTTTAACAGCTCTAGTTTTTCTAGAAAAAAACAAGCAGTGAGAGTATTCTGCACTAGGTAGGAAGGCTGTATTATCCAAGGATGCAAAGTTGTTCGTCACTTCTAAAATATTCTATTCAAATTCGAGATTCATTTTCAATTGCTCATTTTCTGTTTAAAATCATTCCATTCAGAAAATTACTCAATTTAATGTTTTTGCAAACCTCCGGTTTTTAATAAAAGGGTTATTTCTATGAAGCAGTGACGTTATGCGATTTCGTTCAATAATGTCTTTTGTTGAAAATTTGTGTAGATATGTTTGGTTTATGTGCATATGAAGTAATATTCTGAATTGAATGATTTCGTACAGAATATGAGCACTCAAATATGAACTTGGAATTTGAAAAGAATATTTTAGAACTGAAGAACTGCTTTGCATCCTTACAGCTTACTTCCTAGTGCAGAATACTCTCACAGCTTTTGTGCCAAGCTTCGATTATGCTCTTCTTCAAACATTTTTTCTCGGAAAAGCGGAGGTGTGCGAAAAAAATTAAAAACCTCTGAATAATGACATATTATTGTAGAATCTGAAACGAATATGAAAGTTTTGGAAAAGCAAGGTACAAGGTGTTATTTCTCAACTGCACAATTAATCTGAAATTATCATAATGACAACTCTCGATTTTGAGAGATTATTGAATTTACTCCTTCAAATTGTTCTACACTGCAAATTTCATCAAAATAGGATGAGCCATACCAAAGTTATTAATAAAAGTAGGATCGATTGGAGCGAAATTTCGACATTGTCTTTTTTTGATAAAAACTTCTCGGAAAACTAGAAGTGTGCCAAAAAATTAGAAACTCTCAAATAATGACCTATTATAGTAGAATCGTAAACAGATAGCGTAGTTTTGGAAACGCGATGTACAGGGTGTTTTTTCAACCTGCACAATTGATCTGGAATTATTACTTTGAAAACCGCTTATTTTGAAATTAATGAATGTGCTCATCAATATTGTACTTCGCTGAGAATTTCATTGAAATCGAATAAGCCATACCAAAGTTATCAATAAAAGTAAAATCGGTCGAATCGGACAAATCACCCTGTATATTCTCAATAGAGACTCCCAACAATAAACCAAACATTGTTTCGAGATTGTCTTGACTAGTGTAAACTTATCCCAAAATCTGACGGTCTCCTCCGGAATCACCCTGTATATTGGTGTTTTTCAACAATTATTATTGAGTTATTTTTGATCCAACGATTTCTCGCGATTTTTCATTATTGAATTTCACAATTTCTGCTCCATCTCATCTGGCAACCCTGTAAGAAGAGAGTAGGTGTTTTGCATTAAAATCAGGCGGTACCGGCTTGGTGGTAAATGCGGAGAAGCTGAAAAGAATAAGCAGATATTGAGCATTGACTATTTGAACCCTTTCGAAATAATGAGAGGAAGATTTTTTCTCATGATCTACATGTTTGAGAAGATGACTGCTGAATATTTGTATTTCCCTAAATAGGATTTTATAAAGAAAACTGAAAGAAACAAATCGACATCGAAAAGGAATATATGACACATCCTGTTTTAGCGCTTTTGATTCTTCCATTTTCGATATATTCCTCAATAATTCTACTCAATTTTGTAGATGTTTATGAATCCATGGACCACATAATGCATAGAATCCCACAGATGGACCAGAAGAAGTACAAGGAAGATTTCAACAATATAGTTCGTTCTGAACAAATGGTTTTCGAGGAATCCTGTGATGGCCGAAAACCCAGAATTGTCCTCCCAACAGTTGTTGTGATAGCTAGAAGAATCTAGATTAGGTTTTTCTTGTATCAAGACTACTTCATTTATAACCTCCAAATAGAATAAATATTTCGTGGTTGAAATTTTTCCTGAAATAAATATTTCGACTGGTTGTCCTATTGGTGCATCGTCTTTTATTGAAAAAAACCTTTTTATATGGTCCTCAGGAAATTCTGCATGAACCTCAAGCTATAATTTTCGATCAAGTACTAGATTGTAATTCGATCCAAAATTTTGAATGGGTATAACTATCTAAGGAATAATTGGCGAATTCAACCCATTTAAGCATTCGACCTTCTTAATTAAACTGAAAACCTACTATACAAATATATTCCCTATGTAGATTCTTCCTAAAGTTAATGTGTTTACGGCCGGCCTTACCACTGATAGTGCATACAAAATAAAATCCGGAAGAATCTACTGAGTAGCTAGATAATTGTAGAGTAAGATTTGAGTCTAATTACGAAGGTCGAATTGAATTTGTAAAAACCATTCACTGATCCCGCAGATAAACCCTTTCAAAATTTCATTTTCCCGGTATTTCCAAAAATATAGATCGAATATTCACCTTATATGGAACAATATGAATCGCACAACATTGTAATAGGTTTGAAATAGATTTTTAATTCAATTTTCCATAAGAATTAATAGTTATTCAAGATGACACAACGATAAAAAGGAGCCTCTGATATCTGATCCTTTTTAGAAAATAATGAATATAAGAGGGAATCAAAAAATTGCTCAGTTGTTCAACTTCAAATATTCCGAAATCGGCCAAATCAATGATTTGGAATCATAACAATATAAATAATAAGGTTAACACAGCTGCCATGAAAATATCGATCGAGTCTCTTAGGGCCGGAATTACAAAACTTATTTCGACCACACAGAGCAGTTAACTCTAATTTTCAAACGAGGTTTTACGAGTTTACTTCTAGTTATCTGTCAAAATAGTTTTATAATACCCACCCTCTGTCGTTTGATTTCGGATGTTATGATGGTTAATGTCGGCCCTAGTGCTAAACGTGAAATGAGAATCCATTTAGAGACTTGAAATACTGTTGTAAAATACTGACTAGAGGTTTTTGCCAATTTTATTGGAATCTGATGAACAGTTCCCAGCGAAAAATTTGTTCAACAAAAATTTCCAGATATTTCGAATACTTTTTTACACTTTTCTACCCCTACGATGCCCACGAAATTTTGTCCAGCGTTGGAATTCTTCAACTTACTACATAGTTTAAATTCGATCGCTCCTGTTCATGAGATTTTGAGGAAATAACAACGATCTTTCAATATCTCCGAAAAAGAATATTAGATCAACCTAAAATTCATAGAACTGTTCCGAATTATTAACTTCAAGGTATATTCGAAGTTTCAATCTTGTCAGTAGTTAACGAGATATTGAGGAAATATCCTCAAAATTTCAAACAACAACGAAACTTATCTCCGAAAGTGAAAGTAGTATCTAATTGAAATTTGCAAAATTGTTGTTGCATACTGATCCTCAGGCATGTGCCTAATTTCGCTGTAATTTGTTAGACACATTCAGAGAAAAAAAATTTCAACAAATACTCCAAAAATTACCACATAATCTATTTTTTTCAATTTCAATTCCAGTTCCGATCGAATCAGTAAATAATTTTCCACCAATTCAAAAACGGATTGTTTTGTCCACGGAAAAACAAAATTTTACAATACAGATTTTGCAGGTATTCACCTACTTATCGATATCTCAATTACTCATATTAATGATCGGGCGTCTTTATAAGAGATAACTTATCTCTTTTTTATTGAAAAATAATTTGAGAATTTCCTATTTCTGGCTCTTATCTCCGATAAGAAATTATTTTTTAATAAAAAAATTATGAAATTAAATATTATCCATGAAATCAGAATATCATGTTGATCAAAAGTAAGATAAAATTTTAGAAACTGTGGCATCTCTGCATACTATCGCTGATCAAACACACTAAGCCTTATCGTTGTTGAATAGTTTATTTGATGACAAGATGTAATATCAGTTTGTTTCGACTATTTTTGTTATGTTTGTTGCGATTGCGATTTTTCAGACTCAAAATGGCAATTGCGCATACTCGGACCGTCCCAAACAGTCCTGAATTGGTTCTGAAGTCGGAACCAAAACAAAGCCATAAGTCAAGATATATCCACAGATAGAACTGCATTAAACATTCACCAATTTTTCTTGTGAGTACCTATCTCAGTAAAAGAAACTGCAAATGGCCAGATTTTTACTATAACCTTTTATGTATCTATACTTAATACGTGTATGAATAATTCGAAACTTCATCCTTAACATTATCACTGTGTTTTCCATCATTCTACTCGTTGACACGAAAACTCCTTCAAATTCTACAGGGTGAAACAGGTAACAGGTCTTTTCTGGTACAAAATTCGAGATTTGGATAGATAGCGCGTATTTCCGTTCTTATAGCGGTGTTTTCCTGCTGAATATGATAGTTAGACTTTTTTGAGGATTCGTTCATTTACGCGATGATATTCGAGGTAAATCTTAAATTTCTGGTTCCCCACTGTTATTTATTCAAAATTTATTTTTTTTTTTTGAAACTGCTTTTCACGAATAGTTTGAACTCGAAATCCACAAGGGCGATTTCTGTCAATAATGGTCTAATTTATTTTTTTATAGTTCTTTGTCAGATATTGGCAATGGAAACATAGAAGAGGTTTGAAAAATAATGTTTTATACACCCGTCTTGATATATTTCATTCATCAATTTCTATCTATACAGCTTTGACTGTTCGATCAAACTTTTCATAATTTAAAATTGAACCTGAGCCATATTTTCAATCGTTCAATTCAAGTGTAATGGACCTTTGAACACATTCATTCAAATGAACTGATAATAGGTCTAATATAAGATATTCTTATCTGTAAAATGAACGTGTATCAACGCATCCACGTTTTATAGTTAATATAATAATAATAATATAAGTTCTCGACTGGGAGCGTGGCGTCTCCTGTATTCCAGCTACTTGGAGGTCGGGTTCAGTGGATGGTTTGAGATCAGGAGTCCTGTGGTAGAGCGTCCTACGTCGACCGGGCGTCCGTACTAAGCTTGGCATCAATATGGTCATCCTGGAGGAATCCGGGATGACCAGGTTAGCTAAGGAGGGGCGAACCGGGTCAGGGAGGAAACATAGATCAACATAGCTAGACCTGGACCTTTTTTAAAGTTTTTTTCATATATTCTCTGATCATTAACTCATTTTGTGAACTTATGAATTACGCCTTAACCCTACAACAGCTTCATTAACATACCACATACTCGAATTATAAAATATATGGAAAACAAAGCTTAAAGATGCATTCTTTTGCAAATATTTTATAATTCAAGTATATTCCCATTTATTCAAACTATCCTATCCGATTATTAGTTTTCTATGAGATAATGCATTATACAGGGTGAGTCTTTAAGTTGTACATTAATTTTAACCATAGATTCCTCTAATCAAATAACAATCTTTCTTCCCTTGCCATTGTTCCAGATTCGGCTCAGTAAAAAGTTATAAGCATTTAAATGTTTCTCAATGTGCTAATACACTCCTGCACTTTCTTTGCAAGTTCAGCACAGATATCTCCTACACTGATCTCTTTGGCAGAATAACCAATCCAATGTTTGAAATTCAGAGAAACATGATTGAAAAACTCATCTACTCACCTTATTCTTATGAGTTAGTCATGCTTTCTGCGATATTATCGCAAGATAAACATTTCACTATACTGGACCATTGAAGCAGTGATTTTTCACTTGATATTCTTGGGATATTCAATTTCATTCCACTATTTGATTATACACAATTTCATCCTCACCCACTAACATATTTGAAACTACATGATTATTCTTATTTTTCATCAAATTTATACATGAATTATATGAAATCAATCAAAAAACCTAAACACATCAATTGAACTCTATGGGAAGTCAGGTTCATAGACATGAAGACCTAGCCTCCATATCTGTGGTCTGACCACGAAATAGCATAAATCTAATATAAGTACATTAGTTCTATGTGAAAAACATAATTTTTTTTGTGTATTCTATGGTTCGGATAAGCGTAGACGGAACTTAATTTACCGCCTTTACCAGCTCAGGGACGGATCCATAAAAAGGAGGTAATTTCTCGAATTCGTATTTATTTTATAACATTCAACGTTGAAGATCTCCAAAACGGTGCGTTTAAGGTGAAATTATCAGGAATAATTAAGTATTCTAAAATGATTGAAGATTCTCAATATGACATAAGATAACTTTCATCTGCAATTTTCCTGCTAATTTCATAGTTTCATAGTTTTTTAATCGTTGAGTTTATAACTCAGAAACTACTTGGAGTAGGATGAAAGAGATTACTGAAAAATATGTGTCATATTTATAGAAAACTTCACACCAAAATTCATCTCATTCGGAGTTACCATATCAAAGCAAAAAACGAAAAACTGAGTTTTTCTGGAAATTTAAACAGCCTGTATCTTTTTACTGGAGCCGAATCTGGAAAAATTAAAAGAGTATTTTATTTGATGAGAGGAATCTACGGTTGAAATTAATGTACAACTCAAAGACTCACCCTATATATGAATTACCTGAATCTGTACTGACCCATGCAATAGCTTAATCAATATGGCTCCACCTTGATTGATTTTTTCGTAATTTATTTGAAGGTTCTCACAAAATTTCATGAGAAATAACGGATGTGTGAAAAACTTTTCTATATACAATATTGAAATAACTTCAGGATGTGATAGCTCGTCCAAAAATGCACCATTTTCGAGATGCACCCTGCATTGAAATTGAAAAAAAAATCAAATATCTTCGGAACCTTTTACAGTACAGAAAACAGCTTTCGTAAGTATTTTCTAATTATAATAAGCTATGTTTTGAGCGGAATTTTTTTTTTTTGAAGTCTTGATTGGTGAAGGTTTCGAAGGGGTAGTGGGTGTTTTCCTCCCCAACTTCTACGCTAATAGAATAAGTTCTGTTTTTATGACACCCATTTGTACCGCCACTGTTTTATTCCCAAAAAGGGTACGATGGGTCATACGCTCTAAAACCGTTTTCGAGAAAAAACGATTTTTATTTTGAAAAACATGGTCAATTTTTCGAAATAATTTTTTTTCTTACTAACTAAATCAAATTTATCTAAAGGTGAGACCAGGTGACAAAACCATTATTTTAAACAGAAAAGTTGATTTTTCTCGAAAACGGTCGATTTTGAAGCGTATGACCCAGTGTACCTTATTGTGTAGAAAACAGTGGCGGTACAAATGGGCGTAACAAAACCCGTATTTTTTCGGTTGGCGTAAAACTTCCCCCGCTACTCCTTCAAAACCTTCACCAATACAGATATTATGGTAAGAAAAATACTTACGAAAGCTTTTTTTCTGTATGATAAAAGGTTCCCGAGATATTCGCAAAAAAATTTTTTTTTTCAATTTCATCGCCCTCTATCTCGAAAATGATGCATTTTAGAGGGGCTGTTCAGATTCGACTTCAAGGTCTGCGCCAAGTTTCATCGAAATCTCATAGATAGTTTCCGAAAAAGATATTTTTTTAACGATTCTTCATGCAATCAGTTAGCAATAAGTCTGCATCTGATCGCATCAGTACTTCTTGAGATATAGAGGAAATAAAATAATATATTCGAAATGGATATAACTTCGGAATTGTTAGGTAAATTTTGCCCATTAACGAACTTATTTTGAATTTTTTTAAGTCGCTATAGCTTTTCTCGGTAGTAAGTTATCGTGGCAACTGGCGGCTGAACAGAATTCAATTTGACATTGAACTCTTCATCAGTGAGTCCAACCTGGTCCCTTGGAACCATTTTCGGCAAAAAAAACGCAAATTTACGGAGGATGATAACGCGATGTTCCCCAGAAAAACCGCTCACTAAGTTGAAATTTCACTTGAACATGTGCGATCTCCTACAATCCTGCCTTCTTCACAAATTAGTCAGAAAAAAATTCAGGTTCTCCTCATTTGAAATGAAAAATTAAAAAGATTTAGAATAAATGCGACAGAGTTCCCTTTACTGCAATGAGGAAGAAAGAGATAGATACCCGTCCACTTCGCGGGTTGCATAAGCAACGGATTGGCTTCACTTGTCGCTCAAAACGGGTCCCTTCCAGGTATATAATATAGAGTTCATTGATTCTACTAAACACCGTTGTCACTTAGTACATGCATGACAAATCCCAAACACCAATTTTGAAACTTGATTTTGAATACTTTCTGAAGGTAATTTGGGAAAATGATGAACCAAACCCATAATAATTATGTTCAAATTTGCATTTCCAGTAATAACCCAAAATCAGGAAAAACCTCCATTGATGAATAGGAGAACCAAACAATTTCTGATTTTACTCCGATGGTGCATTTTCTATTACTTTCAGAAGCATCGAAATGGGTGTCTCTCCTCAGAAATTCTCGAGGGTCGTTTGCCATCTAGAACTCGTTCTAAAAACATTCGAAGAATATCGAAGTATTTTCAAATTCCCCCAGAAGCAAAACTTCAGTATGGTGGATATAGGAACAGGTCCTGGTACTTTGCTGCTTGAAATGGAAACTGTATTACCCAAGACCTATAAAGAAATCATCTGCACTGATAGATCAAAAGAAATGATAGAATATTTCGATTCTTTGCCGAAGGATCCAAGAATATCCACTAGGATATTGGATATTTCAGAGGATAAAATGCCTGATGATTTGAAGAAACGTTTCGATTTGGCATTTTCTTCCTTCTGTTTTGCGTACGTTCCGGATTTGAGGTAATGTACAAGTTCCAGTTTTCCATTTTTCATAAACCATCTCATACAGATATAACTATCCCCAAAGATTCTTTCCATCCAATTCAACACAAATTATCCGCATATCACAGTATGACACACCGATTATTATCAATTCCTCTATGTCCAAAGAACTTCGATTACGAATTGAATCTAATTAAACAAATAGCATCCAATAACGGTTATTCACCTTCAATGATCGATAACATAATCAATAAGAAACAATATATGAATGCTATCTCGGAAGCATACCCAAAGTCGAAAATAAAAACAAGATTCAAATTTTAACCTTTGTCGGAAACCCATCACTAAAAACGCTGCAAATTTTACACAAGGGTTTATTATATTCTCAGTTTAATAACCCAATACCATTGATATCTCAAATCAATCGTATATATTATTTATAAGTCATTGGTTTTTCGCCAAACGAAAATCAATTCCATGAAGAAATTCATGTGAAATATTTAAATTCAATAGTAACTACAAAATTATCCACGTCGAAACCAAAAGTTCCTACATAACTCCTAGAGTCGTTAGAAATCAATAGGTACAACACCCGCAAAATCCTATTGAATGAACAAACAGATGTGAATAGCTCTCCACTGCTGAATATTTTTCTGTAACCTAAAAACTCTGTGGCAAACCCCAATTTATACCTACTCTCACTTTTACGCTTTTGTATAATTATTTAGGCACGTTCCGGACCATATTTAAACCTTGTTGTACTACATACCATCAGTCAGTAAAATGTAGATACCTGAAGAAGATTTTTAGCAACTTTCTTCGTGTTTTTTGTGATTCCGTAGTATTACTATGAGATGGAGTTTTTATGTCTGACTGATCATCAGAATTATCAGTCCTGTCACTGATATAATCAATTACCGTATCCATGTTGTCTGTCTCATCTAAATATATTCCCGAAATATGGTAGATAAACCTATTCACTAAGGTATCAACATATAACGAAAACTTTGCTGGAAAGAATTGAAAGAATCACTTTATAATTAAGCCTAGAGGATGTTATTCATAAAAATCTCAAATATTTTTTATTCCAAATCACATTTCCTATGAAATATTGGAGTTGAAAACTGAGAAAATTATCTTGGTGTTGAGTTTCTTAAAAAACTACTTTACAAAGGTCAAGTCACCTTGTTGTTTCTTTCGTTAAAGTTAAGTTAAATTTCCGAAAAATATTTTTTACTAATATTTTGCCAATACGATCTTCACGATATTAGTTATTAAATTGCGTGTCGGTATTACACAAATAGAAATGAAATTCAAATCAGAAAGAGTTTGCGCCTTTTGACATATAAGGGAAATAACCTCAAAATTTAAAATGGCCACAAAATTTTCCGCCAATATCTCTGCAAATAAATATGTTTTCAAAATGTTGACTTAGACCTGTACCAAATTATATTGAACTTTAATGAATAGCTTCCGAAAAAAATGTTTAGAAAAAATTCAATTTTTTTCCAATACAATTCTCACGAAATCATGCATTAAATTGAGCGTCGATATTTCACAACTAGTTATGATGTTTCAATTTGATAGCGTTAGTATTTCTTGAGAAACTTTCGGGAAAATTAACTTAAACTCTCAAATTAACAACAAATACGTAAAACAAAATTCAAGATTTTCCGCTAATATTAAATGTGTGGATGTGATTCCTACTAGGATTCAACTTTGTTCTGAAAAATATCAATGAAATGAAAAAAAAACTCACCCGTCCTGTGCAACTTATCTGAAAAAAATTTTTCCACGGTGCATATATCCGATAAGAGTTCACTTGATTCACAAAATATCCAATACACAAACTGAAGACCTAAAGTTATTTTCAATAACTTTTCTGTAAAAATCAAATATATCGTGAACCTCTCAAGGTTAAATTCGACTGAATAATTCTAATAGAGAAATTTCGTTCCGCATAGTTGTCAGATACACTCAACTAATAGGGTGTCAAATTCCAACGTCTGTTTAATGTAAAAACGTTCAATTCAAACAAGTAGTTTGCGGACCACCAGATGTTGAAACATGCGGAGTATTCTTGTCTACGGTCCCCGGTACCCTTAGTATTAGATTCTCGACAATTGATGAGATTTCCGGTTTGTTAATTGATTTGTTTGCATATATCCTCCAATTTGTTTTATCATATACATATATATATATATCATTATCTTTTATATTCACCCCTATTTCAAAGTCTCAGTACGAAAAATATTGGATGTCGTTTGAAACCAGTAGCCGATATCCACATGTTGACGATAATTGTACTAAGCAATCCAAAATTGATGGAAACCTCCGATCGACCGAATATGTTGGAAATATTCATTATTTTAAATAACGCTTCTTAATTCGCGTTCTGCATGTGAAAGGGTTATTCAGTTACACAAGAGTATTTATTGAGATTTCAATGTTTCAAATGAATTTTTTCATGGAATTAGTTTTCGGGTTGTGAAAAACCAATGATTTATAATTAATATATAAGTTTTATTCAAGATATAATTGAGCTCCATGAAGAAATTTAATGTTTCATCCCGTAATTCGCAGGGTGATATCTATTATATAAATAATAATTGTTATCCTAGTTTTTGTAGTTATGTTTCAGATATTAGGAGAGAAACCCAAAAAACATTTAATTTGAACTACTTACGATTATGAAATTGTCGAGAACATCGATGGGGCATTTGCACATTGTGTTTATAAAATAATTAACGAATCCGTTCGGAATTTCTCAATATATGTTGAAAATTTGGTAACAATCTTTTCATCTACTTTCAGATATATGATTCTGGATGAAAAGTTAACCGATGATTTCACTGAATTCCAATCTCAGAACCGAATGCGATGATTCATTCTCGGGATTATTGGAAATTTGCAGCATTTTTCTTTATAACTCAGAGACTACTGGTCAGATATCATCCGGGTAAAAATTTTTAGGTTGAGTTATGCAACAGTAATCAACGTTGAGAATTTCCCAAAATTTCTTCGGTAAGTTTCCGAGAAATAATTTTTTTTTTCCTCCAACCCCCAATTTTAAGCCCTTAGGGTACACCAATCCTGCTGAAAAGATAGGAGGATCAATTCCGAGCGACACATGATTTTTCTACCAAGTTTCACGGATTTCGGTTCAGTACTTTCCGAGAAAAGCTCTGGACAACGGACAGCGGACGGCGGACGGTGGACGGACGGATTTTTTTTATTCGTTCATTAAAATCTACATACTGCAAAACGTAAACTGTGAAATTTTCAGGGGGGGGTTAAAATTTTTTTTTTGTTGGTCGATCACTAAGGTTTATTATTTGATTTCATCAAATAATAAACCAAAATTAAGAAATTTCTGAGAAAATCTGACATCAACATAGCTTTCAAAAGCACAAACTCTTTGGGTAGCATCTTCACAAACTATAAACCTAAAATTCTGAAATTCAACCTATCAGGAGTTTATCAACTTTCCTGTGGCTCATGTCCTAAAACTTACATAGGTCAAACGGGTAGATCATTCAACAACAGAATGAAAGAACACAGAAGTTCTTTTTCGAAAAATAAATTAAACTCCACGTACGCCGAACATTTAATAATAGAAAAACACGAATTCGACGAAAATTTCAAGATTCTACACATAGAGAACAAAGGGCGGAAGTTAAATTTATTGGAGGCTCTAGAGATAAACCGTTTATGAAATTCTGGGAATTCATTAAACGACCAGGCGGAACTGTCAAATTCACCATTGTTAAACCTATTCAGCTAGGAGCCCGGTTTGGTTTTTCCATGATTGACCTGGTGGAAATATCTCTGTACCTGTATTGGTTTATGTAAAACTGTAGCACACTTTTTGAGACAGTTGCAACTCAGCATCTGATGAAACTACAATGTAATGAAACGCGTCATGTGTTTATAATAAAGTAGAAATCAACCACACTCGTGTCTTTTGATTGAATGTACATAGTGTTCAACCTAGATAAGAATCAATGAGAATATCATTTGAAAATCCTAGAAAAGCACTGACGTAAAGATAGCTTTTGCGCGTATGTTCGTATTAGTTGCCAAAGCTGTCATATTTCTTACGCGCTTGTTCTGGGGAACAGCGCGTTATCATTTCGTCACGATGTCTGTAACTTTTGAATTTTGAGCCGAATTTGTTCTCAAACGACTAGGTTGGACGCACTGATGAAGAATCCGTGGTCAAAATTGATTCTGTCCGTCCTGCCGTTCGGCCGACCTAGAGTCTTGAAATTTTTAGGTTGAGTTAAGATCCTGAATATCCCGGTTAAGTTCGTTAATTGGCCAAATCTGCCGAATGGTTTTTGTGCTACAGCCAGTTGGAGTTTTGATTTTTCAATAACTCCAAAAATATTTTTCTGGGCGAAATGAAACTTGGTTGGAAGATGAATAGTGTCAATAAGAAGAATTATCCACGGAAAAATTGGAAAAAAACTTTTTTTTTGAAAATTTTTATGTTTCGTTGAAATTTCACTCAAATTTCCAAGTCACCATTTCGCAATGTGAACTAGCGCGTAAAAGCTGCTGACTTCACATCAGTGCTTTTCTAGATTTTTGCGTGCATGTTCTAGGGGAACAGCGTGCTATCGTTTTGTCCAAATGTCTGTAATTTTCGATGATTGAGCCGAAAATGATCTCAAACGACTAGATTGGACTCACTGATGACGAATCCGCCGAATCCGGTGTCAAAATCGATCCTGTCAGGCCGGACGGCCGGCCGGCTTTGGACACGATTACTGTCGAACGGAGTGAACTGGTGACTCTAAACTTTCGGGGTAGGTCGCGCATTGGAATTCCGCGGTTAAGTTCGTTAATAGGCCAAATCAGTCGAACAGTTTCGGAGTTATAGCCACTTGAAATTTTGAAGTTATTTATTTTTGTATTTCAGAAACTATTTGTGCAATTCAATTAAAACTTGGTGCATAGGACGAGTATCACGACGCGCAACTTTGAGCCAAATTTTGTCAGGATAATAATGTCAGTAAATTAAAAAAATTTTTTTTCAAAAACCGTTTATCATATCCGAAAAAAAATTCCACTCGGACTTTGAGATTCATATTTCACAGCAGTGTACCGAATTTCAGTTCGATACGATCATGAGTTTTGGAGATATTGGGAAAAAATATGTCAAATTTCGAAGTTTTCTTCTCGATATCGTTGTTGGTTTACTATTTGATAAAATCAAATAATAAACCTTAGTGATCGACCAAAAAACAAAAATTTCAACCCCCCCTGAAAATTTCACAGTTTACGTTTTGGAGTATGTAGATTTGAATAAACGAATAAAAAAATCCGTCTGTCCGCCGTCCGTTGTCCGGGGCTTTTCTCAGAAAGTACTGGACCGAAATCCGCGAAACTTGGTAGAAAAATCGTGTGTTACTCGGCATTGATCCTTCAAGCTTTTCAGCAGGATCGGTGAACCCTAAGGGCTCAAAATTGGGGGTTGGAGGGAAAAAAAATATTTTTTTCAGAAACTTACTACCGAATTTTCATGAAATTTCCAACATTTATTATTGTTGCATAACTCAACCAAATAATTCTTACCCGAATGATTTCCGACCAGTGGTTCCTGAGGTATAAAGAAAAACGCAGCAAATTTTGGGGTGAAAAACCAATGGGATATGAATAGTATACAGCATGCCAAAGAAGTAACGTAACTCGTCAATAACTTTTGAACGAAGAATTATTGAGGAAAATCCTCGCACCTGTTGATTTTGAATTCCGAAAGCAATTTATCGTGTGTTTCTTTGAATTATATATTTCTCATCCCCAACTACTTTATTTTTTCAAATTGGAATATATGGGTTGTGATACATCAAATGAAAGGTAATTTGATTACCTACTCAGCGATTTGACTAAAAAAAAAACTGTCGTACCGTTTTTCAATAAAAAATCAGAAATTAATTTACAATTTGTGATTGGAGAGTACTGCAATCAGACCATTATTCTTTTAATGATTATTATTAAGGAAAATCCACGGATCCAAACATTTGTAATTCCGAAAGCAGGTCCCTCTATGCTTTCTTGAATTCGAAATCTCCCACCCTTTACGCTCCACACCCCCATACTGTTTTTTTTTTCAAATAGTAATATATGGATTGTGATATATCAAATGGAAGTTCATTCCATTGCATATTGAGTGGCGTTACTGAAAAAGAATTTGTTAGGCAATTTTTTCATTAGAAAATTAACAATTTGTGATTGGTGTCAGATTCTTATTCTTAAAATAATAAATATCGAAAAATATCCTCCTACCCGCCGATTTCTATTTTCGGAGTTTGAGAAATGTACGTAGTTTTAGAGTTGGGGGTTTATAACCTTAAACGTCAACAGTTTTTTTTCGGAAAAATATTGCATGTGATATATCGCATCAAAGGTCATTCGATGACCAATTCAGTTTTGTGAACGACAATGAAAGTTAAGTATTAATTCAATTTAAATTACAAATCCATGGGTTCGAGAATTTCCCTTATAGTAATAAGGTAAGTGTTTCTGAGGCAAAAATTCATTTTAGAATTATACTGAAGTTAGGTTTTAGAGAATCTTGTAGAGGGCCTTCTAAAGAGAAGAAATTTTCAACATCATGTGGGCTATACGTATATAGGGTACTCGTTTTCATGAAGGTACTTCCAACAAAATTTAAACTGTAACAACACTAGGCGCACAGATACATATACTTGTACCCACGTCACTCTTTAACCTTAATAGAAAAGTCGCGCTTGTACATGAGCCTAAGGCTATTTAATGCTCTTCCCCAAGGGTTTAGGAGGACATCCAACCTGAAAGTTTCCAGAACTACTTTGTATAATGCAATTGTTGACTATGAACCATATCCTTAGAGTATATTTTTTGATTTTTGTAAAAGTGAATTGTTTTGAGTTATGTATTTTTTTTTACGAATCCAACCTTATTGTATTTTAATAAGCCTCTGATTGAATGAATAAATTTATATCATCATCATTATCATTATGAATTAATAAAAGAATAATGGTCTGATCACAGTACCCTCCTAACTGACATTTCTAAATAATTTCCTAATTTTTCAACGAAAAAAGACCAAAAGCAATTCTACTTCAAGCCAATTCGCTGAAAAGGTAATCAAATTACCTTTCATTTGATGTATCACAATCCATATATTTCTAGATGAAAAAATGAAGTAGTGAACTGAGAAATATCAAATTCAAAAAAGCACAGGATAAATTGGTTTTGAAATCAAAAATCGACGGGTGCGAGGATATTCCTTAATACTTCTTCGTTCACTCATTATTGAGAGTAATTTAACTTTTTTTGCACGCTGTATGAGTTTTATTTAAGATATCAATGGTTTTGGGTTACTTAACTGAGAAAATAATAAACCCTTGTGTAAAATTTGCAGCGTTTTTTTTGGGAATAACTCAAGAAATACTAATTCCATAAAACTTCGCAGCTAGTTTGAAGATGCTGAAAGACAACTTTATGCAAAATTTCGTGATGATCGTGTCATCAGAACAATTTGTAAAGAAAAATTCTGTAATTTTCTTATCATATCATCCTCATTAAATTCTGGATGAACCTTCGAACTGTAATTTTTCGTACTGGATTTCCATTCGATCTGATCTGTATTTTTGGGCCGTTACGCTGACCGTTAACACAATAACTTTCGGAAGAAACGACTAAGAAACTCGATATTTGTAGAGTAGGTTTGGGGCTTAATTATGAAGGTTGAATTCGTGAATGGGTGAAATCCGCCTAATGATTCCGCAGATATACCCATTCAAAATTTAATTTTTCCAATATTTCCAAAAACACAGATTAGATCGAATTAAAAACCTGTTTTTTATCGATAAAAAATCCAGAAAAGCACTGCCGTGAAGGCAGCAGCTTTCGTTGCTGAAGCGGTCATCTACATTGAACATGCGCGCAAAAGCTGCTGCCTTCACAGCATTATTTTATGTATTGACCTCGCCTAACGCACCCCAACTTCCCATTGGAAAGGTTTGACGATCTTTTAATTGAATTGCCTCACGAACTTTTCTATGCCAACCTTCAACCTGTCAATTTTCAATCAAGTTGGTACTAGATTTGAAATCGATCCAATAACTGATTGGATAAATGATTTGGAAATATCGGGAAGAAAAAGTTTTGAATGACTATATCTACGGAATCGTTGGGCAGATTTCACCCATTTCCGAATTCGACCTTCGTAATCAAGCAACGAACCTACCTTACTTGCGTTTCCTAAATCCTTTCTTTTGAAAGATACTGTGTTCACCATCTGCCGAACGGCGATATCATGAAACTGTATTGTAAGATAATTAGGAGTTAACTTGAGAAATCTGATTAAAAAATGGTAGTTAACTGCGTCCTATGGTCAAAATAAGTTTAATAATATCACCCACTCGGTTTTCGCATTTTGATGCGCAACCTACCTACGACATATCGTGCCGACAGCCTGACAGAATCAATTTTGACATCGGATTCGTCATCATTGAGTCCAACCTAGTCGCTTGAGACCATTTCGCGAAAAGGACAGACCATTGGACAAAACGATAGCACGCTAAACCTTAGAACAAGCGTGCAAAAAAAATTCCCAATATTTACAAAATACGAATAATAATGTGGCCGAATTTGAATCACGTGGTAACTTCGTTCGAAGAACTCTTCCTGTTCTCAATTCTAGTTCTATAGATTCGAAAATGAGGTGACTGCTATCTTCATTGTTGTTGACAAACATATACTCCACTCGCATTTATAAAGTCAGTCAGTAGGATATGGAAGTTTGGCAAATTCAACTTTGTATAATCAAAAAATTGTTCTGTTAGGTGCACTTTCCGGTCAGCTAAACACGCGACGTTGTACAATCTACATAAACATCGTAGTATTTACGTATGTAACTAAAACAGATCAAAGAGTCATCTATAAAAATATCTGGGAATAAACAAAGTCTCACCGAATTATTTTTACCTTGAGGAAATTTCTAATCTGACTCAGTTCTGGTTACAACACCACGGCCTACCTACTGACTATACAAAAGTGAATATTGTATAGCTCTCTCCGTTTACATAAAATAATTTCCCACCTTACAGACAAAAACTGATCTCAGCGCAATTCAAGTTTCATTGCTTTCAGAAAAACCCTTCAAAATTGCAGCGATTTATTAAAGCCTGAAGGTGAGACGTATTTCGTATGGTCTATACAAAGTCATGTATACGAAGTGTTCAGAAGTTTGAGCAGAATTGACAAATGGGCACCCTACACCAAGGATTTCAAAAATTGGAAGAGCCTAAGCGAGTATAAAGATCCAATGGGCATTCTTCAGAGTCACGTTGAAAGTACTGGCTTAAAAACGTTGAAACTTTTAGATTATAAAGATTTTGTCTTTGAAGATTCAGAGGATTTCATATTGGGTAAGTGGGACGAACTAAACATGGTCGATTCTGTTTCCGTATTGCTATGAACCTTGCCAATCGAGTCATATTGCTGTCTTCATTATGTATAGCAAAATGGCCATGATATTCCGTATTCGGTTTCTAGTGTTGTAGCAATGTTCGTTATGAATTTTGTCATAGCAATATTGCTATCATAGACTTCCGTAATCGGTGATTTAAGAGCTGACAACACTGTATTTTGTGACTTTTAGAGCTACAAGGAAAAAGAAAATAACCCGACTACATGAACATTTCGTAGGTTTTCTATGATTTCGCATACATAACGACATAACTTCTATCTACGGTTTCGAGAGACAACAACAGAGACCAGAGACAGAGTCTCTGTTTTTAATGTAAACATGGATTTATTAAAGAATTTTATGGAACAGGAAAACAAAAGTCGAATTCACCGATAACTACTTTCCTGGACACCAATAAGATATTGGTTACCAGAAATCAAATGCAGCAATTTTACTCAGGCGTTAATTATTCGATGAACTTTTTCGCATAGAATAACATCCTTGTCCGTTAGCGACTCAAAGGGATTGCTGTTGTTGAGATGATTACAATAATCATCTCAGCTGTTGTCTACTATGCCGGTATACCTCAGCTTCGCGCGACATCTATCAATTATGAAATGAGTATGCAACAAAATTGTCCATAGACAGAAGTGATGATTTCTAAAATACCTTGGCAATAATCGATTTCAAGCGATGGACCAAAAGCTCTGGTTATAGTTACGGCTATCCAAACTGGCAATATAGGCAAAAGATGTGGTTGTGGTCGTTCAAAAACAATTATGACGGTTGGCATTTGGGTGAAAGTAACCTTTTCGTATAATTTGTATATTTTTTTCTTTTTTTCCAGATAATTTATGTTTATTTTTCGCTCTTCAAGCCCTGTTACCCTATTCTCTCCTTTTTAATTTTTTATTGGATTATATATTTTGTTGTCAGTTTATAGGCTTCTACCAAATCGCTCAATATCAATGTAGTCAAATTTTCACTCTTTCTCTGAAGAATAACTTGTGGCTCTGCAGAACAACTCAGAAACCTACCCTGTACAGGATGTTAAATAAAAATGTTAAAACATATAGCTGGAGATTTTACAGGTTGATTGGTCATGATAAGAGGAAAAACACTTTTCACAAAAGTTGATGTTCGCGGATCTACAGGGATTTATAACTATCAAAATATACTACAATAAAAGTAGAAAATAATTGAAACATTCCCATGAATCTATTATTGATCACTTGTTTCTTTGACGAAGCAATTGCAATTTTATTTGAGACATGTTTCTACACTACAATTGTTTGGATTGTTCAGCTTCTGACTTCTCATCATCATCAAATTTTAACCTTGCCTTTTCAAAAAACCTGCGTCCGATAATTCGAAATGAATCGGGACGGTATGCATTTCAGATTGACATAGCAAAACTACGGTAGAGTTGTAACATAGATGGATAGAAAACATGGTGCGGACACTCTTTGACATATTTTGGGTCCGAAATGAGGTCCAAACGTTGTCAAAATACGGCTTTGTTGGCCTACTTCAGTTTTCACTGATAGATGGCGGCATAGGAAAATCTGCCATATAAAATCTATAATATTTACGGAAGTTACCGACCTTTCATATCCAAACTAGTCAAATCAGAACTTCTTTCTGATTTTCTGAGTTGGACCATACATGATTTTCAAGAATTTCCGATAATAAATTCATTGTGACAAATTTAAAATACGATTATTCATTTCATTCAGTCAGAATGGCGATGCGATATCCTTCGTCTCTGAATACACAAGTCTGAAACTTGATATTTGAATACCTGCTTATTACAAGAGGTATTTATTATCTCAATATTCAGTTCATGGAAAGAAAGTATTCCAGAGTTGTGTTTTCAAAAATACCACAGGAATCGTTTAGAACGATAGATACTACAATTAATCTGTCTGGTTTGAAATTCGTCTGATAAATTCGTATGAACATGAAACATGAACAGCAAAGTGAAAATTGATATATCAATTTCAATAATAATAAACTTGAACATTTCCTCATTTGCATGAGTAGGTATTCAACATAATTCATAACTTTTAAATTGTATATGTATTAATAGGTACATACAAAATTTAAAGGAGATCCAAACTATCCAATAGAATTCATTAGTAATATCAATCTCCCGTTTCGTTTTCACCGTTGTTTTAGCTTCGAAATAACTTCTTGCATCCATCCATTAAAGTGTTCTCACAATATGTATATAAACCTCATATTGCTTACACATATTTCATATTATCAATGATATGAGATGTTCCATATTTGTGAAACTCCTCTTATGTGTTAGTAAAAACCATCATTTCAAATATCTGATTAAATTTTTGGGATATGGTTTCATCAGATTAAAGCTCAATTCATTTTTTCAGCGGAATTAAATGTATGCACTTGCCAAAGCGACGTTAGCGCCATCATCGTTTACAGAGCCAAGTAGCCCAAAATTTGACAATTCTAGGATTGCGTTTTGGACCCAAAATTTAAGTGGGTAATACTTTGAATAAAGAACAACAGGAGGGAGCATAACGCTTTTCTACTTTGTATAAAAGTGGGACATAGGCGCCCATATTGAACCTCCAAGTATGACTCATGTTAGTTAGTTTCTTCGGACAAAGAAGTCTCGGAACAAGTTGTTCTCTCTTCAAAGTGAAAGGGAAGTCGGCCATATGCAACATCCATCCCGAACCCACTTTGTGAGGCATTATGATTATTCAGAAGGGTAATAGTAGGAAAGTGTCGCCACCTGACATATTCTACGCATCCATGTTGTAACTAGGAGATTCTCAGTCAAAAACTGAAAACAGTTTTTTTGTGATTTTCAAAAAATACGAATGACATCTAGAGGAGCAGCCACCGAATTAATTATTATCATGACAGGATCCCTTAATAGGATTTTATATAGAAAACTGAATGAAATGAAGCGACGCTGAAAAGGAATGAACGAAACATCATATTTTAGCGCTTTTGATTTATCCATTTTCGCAATATTCCTCAATAATTATACTCAATTTTGTAGACACTTTTGAATCCATGGACCACATAATGCATAGGATTCCACAGATCGACCAGAAGAAGTACAAGGAAGATTTCAACCATATAGTTCGTTCTGAACAATTGGTTATAATTGATGAATCCTGTGATGGCCGAAAATCTAGACTTTCCATGCCAGCACTTGCTTTGATAGCTAGAAAATTCTAAATTAGGTATTTTTGTGTCGAAACTACTGCCATCTATACCTAACTTGCAAATTGAATAAATATTTCGAGGTTGGAATTTTTTCTGAAATAAATATTTCGAAGTAGTTGTCTTATTGGTGCATCGTCTTTTATTGAAAAAAATCTAGAAAAGCACTGCCGTGAAGGCAGCTTTTGCGCGCATGTTCAATGTAGATGACCGCTTCGACAACGAATTTGAACTTGCGCGCGAAAGCTGCTGCCTTCACGGCAGTGCTTTTCTAGATTTTTTTTCGATAAATTACTGGATTTCAATCCGATCTAATCTGTATTTTTGTAAATATTGGAAAAATAAAATTTTGAATGGGTATACCTACGAAATCATTGGGCGGATTTCACCCATTCACGAATTCGACCTTCGTAATTAAGCCCCAAACCTTCTCTACAAATATCGAGTTTCTAAGTCGTTTCTTGCGGAAGTTATTGTGTTTACGCAGTCGGCTGTTAGATCAGATCGAATTGAAATCCAGTACTTCATCGGAAAATTAGAGTTCTAAGGTTCATACAAAATTTAATGAGGATTATATGATAAGAAAATCACAGAAATTTTTTTTCAAATTGTCATTCAGCATCCTCAAACTAGCTGCGAAGTTTAATCAGTATTGAATCAGTATTTTTCGAGTTATACCGAAAAAAGCAACGATATCGAGAAAAAAACCTCAAAATTTTACATATTTTTTGCCGATAACTCCAAAACTTATAATCGTATCGAACTGAAATTTGGTACACTGCTGTGAAATGTGAAGCTCAAAGTCCAAGTGGAATTTTTTTCTGGATATGATAAACAGTTTTCAAAAAAAAATTTTTTTGAATTTACTGACAATATGATCCTGACAAAATTTGGCTCAAAGTTGCGCGTCGTTATACTCCAACTAATTGCCAAGTTTGAATACAATCGCTCGAGTAGTTTCTGAAATAAAAAATAAATAACTTCAAAATTTCAAGTGGCTATAACTCCGAAACTGCTAGACCGATTTAGCCTTTTAACGAAGTTAAACGCGGCATTCCAATGCGCTACCTACCCTGAAAGTTTCGAGTCACCAAAGCCCCTATTCTTGAAACGGGGAAGGGACATAATAGGCGTGTCGACGCTGTTGCCAAGGAAACCCGGTGCATTTTTGATGGAACGATAGAGAACGTTCATTCCATCAAATTCAAGAATAGGGTCTCAGTTCACTCCGTTCGACACTATAATTGTGTCCACAGCCGGCCTGACAGAATCGATTTTGACACCGGATTCGTCATCAGTGAGTCCAATCTAGGCGTTCGAGACCATTTTCGGCTCAATCATCGAAAATTACAGACATTTGGACAAAACGATAGCACGCTGTTCCCTTAGAGCATGCGCGCAAAAATGTTGAATAAATTAGAAAATGAGCCACTAAACGTATAAATTAAAGAATGGATATTCATCCACATAGGCGTCGATAAGGTCTGGAGGCAAGAGGTACACTCATATGCTGCTTTCTTTTTGACGATTTGGGTAGTTCGCAAAGGAATAGCAGCAATAGTCTCACCATACTGATAAAGATGTTAAATTTGAGTCAATGGATTTTCTACTAACTCAAAAAACGGATTTTTTTGTTCACGGAGTAACAAAATTCTATATCACAGATTCTGAATGTTTTCCATCACTTTTTTACTAGTACAATTCAACTGAAACAATATAGACCAATTTGTTTTAAGAAAAGATTAGGTACAATAACCCTCGTCCACTTATCGATTTCTCAATCCCTCATACTAATGATCTGGCGTCTTTATAACAAATAAGAGCCAGAAATAGGAAATTCCCAAATTATTTTTCAATAAAACAATTATGGAATTAATTGATAATTGATAATTATTGATGAAATCAGAATAACATGTTGATCAAAAGAAAGTTCAATAACAAGGCTAAAAACAATTAATAATAATGTACTTTCGCACTCGAATTCATAGTAAGCAAATCATCCAGTAAATCTATTGCAATTTTAGAAACTGTGGCATCTCTGCATACGATCGCTAATCAACCACAATAAGCATTATCATTGTTGAACAGTCTATTTGTTGACAAGACGTAGCATTAGTATGTTTCGACTATAAGCATTGAGTTTTCAAATACCTAGAGGGGAAACGTAGTTCAAATATTTGTAGCCAGTTTTTCGCGAAGTTCCGTATCCGGTTCATAGATGCCGCAGTTGTGCTTCAGAATAAATATATTTTTACCCTATTGCGCCTAGCGGAGGGTAGATTAACTGTTGGGATTGCTCATAATTTCCACCAGAGGACCAGTTATAACGACCAGGGCCGGCCCTATTCAGGATGTTTTCGAAAATTTTATCTTGTAATTTCGCATTTTGCGAATGTTTGTTTTTCAATGAGAGAGAGATATACCTATACCTATACGAGGCCTCGTATCATTGAATTACCATAATGTATTATGTCATGCGATTTTACGTAGTTTCCGAAACATGATTTTTTAAGTGTTTTATGTGTTTTCGTCCGTATAAGATTTGAACATTTTATTTTTCAGCTAATATGTGAATTTCGGGATCCTGATTTGCAGTCAGGAGTTTCGAATTAAAATTTCTCTGTTGAACCGATTTTCAATGTTTTTCACTTATGGAAAGCAGTACTTTTTGTGGTGATTATAGGCTATATTAAGTTCGGTGATTCATGACATGGAATCAGGAGCTTCAAGTAAAAGTTTCTCTACTGAAGCGATTCTCAGTTTTGTTCATTTATGGATAATAGGACGTCTCAGTGGTGGTTATAGGCTATATTCAATACGATAGTTCTTGATGTGGAAGTCAGAAGCTTCAAATTGAAATTCTTCAAATGAGGGTACATACAATGCTAATTCATTGTATAAATATACAATGATACAAGCATATTTGTTCTTGAATTAAGATCCTATAAAGGGGTGAAGTAATTTGATTGAGATTATTTTTAGATCTACTTCGTTCTCGCTTTCTCTACTTTTTGGAACCCAAGAAAATCCTAAATACAGCGCCAAAAATGAAAAAAAATAAAAAGGGTAGTTAATCATAAATCAATAAAAGTTTTTTCTGGATCAACTGTTCCACCCGGAAAGAAAATTTTTTTGAATAAAATTTAAAATTTTTTATGAATAGCTTTGCTCTATGGGCCGATTAATACACGGTTTTTGAAATAGAGAAAAAAATTTGCTGTACACATAATGTTTAGATATTAGAGAATCCGCATGCGAATTTGCATCCAACTGCCTCGACCCATCCGATGTATTTCAGTCGAAAACGAAGCTATGCGAAATTGATTTACTGGTGCGCAAGTGCATATGAGTCATTTTTGTACCGTGCGAAGTGATCATGACACCTAAAAAATAAGGCATTTTATCATTTCCCCCTTTTTTCGTGGTCATTCGCCTTTTTTATATTCAAAAGTTATTTTCGAGTTCAAAATAATAATTGAAACATTCAAAATAATGAGGAAAAAGATGTTTTCGTGAATAAATCTTGCCCAAGTACACCGTGAACACCATGTTGCCAAACTGTCGCATCGCCGCGAGAGCTCGTAGACGAAATGAATTCGGATGAGCTCGAAAATAGAGCCCATGGTCCTTAGGTTTCCGGTTTTCAGGGGATCGTCGTCTAACCACAGACCAAGTCTTGGTCTAACCATTCGCTGTTGGGTAAACATTTTACAGTGCTGTTCCTTCTGTGGCGCAAGGAATTGGTAACAAAGCCTACACAGAACACACCCGGTATCCTAACTCGCACAAGCTTTAAGCTTCTGAGGGGTTTCATTGAAGCCTAGGATAGCACCCCTCAGGTTCGTTAATGTTTCATATAGACCGAACAGTTTCGGAGCTATACACATATTCGACTCATATTTGAATTTTTGAGGTTAATATACCTCAATATATCTGGAACTTCTTACGCGAGCAGATTGAAACTTGGTAACTAGTTGAAGAATTCCGACGCAAACCTGCTCGCGAAAGTTTTTTCGGATCGTTCCATTCATAAATTTTTTGAAATTTGATTCGGAAAATTTTTCAAATTTCAGTTGGAAAAATTTTTGTTTTTGAAATTATGCATCAGATTTCCAGGAAATCCTTCGCATACCATGGAATCAATATTCTTCAACAGTATACCACACTTCAGTTTGATATCATTGATACAAGAAAAGATATACTTATCTCAAATTTTGTAATTTTTTCTCGGTATGCTGATGTACAATCTTGTTCAAAATTTCATTATCATTTCGTTGAAACAATTGTTCAAAAAATTTAATTTTTTTTTCTGGCTGGCGAATTTGGAATTGCGCGCAAAAGCTGCTGAATTCACGTCAGTGTTCATATTTATACGATTTTTAACTCTCTCTTCATTTATTTCGTCTCCCTTTCGAAATTTTTGTGGCCTTAGGCAAAGATCCAAGGTTGTGGCTAAAATATCTAGGCCATCATAACTACCAAATTATTCAGTTCTTGTGATAGTAATTGTTAGGCATGAATTGTGCTCCTTTGTTCCTTCAAAGTTCGAAGAATTTTTTTCGTCGTCAATGTATTCGAATCCACTGTTGAAAGAAGATAAATAGGAATTTCTTAGTGAGTATATCCATTTTCATAATTATGGTCCTTCGATTCCGGATTAATCCACTAGTATACGAGTGTATTGTGTGTTGCGTAACTTATATATATTGACACCTGCGCACTATCTATGCCTATTAATGACATTTCAGTGATCTGAATTCATGATTATATATAATTAAACTAAAAACTCTTTTAATGCGGGAATATTCTGAATCGAATTTAAAAGTAATGGGCTTTTGAACGCATTCGTTCGAATAAATTGATAATAAGATATTCTCATCTGTGGAATGAAAATGTAAGAACGCATCCACGTTTTATAGTTGAGTTTTCGACTGGGAGCGTGGCGTCTCCTGTAATCCAGCTACTTGGAGGTCGGGTTCAGTGGATGGTTTGAGATCAGGAGTCCTGTGGTAGAGCGTCCTACGTCGACCGGGCGTCCGTACTAAGCTTGGCATCAATATGGTCATCCTGGAGGAATCCGGGATGACCAGGTTAGCCAAGGAGGGGCGAACCGGGCCAGGGAGGAAACTCAGCAGCCAAAAGTCCCCGTGTCGAGCAGTAGTAGGATCGCGCCTGGGAGTGGGAACTCTGCAACAGCCTGATCAACATAGCTAGACCTGGACCTTTTTGCAATTTTTTTTCATATATTTTCCGATTCAAATGAAATCCCGTATATTTCAACTCTCTATTCCAATTATTATTCATTCTGTGAAATTATGAATTATTCCTACAGATTAAGGATCATTTTCATTCAAACGCTGTATTTTGTATAATAATAATAATGATTCGATTTCATTTGTTTTTCTGCATGATATTTAGATTCTGAGAGTGTGTTGCTTTGTTTCGTACCTATATATTTTTTTCATTACTTTGTTGCAGGAAAGCTTTTAGCAACACCAAAGATTTATTGAAACCAGAAGGTGAAACATTTTTAACGTGGAGTACAAAAAGTCATATACCTGAAGTATTCAGAAGTTTGAATAAAATAGATAAATGGGCGCCATATACCGGTGATTTCAAGAATTGGAAAAGCCTGGCCGAGTATGATGATCCAGTTATCACTCTCCAAAGTCATATCAAAGCTGCTGGGCTAGAAACGTTGAAGATAGCAGAATATAAGGATTTCGCATTTGAAGATCCAGAGTCTGTTATGTTGGGTAAGTGAAGTTGAACACGAATATCATCTTTTTCAGAAAATGATCAATGAATAAATGAATTGTTGTAGATTAAATTTCAGCATTTAAATGTACTCGATATGAAATATCATCCACAAACTTTGAATCCGCTTGTATTAATTGTACAATTTTCGATTGATTTATCATACTTCATAGAAACCTTCGAGTCCCAAGATCATATTCAGCAAAGGATTCCAGAGATTGACCAACGAAAATACCTAGAAGATTTTCACAGGATAGTTCGTACTGAACAAATGATTTATGAAGAAACCAGCGACGGTAAAAAAGCAAAAATTCCCTTTCCAACAGTAGCTGTGATAGCTAGAAGAAACTAGATTGTAAAATACAAGGTTTTTCAACTATTGTGAGAAAGTCAGAATTCAATAAATATGAATAAAATAACCCGAAATGTTCCCATGTATACTCCATTCACTTTTGTAATGTAGCCCGGTTGGCCATGACATCCTGACAGATTTCACCGTGTATATTTTGAAAATGTTAGGTTATAGTCATTTTCCTGTCAGATAACTATGCAACGTTGTCCTCTCTACATAGAGGTCGTAGTAATTACTTATCTTTTAAATGTCAATCTACATTGATAAAGTAATGAAATTGAGAAAATATTATTTGAATTCAATAATTCCAAAGACCTGGCGAATGTTGAAGAAACTATTGTCTCTGTTAATACTGGAAAAAAATGAAGTTTGTAGTCAGTGTCATTTTGGGTGCTCCAATAGAAGGAAATTCTTTGTCGTCTCTTTCACTTAAAATCTTCCTTATTGAGTTGATGAGCAGCTAAAAAATAAATATCTATTCATATAAAATATAATTCCTTGGTTTTCACTCACATACGTCGAAAATGTTGGATAGCTTGTGTTGAATTATTGATTCCAAATTATCAGGGTTACTATCAGAATAAGCAGATTTCAATTCTACATAGCACTTCCTGATACTTTGCCTCTGCTTCCTCAAAACTACCTTCGGCATTTTTAGTTTGCAAGCGTTATTATGCTGAGATTTAGAAATCTAGAATCGATTGATAGATATTGATAATAGTAGGAATTGAAAGTTGGCAACGTCCTTTGACATTGCCGATATTTCATGAGTGCCAACCTGCGTCAGTTTTAAGGGAAAAAACTTGATAAACCTAAATCATGGCCAACCGGGCTACATTATAAAAGTGAATGGAGTATATGTTGTCTATCTCCGTTCCAAAGATAATTTGCTAGCATTATTCTTCCAGAGATGTGCATTCTGTGTCATGAATTTTGATTTTAAATTGCCCCTCAAAATTAAGTCTAGAGGGGACAAATATGGGGATCTGGCTGGCCATTCTATAGGAGCCCTCCAACCAATCTATTGGTTGGAAAAATTAATACTTGCCGGATGACAGCAATGATATACTGAGGTGGAGCTTCATCTACTCCGAAGTATGAATCAGTAAATTATATACTTAGAATTCTGAAAAAGGGCCCAAAATATAAAAATACTAATTGTCGATTCGTACTTCTGAACCCTCGCATCGATTAATAATGCCTTCATGGAAGAAAGCGATGAAATTCATCCAAATATGTCAGAGCCATCTGAATTTTTCCGAAATTTTTATTGTCCTGGGAATTCATTTGTCTCGAAAATGAGTAGCAGATATAAAATTCTAATGAAATCTTAAGTTCTCAAATGAAACAATGATTTTTTTTTCATTTTCCTTAACTACCAGTGGCGTACCAAGAATAAGTTATGAAGGGTAAAATATTATTTTATAAAAACTGTCACATGTTGAATTTCACGGGTAATTGACATGTCATATGACGTGTAAAGCTAAATTGTAATGTCTTCATCAATTCCAGTTGAAAATCTTGAGAAATGCAAAATCAACAAGGAAAAATTCACATCCTTTGAAAGTATTTGTCGACCCATGTTAAGAGACTTTAATTTTTAATATCATTCAAGTAATTACCCATTTTCTGATTTAGGAACACATACAGGTAGACCGAAGAATATAACTTCTGAAATGGCCAGTAAATAAATGGGGAATATAAATGAGACTCCAAAAATCTTCTCTGTAATATGATTTTATTAAAAAGCATTAACTGATCGCTCTACTTCTCCTATTTGTAAAAAATAGCGACGTGTACGTGTGAAATATAAAAATTACAACAAACGGGTAGTTGATACCCCTCGACACAAATATCTTAAACAACAGGCGTTTGCAACAGATCGACCAACATATAAAATGTAGTAAGACACTTTTCGAGATAGCACATCTCAACCTTAAAGTTATTGAAATGTACGTAGTTGTTGAGCTTCAAATGCGAACGTTGAATCCAGTGGCATATCCATCAGTGGATATTTTTTTGCTGCTTATGGTGAGCATATCTAGCTCTGTGGAGGCGTCACTGATTGACTCCATGAATTTTTGGTAGGTTCAGCAATCGTTGGTGTAACTCAAAGTTCAACTGATAGTTTAACACGAATTTGAGGTCATCATAAAATACTTAATTTCAAGGTAACGTAGGATGATACTTTCATCACGAAAGGTTCATGTTAACCTTGCATAATTGGTTGAAACCCACTAAAATCTAACAATTAACTGAGTGTCCAGTTAAGAGGCGGTTTCTCTGATGGTCGATTTCATGATACAAAAATTCTAAATGATGGGTCTCCTCCCCACCCTCTCCAATTTGCTGCGACTTCACAAGACCACAGCTATCACGAGAATATCAAATGAAGTGATATACTCATAATATTCTGAATGAAAAACACAAGAATAATATACAATGAAGAACGTAAAAAAAATTGTAAATTATCAAATTGAGTGATGAATTCATAATTCATAATATTCTGAACGCAAAACACACGAATAATATTAAATGGAAATCTAGAAAAGCACTGACGTGAAGTGAGCAGCTTTTACGCGCTCGTTCACATTGCGAAATGATGACTTGGAAATTTCAATGAAATATATAAATTTTCGAATGAATTTTTCAAAAAAAAATATTTTTTCTCAAATTTTTTCTTGGGTAATTCTTCTTATTGACACTGTTCATATTCAAACCCAGTATCATTTCGATCAGATAAATATTTTTCGAGTTATCGAAATTTCAAATGGCTGTAGCACAAAAACCATTCGGCAGATTTGGCCCATTAACGAACTCAACAGGGATATTCAGGATCTTAACCTTACCTGAAAATTTCAAAACTCTAGGTCCTTCCTTTCGAAAGTTACAGCGCACACGGTCGCACGGACAGAATCAATTTTGGGCACGGATTCTTCATCAGTGAGTCTAACCTAGTCGTTTGAGACCATTTTCGGCTCAAAATTCGAAAATTACAGACATCGTTACGAAATGATAACGCGCTGTTCCCCAGAACAAGCGCGTTAAAAGAAGTAAAAATTTAAAGTATCAAATTGAGTGATATATTCATAATATTTTTAATGAAAAACACACGAATAATATTATTAAAATTACGTTTTCTCAGTGCGAGGTTATCTCTTAATTTTTCATACTTGCACAAAATCTAGATTCCTAACGTAGGTGTTGTTTCATTGCTCTGTCTAGCTTTCGAATTCGTCTTATCGGTCTTCAAACTGGGTTGACCCGCGAATTTCCCTGTTTTGAAGGTATTGACTGGATATTTGCATCAATGTACGCCGTGTGTTGTCCCAAGAAAAAATCTTCCGTCTGTCTTAGTTTGGAAGATTATAGATTTACAGTGCGAGTCAAAATTATGGAACAAATGCCTTTTCCCAGACGAAAAATATTGGGCCTGAAACAGGTCAATTTTTGTTTCACTTTTACCAAATTTGTATGCATTTTTGAAGGATTTTTGTTGCACCCTGTGCCATTCCCATCAACCCTCTAAATTTTTTGAATGGGGAAAGTAGGTAATGTGGTACTTTTTTGGCAAGGTCTTTGTATCTTCTTTACAGGCGTGCAGAAAATTTCAAGAAAAAAATTTTTTTTTTGAAAAATTAGTTAGTTCAAAGCGGTTTTCAGTATGTGCACTCTGTCATGGCTCATTTACTCTGAGACGATGGTACCTGATGAAATTTGTCACTGAATGAAAGTCAATCATTACAGTTTTATTCATGCACAACTTTCAACCCCCTCACGTGAAAAAATTTTTTTTCTCCACTAAAGGGTTCGTAGGGGTTGAGAGTTGTGCATGAACAAAACTGCAATGGTCGATATTTATTCGATGACAAATTTCATCAGGTACCATCGTCTCAAAGTAAATGAGCCATGACAAAGTGCACATACTGAAAACCTCTTTGAACTAACTAATTTATCAAAAAAAAATTTTTTTCTTGGAAATTTCTGCACGCCTGTTGAGAAGATACAAAGACCTTGCCAAAAAAGTACCACATGACCTTCTTTCCCCATTCAAAAAATTTAGAGGGTTGATGGGGATGGCACAGGGTGCAACAAAAATCCTTCAAAAATGCATATAAATTTGGTAAAAGTGAAACAAAAATTGACCTGTTTCAGGGTTTTGTTGCCAAATATTTTTCTTCTGAGAAAATGAATTTGTTCCATAATTTTGACGCGCACTGTATATATACTGTGTGTCCACGGATTGGGTGCCGGTAAGGTGTAAATGACGAAAAATTTTCGAGTTAGACTCTGATATTCTGGGAATCGCTCCTGCTTGGTCTCAAACTAAGATGTAGAGAAAATGAGCCAAATCAATCAATATACAGGGTGATTTAGAACTGATTTAAGAAAAATTGTTTAGAATGAAGCAGCTTTATTTTAACAGATATCGAGGAAGTTTATTGAAGTATATTGTTCAGAATCAAAAGACACGGCTAAATCTCGATTCTCAGATAAATCGATCAACTTTGATTTTGTCAGAAGGTTATGAAAATATTTGATAATATCCATGGTTACAAATGCCAGACGTGACTTGAAACGTAAATTTTATTCGTCAAAAACGAAAGTTTCCCAGTTGAAAACATGCTGACAATAGAACAAAGAGTGTTTATTGTGCAGTGCTACGGCTTAGGTGCAGACATTTCGTATCAGGGAGTAATAAAACAATTCCATGAACGCCGGCCAAATGTTGCGGTATCAAGTAACCCTATTAAAAAAATAGTTTCAAAATTTAAATTTTGATCATGAAGAAAACGTCACGTATACAAAATCTTCATGACCAACTTATAAAGTCAAGGTAGGCTGATTTATCTGAACCTTGAGTTCTTGCAGCAGCTCGTCATTCCAAACAACTTTTCTCAATATACTTTCTCGATATCTTTTAAAGCAAAGGTACTTTATTCTTAACAATTTTAATTAATTCAGTTCTAAACCACTCTGTATATAAATTGATTTGGCTCTTTTTCTCAACATCTTAGTTCGAGATCAAGCAGGAGCGATCTCCAGAATATTAGAGTCTAACTCGAAAATTTTTTTCGTCAGTTACACCTTACCGGCACTCAATCCGTGGACACACTGTAGATAAGCTACCAGAGTTAAGAACATTATTGAGAATTTAAAAAAACATCGAATTCAAACTATCAGAGCATCTGTCAAGATATAACTTCATGAAGAACATTTCTCTTGATTAGATGGTAAAAAATCAATAACGCCCATGAAAGAGCGATGCCATTTCATTGATGTCGACCCAACCGGAGAATATTTGCATTGAAAAATAGCGATTGCAACGCGAACGAGAGCTGAACCTATCATTAGAAAAATAACCATATTTCCGAAAATATTCATCCTTTTCTCGCCAAAATCTGCTTGCTCGTCGTATATCAGATATATTCGTAGTTGTAGTCGTCTTCATATTCCTCGGGAGTGCAGAAGAAGAACTCGATAAGATTGAAGATAGGCCCTCTTGAGAACGGATTGAAGTATCTACCTCTTCTATCTCTCAAATAAGGATACCTCTTGTAGTTGAACATTTCGTTGGTGGTAAGATTCATGCAAGCGTGAAGTACCTGAAATAAGAATTGCTGGAGTATTGGAATGTTGAACTCCTTATACCTTTTTGTTTAAGATAAGACGAATATTCCTATCCAGAGGTTAGTGTTTTTCAAATAATCAATCGAGGTGATATTGCAGAAAAACCTAGTTAAATACAACTGCATCAGTACCAGTTTCAATAGTTGTAAAATGGTGCAGTCGTCGGGATCTACCGCTTTCTATGCCAATTTTGAGTTTAACTACTCGAAATCGTCGTAATTTAACAGGAGAAATTATCGATACAATCGTAAGTAATTTCTTCCGGAAGTTTTGGTGTTTATGGTGAAGTCTAGTAGTTAGTAGATTGAAAAAATCTAGAAAAGCACTGCCGTGAAGGCAGCAGCTTTTGCGCGCATGTTCAATGTGGATGACCGCTTCGGCACGAATTTGAACTTGCGCGGGAAAGCTGCTGTCTTCACGGCAGTGCTTTTCTAGATTTTTTTTCGATAAATTACTGGATTTCAATTCGATCTGATCTGTATTTTCGGAAATATTGGGAAAATAAAATTTTGAATAGGTATATCTACGAAATCATTGGGCGGATTTTACCCATTCACGAATTCGACCTTCGTAATCAAGCCCTCAACCTTCTCTACAAATATCGAGTTTCTAAGTCGTTTCTTCCGGAAGTTATTGTGTTTATCCATTCAGAATTTTATTTTCCCAATATTTCCGAAAATACAGATCAGATCGAATTGAAATCCAGTACTTCATCGGAAAATTACAGTTCGAAGGATCATGCAGAATTTAATGACGATGATATGATAAGAAAATCACAGAAATTTGTTTTCGAATTGTTCTGATGACACGATCATCACGAAATTTTGCATAAAGTTGGCTTCTTCAAACTATCTGCGAAGTTTAATCAGGATTGAATCAGTATTTTTCGAGTTATACCGAAAAAAGCAACGATATCGAGAAAAAAACCTCGAAATCCTTTCCCGATAACTCCAAAACTTTGTAATCGTATCGAACTGAAATTTGGTAAACTGCTGTGGAATATGAAGCTCAAAGTCCGAGTGGAACTTTTTCCTGGATATGATGAACGGTTTTCGGAAAAAAAAATTTTTTCGAAAAAAATTTTGAAAACATTTTTTTTTTGAAATTTACTGACAGTATGGTCCTGACAAAATTTGGCTCAAAGTTGAGCGTTATTATACTCCACCTAACTACCAAGTGTGAATTCAATCGCTCAAGTAGTTTGTGAAATAAAAAAAAAATAAATAACTTCAAAATTTCAAGTGGCTATAACTCCGAAACTATTGAACCGATTTAGCCCATTAACGAACTTAACCGCGGCATTCCAATGCGCGACCTACCCTAAATGTTTCAAGTTGCTAGCTCACTTCGTTCGACAGTTATCGTGTCCACGGCCGGCCGGACAGAATTGATTTTGACACCGGATTCGTCATCAGTGAGTCCAACCTAGTCGTTTGAGACCATTTTCGGCTCAATCATCGAAAATTACAGACATTTGGACTAAACGATAGCACGCTGTTCCCCTAGAACATGCGCGCAAAAATGATATCTTCAAGATTCATACAGATCATGACGAAATTGTGCAGAAAGATGTGCGTCAGCATTTTTCAACTAGTTACCAAGTTTCATTACGATTGGATCAGTATTTTTTGAGTTATTCCTGAAATACTATACAGAAGAAAAAACCCGAAATTTCACATATTTTTTCCAGTATCTCCCAAGATAAAAACCTAATCGAACTGATATTTGGTACAGTGTTATAAAATATGTGGTTCAAGGTCTGTGCAAAATTTCGTATAAATCTGATGGATAGTTTTCGGGAAAAAAATGTTTTCAAGAAAAAAATCGAAAAATGTTCTTTTCAAATTTACAAAGTTTTGCAAGAAGTTGCGCATCGATTAGTTCGCGCTGACAAATTATTCTGGTAGGAAAAGCGGAACATCGTTCCAGAAAAATATTACCCTAAAAAATTTGACGACTACTTCACAGTCTATACAGTGCGCGTCAAAATTAAGGAACAAATTAATTTTCTCAGAAGAAAAATATTTGGCAACAAAAGCCAGAAAAAAATGTTCATGGATTTTGAAGGATTTTGTTGCACCCTGTGCCATCCCTTATCAACCCTCTAAATGTTTTGAATAGGGAAGGTGGGTCATGTGGTACTTTTTTGGCAAGGTCTTTGTATCTTCTTCACAGGCGTGCAGAAATTTTCAAGAAAATAATTTTTTTTGCAAAATTAGTTAGTTCAAAAAGGTTTACAGTATGTGCACTTTGTCATGGCTCATTTACTTTGAGACGATGGCATCCGATGAAATTTGTCACCGAATGAAAGTCGATCATTGTAGTTTTGTTCATGCACAACTTTCAACCCCTACGAACTCTTTAATGGAGAAAAAAAATTTTCACGTGAGGGGGTAGAAAGTTGTGCATGGACATAACTGTAATGGTCAACTTTCATTCGGTGACAAATTTCATCAGGTACCATCGTCTCAAAGTAAATGAGCCATGACAAAGTTCACATACTGAAAACCTCTTTGAACTAACTTATTTAAAAAAAAAAAAAAATTCCTACAAAGATACAAAGACCGTGCCGGAAAAGTACCACATTACCTAGTTTCCCTATTCAAACAATTTAGAGGGTTGATGGGGATGGCACAGGGTGCAACAAAATGCATATAAATTTGGTAAAAGTGAAACAAAATTGACCTGTTTCAGAATTTTGTTGCCAAATATTTTTCTTCTGAGAAAATGAATTTATTCCATTATTTTGACGCGCACTGTATGCTATAAACCTCAAATCACATGTACTTGCCAATTTCACCAAAACATCTTGGGACATACACCTGTTATGACGAAAAAGTTCGAAAAAATTGAATGTTTAACAGCCTCTATCTCGCAAACAAAACGTTTCTGAACCCATGTTCATGCAACTTTATTCCTGCTGTCATACAAGTAATCACCGCGTTTGTAATTTCAAAGTATGAACACCCACCATTTCGTGAATTTATCAAGATGTCCCAACATTTTCAAGATACCTACCGAAGTACACGTGAGTATCCAACCTAACCCAGAAAACACGAATGCCTCCACCAATCCTAGTATGTACAACACTCCAAAACCTTCGATAGCTATACAGTACGTCGCGAAATAGATTGTGAAAGAACAGTTTATAGCCACGCTCATCACGAACAGAAAGAACCACGTTCTATTCCTCAATCCTACGCAGTTATAGATGAAAGGGCAGTGATGATCGAAATATGATACGCATCTGTTGCAAATCCTGCAATGTTTTGCTCTCAAGGGTCGAAGACATTTGCACGTATGGCACAGTCGATTGATCATTGTGTTTCTCTTCTTCCATTTGTCGTGGTATGGGATTTGTTTTATCGCTCTGTGGTAGGAGTCTGTGTTCATTGGTAAGTAACCTGGGTTTTTTCTGTTGGCAACAATCCAGCAAACCCACATCACTATGTTCCAGTATATGAAACAGTAATGGGAGGCTCGAAGAATGTTCCATGTGATAGGGATGCACTGAAAACACAGAAAAACCTATTATTTGGATTATATCACGGGATATGAAGAATCAAAATCAACTGTAGAAGACCTCAGCTTGAGTCGGAATCGACCATCCTTAATATCGACTGAAAGTGCTAGTTATCGTTCGAGTTTTAATATAAGAGAGTTGCTATTTGGGTTTTCAGACAAATATGGATAGTTTTCAACTGTTTCATCGGTTACTATGAGATGTTCATCTTCAGACAACTCAACATTGAGCACATATTATGGTACAGGGTATTAATGCAAATTCAAGTGAAAGGAAGTAATAATAAAAGTGACAGTTATAGGAATTTTGTATGCAACAGATGTTAGATAAAATCCATTCGATGTACGTTGAATCTTTTGTTGACAGGACCATTATTCAAAAAAAGGTTCAACGAAAATAAAACAGTGTTTAACTACTTTATAATCCACTAACACTTTCTGCGTCAAACGCACGTTTCGGAAATCAAGTTTCCTTTATCAAGACATATCGTTATTAACTACCGTTACAAGTGTACATGTTGAACGAGTGGGAAGATGGTATGCAGGACCAATGGGAAAGGGTTGTTAAAAGCCATTAGGGTAGTGCTGGGCTATCAAGAGCAAGTCTAAATATTGGGAATAATGGGTTACTAATGGGGGAGAGATCATTGTTTAGCAAGCTGTCTTTTCTCTTGAACATAATATGTATACCTTCAAGCGTATTTCAGTAAATTTTGCCTGAGCTTTTTAATAGCTTTACGGACTTTTCTGACTGCCGATTTGTCAAGGAACACATGAGCCATAACCGTTACAACCATTCTGACAAATCGGCGGTCGCTGATCACGTTTGAACAACCAGTCATTTAATTTCAGAAAAATCCGTTAAGCTATTGAAAAGCTCGAGCAAAATTTACTTAAATACGCTTGAAGGTATACATATGTTCGAGGGAAAAGATAGATTGCTAAACAATGATCTTACCCCCATTTGTAACCCATTATTCCAAATATTTACCCGAGTCACCCTGGATAGCCCAGCACTACCCTGATGGCCTTTAAAAACCCCTTTCCCATTGGTCCTGTGTACCATCCTCCCACTCGTTCAACATGTACACTTGTAACTGTACTTAGTAACGATATGTCTTTAACGAAGGAAACTTGGTTTCCGAAACGTGCGTTAGACGCAGAAAGTGTTAATGGATTAGAGAGTAGTTACACACTGTTTTTGTTATCAGTATTCTATCCACAGTGAACTCAAATAGTTATTAGGTTGAATGAACATAGGATGGATTTCACCAACATCAAGAGTGAGTCCACCTAAGATACCCTCCGGTCTACAAGCTCACTTATCTCACAACCCCCCTATTTATGAAACTTGATATGCTCGAAATTCTATCCAGTTGGTGCAACAGTAACATAATGGATATCCTTAACGATAGAGAAAAATTAGTTTACCCACCCTTATAACGTACATTGGATATCCCCACAGCAGCACAGAGCATAAAAAGAAGCATAGAGGTGCTTTGGAATGTCCACCTTTCCCAAATAGAAGACCCCATACTTCACTGATGGGAGGAAACCACGTTTTCCGCTTTTTAATCTCCGATTGCAGTACCTGAACAATATCGAAATGTCGATGGCTTTGTGCTAACATCAGTGGAGTTTTATCGTTCTTATCCAACGGTTCCAAATCGATATTGCTCTGAAAATTTCCGAGATTATTATCATTCCAACTTCACATTGAAAACATGAAAAAGTTCTGAAGAGGTGCATCGAAAAGAAGTATTGTAAGGAAATAATATTACATATTTTTGGATAGCCAGAAATATTCACCTTTTCCCCGATCAGTTTAACGCAAGTAACATTCCCTGAAAGACATGCCAGATGAAGTGGTGTAGATCCAAAATGATCAGAGTTCTGCAAATGCGCCCCAGAATACATTAGAAGTCTAATGAGATCGGCATGGCCTTTATAAGCTGCCCAATGCATTGCTGTATCGCCATTTATGTCTACCAGATGATTTAAAGCTCCCATACCCAATAAATAAGCAGCTGTAGCTGTTCTTCCAAACATGCAAGCTGTCATTAGTGGTGTTAATCCTGAAAAGCAGATGAGTTGTTTCAGTACGGTAGAATTTTGTTGGTTTATGGGATCATTCAGCTTTACCTACTAGGTCATGTCAAAACCACACAGCTGAATCGACTAGACAACAAGTGGATATCCAAGTTTGGACATCCATTGGATTTACAGGTATAATCGATATGTAAAGTAAATCCATTGGATGTACAAATCTGTATGTTCACTGTACAAGTACCAGTTGGATGTACAACATCTGTACGTGTTTTGATTTTCTTTGGACCTCAATCCAATATAAGGAACGTTAATGGCCTTCTGGATAACTCATGGATAAAAATTGACATTCAACATATGAGCGGAAGTAGGTAACGATGTGAGAGAGAAGAATCGAACTCTCCCCTCAAGTAGATAGGAAAAATATTCATTTTTTACAAATCTCTTGTGAAACATTCATAATACAGGGTTTTCCAATAAGAGGTGTTATTTTGAATAGCCCGCTATTTCGGTAGATGTCACTTTTGAAGCTGTCATTTTTTGACATTTGACAAGTAGAAACTACTCCATTAATAAAAATGGAACGATACACGCTTCAGCAATGCATTGAAATTATTAAAATTCCCTATAAAAATAGTAAAAATTTGACAGAGACGGTTCGTAAAACTCGAAAATTTTTGGGTCGTCGTGAAGCACTTTGTCGGACCGCGATAAAGAAATTGGTGGAAAAATTCGAGCTGTTCGGACAAGTTAGTGATGTGAAGAATAAAACCCGTGCACGTCGCTCAAGAACAGCCGAGAATATTGCTGCTGTAGCAGTGTTGAAGAAAACCCAGGTTTGTCCATTCCTCGTCGTTCTTTGGAATTAGGCATTCCACAAACGTCATAACACCGTATTTTGCATAAAGATTTGGGTCTTAAGGCTTATAAAGTTCAGTTAACACAAGAACTCAAGCCGGCCGATCATCAACAACGTCGTGTCTTTGCTGATTGGGTCGTTGAAATGCATGAAAATGATCCAGAATTCCATCGAAAAATCATCTTGAGTGATGAGGCCCATTTCCACTTCGGTGGTTTCGTCAACAAGCAAAATTGTCGCATCTGAGGCTCGGGAAAACCCGGGAGTTATTGTTGAAAAGCCTCTCTATCCTCAACGTGTGACAGTTTGGTGCGGTTTATGGTCCGGCGGAGTCATGGACCTTACTTTTTCGAAAATGAGGCTGGAGTAACAGTCGGTGAATGGATTGCGCTATCGAGAGATGATTAATGATTTTTTATGGCCGGAATTGGATGGTATTGATCTGGACAACGTTTACTTTGAACAAGACGACACTACGTGCCACACAAGAAACGAAACCATTGATCTTTTGCGGGAAAAGTTTCCGGACCGTGTTATCACACCTTGCGACCTCTTCCTTTGGGGCTACGTGAAAGAGAAGGTCTACGCCAATAGCCCAGCGTCGATTCAGGACCTCAAAGATGGAATTCGTGAGGCTATCGAGGACATAGGTCAGTCACTTTGCGATTTGGATATGGTCCTGTAAGCGTGGTCGTGGTGGTCATTTGCCTGATGTTATTTTCCACTATTAACGGCATAGCTTATACTTTATAATGAAATAAACATCCGATCATTCATACTGAAATTGGCATTTTTCTTTGAATATCAAAATAACACCTCTTATTGGAAAACCCTCTATAATATAATGACAAATATACTTGGCTTAAGTCAAGAGTATTGATTATCAAACTATTGAGATAGGAAAAGATCTATTCGTATGCGTGTGTTTTATGGGTAGTTTCTTAAGACAAATTTTTCAACAAGTCGATAAAAAAGTAGTTTGTGGCTGTCGCGTTTCTTGTATACCCGGGTATGTTAAAAACTTGTTTTACCTTTGAAGTCTGCCGCGTTGACTGCTACGCCAGCCTGTAACAGAACCTGAACAACAGCAGTGTGTCCTTTTCGACAAGCCCAGTGTATCGGGCGGGGTCCTTGAATACCTAAACATGGAAGATCGAAGGGGGCTCCTCTGTCGACAATTAATCTCATGATTTCTACATTTCCGTCCAGTGCTGCCCAATGGGCAGGTGTATAACCCCATTCGTCTCTAAATCGGAGTACTTCGGTTCCAGATTTCTCTATCAGCTCTTCGACCTCCGAAATTTCCCTGAAATTGTTTATTTGTTGAGAAAATGGACATAAATGAATGGAGCGTGGAAGGAATATACCGGGTGTCCCACGAATGCCGTTCGTTAGAATATTTTTGGGAAGGAATCGAAATTCACATTTGCAACCACGAACCAAAGTTTACCTCTTTCAGCATTTTTTCAGATTTTACATGGGGTGATACCTTTACAAATTAACACGCTGTATACGTGAAAATGGGATAAGAATGGACTTAAATGTAGAGGTTTACTCCATTCATTTTATAAACTATCCCGATTGGCCATGACATTCTGACACGTTTCACCGTGTATATTTTGAAAATGATAGGTTATAGTCATTTTCCTTTCAAATAACTACGCAACGTTGTCCTCTTTACATAGAGGTCGTACTAATGACGTATTTATACATATGTTTATTTACACAAATCTGAGATTTTCATCCAACGATTCATTTTATAAAAATTTGCACATGTTTTTGTTCACATTCAATTTTGCGTTCCTTTTGTTTTTGTATTGTAACACTTTGATTTTATAATTTTAAAAAGTGATGTCCGTCCTCCGTTATATTCCTAATGTTCCTTAGCAAAAGTGAGTAGTGTATCGATTGAAAAATGTTCATTTTTCAAATTATAATTCCAAATTTGTCGTTGCAGATCTATTTTCAAAATAGAGTCTTCAGTCAATGTCTTTTTGAGTGCACCAATAGAAAGAAATTCTTCGTCGTCTCTTCCTCTTAAAATCGCCCTTATTGTGGTAATGTGCAGTTGAAAAATAAATATCTATTAATATAAAATATAATTCCTTGGTTTTCACTCACATACGTCGAAAATGTTGGATAGCTTGTGATAAATAATTGATTCCAAATCATCAGGGTTGCTATCAGAAAAAGCAGATTTCAATTCTACATAGCACTTCCTGATACTTTGTCTCAGCTTCTTCAAAACTACCTTTAGCATTTTAGTTTCCAAGTGTGATGATTATGTTGAAATTGAGAGTAGAAATTTTCATTGGCATTTGGCAACGTCTCTAAGATTTTGACATTGCCGATTATCCACGAGTGCCAACATGCGTCAGTTCTAAGCAAAGAAAACTTGATAGACCTAAATCATAGCCAACCGGGATATCTTATAAAAGTGAATAAAGTATACGTGCTAATGGGAAATGAATGGACAATAATAAAATTAAATGTAGAGGTATCCATGAAGAATACGAAAACGGATAAAATGGATAAAGCCTCAAATTCATCTGAAAAACATTCATTAAAATATAAAGAAGTGAGAATTGGAAATATTCATCCAGCTTAAACAATATCAAAAATATATTATACCGTACAAATAAGAATAAAAATCGAGCTCGAGAAAAAGTGTTGAATAGACCCAAAATGTGGAAATAAGAATAGATCAAATCAAGATAGAATAACCAGAAATAGAGGTAGGTATACTAACATGTGAAAATCCCTTACCCAGATTTAACGATATCAAAAATGGTCCTGTGTGTCTGCTCCGTGATGTCGGCCTCAAGTCCGTCTCTGTCATGGGTGTCAGAAGCAGCAGGATGGTCGGTATCGGCTACCATATTACAAGAAGTCTGCGGCAAGGCCCAAACGCTACGGGCCGCGCCGGGACTGGGATACACCTTGCACAGCGTCCTGACCACTTTATGTACCTTCCAGAAACTTCGGAGGTACTCTGGTGGGATATGCAGTCCTTTTTTTCTTCGTTATTCCACCTGTTTGTTTTGCTTTATGCGGATGTTTGGACCGTAATGTTGCGACGGCGGTGTGCGCATTGATCGAATTTTTAATTCGACGCATGCGCGGTAGGTACGGATTCAAAAGGAAAAATTATTTAGATTAAACACGGAAAGGGAATTAGGTATATTGACTATGTTGGGTATTTGATCATGTTTTTTGAATATTGTATATTTAATTCTTCGAATGTACTTACACGCAATTCAGTAAGTTTTTCGATGGAGAGTTCATCATATTCCTAATGCGGGAAAAAAGTTTCGGGACAATTGAATCGGTAGAGTAATACAAAAGAATAAATAAAAATCAATTGCCGCATGTATGAAAGATTTTTGCGCGCCTGTTCTATAGAAAGGAGTGTTCTTTCGTTACAATGTAATTATTGAATTTTGTGCTGAAAATAATCTCAAATCATCTGGTTATACGAAAAGACAAAGAATCCGTGGTCGAATTATATCTGTTTGTTCGTGAATATTGAACTTTCGGAAGATTTTTCCTCGATAACTCGGAAATAACTCATTTTTCGTATAGGATTTGATGATCCTTTTTTTACATAAAATAAACTGAAAGATTAAAAACTATAGCTTATATTTTGAAAGTCTTTAGTTTTGATGCATTTGGTCTGTTTCCTCTATGAACTATTGTTTTCATGGTTTAAGATCAATTCAAACAAACGACTTCGAGAATCAAGCAAATTTCCGTGAGGATTATAAAATTGGAATATCGCAAAATTATTTCATCTACAAGTTAAGCAGCTTTTTGCGGTTTAAGTACCTGGATGATCGAACGCAGTGGCAGTGAATTTGTACGAACTATTTGAAGCTGCTTGCTTCGCGCCAGTGTTTCATCCGAATGTTTTCCTCAGGTTATATTTAATTGCGAATTTTTATGATTTCGTTTTTGGAAAATCCACTGGAAACGTGAATTTGGATGGTATATATGAGTTGGACGGTATGAAAAATTATGAAACCAGGGATTCAATGAGACAACATAATGTCTATCACTTCATTTTATTCTTAAAATATAGATACATTTTGTTTTGGAACAATAAGTTTATACATTATGACACAGACATTAAAGTATTGTCAAATAAAAACAATCCTAAGCTATAACAAAATTATAATTTGTATAAATATACTATATATTATTTTTAAGGTGGTTAATAGTTTCACACCATCACAGTCAATGAATTTAATGATATAATTCAATAGAACTATAGATAAAGATAAACTTCAGTATGGTTGAAAAATTCAGCACCTGATAACAACAATCGACTAGCATTTTCAAATTTTGATAATCGTAAAACTTTTAAAATTCAACAAAACTCTGATAATTTCGTATGTACAGTAATAACAAAAAATAAAACAAAACAAAAATTATAACTTAAAGCTTCAAAATCACAAAATATACCGAATAATGGCTTCAACAAACTTCTTCACCATAAATATAATAAATAAAGAAAAAATAAATGGAGAAATAAGGAGTACTTCTATATGAAAATCGTGAATATATTATTTTCTTTATCTAATGTTCTGTTATATACAATTTGTTCGAATGAAAGTTTTTGCCAGTCATTTCTTCTAATTGCATGTAACACATTGAAGAAAAATGAACACATATAGTTCATTCGAGTATGTGAACACTCATCAAATGCATGAAGACAAAATGTTTAAATAACTTAAATGGACTGTTGGACTAAAACATTAATCAATGAGATCTATCACATTTTCTAACCTATTTGATATTTATGCTTCACTTGATATTTTAAGCACATTCAACTATAACATTATCAAATGATTCTATGATATAGACTTAAATTAATCTGTTTACATATTTCATATTATATTGCACAACAAAATCACGTTGAAATCACTGGAATAGAAGCTTCCTCTCAGAACATTTTTCAGAAATAATATATCAGGAAAACTCAACGTTCCCAGACAAGAATGGTTTTTAACAGCATAACACAAGTAGAATTTTTGACATAAATATCATCAATAATCAGGTAGAACTAGGTTGTAGATATTACCTTCTTGTAAGGCATGAATCTCTTTCTGATTTATTTAAAAATCCTTTACTTTCTCTCATACAACATATTCAAGATTGTGATGTGTTTATCCAACCAATAGTACAGGGTGGGCAAAATTGGTTGTCTACTGAAGGGATCTCGAGAACTATAGCAGCTAGAAAAAATTTGATAACACATTCTCGAGCTCTTTTTTCTTGACTAATCCGAATCTGAAAACAGATCCAGCTTATCGTTCATAGAACTTGAGTTATGAGCGAAAATTGAGAAATTGTCATTTTCAATAATGCTCAATAACTCGCTTGTTTGAACTCGTATTCGAAATCTGTTGATACATTCTACAGGCACTTTTTTAGGAGTAATTCAAATATAATATGACTGAATTTTTTAATCCAGCCATTTTCGAGAAATTAGGATTTTAAATTTTTCAAATGTAAACTATAGTCGAATGTTGTCTTATCTTGCTACAAAATATTTGCTGATTTCAAAAATGTATCATATGTCGCTTTTCACATGAATATTACATGAAAAAATTCAATAATTTTTTCCTGCTTCTCTATTCACTTTTGAATTATGAGCAGGCTGACGTTACCATAGCGACGATTGAATATGCATTATCTTTGTGTGAACTAGCGCCTCTATGATTGGAATCAGCGATTGATGAATCAATATTTCTATGGTTAATTTGTCATAGTTCTTAAGATTAGCAATAGCAAATCTGATTGTTATCTCTAATGGCTCGAAATATTCCAAATTACGAAAAATTCGATATGTTGGTATGCTATATTCAAGCGAATGGAAATAGCCCAGTTGCAGGGGAAGTCTTTTTCGAGAAATATCCAGAACGACATATATAATGATATATAATACATATTCAATGGTCGCTATGGTAACGCCAGCCTACTTATAATAATTCAACAGTGAATAGAAAAGCGGGAAAAAAGTATGGAACTTTTTCTCATGTTATATTCAGGTAAATAGCGACATATGATACATTTTTCAAATCAGCAAATATTTTGTAGCAAGATAAGACAACATTCGACTATAGATTACATTTGAAAAATTTAAAATCCTTCTAATTTCTCGAAAATGGCTGGATTAAAAAATTCAGTCATATTATATTTGAATTACTCCTAAAAAAATGCCTGTAGAATTTATCAACATATTTCGAATACGAGTTCAAACAAGCGAGTTATTGAGCATTATTGAAAATGACAACTTCTCAATTTTCGCTCATAACTCAAGTTCTATGAACGATAAGCTGGATCTGTTTTCAGATTCGGATTAGTCAGGAAAAAAGAGCTCGAGAATGTGTTATCAGTTTTTTTCTAGCTGCTATAGTTCTCGAGATCCCTTCAGTAGACAACGAATTTTGCCCACCCTGTACACTTGAATGGTAAGATTCAGAAATAAGTAACCATACGTTACCTATAGGTACACCAAACTGCAGACAAATAGTTAATGTCTCTGTTCCCCTTGCAACCAGCTGTTTTTTCAAACTATCAGAAGGGTTTCTCGTTTCATTGTTGTGATGAATATTTGTATGTTTAATTTGTTCCGTAATGCGACAGTTATATTCATAAAATTGATAGGAGTTTGTACTAGAATAGTTTGCGGTTGATTCAACTATTGACACCAAAGAATCTCTTCCTAACTTTAGGAACTACAATACAGGAGATCGAACAAATGCCTCTTATGGCATTCGTATATTTCTGAAAAATGTTTTGTTGGTTTTTTGGAACAATAAAACATTAAAAGCTAACAACCTATGTATAAATTCGTGTCTACCTTACAGTCGACAGTTTAAAACTGGGTTGACAATCATCCAAAGGAATGTAAAGTTTAAGATTCGGAACCTCACAGTAGTTTAACGATTAAATATCCTGATAGTGAACCAAATGCCATACCGAAGCCGATGAATACTGAAATAATGCAGAGGGCAACTTCAGTTTCGTGCTGTTCCACCAGTCTATAAAAGGAAACAACAATATCATAAAAAGGTTTAATTATTCACACAAGGTTTGCAGCTTGAGTGTTGATAAAAAAAACGAATATCCATAATCTGATATGACTTCATATTACTTTTTTAGGTTTTTTTGAGTTCTCACAGAACTATTGAAACTTAAATAAAATTGATTTTGACAAAAGTCTCAAAACGAAAAATCGAAAGAAAATAATTCTTAAATTTTTGTACTCTCAAACGTCACAGTTCGCTTTGTTTATCGTTTATATTATTCCTGTATTGTTCATTAGGCAATCTGTTTTCCAAGAAACTGCCCTTGACAAATAGCTCAATCCGGCCATCCGCGAGGGCGTTTTCCTTAAAAAAAAGCAATTTTCTTTCATTTTTAATAGTTCTGTTTCACATATTAGGAGTAAAATGATGTGAAATCCTACCAAAATAAGCTTTAAGGCCGGTATTATAAAACTTAACGGGAAGTTAACTTTAACTTTAGCTGAAAATTAAGCAGTAATTTCCAGTTAAAGTTAGATTTGCAGGGTTATCTTTATCAGGTGGTTTGAGTATCAATTATAGTTAAAGTTAAATCGTTATTATCCACAGATTCTCTGTCTTTTCGGCTGACATAAGGGGAATATAACCTCGATTTGTTTGTTGTTATGCTATTTTCGGAAACATGTTAGCAAGATATATTTCACTTCATTTTTAAAGGACTTTTAATTCACGATGACGAAGATGACATGAATATTGTTGAACATCCTCGTTGAGAGATATTCACTTCATTTTTGAAGAACTTTTAACTGACTATGACGATGATGCCATGAAAATTGTTGAATATCCTTGTTGAGAAAGGATATTTAGAAATCGGCTGAACCATTTGAACTTATGGGAAGAAACGGAATTCAAAAACCGATTTCGCTTATCTGGACACTCTGCACGCCTGTAATGGAAAACATATTCTTAGAAATCGTGCTGTGACGCTAGTGATGCAAATGTGTTGATTACACGCAGAGTTTATGCAGCTTGTTCTTTTTTGATAGTTGCTGGAGATTTTAGGGGTTTTCACAAATCAACTATACTGGCTGTATTATCAGAAATGTCTCATGGAAAATTGCATACTTATTATCTATTTACATAAAAATGCCTGCTATAAACCTCACTTGAGTAATAATTCAATCTCGAGAGTTCCTCATGGCACATTATTGTAATGAAAATATCAGTTACTCTTTCTGTTCAACTATCATAAGATGTAAATGAAAGAAAAATCATTGGCATTTATTCTTTTCGGTGCCTAATATAACAGATAAAAGTTGTAAATGCGTAATGAAACATAATAATTTATACACATTATTTAAGTTTTAAGATGAAAGGAAATCATCACAATTGCAATGATACTTTTCTTATAGTAATGGCCAAGCTGGTAGCTGTACAAATTCTAGATATCAGGGCTCAATAACCCTGAGCCACACAAAACATTACCATATTTTTTAACTGAATGACAATTTTTGCAAATTTAGTGTTGAGATTATTACCACTCCCAGTGTCAGTTGAAAGTACTTGCCCGTTGGTGAAGAGTGAAGTATTTGTAAAAAATTCTGTACCAATGATTTGGACAAATTTTATTGAAATTGTTATATAATTCCTGAAATGTCGAATGTATTTCATTATTGTCAAAGTTTTTCCTTTTAAGCTTTCATTTCCAATATATTCATTAGTGGAAGTAGTTTTTTTAGTTAGGTGACCGAATAAATACCCAAACACCCTTTCCATATTGTAAAAAGTATAAGAATTCAAAATTGATCATTGCAACTCTCCCTCAAATCAGTAATTCTATTTTTATGGAAACCACGAGCCATTAAGCTCCCTGATACATAGTGCGAATATTTGTCAATAAAGGATTTGTTTATTCCTATCATATTTTGAAAGGGAGTATTTTTCCAAAGTCCAGCTTTTCCAACCCAGAAATTGGTGGTTAGATTTGTTACAGAATCTCAAACTATTTCATTCTCCTTTTCATAGAAATCACCACAGTATTTCTTGTCTATGATAGAAATGAGACTTTTATAATTCCGACATTTTTGAGCATAAATTTAACTGTCGGTTAAACTTAAAGTAAACTTCCCATTAAGTTTTATAATACCGGCCCTTAATCGATGACTTCATAGTTTTCCGAAATATGCCCCATTAAGATCATAGCAGTTTTGCATGCGACTGAGCCAATTTTCAGAGTACTTTTTTATTGGAGCGCAAAACCCCATTAGTTTTTCAACGTCTCAAAAATTTTTTGCAGGTGGAGAATGAATGATGTTCTGCGATAAGTTTGCCTGATATGAGATATACTTTTTGGCCAATCAATACACGACTTCATTCGTCAATATAGTCACCTTCAAGCGTGAAATATGTACTACAACGCTCCTCTAGCTTTTCGACAACTTGTCTGCTGATGTTTAAGATTTTGGTCGCTTTGGACGTCTTCCACAGGCTACTGTCCACTTAGCTAACACTCTCTTCGACTCAGGAGTGATGATTCATCCGTTATCACATATTGTTGCAAAAAAACCGCTTAAACAACTCCACAAAGCGTTCAGAATGGACGATGCGTTGTTGCTTTGGATGAGCAAGTGCGGCACCCATATCGAACAAAGCTTTCTCATGGAGAAAACCTTCTGATATATTAAAATCCGCCGCTTCCTCACTCAATATCAATTTACGATAGTTCAAAACCATAAGATGGAATTAATTTTGGTTTTCTGAAACAACTGCTGAATTCGGGCGACCAGAGTATTCAGCATTGTCGGTGATTCTTCTCAAAGGTAGCATAAAACTTTTAAACGTTGCTGTCGATAGAGCAGAGTCTGAGTAACACTTATCAAGCCATTGCTTCACTTGAAGAGTATTTCTTCCATAAAGATATATCTATTATCTATGTATTATCTATATACGAAACTCATTTTCATCCATTTGTGACACTACAAAAAGCTTCACTCAATATCTCGATCCAAACTCAAGAGAATAGAATAACTATTTCATAATTATATTTTCTGTTCATTTATAAATGAAGTTTCTGTTCATGTAAGCCAGCATCGATTTTTTGTTCTCTTCTATCATCTATCGATATTAGAACTGATATACTACGGCTTAAATCGTAGGATTACTCATAGTCGGCGTCCTATAAAGTCAGTCAGTAGGCCATCGGAGTTTGACACATTCCACTCTGTATGATTAACAAATGTTAGGATATAGTAATTTTCCTGGCAGATAGCTACGCGGTTTCGGAAACTTGATCGGATTAACACGGGTAACTAACCCGGATCACTCAAATGACAGATGTTGAACTCTCTATCTGTCATTTGAGTGATCCGAGTAAGTTACCCGTGTTAATCCGATCAAGTTTCCGAAATCGCCTATAGTCCACTCAACATAAAGGTCACATTAATTACGGATATAAATAATGCAAACCATAGAATTTTTGATGGAAAATAAGTAACAATTCAAAAAGTCTGCCGGAATAATTTTGATCTTGGCGTCAATTCATGAGTGTCAATCTGAATCAGTTCTAGTTTGAGAAGAAAAACCATTCCAAGGCCTACCGACTGATTTTGCAAAATCGAATGGAGTATATGTTCCGGAATTTCGACACGCAACTTTTGAAGCTTGGTACTAACGAAAATCCATCTGGTGCAATTTTGACACGCAATTTTTGAAGCTTGGTACTAACGAGAATCCATCTGGTGACATAAAATCTACCACTTTTTCATTAACCAAGTTCCGTAAATAATCCTTTTTACACGCTTGTTCTGGGGAACAGCGTGTTATCGTTTAGAGGAAGGACCGAATGTCTTGAAATTTTCAGGTTAGATTTTGATCCTGAATATCTCGGTTAGGTTCGCTAATGGGCCAAATCTGCCGAATGGTTTTTGTGTTACAGCCATTTGAAATTTTGATTCTTCAATAACTCGAAAACTATTCATCTGATCGAAATGAAACTTGGTTGGAAACTGAACATTGTCAATAAGAAGAATTATCCATAGAAGAATTGGAAAAAATAATATTTTTTTTTAATTTTTATATTTCACTGAAATTTCAAAGTCGCCATTTCGCAATGTGAACAAGCGCGTAAAAGCTGCTCACTTCACGTCAGTGCTTTTCTAGGTTTTTCAGGAACCAACTGATCATTTCATATTCACGACAGATAAGCAGCTGAAATAACTGAGTGGATTTAACAGAACATCTCCTATATAAACTACATTGGCATTGACGTGAAATCAGGAACCCCAACACAATTTTCAGATATGATCCTCACAAATATCGATATTAAGATCCAATAATCTTGAAATTTATAAATAACGCGAACCTCATCCGGTCGACTTCGTTCTGAAATTCCCTTTCCCCAGTGGAAGAAAATTGGGTTGGAAACTTGGACCAAATTATTAAAAATATCATCCTATCTACTCTGACATGACAGAAAAAAAGTATACTCACTGTGGCGCCTTGATAACAGCTGCGTTCACGAGATATCCATTGGTCAAAGCGAACAACGCCAATATGATTATGAATTCATAATCTCTAGGAAATACAACGTCCAAATGGTGCCTAGGCTGGGCATTACACAAGAGCAACAAGGGTACAAAAATCAATCGTGAAAAACTTAGTACCACCAAAACGATCAAATTATTTGGCTGAGTAAACCTGCCTGCTGATAACCTTCCTATATAGTCCGAAACGTTGAAAAGCAGGTAGTTGATGACAGGAACGAAGAAAATGTCTGTAAAGGAAGAAAGGTGCATATTGAAGTTTGGTCGTACTACATATAGAGATTACAATTTTTGCTTCAATATAAACAACTTGGTATTCTGAACAAAAAACTGCAGTCGGAACTCATATCGAAGATATGGATCACCAATTCCCGAAAGAGATCATTTTCAGATAACTTCGTCTCTAAAAAAATAATTGCTACTATTAGTTAGTTAATAATAAGATTTCACAACAATTCGCGGTGTGTTCTTTCAGATATATTCAATGTTGAATTGAACATCCTCGAATTCATCGTACAACCATTTCATTATAGACAATTTGACTTCGCTCAAGAGTGAAGATTGGCATACTAAAACCTTTATGTAGAACGTACAACGTCGCGAATTCATTTGACAGATAAATGAAGCTAACCTAACATTGTCTTTCAGGCTGTGCCCATACTCAGACTTCTATAAGCAGGGGCATTTCTGTTTATGGATCGATCTGTTTGAGAAAGAAGAACTTACTTTACATTTTTCAATTTTACAGAGTGGAGAGTGTCAAACTTCCACGGCCAATCGAATGACTTCATAAAAGTGAATGGAGTATATATTCAAAGTTAAGTTGGTTACATTTAGGACAGTGCCATTAAATGTAATCTTCTCATTCGAAAATAGAATAGAAGGAATTACTACAGACTACAGTCCTGAAGAAATCAGCAAAGACTGATTAAACGTCCACTTAACTGAAAAAATCTAGAAAAGCACTGACTTGAGGTCAGGAGCTTTTACGCGCTTATTCAAATTCAAACTATTAGATCCACACGAAATTTTGCACGTCATTGCGTGTTGGTAATCTCCACCTGATTATGTTTAAATCTGATTGCATTAGTTCTTCTTGAGATATTGCGGAAATAACGTTAAAATTCCAAATAACAACGAAATTTGGCACATTTTTTCCTTATATCTCCGAACGTGAATATCGGATCGAATTGAAATTTGGAACATTGTTGTTGAATACTGACTCTAAGGTTTATGCTAAATTTCATTGCAATCTAATCAATATTTTCGGAGCTAAAAAAATGTCTTTTCCTTCTAAAGTTGAAGCACATAAGGACAGAATTGAATTTGACCACAGATTTATGTTCAGGTTTTTTATGATACGTTCTACCTAGAGATGGACAACTCGAGCTATCCAGCTCGAGTAACTCGAGTTACATTATGGACGATTCAGCTCGAGTTGCTTTAGAATGAACTCGAGTCAACTCGAAAGCAATTCAGATCTAGAGTTCAGCCACAGCCGTCTTTAATGCTAGAGACTAGAGAGTCTAGAGACGGCTGTGGTTCAGCACCCGACTCGATGCGTAGAAATCACGATTTCGTGAATCGTCGGTGCCTCCCGTGGTCGATGTCGATCGATATAGCTCGAGTTGGTTAGCGGATCGGCAGTCGCAGTCGGCAATAGTTCGATCTGCTCGATTCAGATGTATTTTGTCATTTTGTATTTCAGTTCAGTCGGGATCGATCTCAACAGGGTGTTGTTCTATTACGGATGAATTAAAATTGACTGCCTATAAACTAGAGTTGATTTGATTGAACTTTATTCATTTATTTATTGACAATGGCCCCCTTTTCGTTATAAATATTATATTACAGTCATTTTTAGAAGTGTGATTTTTTAAAACTTTTTTCACGATATATCCGTTGTTTATTAAAGTTGTGCATTAACATTTGAACCCTTAATCTTCAATTGAATTATTCCTCATATAAGAGTTAAATGTAATTCAATACATGATGTGAGTCAGCTGTTAGCGAGACTCATAAATATTCCAACTTCCGAGTCCCGATGCTACAATTTTTTCCAATTTCTATTCCTATTCACTCCGAGTAGATCGACATCGAGGCTCGAGCCGGCGAACGAATCAGTGTCGAGGACCGACTCGAGGGGACCCAACTCGACTCGATTCGAAGGCGAATCGCTGGCGCGGAAGCATAAGCACCGAGTCGAGTCAGCTCGAGTTGCAACTCGAGTTGGCCATCGATTCAACTCGAGTAGATCGAGTTGAGGAATGGACGACTCGTCCCATCACTAGTTCTACCCTTCGTTCGAAATTAAGGGTTCAACCACACTACTACTAGCTATCTTGTATGGAAATTAAACATACCACTCCATTTACTCTGACCCTTTCCTTCAGACTCCACCAGCACTGTCACACCAGGCGACACACAGGTCGTGGTAAAAAGAACCATGAAACAAGTGACTCCGATAGTCCATACCTTCCTGAAGATCAGAGCATAGTCTACGTCCTTGACAAAAGAACTACTGGTATCGGAGTAGTCATCCAGAGGTTTAACCCTAATGTTATACTTGAAGAATATCGTGTTAACCATTAGAATATAGCCGATGATACCGAAAAAGATGGTAGCAGAGCCTATTATGAAATATACGAACGCTGCATGGGTGGACGAGGCACCTACGGCAAGAGAGATAATTTCGGCAATCGCAGCAAATATTCCTCCGAGAGACTGGCCGCTGTTTACGGCTGTGATGTAGATCGAAGAGAAATTTCCGACGATCCCGAAGATGCTTCCACTCAGTATAGCACTGCAACCTAAAAGAAACAACCGATAAGTGTTATACATGAATGTGGACCTTCATACTCTTATAACAAGATAATAAGAAGGAGGGTTTGCAGCCTATACATTTTCTGCCCATGTTATAAAACGAAAGAATAGTTCATGTGTGATACAAAAAAAAGACATAACAAGCCGACAGTAAACCCAATAATCTTAATAAAGGAGGCCGAATTCGTGTATGGGTGAAATCCACCCAATGATTCCGCAGATGTGGCCATTCAAAATTTTATTTTTCTGATAAATTACTGGATTTCAATTCGATCATATCTGTATTTTTGGACATATTGTAAAAATAAAATTTTGAATGGGTATATCTACGGAATCATTGGGCGGATTTTACCCACGAATTCGACCTTCGTAATTAAGCCCCAAACCTACTCTACAAATATCGAGTTTCTAAGTCGTTTCTTCCGGAAGTTATTGTGTTTACGGTCAGCCTAACGGCCGACTGCGTAAACACAATAACTTCCGAAAGAAACAACTTAGAAACTCGATATTTGTAGAGAAGGTTTGGACCTTAATTACGAAGGCCGAATTCGTGAATGGGTAAAATCCACCCAATGATTCCGTAGATATACCCAATCAAAATTTTATTTTTCCAATATTTCCAAAAATACAAATCAGATCGAATTGTTATCCAGTACTTCATCGAAAATAACAGTTCTATGTTTCATACAGAATTTAATGAGGATGATATTATGAGAAAATCATAGAAATTTTTTTTTTCAAATTGTTCTAATAACACGATTATCACGAAATTTTGCATAAAGTTGTCTTTCAGCATCTTAAAACTAGCTGTGAAGTTTAATCAGGACTGAATCAGTATTTCTCGAGTAATACCAAAAAAATCAACGATATCGAGAAGAAAACCTCGAAATTTGACATATTTTTTCCCGATATCTCCAAAACTTATGATCGTATCGAACTGAAATTTAGTACACTGCTGTGAAATTAGAAGGTCAAAGTGTGAGTATAATTTTTTTTGGATATGATGAATGGTTTCCGAAAAAAAAATTTTTTTGTAAAAAAATTTTGAAAACATTTTTTTTTTAAATTTACTGACAATATGATCTTGACGAAATTTGGCTCAAAGTTGCGCGTCGTTATACTCCACCAAACTGCCAAGTTTGAATCCAATCGCTTGAGTAGTTTTTGAAATAAAAAATAAATATCTTCAAAACTTCAAGTGCCTATAACTCCGAAACTATTCGACCGATTTGGCTCATTAACGAACTTAACCGCGGCATTTTGATGCGCAACCTATCCTGAAAGTTTCAAGTAGCTAGCTTGCTTCTGTCGACAGTTATCGTGTCTACGGACGGCCGGCCGGCCGGACAGAATCAATTTTGACGCCGGATTCGTCATCAGTGAGTCCAACCTAGTCGATTGAGACCATTTTCGGCTCAATCATCCAAAATTACAGACATTTGGACTAAACGATAGCACGCTGTTCCCCTAGAACATGCGCGCAAAAACCAGTATTTGATCGAAGTACGAACGTTTGAAGGTTTAGGCAGAATTGTGTGAGATTATGATCGGATGATAGCAGAATACATAAGAAAAATTCGAATATTTTTTTCAAATTGTCCTAATGACAACACCATTTGGTACACTATTGTGAAATAAAGGACTCAAGGTTTGTGCCAAATATTTTTCGAAAACTGATAAACACTTTCCAAAGAAAATTATTGTTCCCGAAAAAATTCGAGAATTCCCCAGAACAAAAACAATTTATGTTGATCATAAAAGATTAATAATGTGAACAAAAAAATCTCGTGACAACAGGAGCTTTTACGACCTTCTCCAAATGCCAAATCAGTATTTCTTGAGTTAACAAGTAAATAACAACAATGCTTAGGAAATTACAACGATATTGTACAATTTTTTCTTTCAATATTCATGTGAATGAGTATTGGATCGAGCTGAAAATTGGTAGACTGTTGTCATATTTTGACTTCAAGGTCTGAGTAGAATTTCATAGGAATATGATGGATAGTTTTTCTTGTTGTCCTGAAAATTATAAAGAGATATTCATTCGTGCAAAGTTAGAAAATGAATCTTCCAGCTCTAAGGTATAATGCCGTTTTTAAGTAACTAACTGAGAGAAGGCACTCTGCAAGCAATTATAATAATAATATTTATTTACTTGTTTCATAGTGAGCCAATAAATAACAAGATGTTAATGTAGTTGGCTATCTCAAAGAAGAGTATACTCGTGTGTGTTTGTGATTGGCTTATTGTTGCATTCCTGCCGCCTTCATGTAATTCAACATATCGTTTTCTCCCATTCATTTTGAGTCAATTATTTTATTATTACCGTTAAGCAAATGGCGAACTCCCGGCGACAGGTGTTCTTGTTGAAAAGCAAACAAATCAGAGCTGCCTGCACTTAGCTTCGAAATATAGCTTGTTTAAGGGTTTTTATAGATCTGCGATTTAGATAGAATCGAGCAAAACAGTAATTTTGGACGAAATACGGCTATTTGTCTACTTCAGAAAGCCTGCTTCCCTCATTAGATATTGTTGTTTGATTTATGTACACGTCAGAAGATAATGTCTCGGAAAAATTACCGAAAAATGATCAACCCATACACTACAAAATGATTTGTACTTGTTTGTATTGCAAACTATGACGTCACAATATCAAAATCTCTGACAATATCGCGTAATCAATTACATAATTATATTCCGTATTTTAAGCACCCAGAAATATGATGATTTCAATGAAGAATATTAATTTTTCACATTTTAGTCGTTTTCTTACACTTCTACCCATAACAAATTCAACTTACCATTCAGCACAATCATTGTTACCATCGTCAAAACGAAAAATTGTTCTTGCCCTACAACGAATGAGATGAAATTATTTTAAATCAAAAAAAGAATATCAATACTTACATTTGTCCGTATTGATATTAACAAAAATCACAGTCATTATGAATAAAATGAACATAATTATCATCACAGTGAGAACTCTGGCACTCAAGGAAACCCTAAAAGATGAGAACCATGTGTAAAGTGCATCAAAGAAACTTCGGTTGTGATATGAAATATTTCATACCTCTTGATTAAGTAAATATTCAAAATTAAGAAGAGTAACGTAGGTACACAAGCTGCTACATTCAGGAATGAAGTGAATTCTACTTGTAAAGTTGTCTGTTTCTCGTTCATGAACGTGGAGACGTTTGTGTTTACGTCTCGAAACTTGTACATCCAATACTGCAAATAAATAGACCATTTAAAAATGATGCAAAATACACACAAAGGATTAGACGAAATATTAACAGATTGGTACCAAAAACCAACATTTTCCGGAAGAATACTAAACTTTAGCTCAAATCACAATATGGCCCAGAAAATCAACATCGTCAATAATTTGAAAAATAGAGCTTTGAAACTTTCCAACAATGAATTTCACGAAAAGAACATCATCAAGGTTAAATCAATTCTGGAAAGAAATGGCTATCCCACCAAGTTCATAAAAAAAATTCTCAACAAAAAAGAATCTGAGCACCAAAGACCAAAAGAAGAAGAAAACAAAAAAAACTTCAGGTTAACTTTCGTGGAAAATCTCGGAGAACAGATCAAAAATATATTTGCCAAATTGAACAAGAATAAAGCATTCAAATCCGACAATACAATAAAAAAACATCTCTGAAATATCATGTAAAGATTGTCCTGCCACATATATTGGACAAACGAGTCGTTATCTAAAAGACCGAATTTCCGAACACAAAAGAGACTCATTAAACATCCTTAATCCTTTGAAGAACAAAAAAGAAAATAATACGGCATTAGCTGAACATGTAAAGGATCTCCTACACTCATTTAATTTTGATCCAGGCTCGATAAAAATATTAGGTAAGCAAACCAATTCAAAAAAACGGTTATTACACGAGATGATATCCATAAAACAGGACGAAAATTCAATAAATAAGAGAAATGATATAGAAAATCTGAATACAGCATATTATTATTTAATTGGAAAAATCGAAGATAAATAGGAGGATATTGTTCAATCCCAGGGGTGCGTTCAGATGCTACGCCGTGTGACGCCGGGCGCGTCCCAAAGCGTTCAGATGATTACGTCTGGCAAATGGTTGGGTCGTTCAGATGCTTGGGAGAAACTTTACCGGGCGTCCAACCGTCCAACCCAGCCCGTACATGGGTAGAAATTAACCCGCATGCGCTTTGCAGTTTATAATAAGAGGAGTGAGAAGTTTTGGTTATGTTTACAATTTCAAAATCAGATTTAATAGTTGTTAACTCTCGAACTGGTTGTATCTCGGAGGAAGAAATATATATTTCTTCCTCTGAGACTTGTATATGCATTTTTGCCTTGCCAAAAAGGAGGATATCAAAAATATTATTTTTTGGGGTTAAGTAAGATAAGATGAAATTTGACATTTACACCACATCGTTCAGATGAATCTTCTAGTCAACGGCTACAACCAAGAAAAATCCTACCGTACGATTTTTGTCTACCGGGTAAAGCATCTGAACGCACTCCAGGTGTTTAACTGCCGTCATGATCCGCGCATACTCCAATAAACCAGTTAATTTGTGAACCTCACTTCTTAATGATCCCGCATGCAAGTAGTTGTTATCATTTCGAGAAAAATTTTAATTATTGACAACAAAACCAAACAAAGAGAAAATGTTAGTGAAAATTGCTATTTATGATTTTATCCGAATTTGTTTCCTCACTAGTGAATTATGTGTGTTTTTGTGAATTTTAAGTTAAGATTTTAATAATATTGTCTTTAGACATCTAAAATTTATTGTAGTTCATGTTATTCCATTTCAGAGCCCTGATGAAGACTTAAGAATAAAGTTGAAACTAGTTGGCCTTTTTTCCGAAATGTTTGTTTCGTGAAGAAAACCTTAGACCTAGATACCTGTGAAAATTCATTTAAAAACACAAAGGTACATTGTTTTCTCCAAAAAAAAATCCTAGAAAAGCACTGACGTGAGGTCAGGAGCCTTTACGCGCTTGTTAAAATTCTAGGTACTCGATCAACACAAAATTTTGAACCTAGTTCTATCTAATTACGTTCGCACTTCTTGAGACATTGCGGAAATAACATTAAAATTTCAAATCACAACGAAATTTGCCATATCTTTTCATATATCTCCGGAAGTAAATATCGGATCGAATTGAAATTTCGAACAATGTTGTTAAAAACTAACTCTAAGGTTTGTACAAAATTTTGTTGTTATCTAATCAATATTTCCGAAGAAAAAAAATTTCAACAAGAAGTTGAAAAATGTTCGAATAATTTTCCTTTTTAATTTTCTAACAACCGGATCCACACGAAATTTTGCAATGACTTGTGCGTTGGTATTCCCAAACAATCTACCCAGTTTCAATCTGATCGAATCAGATTTTCATGAGATATCGGGAAATCAACCTCAAAATTCCAAATGGGCCTAACTACGAAGCTATTCGACCGATTTCCCCCATTAACCAACTCAACCGAGATATTTAAACTTCAAACCTAATCTGACAATAAATTTAAAGTCGCTAGGTTCTTTCTTCCGAAAGTTAGAGCACATGAAGACCGTCGGGCGATCAGACGGACAGAATAGAATTTGACCACGAATTCTTCTCCAGGGGATCCTACTTAATTGCTTGAGACCACTTCGGGTTCAAAATTTGAAAATTACACACATTGTGACGAAACGATAGCGCGCTGTTCCTCAGAACGAGCGCGTAAAAATCAATTTTGTTCATTTTTTGTATGTACCAAAATGTTCTCTTTTTCACTGTCATTGTTGCCAACTACGGACCATCAAACATTGGGGTAAAAATATTGGATTCCGCATGAGAAATCCTATATATTCCAAGATTCATGAAAATTCTGATCAAAGTTCCGCCTCACATTCTGCAGCATTTCGGGGCTAATTCGGCTACATTCGTCGACAATTTGCTGGATAGAGAAATTCATATTGTCTGCATGAACGGCATAAGGAGAATGAGTTCCACCTCCGCCTCATTGGCGGGACTCACTTTGAGCATTTGTTAAATTGAATTATTCCGGACACTTTCCTAGTTTTTGCGCGCATGTTCTAGGGGAACAGCGCGATATCGTTTTGTCCAAATGTCTGTAATTTTCGATGATTGAGATGAAAATGGTCTCAAACGACTAGATCGGACTCACGAATACGGTGTCAAAATCGATTCTGTCCGGCCGGCCGGGACACGATAACTGTCGAACGGAGCAAGTTAGGGACTTGAAACTTTCAGAGTAGGTCGCGCATTGGACGCGATTAAGTTCGTTAATGGGCCAAATCGGTTGAACAGTTTCGGAGTTATAGCCACTTGAAATTTGGAAGTTATTTATTTTTTATTTCAGAAACTACTCGAGCGATTGGATTTAAACTTGGCAATTAGGTGGAGTATAACGATGGGCAACTTTGAGCCAAATTTTGTCAAGATCATACCGCCAGTAAATTAAAACAACTACGGAAACCATTCATCATATCCTAAAAAAAATTCCACTCGGACTTTGAGCTTCATATTTCACATCATAATTTTTGGACATATTGGGAAAAAATATGTCAAATTTCGAGGTTTTTTTCTCGATATCGTTGTTTTTTTCGGTATAACTCAAGAAATACTAATTCAATCCTGATAAAACTTCGCAGCTAGTTTGAAGATGCTGAAAGTGTCATTAGAACAATTTGAAAAAAAAAATTCTGTGATTTTCTTATCATATCATTCTCATTAAATTCTGTATGAACCTTACTGAACCTGTACTGGATTTCAATTCGATCTGATCTGCATTTTTGGAAATATTGGGAAAATAAAATTTTTAATGGGTATATCTGCGGAATCATTGGGTGGATTTAGCCATTCACAAATTCGGCCTTCGTAATTAAGGTCCAAACTTTCTCTACAAATATCGAGTTTCTAAGTTGGGGCTTAATTACGAAGGTCGAATTCGTGAATGCGTAAAATCCGTCCAATGATTCCGTAGATATACCCATTCAAAATCTTATTTTTCCAATATTTCCAAAAATACAGATTATATGGAATTGAAATCCAGTAATTTATGGAAAAAAAATCTAGAAAAGCACTGCCGTGAAGGCAGCAGGTTTTGCGCGCATGTTCAAATTCGATTATACTACTAAAAAACACCCTGTCTCAATGTGACAACCTGTATATGCTTCTTTGATGAAAGTTCTTGAAGATCTCTTTCGATATAACTATTTGAGTTCACTGTGGATAGAATACTGATAACAAAACACTGTGTAACTACTCTCTAATCCACTTGCACTTTTTGCGTCTAACGCACGTTTTCGGAACCAATGTTTTCCTCGTCCAGAGACATGTCTCTGGATGCAGAAAGTGCAAGTGGATTAGAGAGTAGTTACACACTGTTTTGTTATCTCTTTTGTTCTCGAAAAAACAAACAAATAGGTACTCCAGAAACCAAGCTCATGTCATTATCCAGATTCGAGACTATGCAATTCCAAGGAAAACATCAACAAGACATTTTATTATTCTCATAAATCTATTACAATGAAAATATTGATAAAATCCCAATATATTGAACTTCGGAAGCCTCGTGACAAGATTTAAGAATTACGAAACGATCCAGATGTTATTTCAACTGTTTATCTTCGAAACTGTCAGTATTTTTTTTGTTCCTGATGATGTGCTCACATGATTCTATTATCGATAATGATTATTATAATCATAAGACAAAATGAGGAATTATTTGCAATCATTTCATAATATAATATACACACTGCATATTCTTTATTATTAATATATTATCTTTTTATTATTTTATCTGAATTTAACCTTCCCCTTCATTATCTATTTGTATCCTCATCTTTTCTAATTTTGTTTCTGTTAAATATTTCCGAAAATACTGATTTGGATCGAATTGAAATAGTCATTTTTTGAAAAATAACACTTTGAAGATTCATGTCGTATCTCGCGAGGATAAGACGATTAGAAAATCGCGAAATATGAAATATTCGAAAAAATTGATTTTTTTTCATATTGTTCTAATGGCGCTCGATCATTACCAAACTTTGCAAAAGTTTGCGCTCCCAACTAATTACCGATTTTCATCAGGATAAGATCAGTATTTTAAGAGTTATTTCTAAAATAACCACGAAATTTGACATGTTTTCTCAAGATATCTCTGAAAATAAATTCCTAATCAAACTAAAATTTACCACACAGTCGTCATGTATAAACTTCAAAATCTCAGCCAAATCCATTGAAATCTGATGAATAGTTCCAGAAAAAAACAATTTTTTCAACAAACAGCTGTAAAATTTTCGATTGTTTTTTCATTCAATATTAACGCAATCCCAACAAAAAATTGTTATAACTCCAAAACCTTTGGCCGACTCGGCCATTAAAGAACTTAACCGTAGCATCTTCATACGCAATCTGTCCTGAATGATTTCAAGTTGCTAAGTTTTCCATACTGAAGTTATCGTGCCTACGAACGGGCGGACAGAATCGATTTTGACATTGGATTTGACATCCAGTGAATCCAACCCCTAGTCATCTGAGACCATTTTCGAAAAAAATTCGGAACAGATATTTGGCAAAAACGATAGCACGCTGTTCCCTAAAACATGCTCTCAAAAAAGGTGTCTTTAAGGTCGATTCTTTTGAAAATTATTACAGCCAAGCATAATAACGATAGCATTACTGAAAAAAAAATAGGGTGTATGTAAGAAAGAATAGAAGGAATATAAACATAAACAGCACATTCCTTAAATTCAAAAATGACTTCAATAATTATGTATCTTATAGGGAAAACCATAATGATAACAATAATGAGGACATGTGATTTTTCAAGTTCACTTGCATGGGAGCTTGAAAAGACCAATGCCGACAAAAACTCAAAGAAATATTGCCAAGATAACGTTATATTCAAAACCCATAATTATAACGAAATTATGACTTCCTGATATGACTCAATTAAAATTTGGATCAACATGAGATAAGATAAATTGAAAATATCTATCATTTGTGTCACAAATAATGCGAAGACTTACAAAAATCAACGGAACACATTAAAAAAAGTGCAAATTTGACGCAAAACTTTACTGATTTCGACACAGAATGTACTGATTCTACACTAATGGAAAATATTAAAGCTCAAGATAGTTTCTGAAAAATTTGGGGAACGGTCGTTTCGAAAATGTAAAAGAATCATTTTGAAGCTCGAAGTCTTTTATTTTTCAATCCTCTGGAGGAAACAAAAAATTCAAAAATTTTTCTTTTCCCTACAATTTCATGATATACATAGCTCCCTGAAATTTTGACTGAAAGATCTGATAACAGAAATTTCAGAGCTTCAAAATATTTTTTTTGAATTTTCAATTCTAGCATTGTTCACCTGAATAGAGTATATCAAATATCATTATTTTTAAAATTGTTAACTAGTTATTCAGAGTATTATTAGTGATTTGCCTTTCAATTATTACTACAAAAAACAGATTAAAAAAAATAAGGGAGGAAACAACTTTTTCAAGCATAGGGGTGTTGATATTTGCAAAAAAATAAATCTCTTAAAGGCACTCAAGTATCCAGCTTACATGCCGAATGGTATATCAAGGTTCCATATATATCTCCTAATAATTATGGAATAAATAGTACTTACATCATTTGCGGTAACAAAAAATGACCATGGTGTTATGACAACAATTCCTAGCAGGTAAAAACTGAAGTATGTCAGGTAATATTTGTCTTTGGTTTGTCCAGGCATGATTCTCGGAGTATTCCTAACTGTTGCACCAATGACAATTTCTGAGTTATCATCTTTGTCCAAATCAGAATCCATATCCCCAGCTTGGAGTAAGGGTTGTTTACCGGAATGAGCCATTTCAATCTGATATATCAGAACTTTTTGCATTTGCTCTTGGTGCAAGGATTTCTTTATCCTTCAATTAAATATACATTTCTAGGTGCGTACTGATATGTGGGACCAATTAATTTAAAAATTTTGTCATTTTCAATGTTTTCATAAGTCTTCCAATTGGGAAACAAAATTGAATTGGAAGCAAACCTAGACCAATTTTACCCTCAATATATATGAAAAATGAAGCCAAATGTTGACTACAATTTCTGATATATGTTCCGTTTTGTAGGATTTTATATAAAAATGATCAAATTCCACGATTGATTACTTCGAGGCTGAAAATGACAGCACTTTGTTTGGGATTTTGTATTTGATCATTTGATGTTTTGAAATTTCATAGTTGCCAAACATGGGTTGATTAAATTGTTGGAACTACCATTCCTCAAACGATAGAACTACTGAAGAACAGGTATTTTCAATCTAATTTTTCTCTTATCTGTTATTTTCTGGATTTCTTTTGTGTTGATAAGGAATGAGTATACAAAATTAAAAATTTCGGGTAACAAACTACAAACTGGGGCTGTGAACCTATATTTATTTTTCCGCTATATAAAAATACAATGTTGCCAACCTCATGCAATAATATATAATATACGACTCTCTATGTTCTCTATTATCTGCTCGCTGCTGTCAAATTGACACTGACAGAATCATTTATTTTGTCTGATAAGAATAATAGAGGATTTTTTGATTCTATCAGAAATTCCTTGAAATAATTCATTACATTGATCTTATAATTAAAAAACATTGTTAAGGAACACCTGTATTGTTTTCATTATTTTGACAATAAGAGAGGTCATCGAAGGTTGAATTATTGAATAATACTTGCTTCATTTGACTATTTTGAATGTATTCATAAACTTCCTAGTTTTTGAACAATGGTGGAAAAATGAAAAAAGGTATAAAAGTATGTTAAAATGATAGGAATGTGAGAAACTCAAGTATGAGGTGGATAACGCATTTAGAAGGTGGACCAAAGAGGGTTAATCATGCAGCTGTATCAGTGGGCCACAAAATCTATTCTTTTGGTGGGTACTGTACTGGTGAGAACTCCAGAGAATATACATCCATGGACGTTCATGTCTTAAATACAACAACGTTTAGATGGACGAAACATCCTGTTAGTGATTTACCCTACTTTGAAAATGATGATATTCTTCCTTATAAACGTTACGGTCATACTGCAGTAGTGTATGGTGACAAAATTTACATATGGGGAGGACGAAACGATAGAGCATCTTGTGCTGTTTTATTCTGTTTCGATACAATCTGGCATTGTTGGACAGCACCTGATGTTACAGGCAATATTCCTTTAGCTAGAGATGGCCACACAGCATGTGTATGGAACAACTGCATGTACATTTTTGGAGGGTATGAAGAAGGATCTGATGCTTTTGCTAGAACTGTGTTTTACTTAGATCTGAGAAAAATGCATTGGAGTTATGTGTGTACTACTGGTAAGTAGATGAAAGAAGATATTGAAATTAAGGAGAGAAAAAAGATTTCAGGATTAATGGTTGATCATTTTTATTTCTTATAGGAATGGAGCCTTCTGTCCGTGATTTCCACACAACTGTTTGTATAAAGAATAAGATTTATCTTTTTGGAGGAAGAGGTACTACATATGTTATGGATTCGTTCACGAATATTGTTGAAACCTACTCAAATGTTCTCTGGTATTTTGATTTAACTACCTACACTTGGCACAAACCTATGGTAATAGGAGATATACCATGTGGTAGGAGAAGTCACTCAGCTTGTAAGTAAAATCATGAATATTTTCATTCAATCTTTTGTTCGAGCAGTGCATAATCAAAACTCAATTTCCAGTTGTGCACAACAATAAAATGTATATATTTGGCGGGTATAATGCACTTCAAGGCAAACATTTCAATGATCTGTATGAATACGATCCAAGCAGATCGCGTTGGAGAAAGATAAAGGCTTATGGAGATGAACCATGTGAAAGAAGAAGACAAGCTTGTGTTTTAGTGGGAAACAGAGTGTTTCTCTTTGGTGGTACAAGGTAAACATTGAGCTTCCACTCAATTACAAGCGGTATGAATGTCTTATGTCTTACTTTCAGCCCCTTGCCGAACTTCTGTGAAAATGGTCAAGATATTGAAGATAAACTCATTGATCATAGTGATATGTTGATATTAGATTTTGCCCCTAGTTTAAGGACACTCTGCATGGTGGCCATTAAGAGATACGCATTAGATGATACAGTACTACCACACAATCTTAAGTGAGTATTTATTTTAGTATACCGGTTGAAATTTAAATGCTTGCAAAATTCTGAGAGTTTGCGCGCTTGATCGAATTCGTAGATATAGCAGTCTCCCAGCCATGTATTGATTCCATCCAGTGCAGCTCGTCTTGTGGTTACATTATCTTTCTGAAATTTTAAGCTGTCATTTTACAATAGCTTACTCAATTTCAACATGATTGGAGATGTATCTTTTGAAGTGATGTGAAAATAAAATTCTGTACTGTTTTATGTAAGGAATCATTAATCAGTTTCAAGCGATGGACCAAAAGTTCTGGTTATAGTTACGGTTATCCAAATTGACAGATTATCCTTTGCCTATATGTCAGTTTGGATAACCGGAGTTTGTGGTCCTTTGCTTGAAATTTATTATTGACTGATATAGGCTGCCTATCAAATTTTTTATAGTAAATGTCAGTTTTCTGCAATTCAAAAAATCATGGATTTCAAGGGAAGGATCAAAAGCCCTGATCATAGCTACCGTTATCCAAACTGACATATACGCATTGAATTAATCTGTCAATTTGGATAACCGTATATATAATTGGAGCTTTTGGTCCATTGTTTGAAATCGCTTCATGTTTCTTTTGGTAAACCCGCAAGATTTCCCGTCGCCGAGATATTGAAAAGATATTTACATCATTATACGCAGTGTGTTTTTCTGAATAAAAAATGTGAAATCGAACATAGGCGGTTTCCCTTAATTTGGAAGATATAGGCCCCCAAATTTCCAAAATGATTCGTTTTCAGGTCCCTTTTTCCACCATAAAAACGATCTCTCACTTCATCTGTATAGTTCACAAACCACCTTTGAACCTTCAACCAACAATAAGCAACACTTTTTTTCAAGAATAATCAATCTTTAATGAAAAAACAATGAAATTACTGGATAACCACTTAACCTCTATTCCTTCTGATTTCGACTCCGTCTAAAAGTGAAGTTTGGCAATGGCGCGAATTCCATCGGTCGGAATCGTGCCATCGTGCGTTTTCGTGAATGAGATTATTGCTTGCGAGAAAAATGCAATATGTTCTTAGTTCTTACCACAGAATAGAGAAGTATTAATATAATAATAATAATACTTCTCTATTCTGTGTTCTTACTGTGCAGTTACTCTAAATCTTCCGATGGGAGAATTCGTTTCTAATGAAATCCACAAGGTTGAAACACATAGTAATCGAATGAGAATACACCCTGATATATATTTCAACGTACATTTTTTTCATATGTGATAGGTCGCGCCCTTCCCAGATTTCCAATGAAATCGAGGTTATTATATAACCCATTTTATTGGAATACCCTGAATCTCATTCTAAACTGGGACCATCTCGAAGACACAAAAAAACGAAGTAGATAACAACCTCCCTACTTTGAAGGGGATAGAAAGAAAGTTCAAACGAAAATATTGAGAGTGAAACCTTAAACAAATATTCTCAATGATTTTGTTTTGATTTTAGAATAAACACCTCTTCTTCAGTGACAGAAGCATTTTCCTTACAATCATATCCTTCAACTGCCCATCATTTCATATTTCCCGCCAGCAACTACTCTTCGGAATACGTTGGTCAGCGATGAAAAGACGCTGTTGCCAAGCTCCGCTTTAACATTGAGACGGATTTCGTAGAAATATAGGTTAGGTGGTTGTCTAATATTTTCACTTTTCTTCCTTTAAATAATGAATATTCTTGAAAGAAAGTGTCGCTTTTCGTTGGTTGAAGGTTCAAAGATTATTTATGAACTAGATTTGAGATGAGAGAGATCCTTTTTATGGCGGAAAAAAGGATCTGAAAGTGCAACAATTTGGAACTTTGGGGGCCCATATCTTCCAAACAAAGACAGACCGCTTATGTTGGCCTTCATATTTTTTGTTCAGGAACTCACACTGCTTACAATTGTGTGAATATCTTACTTATAGCTTCGCGACGGGAAATCTTGCGGGTTTACCCTTAATATCTGCACAAATTTTCATGGTTATGGTTTTTTTTTTGTATTTTTTTCCTCTAGTCTAATCTATCTGAGTTATTTTCAGAATGGACCTAAAAAACATGTTTACCCCAAATAAAATAAGCCTTATGAGGCCCAGTAGTTCAGCTGGTTAATTGCTCAAATGGTGTTCTACAAATATATATAAAACTTTTCATTTGTATCTTAACTAACATCATTTGTTCTTTCGTTTACGGGTAATCGATTTTTTCAGGAATAGTGAACATGTAGATAAAACGCGTTATGAAAGATGTTTTTCCACTTTTTGCAGTTAGGAATATTATGATAACGAAAGTCGGAGTGATAGATTTTTTTCAATCGAAATGAAACACGTCAACGTTGGAAATAACATTCAATGCTAGCCCTTGAAATGCTGAAAAATAACTAAATAGACAATTGAAATCAAAATATCATTAGTGAACAAGGCAGCAAAGACTAAATTGAATATTTTGAAACTATTTCAAGAAGACCATTCTGATTGAAAAAGGTTGGATCAAGTTTTATAATGTGAACTTTATGTTTCATAAATGTGATCTTGATGACTTGGTGCTTTATCACTCAGTAGGTTTCTATAGGAATGTGTACATAAATATTTTTTCTATAATAATTTATTTTATTTAGTAACTGTTATTACAGTATCCACTTAGTTTCAATGAAATTGTTGAATTCAATTCTTTAAGTTTTAATAGTACTAGTATGTCCATTTAGTCTCGATAAATTATATTTGTACATTGATATATTTTAATAAAATCACCTGCAAAAATCAAATTGAATTTTGTTTACTTAGATTGAGGTTAAAGATTTGATGAATGCCATTATATAAAAAACTCCTTGTAAAGGGTTTTTCAACAAGAACTTTGTTTTTTAAAACAAAGAATTTAGTGGAAAATGAATAAAATTTTTATTGATTCAAAAAGAAAAGTTCGGCAATTATGAATGAAAAGTGATATCTGACAAATGTCCACTACGACCACGCTGACAGACGTTGATTCTTTCATCAAAATTTTTAATCACTTTTTGGCAAGATGGAGGGTCTACTTCGTTAATGACATCACGGATTTTGAGTTTTAAGGCTGCAACTCTGTCTTTAACATAGCCCCACAAAAAATAATCCAGTGGTGTTAAATCACACGATCAGGCCGGCCACTTAACAGCTGAATTTCGCGAAATTATGCCATCGGGAAATTTGGTTTGCAATAAATTGATCGTTTCATTGGCTGTGTGACATGTGGCACCGTCTTGTTGAAACCACATTTCAGTGACATCCATGTCATCAATAATAGGCCAAAATTCAGTTGTTAACATCTCGCGATAGCGTGATCCATTGACTGTTACCGCATTTCCAGCCTCATCTTCGAAAAAAAACGGCCCAATCACACCTCCAGACCACAAAGCACACCACACAGTGACACGTTGAGCATTCAAAGGCTTCTCAATAATTGCTTTAGGATTTTCAGAAGTCCAAATGCGGCAATTTTGCTTGATAGCGGTCTCAGAAGGACGTTTATGTTGTCCGAAAATATCACGAATTTTAAGAAATGTAACTTTAACAGAACGACCATTTTCATAGTGGATTTGAATTATTTTAATGCGATTTTCGAGCGAAATTGAATTCATTGTAACAATTGCCAAAGCATATACTGCTAATACGTCAAAAAACTAAATGTCAAAACTGTCATGTGGTGCCGGTGTTACCACATTGAAAAACAAAGTTCTTGTTGAAAAACCCTTTATTTGTTGTACACTTTGTATTTGGTTACAAATAAGTACAGAAAATTTATAAGGGAACTATCGATAAATATTACAACTATTTCTTCATGAGTTATTCAACACAGTTGTTTCAATCCAAGGTAAATGAGAAGAAACTCTTGTATATACGCCTGGACTTCTTGTTATACCGCAAGCTTTTCCAAATGAGGTCACCCCAATAATCATGTAATGTTTACCATTACGATAATTTGTGAATTGAAGTGGTCCTCCGGAGTCTCCCTGTAACATGAAATGAAATGGTATTTGTGAATAGGAAAACCAAGTATTTTGAAAATATGAACTAAATGTTCACCTCGCATGTGTCTATAATCTTTTCCTCGTGAGCTGAACCTGCACATACTTGAAGCTCTTCGTCTATGTCTCCCTTGGATGCAGCTGTCCGATATTGCTGTCTGCAGACTGAATTGTTGACAATTTTCAATTCAACTTTTATCAAATGACTGCTGGGTTGACCTGAAAGTATTACAGAAGTTCACGAATAACTGCAGAACCCGTAGGTTTAATAAGCTTATCTGAAAGCAAGTGGATGTGCTGATGGTTTGAAAGAATATGATGAGTGGATGAAATCAAAAAAATTACTGTGAATCGTTAGATGGCTCAAGGCTATGTAGTGTGGTGGAATACGAGCTGACGTATGAAAGGTCACTAACAAGAAAGACAGACCTACTTAACAAATTACATATGCCATCACCGGAATTCCCAAATAATAATCCTCAGTAGGGAAGTAAAGAATCAGTACGCTGGTGTCCTGCTGAAGACCCATCTGGATTTGCTAACAGATGGTTTGGAAGCTCCTAAAGGTACAAGAACCTGTGGGCGGCTGTTCTGTGGAATTATAACCACAAACATGCTGTTGTTTATACGTATGATCCTAGGATGACTGTCAGAATGTTGACCAGAAACTCAATTATTGGCTTGTCCAATCCTAAAATTTTACTGGTCGAGGTTAGATTAGAAACGCATTCTAATATTTTAGGTTAGGTCGGCTCAGCCAGAATAAGTAAAATTCTGACTTCATCCTGATTGTATATAGACCTAACGCTTTTTCCTTTAAATCTGTGGTGAGAAACCGTTCCAGTGGGACAGAGCCAACAATATCACATGTCACAAGTTTTTCACTTTATTCCCGATATTTTATTAGATTTGTAGTTCGAAATGAACAATTATGGATCTATGGGAGATGATTCCCCAATAAAGGGGCCTGTAGCGTTCTTCGTTCATCTGAGGATCTGAAAATCATCGCTTGGAGGACTGAACCTGGTCGAAAGACCCTCTCGGTCATGAGCAAATGTAGGTGATATTATTTACTGCTTCCTTCTGGTTTTCTGTCCCTCTTTCTGTTTCAGATATTATGCCAAGATATTTTGTCGAAATGAATTCAAGATGACGAAAAAATTAATTTCAAATGAAAAAGATGCCATCCATCTTCTATAAACAAATGACTACACTTATGCGGGGAGACAGAATTTTTCCTGAGGTTTTTATCTGTGCTCTTGTATCATACGCAAATATGTATGGTACCCCGTTTACATTTCCTCTGCTAACACTGTGATATATCTTAGAATTGTAATGCTCGTTCTCAAAAGAATATATATATATATAACAATATCTCCTTTTCAAGCATATAGAAGATAGGGGATGAAAGATATTACATCTCTCTCATCTATCTTTGATCAAGGTATGATAGGTTTTTCTCTTTCTTGAGATGAAACTTTGTGGTGTTATTGGAAAGTCAATATATCTGTGTCTATGGTTATTGCTTGCTTGTTGGATGTCCAGACTGGTTATTCCATTGTGTCCGAGACGATCTTCTTTATCATTGCCTCAGAACACTGAGTTTCTCGGTATCTAGACAAGGGTGTATTTGAGGACTGCTCAACATTTGCTAAATATTTTGAACTGTGGTGAACCAGATGGCTGTGCGATCAAGAGATGCAACGTAGTCTCAAAATCAAGATATATACCTGGAGTATGGTGCGCATACTCTGTGAAATGCTGATGTGAGGCCTGTTAACACAAATTCCTTATCCTACACCTTTAGGAGCTCGTTTTCTTGATAGTTAAGTCAAAATGACTTGTCCTGGGGTTGAATTGCTTTTCTATCTGCTATCTAAATACCAAGCATTTCTACAGACTACAGACCTCCACCAAAATAAACTATGAAGTTGTCAGTTCATGGCAGTGTTGGGTAATAGTGTTACCTGCAAATTCAGTTATGCCCCAGCCAGTTGCTGTAATTTGTTGATTATCTTCTATCACCCCACCTGTGAAAAGACAACCTGGCTTCACATATTCTGTTATTCTAACAGGTTTATCCAACACCAATATCGCAATATCGTGTTTCAACGTTGAATCGTCAAAGTCCGGATGTGGTATTGCCAACTTGATGTTAAAATCTTGTGGTTCCGCTATGTCAGAGTCATTTTGTATATCCAAATCTCCAAGGCGTACATATTTCGCTACCCCTCTGTGAAATTTAAGGTAGGTAAGGTAGGAGACATAACTAATACATTTTTGCAATGGCATCTCCTGAATGGTAAAGGGGTGTAAAGCACCCCAAGAAAGATGGAAAAAGGCCATACAACACAAATTTATCACTTTTTCTTTACTTCTACGGAAGTTTGAGGTTTGCCACACTGATTTTGATTTCAAAAGAAAGTACTTATAGTTATAGTTGGTAAGGGGTTATATTCCACAGCGACCTTAAGGTCTATTGTGCCCCCTTGTCGGAGCTGTTCTCGCAACCTACAGCTCGCCCTCCAGCTCTAGAGCTCTTATGAATTTTAATATCTGTGAGGGCTGCAAGGAGGCTAAGTTCTCATTCCTCCTATAATGCTCCTGTCCAAGATATTTCTTGCGCAGGCTCACAATGGCGAGGCATTCTGTGATCAGGTCAACAGGAGTTTCCTCCTCTTCCCCACAGAATCTGCACTCGTCAGTTTCTGATAAGCCCATTCTCATCATGTGCTTCCTCAGGCGACAGTGTCCTGTGAGGAAACCAGTGAGGAGGCGTAACTTATTCTTACTGAGATCCAAATGATTTTTGAATCTAGCAATTTCGAAGTTCCGAAGGAACTTTTTAGAGTGTTCCATTCCTGGAGAATTTCTCCAGAGTGCCCCTCTTTCATTTTCTTCTTTCTCCAGAAACTCTTTCTTATAGGTACATTTGTCAATACCACAGGAAGGTTCTGGGCCAGTAGGTAGCGTTTGTGCTCCTTTTCTGGCTAGAGTATTGGCCTCTTCATTTCCTTTGATTCCTTAGTGCTCAGGAACCCAGACTAAGGAGACCTTGTTATTCTTGCCTACTTCATTGAGTTTCCTTCGGCACTCCCATATCAGCTTTGAGTCGATGACATAGGAGTTCAGCGCTTTAATAGCAGCCTGACTATCAGAATGGATCACTATGTCACACCCTTGATAGTTTCTTTCCAGGTTTATGTCTACGCATCTTTCGATTGCAAGTATTTCTGCCTGAAAAACACTCGAATAGGAGTCTAGCGATAGTGTACATTTGGTTCTAGGCATAGATGTATCAAAATAAGGAAAATAGGTCTATGGTTCTAGGCCCGGAAACTGCAGCGCCGGCCCCCATCGTGGTTTTAGAACCATCTGTATACCATTTGACGGTATTTGCTTTAGTTTTGGGTAGTGTATTCCTTTTCCCGTTCTTCCTTTTTACATAGCATTGAGTCAAAGTTCTTCTCGATGCTTACTTTTTTAATCACAACATCGCTAGGTAGGTTTGCTGATGAGATGTACTTGTTCAGAGAGGACCAGGCTCTCTGACTTTTGATTCTCTCATTACCTGTACCTTCCCTAGAGATTCTAAGGATAGCTTCATGGGCTACCCTATTGATCACTAGATTTAGTGGACTGAGATCTATGATGACCTCAAGTGCTCTAGTCGGGCATGTTCTCATAGCCCCAGTGATGCAAACGCAGGCAAGCCTTTGTACCTTGTCGAGTATTTTCCTCGTGCTTATCTGCCCTGCTTTAGCAAACCAGACTACTGCCCCGTATGTTATTATCGGTCTTACAATAATGATGTACATCCATCTCAGTATTTTAGGGTTACAACCCCAAGTTTTACCGGATAGTCTTCTGCACACCATTAAAGCCCTTATCGCTTTACTAGCAGTAATTTTAACATGCTCATTCCACAGAAGCTTACTATCTAGGTTGATTCCCAGATATTTGACTTCAGACTTCCATTCTACAACAACTCCAATTACCGAGAAAGTACTTGGTGTTGGTACTGTTCTCTTCGGGTTTGTAAATTGAGTTTAAAATGAAACATTATATTGGTGAGGTTTTAACCGCTCAAACCGGCTGCTATTGAGGAAAAAAACTTAAAACTATAATTTTGCTCTATGGAGAATCACTATATGTTAGATCAAAATAGTAACAGAGACCACACAGAACATTATCTGATTCAGGGTGTTCAAATCAATAGATTATTCATTATAAATGATTTTCCAATCATAACAACTGATTTACCCACTCACAGATCACGTGATTCAAGACAGTGAGCTGCCGTTAAAATGTGCTGATGAGTGATTAGAGATCCGCCACATCTCCATTCTCTCTCGTTTCCATTTCCATATCCAAGAGCGGCCTAGAAGTACAAGTTAGTATTTTTCATCTTTGAAATAAATTTTGAATTCAGAGGTGACTCAGAAATGTGTGCTTTATATACTCAGAAGTATTTTATTCGTGAATTATGTAATCTATCAAAATGAGTCATGTCACAAAAAGATAATTGGAGAATAAGGCCTAGTTTATACCATTATATCAAATTAACTGGGAACTTCTGCGAAGATGCCAGCGCCCTAACGGATAAATTTGGAACCTGTCCAAGCTAGTAGTTTTATGTAAACAAACCTTAGAAATGTGGTGGAGAACGAATATTTATTAAACAGAGCTTGAATATTTAAAGAAATTATTATAATTTTGTGTAATATTTCTTGAGGAAGAACTTTTCGTTTGGATCACGATATAAAATCGTACTTTAAATCGTCCCTGGAGGATAATTTCGGTGTTATTTTAGTGTATTGCTGGGTGGATCAAAATGAACCAATATCTAAATTTATTTGAATTTCTGGAAAGATAGGCACCTCGAGAAGTAATTTAAGGACTCTTATTAATGTGAAGAAGTGCTGAATGTAGGCTATATTATGTGGTAAATCTAGAATCAGTCCAAATGATATGACTTGTTCTTTGTTTACAAACGAGTGAATCAATGAAATGAAAACAGATTTTCTGTTTTAGTTCTTTTGCATCGTATTTCTAAAGAAAAGGAAACAGAAAGACATATAATTGATTTCATTATCATATTACAGCAGCTCAAGATACACATACAAAATGAAAAATGTTACAGCTGGTTCAACCTACCTATTGTATATAGAAATGAAAAGTATTAATGTATTTATATGAATAACTTCAGCTATTATCAACTTTTACAGTATATCTATCAAACTTCCAATATCTTTTTGGGACACTGATCGATAATCCGTACATAAGGTATATATAGGTATAAAATGTTTCTTCGACCCCGCGATAGTGGCTTTAGTTGAATTCATTAGTAGACTCGCGCTAGTGTGAACACAAACAAAATTAGCCTGTTCACATAATCGAGTTCACACTAAAGCAAGGCATGGAAAACACATGAAATTAATGTTTATAGGATGAGAAAAGTACAAAAAACAAAACCATAGACTTAAATATTGTGGTTAAATTTGAAAGACTCAATTTTTCATTTGAAAAAAATTCATTTCTATTTGTTAAAAAAACAAAGATTTTGTCATTAAACTCTTCCATATTTATTTTAAATTTATGTAATATTTTATTTGAATATGCAATATCTACCATGTGTGGAAATTCTTGAGCCAGAGAACGTTCGCCTCCTACACCTACTATAAATACTCCTTCTCGTGCAGGATAATACGTATCACACACTGAAAGTTAATCTCTATTATGTACTGATAATATATATACTCTATTATTCACTTTCAAAAAGTCACTCGGTAGGTCTTTGAATAGGTCTATCAAGTTTTTGTAACAAGATCTTATTGAGGTTGCCACTCGTGGAATGTCAAGGTTGAGACGTTGTCGATTCTTACATATTTTCATTAATGACTATGATTTTTTAGTTACATACGTAATTCCTCCGATATATGTGTAGAATAGACAACGCTGAGTAATTATTTGACAGGAAAATTATTTGAATTATTTTATTCAAAGGGAAAAACTACCGCAACCTCATATTTTTTAATTATACAGAATTTGCCAAAACTTTCATGTCCTTCCGACCTACTTTATGAAAGTGAATGGAGTATATGTTTCTCTGATTCTTTCACGAAATTAGTGAATTTATAAAGCATAACTTTTAACATTGGAAAAGAATGAGAGAAATATACAACCGTTCGTATATGAAGAGCAAGTCAATACAATTAATTCACCTTGCATTCCTCATAACATATGTATACAGTGCGAGTCACAAACTTGAAATAAATTCGGTGAATCGAAGACAGATTTTTTGGTATGAATAAGCGCTCGGACAGATCGATAAGTATTTAAAATTTCATTTTTAATGTGAGAAAATGTTATATTGTATGTCCCAAATTGAGATATGACTTCCTCGACTATTTTTTTCAAATGCAAACCTACTTATTACGACTAAGTAGGTACACTCGAAGGGTTTATAAAGTTATACATGCGTATCTAATATCAAATTTTTACAGTAAACAACCTAACAATTGGGTTTTGGCTTTTGATCTTTTGAATCTGTCTTTATATATAACAATATTCGATGACTTAAACTAGTCAACTGATCTTTTTATTGATTTAAACTCAAATACCAAAATGTACATTCACTAACTTTTGAATTAAGTAAAATTTAATATTGTATATGTAACTTGATATACCTATACAGTGCGCGTCAAAATTATGGAACAAATTCATTTTCTCAAAAGAACAATATTTGGCAACAAAATCCTGAAACAGATCACTTTTCGTTTCACTTTTATCAAATTTATATGCATTTTTGAAGGATTTTTGTTGCACCCCCATCAACCCTCTGAATTTTTTGAATGGGGAAAGTAGGTCATGTGGTACTTTTTTGGCAAGGACTTTGTATCTTCTTCACAGGCGTGCAGAAATTTTCAAGAAAAAAGTTTATTTTTTTTTGAAAAATTAGTTAGTTCAAAGAGGTTTTCAGTATGTGCACTTCTACATTAAAGGGTTCGTAGGGGTTGAAAGTTGTGCATGAACAAAACTGTAATGGTTGACTTTCATTCGGTGACAAATTTCATCAGGTACCATCGGTTCAGAGTAAATGAGCCATGACAGAGTGCACATATTGAAAACCGCTTCGAACTAACTAATTTTTCAAAAAAAAACTTTTTCTTGAAAATTTCTGCTCGCCTGTAAAGAAGATTCAAAGACCTTGCCAAAAAAGTACCACATGGCCCACTTTCCCTATTCAAATAATTTGGGAGGTTGATGGGGATGGCACAGGGTGCAAACAAAAATTGACCTGTTGCAGGATTTTGTTGCCAAATATTTTCCTTCTGAGAAAATGAATTTGTTCCATAATTTTGACGCGTACTGTTCACACTTCAAGACAAGTTTTCAAAAAATAGGATGGATTTTTCATTTTATGACACACTGTATAACATTTCTTTGCGTCAAAAATAGGCGCAATTCGAAATACTAATCTATTCAAAAAAACTGTCTTCGATTTATTTATTAATTTCAAATTAGATACTCGCAGTGTTCACATTTATTGCATTATAGAAACCATACTTTATACAAGCAACCGAATCAATTACAACATGACTGATTGATAGAACTGAAATAGATAGGTTCTTCGCGAATTTCATCAATATTCAACAATGATAATGATAAAAAAATAAGCTAAGGAAAAACCCAGTTCAAACGCAACATGGAATTTTATTTTCGAATGCATCTAACAACCAATTAAAACTAATAATATACGAATATACATACTTTGTTTACTCCAATCTGATGAAGTAGAACCTTTCTGTACTGGTGAATTATTATTGGACACAATGAATGCCCCTAAACTAGTACTGCTGAGGTCCTGACTAGACTCAATTTTTTTATCCAATGGGCAACAAATGATCGGATTTCTACCTATGTAGCTACACTTATCAATATGTTGACGTTGTTTGATCCGTGTAAGTGCCCAAGGGCAATGACGGATAGGAGTGCAATTGCCTCGAAGTCCTTCTTTCTGAATAGTGCATTGTTCTCCTGGAAGTATCCAAAATTCATAGCTTCAAAGATGCAGTATGGATAGTTCATAGAACTCTATATTACTATATATATATAATATAATATAGAGTTCATTGGGATAGTTTCGTCCAAATGTCCGTAATTTTCGAAGTTTGAGCCGAAAATGGTTTCAAACGACTAGATTGGACTCACTGATGACGAATCCGGTGTCAAAATCTATTCTGTCCGGCCGGCAGCCCGTATGCACGATTACGGGCGTACAGAGGATTTTATCGGTTTGGAAATTTAAGGGTTAGTTGCGTTTCAAAATGCGAAGGTTCGTTATGCCGGCTACATGCGTTACGGTCTACCGGAGGGGTTGACCTGCGCAGGTCAATTAATGATTGCATTCGGAAGAAATTTCAGTCATACTTTGAGCTTCATACTTCGCAAAAGTGTACGAAATTTCAGTTTGATACGATAATAACTTATGGAGATACCTATAGCGAAAAAATATGTCAAATATCGTGTTTTTTTCTCGATATCGTTGTTTTCTTCGGAATAAATCAAAAAATACTAATTAATCATGATGAAACAAGGCAGCTAGTTCGAAAATGCTGATGGACAACTTCGTGCAACATTTCGTGATGATATTGTCATTCGAAAATTTCAAAAAAAAATTCAAATTATTTTTCAAATATTCATTATTCTGTGATCTTCTGATCATATTATGCACTGCCGTGAAGGCAGCAGCTTTTACAGGGTGATCCCGGAGGAGACCGTCAGATTTTGGGATAAGTTTACACTAGTCAAGACAGTCTCGGAACACTGTTTGGTTTATTGTTGCGGGTCTCTGTTGAGAATATACAGGGTGATTTGTCCGATTCGACCGATATTACTTTTATTGATAACTTTGGTATGGCTTATTCGATATCAATGAAATTTTCAGCGTAGTACAATAGTGTTGAACACATTCATTGATTTCAAATTTTTTTTCAAAATAAGCGGTTGTTATTGTGATAAATCCAGATTAATTGTGCAGGTTGAAAAAACACCCTGTACATAGCGTTTCCTAAACTACGCTATCTGTTTACGATTCTACTATAATAAGTCATTATTTGAGAGTTTCTAATTTTTTTGGCAAACTTCTAGTTTTCCGAGAAAATTTTTTCAAAAAATGATAATGTCGAAATTTCGCTCCAATCGAGTCTACTTTTATTGATAACTTTGTTATGGCTCATCCAATTTTGATGAAATTTGCAGTGTAGAACAATCTGAAAGAGTACATTCAATAATCGCAACAGTCTCTCAAAATACAGGGTTGTAATTGTGATAATTTTAGAATTTCAGATTAATTGTGCAGTTGGAAGAAAAACACCCTGTACATTGATTTTCCAAAAGTTTCTTATTCGTTTCAGATTCTACAATATGTCATCATTCAGAGGTTTTTAATTTCTTTGGAACACCTCCAGTTTTCCTAGAAAACATTTTTGAAGAAGAGCATGATCGAAATTTGGCTCACAAGCAGTGAGAGTATTCCGCACTAGGTAAGAAAGCTGTATTGTCCAAGGATGGAAAGCAGTTCTTAAGTTCTAAAATATTTTTTTCGAATTCCAAATTCATATTCAATTATTGCTAATATTTTGTATGAAATCATTCAATTCAGAATATATTTCGAATTTGAAAAGAATATTTTAAGAGTGACGAAAAACTTTGCATCCTTGGACGATACAGTTTTCCTAGCTAGTGCAGAATACTCTCACTGCTTGTGAGCAAAATTTCGATAATGCTCTTCTTCAAAAATGTTTTCTAGGAAAACCGGAGGTGAAATTCTGAAATTATCACAATTACAACACTGTATTTTGGGAGATTGTTGCGATTATTGAATGTACTCGTTCAGATTGTTCTACACTGCAAATTTCATCAAAATTGGATGAGCCATAACAAAGTTATCAATAAAAGTAGACTCGATTGGAGCGAAATTTCGACATTATCATTTTTTGAAAAAATTTTCTCGGAAAACTAGAAGTGTGCCAAAAAAATTAGAAACTCTCAAATAATGACTTATTATAGTACAATCGTAAACAGATAGCGTAGTTTAGGAAACGCTATGTACAGGGTGTTTTTTCAACCTGCACAATTAATCTGAATTTAACACAATAACAAACGCTTATTTTGAGAAAAATTTTGAAATCAATGAATGTGTTCAACACTATTGTACTACGCTGAAAATTTCATTCAAAGCGAATGAGCCATACCTAAGTTATCAATAAAAGTAATATCGGTCGAATCGGACAAATCACCCTGTATATTCTCAACAGAGACCCTCAACCATCAACCAAACATTGTTTCGAGACTGTCTTGACTAGTGTAAACTTATCCGAAAATCTGACGGTCTCCTCCGGAATCACCCTGTATGTAGACTTCTGTAAGAATTCATATAAAATAATATTCGACACTGTATACATACAAGTATATCAATTTGAAAAGGTGCCACCCTGTAATACTTCATCTGCCCTCATGCAAAATCAGAAAAACTGCAAAAAGAGACAAACTTTGGTTCGCATATGAGTTGATTCCAATCAATTTGTATCAACCCTGTAAGCGTAATGACAGCAAAATTTGTGAATATTTCGAATAAACAGTTTTGAAATAATCAAAACTACTGGATCCACAGGAAATTCTGCAGTAAGTTGCGCATTAGTATTCCAGAAATATCTGGATCTGATGGAATCAATACTTCATGAGATATCGAGGGATTAACCTTAAAATTTCAAATGCACCTTACTCCGGAACTATCTGACCGATTTTACCCATTAACGAACTTAACCAAGATATTTGAACTCCCAACATAATTGAGAATTTCAAAGTTTCGAAAGCTAGATCACATACGGATCTACTGACGGATAGAATTGAATTGGACCACGGATTCTTCTACCCAATATTTTGAGACCATTTTTAGCTCCGAATTCGATAATTACAGACATTGTTGAGAATCGACAACGCGCCGTTACCCAGAACAAGGGAGTGAAAGGGACAGAAGTATGGCATTTATTAAGAGGCAATCGAATTACGTTTCATCACGTTCACAGGTTGATACAAATTAATTAGTACCAAAAGTATGAAATACCCCCACGTAGATATACAGGGTGTCCCATAATTAGACTGACAAGCAGAAGCTTGTAGAAAGTGGATATTCTAGACATTATTTTAGACACAGGAAACTCTTTTTGTCACATACCTTCAAAACGGCGTATCCTAAAGTGTTGAAATTTTACACATTGGCTAATATCAAAAATACGCACCGAATGGTAGTTTGAGTATCAATGAAGGGGGGCGAAGGATATTTCAATTTCACTCATCAATGCTCGTCATCTGAAAATACCCTTCGCCCTCCCCAAATGATACACTTATTATTATTATTATTATTAAATTCGTTGCCGAAGCGGTCATCTACATTGAACATGCGCTCAAAAGCTGCTGGCTTCACGGCAGTGCTTTTCTAGATTTTTTCATTAATATTTTTACACGAACAAGATTTAATTGAATTAGAATTATTTGTGTTAGAGAGCTAGTTCCTTTAAAATTTCATATCATCAAGAAATGTTTATAATGTTTCCTTGAACGGGTCGAATTACTGACCAGTTCTAGTTGGGAATTTCGAAACGCAACAAATATGTTTGTGATATCTGAATGTTTCAATTTTTCAGATTCATTCCCATGTAAAATGTATTCTTAATATCAATAGTTATTGTAAGTAAGATTTTCGTATATACATGCATGGAATATAAATTATTATATTTTGGATCAATGAGAATCCTTCAACGAATAAACCTATCTGAGTAGTTAATCTCTGGATTCAATCACAAGAAATAAACATTCTGTAGCGACTATGTGAGATATATTTGACTTAAATTTTCAGATAATAGGTTTGTTCGATTCATTATTTATAGGATCTATTAAAATTCCAATATTTCAAATGTATAAAGGTACCTGCACGAATATTTGAATCGCTGTCATTTTTCCCGCCACAACCCCAAAAGATGGCGGCCACTCCGTTTCCCTGATTTAGTAGGGAGTTAACACTTCTAGGATATTGTTATTCTATGTTGGCTAGTGCCTATTTTCGCAAACTTTTTGCTAGAAGTACTCATGTGTGAGGTTTTAATAACTTCGCTCACAAATAATTGTTGTTCCTATGAACTATTTGAAAAATATCTTACCTTCGTAAAATCCGGCCCCATCAGAAAATAATATCTTACAGAACACTAAAAATGGAAACCACAGTGCGTACAAAAAAAGAAACATTGTTTCACTCAATTCAATCCTCCGACAATATAAGTCAGCCTGAAGAAGTTACACCGGTTTGGGAAGAAATTCGTTTGATGATAGTGACAAAGTATATACATTGATGAACAAGTTTCTTGTCCACCATGACGTCAGATATGAAATGAGTAGGTAGAGAGAGGTACTTGCTCTTCACGCTATTGCATTCTCTGAAGTCCGATCGAGCGACATTCAAATAACTTTGAAACTACATTTCCTATTAACTTGAAGTGAAGTACGTTTTTGGAGTTAATTGAAATTAGAAAATTGTCTGATATATTTTTTTCGCGATAGAAATAGCTTCAAAATTCTCCTGCAATAGACGACTTCGGCCCAAGTTGTCAACCCACAATTTTCTTTACAGTATTACTATCACTGAACAGGGGAACAGAAATTTCAGGATAACTTCGTTATCTATCAATATCCTTAAAAGATGCCTCGGCTCCTCAAACAAGATAATTCCTTCCAAATATAGGGTTTTGTTAAGATCATCTTTGATTGGCTAAAATTTAAGTTGGGATTCCTGATTTCCTGTTAATGGTGTCAAATTTATATAGGATATGTTCCGCGAATCAACTTGGTTATTTCGGTTGCCGGTTTTCCATTCCGTAAATATGAAATATTCGGTTGGTTCCTGAAAAGAAGGTTAATTACGGAATTTGATTGATGAAAAAACGTTCTTTCTGTCACCAGAACGAAAGTCAATGTTCTATGGTAACATATCCATAGCATAGAGCAATCTTTATTTACTTTATGATCCATAGAACATAGGAGAGGCAACAATCAACAATGGAAAAATTACTAGGCTTGTTCTATGGATTATAAGGTGAATAAAGATTGTTCTATGCTATGGATATGTTACCATAGAACATTGATTGTGGTTCTGGTGCATAGACTCAATATGTCTATGTTCTGGTGACAGAAAGATTGCTTTTCCATCAATCAAATTCCGTAATTTACCTCTTTTTCAGGCACCAACCGAATATTTCATACTTACAGAACAGAATACCAGCAACCGAAATAACCAAGTTGATTCGCTGAATATATCCTTTATGAACTTGACACTATTAGCATGAAATCAGGAATTCCAAGTGAAATTTCAGCCAATCATATGAGATGATCTTAACAAAAACCTATATTTGGAAGGAATTATCTTGTTTGAGGAGCCGAGGCATCTTTCACGGATATTTATAAATAACGTGAACCTGTTCATGTTGAATTTGTCCTGAAATTCCCGTTTCCCAGTGATAGTAAATTTGTGAAGAAAATTGTGGGTTGGCCACTTGGGCCGAAGTCGTCTATTCGAGTTTGTTCCCTACACGCGTCTGCGATAGGGAACAACAGCAATATAGTTACGTCAAATAGACGTCAGTTTTTGGTTACATAATTAGTATTTTCGCTTATACAGGATGTTAGACTGATAAGCTTCTGGTGAATGTTGTAGACATAATTTCAGACACTTTTACCCCAAATGATATAATGCAAAAAGGAGCTAGCAAGAGCCCTCTGAAGATGACTCCAGGTAACAGTTTTTGTCACATATCCCAAAAACGGCATCACCTAAAGTGATCAAATGTCACATATTGGCTAATATCAAAAATATACGCATCGAATGGTTTGAGTGCATTTTTTCCATGCCAAACATAAGTGTATCATTTGGGGAGGGCGAAGGGTATTTTCAGATAACGAGCATTGATGACTGAACGGAGAGAAAATTTCAAATTAATTTTTCTGAAAACCGTGCAATTGCACGGCACAAGGAGAACTTTTTCCAAGAAATAAAATCGGAGTGTACGAATTTGATATATAACTTGTGAAATAATGGAAGGTTAAAGAGTTGTCACTAAAATATCCTTCGCCCCCCTTTAATGATACTCAAACCATTCGGTGCGTATTTTTGATATTAGCCAATGTGTAAAATTTCAACACTTTAGGTTACGCCGTTTTGAAGGTTTGTGACAAAAGGAGTTTCCTGTGTCTAAAATAATGTCTAGAATATCCACTTTCTACAAGCTTCCGCTTGTCAGTCTAATTATGGGACACCCTGTATATCTAGGTGGGATATTTCATGCTGTTGCTACTAATTATTTTGTATCAACCTGTGAACTTGATGAAAGGTAATTCGATTGCCTCTTGATAAATCCCATACTTATGACCCTTTTACTCCCTTGTTCTGGGTAACAGCACGTTATCGATTCTCCACAATGTCTGTAATTATCGAATTTGTAGCCGAAAATGGTCTCAAAATATTGGGTAGAAGAATCCGTGGTCAAATTCAATGGGGGTTCTTCCTTTAAACGAAGATACAGTAATTTTCATGAAAAACCAATCACCTTGCAAACATATAATTTTAATATTATATTTTTAAAAAAACGTTTGATCACCTAAAACTGAAAAATAAAAATGGGGATTTGCATTTAAAGGGATTTGTCTTGAGTGCACGATATGGCAATGTCGAATTCAGCTTTCTCGGAAAGAAAAGGACGTCAAATGTGTTACTTTACTTAGGAAAACAGAGATAGCTATACTTCGATCTGGTTAGAGTAGAAGACAACGACCAAGGAATAGAAAAAGAAGAGCACATACTGTCATATCACTGACAAATCGCAAACGGAAATTGTTTGGTTATATTGACAAAGAACACGTGTGTACCACAGAATAGGAATAAATATTTCATTATTCTATAGCGGAAAAAGCTATTCTACTAAACACCGTTGTCACTTCGTGCATGCCTGGCAAATCCCAAACCCCAATTTTGAAATCTGATTTTGAATATTTTCTGAAGGTAATTTGGGAAAATGATGAATCAAACCCATAATAATTATGTTCAAATTTGCATTTGCAGTAATGACCCAAATTCAGGAAAAACCCCCATTCTATCCGTCAGTAGATCCGTATGTGCTCTAACTTTCGAAGGAAAGGACGCCTTGAAATTCTCAATTATGTTGGGAGTTCAAATATCTTGGTTAAGTTCGTTAATGGACAAAATCGGTCGGATAGTTCCGGAGTAAGGCCCATTTGAAATTTTGTAGTTAATTTCTCGATATCTCATGAAGTATTGATTAGATCAGATCAGATATTTCCAGTAGTTTTAAATATTTCAAAACTATGTTCATTCGAAATTTTCACGCTGACATGGTTGATACAAATTGATTGGAATCGACCTAGGCGAACCAAAGTTTGCATTTTTTTTTGATTTTGCATGAGGGCTGATGAGGGATTAAAGGGTGGCAGCTTTTCAAATTGACATACATTGTATGTATACAGTGTCGAATATTATTTTATATGAATTCTTGCAGAAGTCCTAATATAAGTTTTATTGAATACACTCATTAAAATGGAAATTGAATCGATCCTGAGATGAGTTTGGGGTTTAGCACAGTCACAAACTTTATTTTGGTTTATTTTAGCATACAATATCGATTAAATTTGAAAAACTCGTAGCTCTCTTCTCTAAGAGTAATTCTCTACAATCGATTGAATCCAAGGAAGATGAGTAGAAACTCTTGTGTATACACCTGCACTCTTTGTTATACCGCATGCTTTGCCAAATGACGTTATCCCAATTATAACGTAATGTACACTGCGCCTATAGCTTTTGAATTGAAGTGGACCTCCTGAGTCACCCTGTAACATGAAATAAAATATAGGGGAGTACAAGTTAAACCCGCACTTTCACCAGCATTTACACACATGAGATGCCATTCGAATGGTGAGAATGATTTCAGACGCAAAATTCGTTATCAATCCAAAGTATAGGGTCTAAGGTAATCATACTGAAAGCTAGCCCACAAGTGCATCTTCATGATTTTGTTCCAGTACAAAAAGTTCGAGTACAGCATGGATTGAGTACTGGTACAAAACAGAAGATAGCCATGCATACCGGATTTTGTCCACAGATTTGAAGAAAAGATGCCATCCATGTCTCTATCCAGGGTTCATAGATAATTGGCAAACATCGATTTCAAGCGATGGACCAAAAGCTCCGGTCATAGTAACGGTTATCCAAACTGACATATAGGCAAAGGATAATCTGTCAATTTTGATAACCGAAACTATAACCAGAGCATTTGGTCCATCGCTTGAAATTGATTAATAATAGACGACTTCGGTCCAAGTTGCCAACCCACAATTTTCTTCACAAATTTACTATCACTGGGGAACGGGAATTTCAGGACAAATTCGATATGATTCCTTCCAAATATAGGGTTTTGTTAAGATAATCTCTGATTGGCTGTAATTTAAATTGGGATTCCTGATTTCATGTTAATAGTGTCAAATTTATAAAGGATATGTTCCGCAAAACAACTTGGTTATTTCGGTTGCCAGTTTTCCATTCCGTAAATATGAAATATTCGGTTGTTTCCTGAAAAAAGGTTAATTGCGGAATTCGATTGATGAAAAAACGTTCTTTCTGTCACTAGAACGATAGTCAATGTTCTATGGTAACATATCCATAGCATAGAACAATCTTTATTTACTTAATGCTTCATAGAACATAGAAAAGACAACAATCAACAATGGAAAAATTTCTAGGTATGGTCTATGGGTCATAAGACAAATAACAATTCTTATATGCTATGGATATGTTACCATAAAACATTGATTGTCGTTCTGGTGCATAGACTTAATATGTTTATGTTCTGGTGACAGAAAGATTGCTTTTTCATCAATCAAATTCCATAATCAACCTTTTTTTTTCAGGAACCAACCGTATATTTCATATTTACAGAATGGAAACCGGCAACCGAAATAACCAAGTTGATTTGCGGAACATATCCTTTGTAAACTTGACACTATTAACATGAAATCAGGAATCCCAACTTGAATTTCAGCCTAACAAAAACCTACATTTGGAAGGAATCATCTTGTTTGATGAGCCGAGGCATCTTTTACGGATATTTATAAATAACGCGAACCTTATCATGTCGACTTTGTCCTAAAATTCCCGTTCCCCAGTAATAATAAATTTGTGAAGAAAATTGTGGGTTGGCAACTTGGGCCAAAGTCATCTATTGACCTTCCAAACCAGGGTCTTAAAGTAAGGTGGCAAGCCTGTTTAGTGTTTTTTGGATATGTTCATTGTTTTCTGTGATACAACCCCAGTTCGATTGGTCTTTCTATGATTTTTTTCTATGATCTAACGTCTATCATAGATTCATAAGGATCATAGACTTATGAAACTATAGAGAGAGAGTTTAATCTGTCTATGTATTCGATATGCATGGAAAATGTAATTTTATTCTTCAAACTTTGTTTATTCATTTTTCCCGCTCTAATAATCAGAAGAAATTTAGATATCTTTTATTATGGGTATACTATACTAGCTGACTTGAGTAACTGAAGCAACTGAAGAGGTTGCTCTTTGAACCATTAAATGGTCGACAGGATTACTGCACCCATATAAGTTAGTAGATAAACATTTCAAAATGAAATATTATTATATTTCTGGACTCTGGAGATGTGTAATAAGTTGTTTCGAACAATATTCATGTTGTAAACAACTTGTATAAAACATCCTAGTGCGCAATCCCTCAACATACAAACCCTATAGAGGTGTCCAACATTTGGAGGTTATTGCGCAGACCATTTCATAAATGCCCTCAGCTACAAAAGTCATTCAGAGTAGTTTCATGGTATGGTTATTAATATTTACATCACACGTGTCTATGATCTTTTCCTGGTGTGCTGAACCAGCACATACTTGGAGCTCTTCATCTATGTGTCCTCTAGTTCCAATCCTTCGATATTGATGTCTACAGTCCGTATTGTTGACTATTTTCAATTCTACTTTTATCAAATGACTACTGGGTTCACCTGAAAAAATTGAGATTCACACCTTTATTTCTCAGAGACTAGTTTCGTTAGATTCCGCTGAAATTTTTCATGAACGTTCTGGCCGCCACTAGAAAACCATTAAGATACTAGGTTTCAACTTGTTCAGTTTTCTATTTTTTTAATACTTGAGAATATGGAATTTCGAATAGATGCACATGGAAGCATTGGAGTGGTTTCATCCATTCGATCGGTTAACTCCAAATTTTCCCGTCGCGAAGATAGTGATTGGATATTCGCATCAACGTATACTCCATCCACTTTTATAAACTGTCCTAGTTGGCAATGACATTCTGACACATTTCACCGTGTATATTTTGAAAATGTTAGGTTATAGTCATTCTCCTGTCAGATAACTACACAACGTTGTCCTCTCTACATAGAGGTCGTAGTAATTACGTATTTTTCAAAATGTGTATTTAATTTGGGAAAATAATGAATTTGAGGGATTATGAATTATGTGAATTCGATAATTCCAAAGACCCGGCGAATGTTGAAGAAACTTTTTTCTCTGTTAACACTGGAAATATTTCACATGTATAAACATGCGGTTGGAAGATTCAGTGATGCTTCATTCGACGAAAAATAAAAGTACTCCAATAACTCTGCAGTGAAACTTATACACGAACAGACAAACCTATGGAATTCCCTACTTTTCGAAATTCTCAAGAAATCTACAGAAGACATTTAAATACCTTGTTGCACTACTTGAAATACTCCAGTATGAAAATGTAGTAGTACTACAAAACCTGTTTCACCTTAAAAGAACTTACTCAATTTACAAAGTTTTTGGGAATCTATATGAACTATAACGTCGAAAATGTTGGATAGTTTGTGTTAAATTATTGATTCCAAATTATCAGGATTACTATGTCAGAAAAAGCAGATTTCAATTCTACTTAGCACTTCCTGATATTTTTGTATCTACTTCTTCAAAACTACCTTCGGTATTTTTAGTTTCCAAGCGTGATGATTATGTTTAGATTGAGAGTAGAAATTGGCATTGGCATTCGGCAACATCGCTGAGAATTATTTTGACATTCCGATATTTCACGAGTGCCAACCTGCATCAGTTTCAAGTAAAAAAACTCGATAGATCCAAATCATGACTAACCAGGATAGTTTATAAAAGTGAATGGAGTGTAAGCAGTGCGTTCTTCTTAAAGAAAAATTTGCTGTTGGAACTAGGTGGTTTTCCATAATTTGTAAGATATGGGCCCCAGAGTTCAAAATCGATGCTTTTACAAATCACCTTTCCCATCATGAAAATATCACTTGTTTCTATTATATAGGGTGTTCCTGGATTGGAGGTTTACACGAAGAGGGGTGATCCTTGCGTAATTTTAAGGGAAATCGTCCCATGATTATGAGACCGCAGACGATTACATTTTATAGTTCACACAATGTTACATGCCAATTTCGATTGCGAATCTACAGGGTGATGCTTTTTCCGGAATACTAATGTGTACTGTTATTCTCCAGAACTTTTTTGGTGAGCCACTGTTAGTTTGAAAATTTTTAAAAAGAAGCTTTGTTGTTATTCTAAACTTTATGGTCCCTTGGAGTTTAATCTATCTGATTCAGATTTCGAGAAAAATTCGATTCCCTCGAAATTTTCAGAAATCTCCGAATTGTCATAACATCCAATTAGTAAGTTGCTGTGAATGAATTCATTATTAGTGTTTATGGATATTTTCTGATATGTAGCAATTATTCATAAAGGATCTATTAACTCGTAATATAACCATGTGAAGTGCAGATACTATGAGGAAAAAACTTTGAAAAACATTCAAACTTTGAACACCCTCTGTATCTTTAAAACGAAACGAACGAAACTTATGCGAGGAATTTCCCCTATTCGGTTGTACGTGAAATTTAGGAACATCCTGTATAGTCCACAAATCATCAACTATTAGCGGTATTCTCTGAAAAATGATTAATTATCAATGGAAGATAATTGAAAAATCAGATCTTTGAATAAGTTGTTCTTTATTCAGAGTCAGATACATAGACCTATTATCCTATTTGATACGTCTATAGTCAGATACAACCACCTAACCTCTATTTCTACTGATTTCCACTTACTCCAAAAGTGAAGTTTGGCGTTGGCTAAAGCTTTAATCACTCGGTGTGTATTCGTTCATGACAGCTGACGGGAAATAATTATTATCAGTCATAATAATATACGTTCAACAGTGATAATAATGCGTTTGTTGAGATATTGAGTAATAATCTGTAGAAATATGAGGTGGTCTGGTATTTTCAATCGTTTTTTTTAAATATCGAATATTCCTGAAAGAAATCGCCATTTTGTTCGGATTCAAAGATGGTTTATAAACTATATAGAAGCAGTGAGTGATTTTTATGACGGAACTGCAGAATTCAGAAGAACCCACACGTATACATTGATGCAGTTATCAACCAATATCTTCGCGACTGTAAAATTTGCGGGTTTACTTAATAAAGCCATGCTCTTGCCAGTAGTTGTGTTAATTCGAACTATAGTTTTACCTGCGATTTTAGTTATGCCCCAGCCAGCAGCTGTGAGAACTTCAAATTCTTCTGACTCGTCAGCTGGAAATAGGCAACCTGGCTTTACAAATTCTGTTTTTCTGACAGGTTTATCCAGTAACAAAATTGCAATATCGTGTTTCAAAGTTGAGTAGTTGAAGTCTGGATGTGGTATTGCCTTTTTAACGTTGAAGTCTTGCGGCTCTGCATGGTCACTATCCTTCAATATATCCAAATCACCAAGGCGTACATATTTCACTTCGCCCCTGTAGAATTAGAATTTCAGTTTGAAGTTACTACCGCAGGCAATCAAATCTAGATTTGTCTTTTTCAACAGATCAATTGAGCCGGAGAATAATCTGTCATTTTCTGGTGTAGCCTTGAAAAATGATGAATTATTGATTCTTTCACTTTTGATCCGGTTGTAAAGTATTGAATACTAATTCTAGGACACCTGTATGGTAGATCATAAAATATTTCCAGGTATTGCAAAATGGCGAATGAACGGGGATTGGTTTTGCACAGGGTCAATCTCGAAATTTTTTTTTAAATAGTTTTGCCAAATTTCTATAACTTTGCTTGAAGTCAATATTTCATAACAGTTTACGAAATTTCAGTTTGATCCGATGTTATTTCGGAGATATTGAGGAAAAAATTTCAACAAGCACTGCCGTGAAGGCAGCAACATTTGCGCGCATGTTCAATGTAGATGACCGCTTCAGCAACGAATTTGAACATGCACGCAAAAGCTGCCGCCTTCAAGGCAGTGCTTTTTGAAAATTTCTACTGATAAATTACTGGATTTCTATTCGATCTAATCTGTATTTTTGGAAATATTGGAAAAATAAAATTTTGAATGGGTATATCTACGGAATCATTGGGCGGATTTTACCCATTCACGAATTCGACCTTCGTAATTAAGCACCAAACCTACTCTACAAATATCGAGTTTCTAAGTCGTTTCTTCCGGAAGTTACTGTGTTTACGGTCAGCCTAACGGCCGACTGCGTCAACACAATAACTTTCGAAAGAAACAACTAAGAACCTCGATATTTGTAGAGAAGGTTTGGACCTTAATAACGAAGGCCGAATTCGTGAATGGATAAAATCCAACCAATGATTCCGTGTATACACAATCAAAATTTTATTTTTCCATTATTTCCAAAAATACAGATCAGATCGAATTGAAATCCAGTACTTCATCGAAAAATAACAGTTCGAAGTTTAATACAGAATTTAATGAGGATGATATGCTAAGAAAATCATAGAAATTTTTTTTTTCAAATTGTTCTAATGACACGATTATCACGAAATTTCGCATTAATTTGTCTTTCAGCATCTCAAAACTAGCTGTGAAGTTTTATCAGGACTGAATCAGTATTTCTCGAGTTATACCGAAAAAATCAACGATATCGAGAAGAAAACCTCGAAATTTGACATATTTTTTCCCGATATCTCCAAAATTTATGATCGTATCGAACTCAAATTTGGTACACTGCTGTGAAATATGAAGCTCAAAGTTTGACTGGAATTTTTTTTTGTATATGATGAATGGTTTCCGAAAAAAAAAAATTTACTTACGGCATGATCCTGACAAAATTTGGATCAAAGTTGCGCGTCGTTATACTCCCCAACTGCCGAGTTTGAATCCAATCGCTCAAGTAGTTTCCGAAATAAAAAATAAATAACTTCAAAACTTCAAGTGCCTATAACTCCGAAACTATTCGACCGATTTGGCCCATTTACGAACATAACCCCGGCATTCTGATGCGCAACCTCTCCTGAAAGTTTCACGCTGCTAGCTCGCTTTTGTCGACAGTTATTGTGGCCAGCCGGAAGGAATCGATTTTGACACCGGATTCGTCATCAGTGAGTCCAACCTAGTCGATTGAGACCATTTTCGGCTCAATCATCCAAAATTACAGACATTTGGACAAAACGATAGCACGCTGTTTCCCTAGAACATGCGCGCAAAAACGTGTAAAATTTCGCTGTTTTTTGCTCAGTATTGTTATTATTTCCTGAATAACTCGAAAAATAATGATCCCGTCATAATGAAACTTTGTGATTATTTTGAAAATGCTGATGCTCCATTTTATGCGAGTTTGAACGTGTCATTACAGAAAAATCGGAAAAAGTTTCAAAAAATTTTTTCTCACGAATTCGAACCTGGATGCATAGGCTGCCGACTTCGGGCGAGCGCTTCTGAAGATTTTGTTTTCTTCAGAAATTGGCGTCTATAGGAAAAAACCTTGCCACTTTCAAATTATTCAAAATATACTCACAAATCAACCGATTCGACACAATGAGCAGCGGTTAAAACGTGCTGTAGACTGATTAGAGATCCTCCGCATATCCACTCTTTCTCTGTCGCATTTCCATAACCAAGATTTGCCTGAAAATCAAAAATAATAATTTGTTCACATTTTTTTCTCTACCGAAAATAATTTTGTACACATCAATTGAGCCTTGAATCTACCTAGAAGTTGTTGAGGTAATCCTTTCAAAATATACATATTTATTACCTATCCATAGTAACACATGCACGACAACCCAGACCTTTTTCCTGCACATTACTGGGTTCCAAATGGAAACTAATTTTTTTTCAGATCGAGATATTCATAATGATTTTAAGGATTTGACTTCCATCCTTAACTGAAAATTATTATCAATGTTGAAATCTGAGGATTCAGAGTATTCAATAAACACCATTTCAGTATAATGTTGCTGTGTGGTAATAAGAAAAGCCTCTATGATACTTATAGATGTTTTATAATTGAAGATTCCATTGGGTGGGAATTTTCCAATTTATTAATTCATGAGCTACAATAATGTTCCTTCGATTACGGATGAATCCACAAATAAATGGGTGTATCGTGTGTTGCATAGCTTATGCATATTGACACATGCGTACTATGCCTCAGAATGGCGTTTCAGGTAACTGAATTCATGATTATATATAATTAAAACTCAAAACTCTCTCAATGCGTGAATATTTTCAATCGCATTCAGGAAAAATGAACATTTGAACGCATTTATTTGAATGATTCGATAGTGGGATAATCTTATCTGTCGAAAGAAAATGTAACAACGCATCCACGTTTTATAGTTAAGTTATCGACTGGGAGCGTGGCGTCTCCTGTAATCCAGCTACTTGGAGGTCGGGTTCAGTGGATGGTTTGAGATCAGGAGTCCTGTGGTAGAGCGTCCTACGTCGACCGGGCGTCCGTACTAAGCTTGGCATCAATATGGTCATCCTGGAGGAATCCGGGATGACCAGGTTAGCCAAGGAGGGGCGAACCGGGCCAGGGAGGAAACTCAGCAGCCAAAAGTCCCCGTGTCGAGCAGTAGTAGGATCGCGCCTGGGAGTGGGAACTCTGCAACAGCCTGATCAACATAGCTAGACCTGGATCTTTTTGCAATTTTTTTTCATATATTATCCAATTCAAATGAATTTCCGTATATTTCAACTCTCTATTCCAACTATTATCCATTTTGTGAAATTATGAATTATATACCTGAACTCTACAACGGATTCATTAACAAAGTTTGGTCTGGATCATTTGGCAAGTTTCTTTCCATATATATTCATGTTTATCCTTACTTGATTGGACTCTAACATTTCGACCATTACTCTATTTGTTAAATTATAAACCATTTATTCACCTCAATAGGTGCTTGTATCCATATGGCTACACCTGGGTATAATTAATTTTATTTTTCATATTAATCGTCCAAGACGCAATTCCGCAAATGCACCTATTTAAACCTATTTTTCCATTTAATTACTTAGATATATTTTTTTTTTCATTTTTCTGCTGGTTTGATCCTCACAAAATCCTACTCAACTTTGCATCTGGCATTTTACCAATGAATTTAGGTGGGATTCACTTCGTATTCAATTGGTATACAGTACAGACTTACCATATGTGGAAATTCTTTTGGTGAAGAATGTCTTCCCCCTGCACCCACTATGTAATATTCTGATGGTACTGGATAAAATTCGTCACATTCTGAAAATCGATTTGTATATTGATTTCAGATAAATTAATCAATATCAAACTGAAGTATCAGTCACTGAGTAGAATATCTTTTTCACACTTCTCGTTCTTTGATTATAAAATAATATTTTATGATAGTTATATTCCGATATCTTGTACCGTCTTCACAGCGAAGTCGATTTCGACATGTACAGTGCATCCCATTTTGGGTGAGACACCCAGGTTTCTCGCTTGTTATTTGAGATAGAGCCTTGCGGTTTTCACGTTCCTGTCCTACTTTTTTGTGGAACTCAAGTTGGCCTAATCAGATTTCGCATAACTGTTTCCGATTATGAGATACAGGGTGATTTTGGAAATTGATACTTTTCGGAACCCTCCTTTATCTCCGAAGTTATTAGAAATAATGATCAGGTAAAAATTACGTCTGATACAGAATTCTGCGTAGAGTCCAGTGGTGTACTCGATTTTTTTTTCCGGGGTATGGTTTTGAAGATACGACACAAACCTATATTTTTTTCAATGGAACACCCTGTATCTCATTACTTCGTTGAATTTGTAATTTTTTTCCCTTCAAATTGATGTATAATACTTTATAGGTAGGTTGTTCAGAAATGCTGAAAACACTGAAATATCCTTGTTGTTATTATAGCTACTTTGTATTGGGAGTTTTATCAAGCAGGCATTGAAAAAAAACAAATCTGATCCATCTGTCATCGCTTTGAATTATTTTTGGGTTTCATCATGTTTTGGTTTTTGAACCATGCTCAGAGAGACATTGATTTTGCGAAAAAAGTTATTTGGTCAGACGAATCACATATAAGCAGTGCTGGTATATTCAACAGGCAAAATACAAGAAACTGGTATGATGAAAACAAGCACATAATTTTTGAACGGCAACAACAGGGTCGATTCGGTTTTAATGTGGCATGTTTCATATTAGGGACAAAAATCATATACCGCATTTTTGAAGGATCTCTTACCGCAAATAAGTACCTGACAATTTTAGAAGACGTGTTACCGGAGTTACTGGAAGATGTTCCCCTCGACTTTCTGAATTACATACATTTCCAACAGGACGGCGCCCCTGCCCATAATTCAAGGTTGATCGGGCGGTTTTCAGATAATAATTTTCAGGATTGTTGGATTGGAACTCATAGACCCATCAGGTGGCCTCCAAGGTCACCTGATCTGTCTATATTAGACTTTTTCTTGTGGGGTTATTTGAAAAACAAAATATACAGTAATAGAAACAACAGTCCCGAAAAACTTCGTGCATCAACAGAGGCAGCCTTCCAGGATTCACAAAACTACCCTTTTGTAATATTAAATGCACTCAGACGTATTGAAAAGGTTTGTCGATTATGTATTAGGGAAAGTGGACAGCAATTCGAACAGTTTAATTCGTAAGATATTATGCAGTGTTGAAAATTTGATCAATGATAAATATTTTATTGTGTATTTCTTCTGTATTTAATTTGTATTATGAATTTTTGTATTATTTATTTGTTGCTATCAGGTAGGTATTACTTTTGTTTTTCGTGTTAGTGATGAGTGTATTATCTTTGTTTGCTTATAAATCAAAATCGCAAATGAAAATTATCCAATTGATTCTTTTTTTATTTGGGAAATCCATGACCCACTAACAAAAAATCATCATTATGTGATGTTTTAGTATTTTTTAGCATTTCTGAAGATCCTACCTATATAGTATTATACATCAATTTCAAGGGAAAAAAATTACAAATTCAACGAAGTAATGAGATACACGGTGTTCCATTGAAAAAAATATAGGTTAGTGTCGTATCTTCAAAACCATACCCCGGAAAAAAAAATCGAGTACACCACTGGACTCTACGCAGAATTCTGTATCAGACGTAATTTTTACCTGATCATTATTTCTAATAACTTCGGAGATAAAGGAGGGGTCCGAAAAGTATCAATTTCCAAAGTCACCCTGTATCTCATGAACGGAAACAGTTATGCGAAATCTGATTAGGCCAACTTGAGTTCCACAAAAAAGTAGGACAGGAACGTGAAAACCGCAAGGCTCTATCTCAAATAACAAGCGAGAAACCTGGCAGTCTCACCGAAAATGGGATGCACTGTACATATACTCCATTCACTTTTATAAACTATCCCGGTTGGCCATGACATTCTGACATATTTCACCGTGTATATTTTGAAAGTGTTAGGTTATAGTTATTTTCCTGTATGATAACTACGCAACGTCGTTCTCTCTACATAGAGGTCGTAGTAATTACGTATTTTTCAAAATGTGAATTTACTTTGGGAAAATTATGAATTTGAGGAAATATTATGCGAATACAATAATTCCAAAGACCTACCGAATGTTGAAGAAACTTTTTTCTCTGTTAATACTGAAAATATTTCACATATAAACATGGTTGGAAGATTCAGTTTTGCTATTTTCTTGTACGGTAATCAAGAAGCGAGTGTTGAAATTTTACTGAAAAATAATGGATAGAGTTGCCGGTCATTGTGATATTTGATTCGAAAGAAAATAATAAAAGTACTCAAATAACCCTGCAGTGAAACTTCTAAACGAACAGACAAACTTATGGAATTCCCTACTTTTCGAAATTCTGAAGAAATAAGTCTACAGAAGACATTTAAATTCCTTGTTGCACAACTTGAAATACTCGAGTATGAAAATGTAGTACTACAAAACATGTGTCACCTTGAAAGAACTAACTCAATATACAAAGTTCTTGAGAATTTGTGTGAACGATACACTGGGTTTTCACCCACATACGTCAAAAACGTTGGATAGCTTGGCATAAATTATTGATTCCAAATTATCAGGGTTAATATCAGAAAAAGCACATTCCAATTCTGTATAGCACTTCCTATTACTTTGTCTCTGCTCCTTCAAAACTATTTTCGGCATTTTCAGTTTCCAAGCGTGATGATTATGTTGAGATTGAGAGAGGAAATTGGCATTGGCATTTGGCAACGTCTCTGAGAATTATTTCGACATTGTCGATATCTCACGAGTGCCAACCTGTGTCAGTTATAAGTAAAAAATCTTGATAGACCTAAATCATAGCCAACTGGGATAGTTTATAAAAGTGAATGGATTATATATATGTTTGGATACCAACCTGAAAATTTGAAGAATTGTTTGAAATCGAAAGCTTCCGCTAACATCCTGAATGATACAATATTTCGATCACAATAGCAATTATATCATAAATTACTCACTCTGTTTACTCCAAGTAAAAGATCTCATTCTTTGCATCATCAAATCTCGAGATTCACTGGATTGATTAGAATCGTTTTTTTCATCTGATGGACAACAAACAACTAAAGGATGTTTCTGGATACAAATGTCAACATGCTGGCTCTGGTTTATTCTTGTAAGAGCCCAGGAACAGTTGAGAATTGGGATGCAAGTACCTTGTATTTTTTCATTCTGAATAGTACATTGCTGCCCTGAAAGTTTCAACGAAGTTTTAACATATTTCCAACAAAACTGAGTAGAGTGAATTTTGGGAACCCTTCAAACATAAAACTTGAGAAACGTCAGGAGCTGTATTGTGCTCATATGTTCAAGTTCATTTAAAAACGTTTCCCTTTCTCACCCAAAATACTGAAATATAAATCGATTGCTGCATCAGGTGAACGATTATTTTTCATTTGAAGCTTGTCAGAAAAACTTAATTTTTTTGCGCCCATGTTCTAGGAAACGGCGTGCTATCGTTCTGTCTAAATGTTTGTAATTTTCGAATTTTTTCTTGAATTTGGTCTAAAAAGACTAGATTCTATTCTGATGACGAATCCAGTGTCAAAATCGATACTGCCCGTCCGGCTGTGGACACGGTAAATGTCGAATGGGAGCAGGCTAGCGACTCGAAGCTTTCGGGGTAAGTCGCGCAGTAGAATCTCGCGGTTGAGTTCGTTAATGGGCAAAATCGGTCGAACGGTTTCGGTGTTATAGTAATTTAAAATTTCGTTAAAGTTATTTTCCTGATATTTTAGAAACTACTGGAGCGGTTGGATTGAAAATTGGCAGTTAAATCATAACGACACTCAAGTTTTGCGAAATTTTGTTGAGATTGTATCGTAACTCAATTTTTTCTTCAGAAAATATTCTTTATTTTTTTTATTGAAATTTTTTTAATGAAAAATTCAGCCGATACCTTAAACTTCATATACCATAGCAGTGTACCAAATTGAGTTCGATTTGGTAATAATTTTCGGAGAAATTGGAAAAAAAATCTGTCAAATTTCGTGTATTTTTCCTCGGTATCGTTGTTCTTATGTTCCCGAAACATTGAGGGTTCACCTGTCGGATCACTATGTTCAGGAGTTGAGAATGCTTACACCGGCAGCCGAATCCAAGAAAGTCAGGAAAACAAAATTTTTGATGAATGCAGACAATGTAATCAGTTTTGAGAAGAAAATTGAGTGCGTCCACTGGGACAGCGTGTTGGATGCCAACGCTGAGAATAGTTATGATAACTTCCATGAAACATTCCAACAGTGCTTCGGTGATTCATTCCCTGAAGTTGAAATTAAAACTTCATCACATAATATCACTGATAATATCCACTGATGCGGTGGAGACCATTAACTGGGTCAAGAAAGATGAAAATTCCAAACAACTTCTGAAACTCCTCAAACAACGTCTGAGAGCAAGCTATGCAAGGAAAAAACAAGAATATAACAATAATTTCATTAACAGTGCGGAAAATAAATCTAGAGCTATATGGAGGGTGATAAACCAAGAGACAGGAAGAAGGAAAAGCACAAAGGACGGACAATCACAATTATCACCTGAGGATATGGTAAAGTCATTCGCGGACATAGACGATAGCTTGGCCCAAAACATCAGTGGATCGCTTGCTGACTCCGTCATTTTTCTCCAGAACCACAAGTCGAAAAAACGATTTGAGAATTTTTCTATGTTCAATTTTCCAACTGACGTGGCGGAGCTGGAAAGCATTGTGAAGAGACTCAAAGCAAAGTCCACACAAGATATTTATGGTATGAACGCCATACTTCTGAAGAAAATATTCCCATTCATAGCAAATATTCTCTGCAAGATTTTTAATCAGTGCCTTCAGCAGGGAGTTTTTCCATCGAAGTTGAAAGTTGCAAGGGTCATTCCGGTTTATAAGAAGGGAGATGTTGATGATGCGAATAACTACAGGCCAATCTCCATCTTGCCTGTCTTCTCCAAAATTCTCGAAGAACTACTGGGGCGAAGATTGATTGCTTTTTTGGAGAGAAAAAACGTCCTTAGTAAAGATCAACATGGATTCACCTCTGGCAGATCGACCATTACGGCACTGAGTAGCTTACTACAATCAATAACGGAAGCACTTGATGATGAAGATCAATGCGAGCTACTGGCTTGTGATCTCTCTAAGGCATTTGACAGTGTGGTGAGGGAGATACTCCTGAACAAGATGGAGTACTATGGAGTTCGTGGCACAACCCTCTCTATTTTCCAGTCTTTTCTTGAGAAAAGATCAAATGTTTTGGATTGGAAGGGTGCTAGGACTTCTGATTATTCAACAGAGCGTAGAGTTCCTCAAGGTTAAATTCTGGGACCACTTTTGTTCATCATCTACACGAATGATTTTCCTGAAAATGTTCCGGTTGGTGAAACCTTCCGGTACGCTGATGATACCAAGCTATTGAACAGAGCCTGTTCGGCGAATATACTGACAAATCTATCATCAAGTTCTATGCAGGCTGCTCAGGAATGGTTTTCTGCAAATGGCCTGAAATTAGATGTGGACAAAACCCAGGTGCTGAGATTTGGAAACAGCCGAAATAATACTGCAGGGCAGGCTAAATTAATGGGGGTTATCTTCGATAGCGATCTTACATGGAGACCATATGTGTTGGACTTAGCAAAAAGACTATCGGCGTCCATTTACTCAATTAGACGGATGAGAGTCGTATCCTCATCCGAGGTCTGCAGGCTTACCTACTTCGCCAACTTTCATTCCGTGGTCACTTACGGTATACTTTTGTGGGGAGGCTGCTCTTGTGCACAGAAGGTATTTCTGAGACAGAAGGAAGCTCTGAGAGCATTGTGTAGAGTCTCGTCTAGAGCAAGCTACAGATCACTATTCATGAATGAGAGAATTCTAACACTACCATCCGCATACATTCTTGCTTGTTTGAAATATGTGGTCGAGAATGCTGGAGATTTTGAAACTCTTGGAAGTTCTCATGGTTATCGAACGAGACACAGAGACCATCTAATCATTCGGCATCACCGTCTCACAAGAACCCAAACTAGTGCTAATTATATGTGCGCTAAATTGTACAACAAGTTGCCAGATTGTCTGAAAAAACTGAACCCGAAAAGACTCATTCATGAGGTGAAAGAGTTGTTACTCAATAATAGTTTTATTCGGTGGAGGAATTCCTCAGTTATAATTTTTAGCTTTTATATGTTGTTTGTTAGATTTTTCAAGTATTCGTCGTATACATTGTATATTATTATTCAACCCGAGTTGTATAATGTGATTTAACTTGACTTACCATGTAATATTACTGATTTGATGGTGCAAATAAATATTATTATTACTTTTTCCGGGATAACTCAGAAAATACTGATTCAATCATGGTGAAACTTGGTAATTGGTTTGAAAATACCGATGAACAAGTCTGTGCGAAATTTCGTGACGATCGAAACGTTAGAACAAATCGAAAAAAAAATTCTTTTTTTTTTGTTCAAATATTTGATACTCTGCGATCTTTTGATCAGATCCTCACAAAATTCTGTATGAACCATCGAACTGTCATTTTTCAATCAAGAACTAGATTTCAATTCGATTTTTTCTGGATTTTTGGAGATATTGGGAAAATTAAATTCTGAATGGGCTTCTAATAGGTTTCTCTACGTTTTCCTGAAATAACTCAAAACATCTGATTCCATCATGACGAAACTTCGTAACTTCGTTGGCAAATGCTAATGCATAATTTTGTTCAAAATTTCGTTATGATCGTGTCTTTAAAACAATTTAAAAAGAATAAAAAATTTTCTTTCACCCACGAAATTGAACATACGTGCAAAAGCTGCTGTTTTTACTTCAGTGATGCTTTTAAAAATTCTTTGACGTGGAATGGATACATTGCTATGTTTTCATATGATAAATTTTACAGATGCAATTCAAAAACATATAAATCTCGGCAAAATCTGACGAATTTTTCAAGGGTTTTGATTTAAAACCACATCTCCTAAAGAATTCAATTCAACCCGTTCTGTAATTTTCAAATTTATTTCATTTTCGTAATAAAATGAAAAACTTTTTATTACCTTCCTGAATGTCGGATCCATGTGAGATACAAATTTTACAAATAACTAAAAGAGAAAACCATAGAGCACACAACACAACAATCATCGTTTCAATCAAAACATTTACTTCAACTACTTTTAAATATTGTCGGTATCTATGCAGTAGTGAGGTATAAATGAAATTAAGTCTATATGAAGGTTAACAAGTTTGTTCTTAGGAAGACACGAAGTTGGATTTAAATTGTTGTGAATTATTTCAATCATTATAAAATCAAACTAAAGTCAGAAAAGTTATATTTCTGTATTGAAGAACACTTATGTTATGATAAATCTCATTAGCAAACTGAAACCAATAAAATATCAATTAAAGCTCATTTTGGGAAGATTTTGCAAATGTTTTTTAGGTTTTTCTGGGGGTTTCACTCCCAATATCTGAAACGAAAGTATTAAAAATCTAGAGAAGCACTGCCGTGAAGGCAGCAGCTTTTGCGCGCATGTTCAATGTAGATGACCGCTTCGGCAACGAATTTGAACTTGCGCGCGAAAGCTGCTGCCTTCACGGCAGTGCAGGGCTTAATTACGAAGGCCGAATTCGTGAATGGGTAAAATCCACCCAATGATTCCGCAAATATACCCATTCAAAATTTTATTTTCCCAATATTTCCAAAAATACAGATCAGATCGAATTGAAATTCAGTACTTCATCGGTAAATTACAGGTCGAAGGTTCATACAGAATTTAATGAGGATGATATGATAAGAAAATCACAGAAATTTTTTCTTCAAATTATTCTAATGACACGATCATCACGAAATTTTGCATGAAGTTGTCTTTCAGCATCTTCAAACTAGCTGCGAAGTTTTATCAGGATTGAATCAGTATTTTTCGAGTTATATCGAAAAAAGCAACGATATCGAGAAAAAACCTCGAAATTTGACATATTTTTTCCCGATGACTCCAAAACTCATAATCGCATCGAACTGAAATTTGGTACACTGCTGTGAAATATGAAGCTCAAAGTACGAGTGGAGTTTTTTTTCTGGATGTGATGAACGGTTTTCGGAAAAAAAATTTTTTGGAAAAAACTTGAAAAAATTTTTTTTTTAAATTTACTGACTGTATGATCCTGACAAAATTTGGTTCAAAGTGGCCCGTTCTTATACTCTTCCTAATTGCCAAGTTTGAATTCAATCGCTCAGGTAGTTTCTGAAATAAAAAATAAATAACTTCAAAATTTCAAGTGGCTATAACTCCGAAACTATTCCACCGATTTCCGGCCGGCGGCCGGCCGGACAGAGTCGATTTTGACACCGGATTCGTCATCAGTGAGTCCAATCTAGTCGGTTGAGACCATCATCGAAAATTACAGAAATTTGGACAAAACGATAGCAGGCTGTTCCCCTAGAACATGCGCGCAAAAATTAAATAAAAACTATTTTTTATGGAGAAAGACCTTGCGGAATGCAGGATTGAACCCTTTGTCAAGGGCAGTTTCTTGGAAAACGTATTGCCTAATGAACCATGAATTAACAAATTTATTTGATTTTCAATGGTTCTGTTTCAGATATTGAGAGTGAAAACACAGAAAAAACCTAAAAAATGAAATCAATATAGTCACTACGTCGGTTTTATTGAAAACCTTCAGAAATCGATGGAGTTCATCATCAAAATCTTCGAATAACACGATAAGAACGTATTGACAATAAACATGTTCATTATTGGAAAGTTTTCTATGATTCTCATTCATTTTTTTTCCATGATTACTCATTCAAGTACAATTCCGTTTTTTTTTCGAAAAATTCGTGAAATGCTGAAATCATTGGAAATTTTCAGGGGTGGGAAGGTTTTTATCAAGTAACACTAGGAAAACATAAATTGTATGTATTTATTTCAAATTTATCGAAAATACATCTAGAATATGCTACATTCACGTTCTTTACAATATATATGTTTAGCTAACTTCGAAAGAAATTGTACATTAATAACACACTGGAAAATTCAACAGACTCTGCGTGTAAAAGTATTAATTAATTGTTTATAATTATTTTATCTATTGATAATTTTTTCAGTCAATTAACATCATTGTTATGTTAAAATGAAAAATATTATTTTGACATATGAAAACCATGTGAAATGTTGAATTGAACGATTTTACATTCCATCATTAAATACAATTGACTCTATCCAAGGAATATATGCAAGAACTCTAGTGTATACCCCAGCACTATTGACTATACCACAAGCTTTTCCAAATGAGGTTATTCCAATAATCATATGGTGTTTACCGTTGGTATAGTTAGTCAATTGTAAGGGTCCTCCAGAATCACCCTGTAAAAATGAAAAAATTGATGAAAAATCAAAAAAAAGATCGCAGTCAGTATTACTGAAGGAACTTGAAACTAATTTGTAGCACATACTTATAACACCTTCTTTGGTTCGATCCAAAGTTTATGTTTCAGAGTATAACAGAAATAAAGTTTATAAAATTGTCACAGTAGGTTTAACACTACTCGGATTCTGATACAGAAGTTTTTTGATATTGTTTTTCTCATTAATGACAATGAACTATACATAATATAAGTACCTACCTATATCTACTATCTGAAACTTGTAAACTTCTGAAAAACATTCATTCTCACAAACTTACATAAACAAAAATTCAACCTCATCATTTTGAGTTACCTGGCATGTGTCCATGATTTTTTTTTCGTCTGTCGATCCTGCACAAATTTGAAGGTTTTTGTCAATTTCACCTCGTCTGCCGCTTTTGACGTATTGCTGTCTACAATTCTCATTCTCAACTATATTCAGATTGACTTTGATCAGCTCACTGCTTGATTCACCTGAAAAATTGAAATTGTGTCTATTCGTTAGCTATTGGGAACTTCTGCGAAGATGCCAGCGCCCTAACGGATAAATTTGGAACCTGTCCAAGCTAGTAGTTTTATGTAAACAAACCGTAGAAATGTGGTGAATGACGAATATTTATTAAGCAAAGCTAAAATATCTGAAGAAATTATTATAATTTTGTGTGAGGGTTTTTGAGAAGGGACTTTTCTTTTGGATGACGTTATAAAATCGCGCTTCAAATCATTCCTGGAGGATAATTTCGATGTTATTTTGTGTCTGTTGCTTGGTGGATCAAAATGAACCAATATCTAAGTTTACTTGAATTTCTAGAAAGATGTGCACCTCAATACTTAAAGAAAGGAAACAGATAGACATATAATTGATTTTATTTTTATATCACAGCAGCTCAAGATACACATACAAAATGAAAAATGTCACAGCTGGTTCAACCTACCTATATAGAAATGAAAAATATCAAGGTATATTTATGAATAACTTTAGCTATTATCAACTATAACAGTATATTTAGTTTTTGTCAGGTTTTCAACCAGATCACTCTCTTTGAATATGATTTTGTGAAGTAGGTAGTTGCAGAAGTGCTCGGTAGTTTCTCTGCAGGATCAGCATTTTTCATCAAAATTCCTTTATTTTTATTTGCACCTAAAATATCTGGACATGAAGTTTCTTCGAAATGAATACATTTTAATTTACAGTTATGCAAATTAACATCTTCAGAGAAATACAGTGAACATACTTTCATGTATTTCGTGAACGGTTTTTCAATCTTCAATTTCAAAATCCAGGCTTTTCTTCTATTATTGAGTTCCCTGCCAAATGCTGTTTCCAAATTAGCTTTACTTTCATTAGGCTTTGGAAAAAATGAAAACTTGAGGCAGTAAATCCTTTCTTCTTGGACTAAGAATAACATTGAGTTGAGGCACACAACAATAGTCATTTCTGAAGGATGCCATTTCGAATTAATACAATCGAAAATTTTAATCGGAAAGAAAGGCATCGATTGATGAATATTACAAACACTTTCGGTATACCAAAATTTCAACTCTGAGAACAAAACATTAGCTCGAAATTGAACTCTCAAAGTAAGCAAAATACGTTAGAATAACGGGCACGTCGAAAAAGTACTAGCTTGGAAGTGTTCGAATTTCTATCGCCAGAGGGCGTATCACTTAGCAGTAGTTGCGAATTGCTACGTCATTGGGACATACAGTAGGTACACCAATGACAATATAGCTCAAGCATTGTATAATCTTTATACAATGGCTCAAGCAACTAATGAAGAGGAATCAAACAATCCTTATGAATTCAGGATACTAGTTTCTTTAAACTGTTGTCTTCAAACTTTTCATGCTTATAATGATCGGTTAGAATATACAGCGTGTATCTGAATAACACCGACTATTTCCCTCGTCATAATTTCCACCAATCAGAAACGCGCAATTTTGAATTACAAATGGTTTCTAGGTGGAAAAACTGTTTGGCAGGAGCTGTCAGCAGTTTATTCGAGTTTACCCGCGGCAAGACTTGACAGTTGTCAACAAAAGTTTCAAAAAATACCCCTACCGTGTACCAAAATTGCAATTTATATTTTAATTGTACCATAAATAATTATATTTGTAGTATTTTTGATGAAATGAATTAGGTACTTGTTTTTCAGTTTTCGAATTAATAACTCTACATAATGCATGCAGAATAATCTGTTACTCATGAAATAGTCTTGTCAAATACCATTCAGGCATCTAATATTTTCTGTGAAAAAAATCGAAAAAACACGTTGCAAAGTAATTTAAAAAAAAGCATTCGTGCAGGTGCAAAATCCTCGTCTTCGACTCTGATTTTTGTTGCCACCAGCACTCATACTTCTTGTTAAAGTATTACTTAGCAACGTGTTTTTTCGATTTTTTTCGGAAAAATTAGATGCCCTCATGATATTACTTACGAAAAAATTAAAAAGGTGATTTTTTGAGAAACCTCCGTCCGGAAAAGTTACACCCGTCCGAAGATTAACAAACAAATATTTCTCTTTTTATTTTCCTTGTATATTGCATTAAAGACACAAAACTTGATAGTATTTGTCAATGAAACTACACATTTTGGAATTCTTTCAACCCTGTAGTATGCCTAGAATGAGTAAAAATAGTCAACCCCTTAGATATTTTTTTTACAACTTCATTTGGATTGAAATTTTCCTTTTAAAAATCTTACTTAGAAGCCCAATTCATTCACTAAATTTTTATCTCTACAAGTTTTTTCGAAAATTCAAGCACATTTTGGAATTTCTTTAACCCTGAAGTATGCTAAGAAGGGGTTGAAATAATCGACCCCTACGATATTTATTTTTAAACATTATTTTGGATACACATTTCCCTTTCAAAACCACATGCCTGAAGAGCCCAATTCATTTTTTTTTAGAAAACTTAAGCACTTTCACAACTAAAACAATAGCGAACAATGAATAAAAACCTATTGAATATCGACAATACAATTATAATGAATGTTGAAAATGACTCCCTTCAGATAAAATACAAAAATTTACTCTAATCCTCATTGAAATGCGTATGCAATGAAATATGCCTGCTGAATTTCCTATCGTTTCACACCCTGCAACAATGCGGTTTCGGAGATCATCGATATTTTTTTCTCGTAAATGCTTAAGTTTTCCAAAAAACTTCTAGAGATAAAAAAATTAGTAAATGAATTTGGCATATTGTTAAAAAAGGAAAATTTGTATCCAAAAAAAAGGGGTTAAAAAAAATATCTTAGGGGTTGACTGTTTCAACCTCTTCTGAGCAAAATTCCAAAATGTGTAGTTTTAATAATACAATATTATATAATATAAAATTGTGCATACCTGCAAATTCTGTGATACCCCATCCTGTTGCTGTGATTTCACTGCCCTCGTCTATCTTTTCCTCGACAAACAAACAAGCTGGCTTCACAAAACCTGTGAACCGTACTTGATTGCTCAATTCTAAAATTGCTATATCGTTTTTCATTGTAGATGAATTGAAGTCTGAATGTGAAATTGCCCTTTTCACAAAAAAATCTTGTGGATCTGCAATATCTTTATCATTCGCTATATCCAAATCTCCAAGACGAACAAACCTGACGTCGCCTCTGCAATAGAAGGTAAATAGTTCATTGGGTTGAATAAATTAATATTTGTGCAATGGTTTCACAAAATTGTTGAATGATTAGCTCTATAATCAAGGTGGAATGTTTATTGATTAATCGACAGATTAATAAAAGAATAATAAAGGCACTACTATTATTATTATTCGTCCCTGTGGTTATGTTAGGTGCGCGTCAAAATTATGGAACAAATTCATTTTCTCAGAAGAAAAATATTTGGCAACAAAATCCTGAAACAGGTCAATTTTTGTTTCACTTTTACCAAATTTTATGCATTTTTTAAGGATTTTTGTTGCACCCTGTACCATCTCCATCAACCCACTGAATTTTTTGAGTAAGGAAAGTGGGTCATGTGGTACTTTTTAGGTAAGGTCTTTGTCTTCTTCACGGCGTGCAGAAACTTTCAAGAAAAAAAATTTTTTTTGAAAAATTAGTTAGTTCAAAGAGGTTTTCAGTATGTGCACTTTGTCATGGCTCATTTACTTTGAGACGATGGTACCTGATGAAATTTGTCACCGAATGAAAGTCGAGCATTACAGTTTTGTTCATGCACAACTTTCAACCCCTTTCTACTAACTAATTTGAAAAAAAAATTTCTTCTTGAAAATTTCTGCACGCTTATAAAAAGGATACGAAGACCTTGCCAAAAAAGTACCACATGACCTACTAACAAAAAAGGCCAAGCGTGTGACACTTTGATAATTTAATCCGATTACCCGATCAAGGTTTGCATTTTTCTGATTTTGCATTTTATTGGTCTACACGAAAATTATACCTACTCACAAATCACGAGAGTAAAGACAATGTGCTGCTGTCAAAACATGCTTATGACTTATGAGAGATCCTCCACATTTCCACTCTTTAGATTCTTCATTTCCATATCCAAGAAGTGCCTGGAACAATTATAGAGAATTCAGGAAGGTGAAGTTTAATTTTTTTATGATATCAAATCGAATCAAATTTTATTCGTTAAGTATACAAATCAAACACTTCCAATCACAGGCAGTCTCTTAATTGTATAAAACACCAAACATGAGGAAAACACAGACATTGTTATCTTCAAAAAGGCAGATTAAAATGTGGATAAAACTCAATTAACATATTATAAAATGGAATAAGTTCTCCAACCGTTACCACAATATTCGAGAATTGGAATACACATTTTTTGTTTAGTTGTATAAAAGAATTTAATTATTTTTGCCTGCTACATATATAATAATAATAATGATGTTTATGAAGATAATCAAAGGACAACAACAATGTTATAACGACAGATAATCACAAATAATCCGTGAATTTAATAAACACAAAAATGACCACAAAAGTGCCAGGCACTTGGGCGTGGTAAATATAAATTTCTGAAATATTTACGTGTGAGTGATAATTATGTTTTCAAAATCCTAAAGAATCAACAAAAAAATGAAACATATGTGAAGGTGAGTGCTACTTCAATTTAAAGGCAAGATACAAAACTCTATAGGAAACTCTATACGAAATTATATCTGTTCCAGAAGACAGTGTCATGTCATTTACATGATTAATTGGATACATTGGGTTCTGAATACAGTGAAAAACTTACGAACAAGTTTCATCAATTTTGTGATGAAATTGTTTATTCCAATTACAATTATTGAATCGAACTGCGAAAATATTTAAAAGAACATTATATTAGTTTTTCTGAATAAATATCATTAACAAACTGAAAACTGAAACGGCTTACCATATGTGGAAATTCCTGAGACAAAGCTGGTTTTCCTCCAACTGCAGCCAGGACGAAATATCTACCATTTGAAACAGGATAATATTCTTCACATTCTGAAAAACGAAGGGACCTACAAGATTTTTTTCCATCAATAAAATCGGGTCTAGGTGCAATATTTCAAAAGTTTACAAAACAAGCAATGATTGGAGATTGATTTTAGCTTAAACCAAACGAAAATCAGAAATCCGAAATGTTATAAAAATAGTGTAAGAAAGGAACATCACGGCCGTTATACAAGTCTTCTGGCCACAAACATTATGGTCTACCGAAGAGGTTGACTTGTGCAAGTCTACCTGCACAGGTCAACCAGTGCGTGTATTGGAACAGACCTGCGCAGGTTCTCCGACATGCACAGGTGAAATTCGATTCTTTCTCGAAGGATCCTACGGTGAACCTGGGCATATGTGCCTCCGACCATCCCATACATGTAACGACGTCGGGCCTGAAACCTGCACAGGTCAACCTCTCCGGTAGACCGGAGCGTATGTGGCCGGCATTAGGGATAGTGCACACAAGTACAACACAAATAATAGAAACATACTAACAACTAGTAAATCATGTATGGTCAGCAGAAATGTTTGACAATTAAAAATGATGTTCACTGCAAATTGACGGGAAGTTTGACAAAATAGCAGAATACCGAAAAAATTCAGTCTCTGTCAAAAATTTTAATTTTCACCGAGAAAAGAATTTGGGTCCATATAAAGGCTTTATAAACGGTTGAAACTTCGAGCATTCCGGGATGTACCTGGTTTTATCTACTCTCTCTTTCTCCCTTCTCGTGTAATTTTCTCCCTAGTAAGCCAATAGAGGGCGTCGGCTGTACCGATCGGAGAATCGTGCAATAACGAACGACATAGGAGGCGATCTATAGCGTTTCACCCAATTTGAACTTGAAACCTAATTCGACCATTTTTAATACTGAATTATTCAAAATTCGCGAATTGTAAGTGTGTTATGGAATACATTAGAATTTTGTATCGAAATAGAAAAACATAAAAATATGATGATTCGTGTTACATGCTTAGGGACTTATTCTTCACTAATTTAAAATTTTCTTCTTCAGTTTCTGATGTCGGAATCTTCAGCAGAACCTGAATCACACATATACTACATTCACTTTTATAAACTATCCCGGTTGGCCATGAATTTCTGACAGATTTCACCGTGTATATTTTGAAAATGTTAGGTTATAGTCATTTTCCTGTCAGATAACTACACAACGTTGTCCTCTCTACATAGAGGTCGTAGTAAGTATTTTTCAAAATGGGAATTTACTTTGGGAAAATAGTGAATTTGAGAAAATATTATATGAATGCAATAATTCCAAAGACCTGGCGAATGTTTGAGAAACTTTTTTTTTGTTAAAACTGGAAATATTTCACATATATAAACATAGTTAGAAGATTCAGTTATGCTATTTTCTTGTACGAAAATCCAGAATCGAGTGTTGAAATTTCACTGAAAAACAATGGATAGAGTAGTCGGCTACTTTGTGACAGTTCATTCGAAAAACAAATAAAATTACTCGAATAACATGGCAGTTAAACTTCTAAACGAACAGACAGATTCCCTACTTTTCGAAATTCTCAAGAAATAAGTCTACAGAAGACATTTAAATACCTTGTTGTACAACTTGAAATACTTCAGTATGAAAAATGTTGGATAGCTTCTATTAATTTTTGATTCGAAATTAGCAGGGTTACTATCAGAAAAATCTAGAAAAGCAGTGACGTGAAGTCAGCGCTTGTTCACATTGCGAAATGGTGAAATTTTAATGAAATATAAAAATAAAAAAAAATTAAAAATTTCTTCGAATTTTTCCATGGATAATTCTTCTACTTATTGACACTGTTCATCTCCCAACCAAGTTTCATTTCGATCAGATGAATATTTTTCGAGTTATTGAAAAATCAAAATTTCAAATGGCTGTAGCACAAAAACCATTCGGCAGATTTGGACCATTAACGAACTCAACCGAGATATTCAGGATCTCAACCTAACCTAAAAATTTCAAGACTCTAGGTCTTCTGTTTCGAGAGTTACAGCACACACGGCCGGATGGACGGACAGAATCAATTTTGACCACGGATTCTTCATCAGTGATTCCAACCTACTCGTTTGAGACCAATTTCGGTTCAAAACTCGAAAATTACAGGCATCGTGACGAAATGATAACGCGCTGTTCCCCAGAACAAGCTCGTAAAAAGCAGATTTCAATTCTGCATAGCACTTCCTGATAATTTGTTCCTGCTTCTTCAAAACTACCCTCGGCATTTTTAGTTTCCAAGAGTGATGATTATGTTTAGATTGAGAGTATAAATTGGCATTTGGCAACGTCTCTGGGAATTATATTGCCGATATTTCACGAGTGCCAACCTGCGTCAGTTTCAAGTGAAAAAACTTGATATATAGACCTAAATCATGGAAAACCGGGATAGTTTATTAAAGTGAATGGAATCATATATAATGATTCGTATATAATATAAATTATCCCTCAAAATGGAGACCTTGATAAATCTCCTCGAACTAAATTATCTTGTCCGCCCCTTTTAATAAATGAACTACGGTTTCTGAGAAAGTTGAACAATTTCTTTACTCGTCACTAATTTATGACTTACTTTTCGGTAAGTTGAGTTAGCGAGGGATCCCCGTCTGGCATCGGTCAGTAAATATTCTATGCAAACAAGTTTCAATATATAATTATTTTTAATTTTATTACTGACTCCGAAGGATTTTATTGGTATTCTGATATTTACAGAAGTGTCTTCTACGAAAATGAATCATTGAAAACATATTGGTAATTCCAGAAAACATTGGAGTTATGGCAAATATGCCTTATACAGGGTGAATTTTGTACAATAATGAATTTAGTAAGAATTCTACAAAGGCACTAACGTATGAGCCCTTTTTCAGCTGTCATTTTTCAATTGATCTTATCCGTTTTTAGGATATATTGTCATAATAAAATTTTGAATGGATGCATCTGCGGAATCATTGGGTGGATGTTACCTATTCAAGAATTCGGCCTTCGTTATCAAGGTCCAAACCTACTCTACAAATAACGATTTTCGACGTTTTTCTTTTCGGAAGTTATTGTGTTTACGACAGGTCCTGAGGTAATAGCTGGATCCTAACTCGGATTTTTGATTTGTTAATATTCAATCAACGGATGGTAAAATTGGATTTGTGTCTGAATATTCCGCTGTAAATCTACCGTGAGGATGACTTTGATTGTCCAGTAACTCAAGAGATCCAGATATAGGATTTTCTTCCTACCATTGCAACATGTTTTATGTTTCATTTATGAAAATGCAATAGTTTTTGACCTATTTCAGTGTATCATAACTCATCAGCATCACTATATTTGTCGAAATGATATTTTTCGCATACTATTTCCTTACTTTTTCTACTGACTTCTCCGAAGTTAGAAGAATCCCTGTTTTTCACTCTAGCTGATGGGGTATCTTGGCTTTCTTCGACTTCACTTGTTGGACAGCAAACTATGGGAACCTTTCCGTTATAGCTGCAATTGTGAATTTTTTGGTATGCTCGAATACGATTCAAAGCCCATGGGCATCTGGTAATGGTCGTACATACTCCTTCCAGACCATCAAATTCATAGGTACAGTCATCTCCTAAAAAGAAGATGTGAAGTAAATATCGATTTAAGACCAACGCTCGGCAACAGCCCAGCCCACGGCACACCGGCACGGAATACGGCAAATCAGTAGGGAAATAAGTTTCCGTTTAGCCGTGATCCGGACTGTTACCGATAAGTGAGCGTTGGCCTTAAAGAGAGGAATTTACATTATTGTTCCGGTTTTTTTCTATGGTTACACTCACAATATCTGAGAAGAACTATCGAAAATTAAATATCAATTGTTATTTATAGAAAACGCCCTTTAGGATTGCGGGATTTAATCTCTTGTCAAGGAAAGTTTCTCGGAAAAAAATTAACAGTATCGGAATAACGTTCAACGATCAACGTTTCAGTCTATATCTGACTCCTCCGTTATTCTATAGAAACAGATCATATTTGGCATAACTATCTAAAAAAGGAATAAACGTTGCTGTGATTTTCGAAAATGACATTTTAACAAAACTCTTGAAATAGGAAGTATTGAAAGAAAATTATTCTATGAATTTCCTCTCTGTTGCCTGATGAAGGGTCAGATATAGACTCTGAAACGTTGTGTTTAACTTCATTGATCGTTTACATTATTCCGATATTGTTCGTAAGGCAACACTTTTCAAAGAAAGTGTCCTTGACAAAAGGGCATTTTCAATAAATAGTAATAGTTCTTTTTTAGATATTGAGTGTGAAAACCTAAAAAAAACTGAAAATGATTATATTCATCGATAACAGCTACTGCTGTTAAGTATTATTCCGGTTGAAAATTAGAGAATGAACAAAGAAATTCTTTCAAAATTTTTGTTGTGAAATTTTTTTTTCTGACAACTATTGCTCAGATTTCGAAGAATTCTTATACAGGACTTGAAATCAATATTTCGCAACAATTTACCAATATTCAGGTTTATCCAATGTGAAGCTTTGGAGATATTGGGAAAAATATGTCATATTTCATGTGTTCTTCCACGTTTTCGTTGTTAACTCAAAAAACACTGATCCGATCATGATTTAGCTAACTAGAAGGCTGATGCACAATTTTCTGACGATCGTATCATCAGAACGTGAAGAAAATATTCGAATTTCGAATTTGAACAAGTGTGCAGGCTTGAAAGGATAATGTAAAATTTGATAATTAGCATAACATTAAAAGATCGCAAAATCATTGTTAAAGAAAGTCACACTCCTTTTGGCAGAGTCAATATATCTGAATGGGTGACCACTGTGACTATGAATTTGAACAAACGCTCAAAAAGGCATGACAAATAGGGAGGAACTATGAATTATTTCAGAAATTAATTGTTTTGAAGCGTGCACACCGTTGGGAATGTATTGTTCACCTGCTTGATTTGAGTTGATTATAGAGAACTGTGTCGAAGCAGTAAAATCCAAAAATGTAGTTTCAGGTTTGTGTGTTTCGAAAATTTAGTTAGAGACATATTTGCATAGGAAATTTTGATCCTGGAACCAACCATCTTAATTAAAACCCTTTATTTTAGCCATAAAATGCAATTATTTCTTGCAAAATGAAAATTACTCAAATAATAAACGTAAGTAGTGAATTTGAGTCCTTTTTTGAATTAAACCAGCAGCAATAAATTATCATAATAATATGACATTTGAATAATTTCGTGCAGAAATATAAATAAATTTACATACCTTCGTAAAAACTGGCTCCATCAGTTAGAGTAAATTTAAACACCAAAGCAAATACTGAAAGAATCCTAAGATATACCATCTTACTGGATCTCATGTAGGTGGGTACTATTATTATGAGCTTATAATAATAATTGTAGAATGATTCTGCTAATATTTCGGCTACCGCCTTGACGAATTGAACTGGTTTTTCTTCCTTGATGACGTGAATATATTCCAGTAGAAATAGGTTTATATTCAACAATTGGCAGACAACATCTGAAAGAAGGTTGCGATTTCGATATCACTTATAGTCTGGTCGGAATATCCAAGAGGTCATTTTTTATTTTGTTCGCTCACGGCAGACATTGGTCATTCAATTTTTCACAAAACATTAAATTTATTTATTGAAGCGTTTTTCAATTATTCTTCAATTTTAATTTATTCAGGGAGCGTTGAAGAACGAGATTTAATGAAAATCAGTGGACTGTATGAACACAGCTGTCTCAAAAAACACAGTTAAAACTGCTCTTTTCTTTTATTGGTACCCCTATAAACAAGTACAGTTTTTGTGGTCATGTTCTGGAGAAGAGCGTGTAACCGTTTTGTCCTAATGTCTCTTATTGTCTATTTTTTCCCGAAAATGGACTCAAACGCAGAGCCGGATCTAGGATTTCAGCGCCTGTGGTAAATTGAAGAAATGCGCCCTTCTTCTTCTGAATGTAAAAAATCTACAAAAGCACTGCCGTCAAGGCAGCAGCTTTTGCGCGCATGTTCAATGTAGATGACCGCTTCGGCAACGAATTTGAACATGCGAGCAAAAGCGGATTTTACCCATTCACGAATTCGACCTTCGTAATTAAGCCCCAAACCTTCTCTACAAATATCGAGTTTTCTAAGTCTTCTAAGAAGGTTTGGACCTTAATTACGAAGGCCGAATTCGTGAATGGGTAAAATCCACCCAATGATTCCGCAGATATACACATTCAAAATTTTATTTTCCCAATATTTCCAAAAATGCAGATCAGATCGAATTGAAATCCAGTACTTCATCGAAAAATTACAGTTCGAAGGTTCATACAGAATTTAATGAGGATGACATGATATGAAAATCACAGAATTTTTTTTTTCGAATTGTTCTAATGTCACGATCATCACGAAATTTCGCATAAAGTTGTCTTGCAGCATCTTCAAACTAGCTCCGAAGTTTAATTAAGATTGAATCAGTATTCCTTGAGTTGCACCGCAAAAAACAACGATATCGAGAAGAAAACCTCGAAATTTGACATATTTTTTCCCAATTAAATTTGGTACACTGCTGTGGAATATGAAGCTTAAAGTCCGAGTGAATTTTTTTTTGGATATGATAAACGGTTTCCAGAAAAAAAGTTCGAAAAAAAAATTTTTTTTTAAATTTACTTACAGTATGATCCTGACAAAATTTGGCACAAATTTGCGCGTCGTTATACTCCACCTAATTGCCAAGTTTGAATCCAATCGCTCAAGTAATTCCTGAAATAAAAAATGAATAACTTCAAAATTTCAAGTGGCTATAACTCCGAAGTTGTTCGTCCGATTCGGCCCAATAACGAACTTAACCGCGGCATTGCAATGCGCGACCTACCCTGAAAGTTTCAAGTTGCTAGGTCGCTTCGTTCGACAGTTATCGTGTCCACGGCCGGCCGGCCGGACAGAATCGATTTTGACACCGGATTCGTCATCAGTGAGTCCAATCTAGTCGCTTGAGACCATTTTCGGCTCAATCAACGAAAATTGTGCTCTGGAGCGTACAAAAATTCTTATGAATATTATGATTAGGCGCATACAATTGGCTGGTACAGATGCATAGCAAATAATTCAATAATTTAAATTCCTGTAGATGATTAGAATTTGATTTGAAAACTCTTTTCTAGCAATAATACTTTCCAGGATGTCTTGGATAATCGTATTATACATAATATATAATAATTTCCTATTTTTAGAATTGAAGCCATTAGATGCGAAAAAAAGAAGTATCAAGACAAAATAGTGGGTTCATCTAGTCCCTCGGTCGAGGTAGTAAACGTTTTCGCGATTTATGTTTATAATTGAGGCTACCCTAGATAGTGGATCGAGAATTTATTTCATTTGGTAACTACTTACTGGTCCCTCACAGCACCGCTCTGAAATATGTGAAAAGCTATACTAACAAAGTCATAATTTTCAAGAAAAAAAGTATAATTTTTCGCCCCTAATTAGATTCCGCCTGTGGCAAATGCATCTTTCGCTATGCCCTAGATTCGGCTCTGCTCAAACGTCTAGTTTGGACTGGTGACGAATCCGATGTCAAAATAAATTCTGTCCGATCGGCCGTCAGAGGGCACGATAACTGTCAAAGGGAGAAAGCTGGGGCCTTGAAACTTTCAGGATAGGTCGCGCAGGAAAATGTGGTGGTCGAGTTCATTAATGGGTCAAATCGGCCAAATGGTTTCGGAGTAATGGTCATTTGAACGTATGAGATCATTACCTCATTATCTCAAGAACTACTAACTACAATTAATGAAGCGATCTGATTGAAACTTGGTAAAAAAAAATTTTCTCGAAAACTATTCCTCAAACTCCAACAAAATTCTATATTTCACAATAGTGTACTCTAAATTCAAGTCCGATCCTTTGGGAGATATTGAGAGAAAAAATATCAAATTTCGTGATTTTTCCTGTGTATCGTTGTTATTTCGGTACAACTCAAAAATAGCTGATCCAATGGTGATAAAGGTTGGAAGATAGTTGTAAAATTCTAATGCACAACTTAGTGATGATCGTGTTCTCGGAAATTTTTTTTGGAAAACAATTTTTCTACCAGAAAATCTTCACCAGATTTCGATGAATTACATGGTTGTTTTCTTGGTATTGTTGTTATTTCCGGAATAACTCGATAATTACTGGTACACTTAAGACGAAATTTGAAAAATAAATGAAAAACAATAATGCATAAGTTTGTGGAAAATTCCGAGATGATAGTTTTAGTAGAACAATCAGAAATTTTTTTTTTTAATTTTGCTAGCAAATGATAATAACTTAACTAATGCCTTGGCAACAAATTTGAACATGTGCGTAAAAACTGCTGACTTTACACGTCAGTGGTTCTCAAGAATTATTTATTATTATTCCATTACCTTTTCTCCCATCTATTGCTACTGCTTTCTGTTGAACACATTTCTTTCACAGTTTATGATTGTTTATAGTTTCACTTTTTGCGCGCATGTTCTAGGGGAACAGCGTGCTTTCGTTTTGTCCAAATGTCTGTAACTTTGGATTATTGGGCCGAAAATGGTCTCAATCGACTAGGTTGGACTCACTGATGACGAATCCGGTGTCAAAATCGATTCTGTCCGGCCGGACGGCCGTAGACACGATAACTGTCGACAGAAGCAAGCTAGCAACTTGAAACTTTCACGATAGGTTGCGCATCAGAATGCCGCGGTTAAGTTCGTTAATGGACCAAATCGGTCGAATAGTTTCCGAGTTATAAGCACTTGAAATTATTTATTTTTTATTTCAGAAACTACTTGAGCGATTAGATTCAAACTTGTTAGGTGGAGTATTACGATGCGCAACTTTGAGCCCAATTTCGTCAGGATCATATTGTCAGCAAATTTCGAAAAAAAATTTTTTTAAGTTTTTTTTTCAAAAATTTTTTTTTCCGGAAACCATTCTGTGTCATAAGAACAATTTAAAAAAAAATTTCTATGATTTTCTCATCATATCATCCTCATTAAATTCTGTATGAAACTTCGGACTGTTATTTTTCGATGAAGTACTGGATTTCAATTCGATCTGATCTGTATTTTTGGAAATATTGGAAAAATAAAATTTTGATTGGGTATATCTACGGAATCATTGGGTGGATTTTACCCATTCACGAATTCGGCCTTCGTAATTAAGGTCCAAAACTTCTCTACAAATATCGAGTTTCTAAGTTGTTTCTTTCGGAAGTTATTGTGTTTACGCAGTCGGCCGTTAGGCTGACCGTTAACACAATATCTTCCGGAAGAAACGACTTAGAAACTAGATATTTGTAGAGTAGGTTTGGGGCTTAATTCGAAGGTCGAATTCGTGAGTGGGTAAAATCCGCCCAATGATTCCGTAGATATACCCATTCAAAATTTTATTTTTCCAATATTTCCAAAAATATAAATTAGATCGAATTGAAATCCAGTAATTCATCAGTAAAAATTTCAAAAAGCACTGCCGTGAAGGCAGCAGCTTTTGCGTGCATGTTCAAATTCGTTGCTGAAGCGGTCATCTACATTGAACATGCGCGCAAAAGTTGCTGCCTTCACGGCAGTGCTTTTTGAAATTTTTATATTATTGCATGAATCAATCCAGGAGTCTTGAATTGCTATTTTTTAAGAGAAGTGGAGATATCTTTACTGTGAATAAATTCTCACAAAAAGGAATGAAATATTCTCATTTAGAGTAGTTCAATTGTAATTTTTTATTTCATGAAAACAAAAAGATAAAAAAACAAAAATTATTTTACAAATAGGTTGTTAAAAGAATATTCCAACAAATATTACAAACCTGAAGGGAAAATAATATAATATATCATTACAACTCAAACAATACTGTACAATTTTAGCATTCTCTCTTTCTGTAATTAGTTTAAAAAATATGGTAAGAATCATGGAATAATTAAATTACAAAGAGAAATATTTCATAGAAAATTTTCAAATGGCTTAATAGTATTTCAGAATAAATTAATTAAAAACTTTGTCCAAGAGCGAAAAATTTCATCGGTTACTTCAACATGAAGTAAGTCAGTTTCGAGATACAAAAACCATGATTATAAGTATCGCCGAAGGGGAAAATTTTAGCTACATTATTTCCTACAAAAACTTCAGAACTCACTTTGTCTTTCTATTTATTGATTGAACCTTACTCGAAGGTTGAATTTCACGAGTAAAAACCCTTGGAGAATAAATTTATTATCAGTCCTTTGCCACTAAATAAGAAAAATTCGAAATAATATCATATCTACACAATACCAGAAAGCGATTTCAAAGGTCCCGTTTTGACATTGAAAACGAGTTTGAAGAACAATCCAATTATTCAATTGAGTGATTTTGTTGAAGTAACTTCGATAAAACAAAATTGAAATTTTGACCAGATTTGAATCCCATAGTTCAAATCTCGTTTTCAACGTTAGAAACAGAACCCGCCTAGTTCATCTTCAAACCTGCAATATGCAGCAAGGTTCAACGATCATTTCATTGGTATATTTCTGAATCGCAGTCTGGTGATCATAAAATTTCTTGAACGAACATCAATTGCTGTGGCAGTTTTCATCTTGCGAAACATGATTGCTATCTGTGGTGGCTTGCTTCGTAGTTTCTTGAACTGGAGGTTTGAAAGCGGCAGAATATGGAAATTGTTTGCGACACTTATTCACGAAATCTTCTATTTGAGCTTCACAACTACCAAACGCCCCTTTTCTCAATGATTGTAAAACGTTGGTGCAATTCTGAAACAGAAAAAAAAATTTGAACATCACAAAGGATTTTGAGTTACAGAATCTCAGGTGGATTTTTGTCTAATTGCAAATGCGATCTCTATAATTGAGTTAAATGTTTAGTCTGTAAGTAATTTCTTTCTGAAAATATTCAAATCAGCGCAACGGTCACAATATCACATAAGCCAAGGCCAAAGGCCGAGGGCTATTATTCTTGAGCAATACACTTAAAGGATTCTCTATGACAAAATTTTGAGGATTTATCAAGGCCCGAGGGGTATTCGATAAGATAATTTTTTACTTTGTAGATTTCAAAAAATTGATTATCAATCGGATGTTCAATTTGAACTTGATGATCCTCTTTGTCGAAAACACCAAACTGAAAACACCACATGTAGGGTATTGTCGCTGTAATCCATAGGTGATTGGATGAAATTTGACACATGACTCAAAATTAAGTAATTTGATTGGTTACTGCAGTTAGTAAAAACTTATAAGTGGAAGGTGTAGACATATAGTATTCTATGCATCTTGCGTTATTCTAATAAGAAGTCAGATGTATAGAAATACATCCTCAAGCTCAATACGTTAATTTCATTCAAACAGAAACGACTCTGTTGGCTCAATGCATGGCTGCTTCATATCAAACTTTCACGAATATTGTCATCCTGACATAATATATGTCACAAGTTTTTCAATTTATTCCCGATATTTTGTTAGATTTCTAGTGTGAAATATCCAATTATGGATCTATGGGAGATGATTCCCCAATATAAGGGGCCTGTAGCGTTCTTTGTTTATCTGAGGATCTGAAAATCATCATTTGGAGGACCGGACCTGGTCGAAAGACTCTCCCGGTCAGAGAGCAAATGTATACTCCATTCACTTTTATAAAGTATCCCGGTTTGCCATGACATCCTGACAGATTTCACCGTGTATATTTAGAAAATGTTAGGTTATAGTCCTCTCTACAAAGAGGTCATAATAATTACTTATTTTTCAAAATGTCAATCTATATTTGGAAAGTAATGAATTTGAGAAAATATTATGTGAATTCAATAATTCCAAAGACCTGGAGAATGTCGAAGAAACTTTTTTCCCTGTTAATACTGGAACCTATATAAACATGGGTGGAAGATTCAGTTATACTTTTTTCTTGTACGGAAATCAAGAATCGAGTGTTTTGTAATTTTACTGAAAAATGATGGATAGAGTAGTCCGTTACTTCGTGATAGTTCATTCGAAAAAACATAAAAGTTCTCGAATAACCCTGCAGTGAAACTTCTAAACGGACAGACGGACCTATGGAATTCCCTATTTCCCTACTAAATTCTCAAGAAAATAAGCCTACAGAAGTCATTTAAATACCTAGTTGCAAAACTTGAAATATTCCAGTATGAAAATGTAGTTGTACTACGAAACCTGTGTCACAGTTAACCTCGAAAGAACTAACTCCATTTACAAAGTTCTTGGGGATCTACGTGAATGATCAACATATTCCTAAACTGGGGTGCAGCTCAGCTTCAGTCTATTATTTTTGGGTGTAATGACAAGATTTCTGGATGAATTCTACATGAAAACTACCTATCATGCAGTATTCGAGTCAAAAGCAAGATATGGAATTATGTTTTATGGACATACTTTAAAGTCAACTCAAATATTCAATTTCCAGAAAAAAGCAATTCCTAAAATATTAGAAAAAATGGAATTGCTTCTTCAAATTACTTTAGGTACTTTCAATTTCGATTTCGAATCAAAGCGAAATGTTAATTTATTAGTTTATTATGGCTGGAGCTGAATTGTTATTTCTTATTGAAAGAGAATAGAAATTGGCAACGTCGCGTCGAATTATTTTGACATTGTCGATATTTCAGGAGCGCCAACCTGCCTTGGTTTTAGTTACAAAAACATGATAGGCCTAAATCATGGCCAACTGGGCTACTTTATAAAAGTGAATGGAGTATAGGTAATTTTATTTACTGTTTCCTGCTCGTTTTCTGTCCCTCTTTCTGTTACAGATATTATGTCAAGAGATTTTATCAAAATAAATTCAAGATGACGCAAAAATTATTTTCCAATGAAAAAGATGTCATCAATGTTCTCCAAACAAATTACAACACTTATATGGGGAGACAGAGTTTTCGCTGAGGTTTTTATCTGTGCTCTTGTATCATACGGAAAAATGTATGGTACACAAAATGTAATGCTCGCTCTCAAAAGAATATATACGAATATTGTCGCTTTCTATCGATAAAAAATCAAAATAATTACCTTTAAATTGATATCAGTATATTTATTATTGTCCAAACAGGTAACCAGCTCTATTGCGGCATTCTGGGTCTCCTTGTCCAAGAAATACATCATAGAAGCACCTTCCAAAGCGGCCTCTAAACTATTCGAGTGTCGCTTCAGGAAATCAGCGTTTAAAGTTTTCGCATTCTTCTCTCCGAAAAATTCTTTGGTCTCTTTGTCCACGACTTCGATAACGGCAGGGTCCCAGTCGCTCCTGTTCTTCGAACAGACTTTGTGGAAGCGAATCAGACAGCTGTGGAGACGAGGATTTTCAGGATCCAGCCTGAAGCATCTCTTCAGGGATTGAAGCATAAGAAGCACTTTGTCTGAAACATCGCTCAATCTTAGTGAATCTTTGCGTTGGGAAGTTTAAATTTCGTTAGGACTATTCCAATCAGGGGCGCAGCCAGGGGGGGGGGGGGCGAGGCGATATAATTTATTTATAAATTTGATGAAAATTAGGATATATATGAGATTTTCATATGAGATATGCGATGACTAAATTATGTACAATCTTGTGGTGGAAACAAAGATCAGTGTTTCAATAGTTAAGTATAGTGAAATATTATTTTCTTTACAGTATTGCTGCATTGAGTACCAAATCACAAGAATTTGTTGAGTAAATGAGTTTTCTCAATCAAGAGTCATTGAATTACAAGCAACGACTTTATATTATACTATACAGTAAAATAAAAATAGTGGCCCGTGTTGAACTAGTAAACAAAGTGCAGAAGTGTATTAGCAATTTGAGAAATATTTGAATGCTTATAACTATGTACTCGAGCTGTATCTGGAAAAATACTTAATGAAAAAAGTATTTTATTTGATGAGTAGAATCTACAATTGAAATTGATTTATCATTAAACACTCACTCTGTAAGTGAAGGATATATTGAAAAATAAAAATGAAAATTGAGTATCCAAATATAAAAAGGTAACTTACTTTTCCTATAATATACTTCAAAGGCCATAAGATGCGTTTCTATTCTATTATTCGCTAATGTTTGCAGTGGTTGTAGGAATTTGATAGCTTGTTCTAGAGGTTTATCAGCCTGAAAATAAAAAAATATTATAACTTATCTTGAATTTCTGCTTTCGAACTTTAATGAGAATATGTGTGTCAGTCGGTAGGTCTTCGAATCATTCTATCAAGTTTTTGTAACTCTATAACTCTAGCCCACATTTTTCAATTATACGAAGCTACAACCTAACAAAACGCGTCATGTTTAAACTCAAAATAATTAAAAATCAACGAATATGTGGTTTATTCAAGTAATATACAATGGATTTCTATCAACTAAGGGTCAACACAATTCGAAAATTATACAGGGTGGAATGGGTCAAACTTCTATGGCCAACCTACAGACATTATAAAAGTGAATGGAGCATATATTCCACTCTGTATAATTGGTTTCGTGCGTCATTTGACATTTGTCATACGTTGAAGGTAAAACAACCTCACTTACCCGCTTTGTTTATGTTATGACGTACAGCATTTTCAACAATTTCAGGATAAATTCACAAGTTAAAATGATTTATATTAATAGAATTGGTGAATAATTAGGCCTAGTTACTGTTTCGTTGTGAAATACAACATAAATACACCGAGAGACGAAGGAATCCGTTTTTTCAGATATATTGTAGTGTAGACTTTATATTTGAATATTTACATTATTGACCCATTCCCCTAAGTTTTATCTGGTATTCGAAGAAATAGAATACTATGAGAACTATCCCAGAGAAGGTAAACATTCTATATTTACGCCATAAATTGAAAAAACTGTTCTGACAAAGTAACAAACTATGGTAGAGTTTGTTGCAGGCATTTCCACACTGGTTAAGGAATTATGTTCGACTATCTATTTAATTTGTTCTGTTTAATAAGTTGACTCATGATGAGATAAGTATGATAAGAATATTTCGTGTTCGTTATACACATTTCAAGAATTATATCTTCTCGACACTACAATAGCTGGCGTTATGAATGGCAAACCCATCCTGAATGGTTACCACTCGCATCTCCATATAATATATATGGGCAATTCGTTATGTGATAGATTTGTCAAAATATTGCATGCATTTTATAATAATAATGAACCAGATAAGCTTCTCTATTCTCAACCGAACACGTTCTGATGTGGCTCGACTACTTAAGGATGGAACTTCTACATTTTATTGTTTGTAATATGTTTCGAATTGACCTTATTGTCAATTATTAAAGATTATGAAAGCCCTAATGTTGCATCTGCATAATAAAAGTGCATTATTTTATATGGATAGTAAAGAATTTTTTGAGGATGAATCGAAATCGGTGTTCAAGGAAAAAATTTCATATGAATTATTTTATTTGTAACATATATTCAGTATAATACATATATAATTGAAGATTATGATAGCACTGACATAGCAACTGTAGACCAATATTGTAGTAATTTGATAATTTGCAACATAGAACGTTATTTGAAATAGTACTGAGAAGTTCTCTGGAACCCATTTTTTCTCCATTCCATACATTTGTTGGATTTCATTCTGCTGTTTATTTTCAGGAATTAATGAGCTAAACATTTTACTATTTCATTTTCAATAGTTATACCTATAATAAATGCTATCTCTGATGTGGATACTCTAGGCTTTAGAAGACAAGGATACATGCCGCAATTTTCATTAATATCGTTTTGAACAATTATCATCTGAGATTGAATATCAGTTAATCAGATCCATTATCACAAAATTTCACTTGTAAAATTAATAAAATCACTAAAATCTCCAAATAATCGCTCTTCGCCAATGTAAACAAAGCGAATGTATTCCTTGGTCTCTCGGTGTATTTATGTTGCATTTCACAACGACACAATAACTTGGCCTCACGGGTCTAGTAATTCACCAATTCTATGAATATAAATCATTTTAACTCGTGAATTTATCCTGAAATTGTTGAAAATGCTGTATCTCATAACATAAACAAAGCGGGAAAGTGAGTCTGTTTTACCTCCAACGTATGACAAATGTCAAACAACGCACGAAACCAATAATACAATATTAGGTTATTTCATTTTCAGTCAGATAACCACGCGGCGTTGTCCGTCCTAAACAAGTCGTAGAAATTACCTATGAGAAGAGTTCTTGATAAAAATATGCAAAAACTGACAACATGTAAGCATTCACTTTTATAATCAGTCGGTAGGTTATGAAAGTTTGACACATTTCACTGTGTATATTTCAAAATGTGAAGTTCAATGTGTATATCAGAAAAATGTGAAGTTTGATCACCAGATATTTTATCTTACCCTTTCTAACTTTTCTGGTATCAGTTCGTCCAACTGTGGCGCGTCAGCTTCGACATCTCCTTGCTGTCTAGATTTGTGATGTTGGTCTCTCTTTATTTGGGCTTCTTTCGCTTGCGCGCTTTCCTGTTCCGCCTTTCGCTTTGCTTTCCTCTGCTTGCTTCTCAACTTTTTCAGTTCGGAAGGCGCTAAATTTTCTGGAAGAAAATACAAGAATAAGCTAAGGGTATTCTGATTAATCAAGATAACAGAGCGTCGCGTTTTTTATTTCGTATTGTTAAATTCATGATGAGCCTCTTTTGGAGATTGTAAACTTTATCATAATAAATTAATTATATTTCTGTCGGAAAAAGGCTGCAATTATTATTTATTATTTCCTCAGTTAAATAACCCAATACCATTGATATCTTAAATGAAACTTAGATATTATTCATAACTCATTGGTTTTTCACAACACAACACATTCTTTATAACCCAGGGACCACTGGTTGGAAATCATCCGGGTGAAAATTTTTAGGTTGAGTGATGCAACAGTAATTGTTTTGAGTTTTGAGCCCTTAGAGTACAGGGTGGGCAAAATTCGTTGTCTACTGAAGGGATCTCGAGAACTATAGCAGCAAGAAGAAAACTGATAACACATTCTCGGGCTCTTTTTTCCTGACTAATCCGAATCTGAAAACAGATCCAGCTTTTCGTTCATAGAACTTGAGTTATGAGCGAAAATTGGGAAATTGTCATTTTCAATAATGCTGAATAACTCGCTTGTTTGAACTGTTTGTATTCGAAATCTGTTGATACATTCTACAGGCACTTTTTTAGGAGTAATTCAAATATAATATGACTGAATTTTTCTATCCAGAAATTTGCGAGACATGAGAAGGATTTTGAATCTTTCAAATGTAAACTATAGTCGAAAGTTCTCTTATCTTGCTACAAAATTTTTGCTGATTTCAAAAATGTATCATATGTCGCATTTCACATTAATATTACATGAGAAAAAATTCAATACTTTTTTCCTGCTTTTCTATTCACTGTTGAATTATGAGCAGGCTGACGTTACCATAGCGACGATTGAATATGCATTATCTTTGTGTGAACTTGCGCCTCTATGACTGGAATCGGCGATTGCTGAAAAAATATTTCTATGGTTAATTTGTCATAGTTCTTAAGATTAGCACTAGCAAATCTTTTTATTATCTATCACTTATGGCCCCTGTCATTTTTTTTGGTCCATCACTAAGGTTTATAATAATAATAATAAACCAAAAAATCAGGTGAGGTTAGGAGCTTTTGATAGCTAGTTCGAATTAGTTGCCTAAGGGGTCACCCTTCCAAGTATCGACCCCGACAAACGCAGCTTTACTTCATTACAGAAAGATTCTACGACCTTATAATCATATGGTACTCACAAAATTCTGCATGAACCTTCAATACGTGAATAGATTTTGAACCGAATTTCGACAAGCTCCTGACCCCAGGATGTGTTTTCTCATTTGTGATCACTTTTTGGTTGATACTTCATTAGCTTCTTGTGCTTCAAATTTTTATATAAATACCCTTATCATGAAGAAAATGATATTATAATTCCAGCTTCATATGCAATGATACTTCATGTGCTTTATAAATATTAACATAAATAGCGAAAGATCGTGATGCGTATTTCCACATTGTGGGTGGATATCAATTCCAATCAACCGAGAAATCCATGTCAAAAAGGTGAAGAGCAAGGTGATGAACTTACATATCTTTACGTCTAGCTTTAGCGGAAGATTGAATAATCATGACTTGTTTAATCGTATATAGCGAGAGTTGCTTCACATATACAGTGCGCTTCAAAATTATGGAACAAATTCATTTTCTCAGAAGATGAATATTCGACAACAAAATCCAGAAACAGATCAATTTTTGTTTAATTTTTACCAAATTTTTATGCATTTTTGAAGGATTTTTGTTGCACCTTGTGCCATCCTCATCGATCCCCTAAATTTTTTGAATAGGGAAAGTGGGTCATGTGGTACTTTTTGGCAAGGTCTTTGTATCTTCCTTACAGGCGTGCAGAAATTTTTAATAAAAAATTTCTTTTTGAAAAATTATGTGCATTTTGTCATGGCTCATTTTCTTTGAGACGATGGTACCTGATGAAATTTGTCACCGAATGAAAGTCGACCATTACAGTTTTGACCATGCACAACTTTCAACCCCTTTCAACCACCTCACGTGAAAAATTAGAATGTATGAAACACTGCGCTTCAGTTATGATCTTAAGTAGGTATGTAAGTACGTTTCTATTGAAGTTGAAACGTACGTTTCTACTGAAGTTGAAAGTTGAAGTTGAATTTAAAAAAAAAAAAATTTTTTTCTTGAAAATTTCTGCACGAATGTAAAGAAGATACAAAGACCTTGCCAAAAAAGGACCACATGACCCAGGTACCCTATTCAAAAAGTTTAGAGGGTTGATGGGGAAATCCTTCAAAAATGCATAAACATTTGGTAAAAGTGAAACAAAAATTGACCTGCTCCCGGATTTTGTTGCCAAATATTTTTCTTCTGAGAAAATGAATTTGTTCCATAATTTTGACGCGGACTGTATAGCTGTTCTCGAAGGCGAATTAATAATTTACTATTTGAGATCACTGTAAGATTACCTAATGAACAATGCAGGAGCAATACAAATGATAAAGAAAGCGGACTGTGACGTTTCAGAGTACAAATCTGACTTTTTCATCAAACGAAGCAAAAAATTTCAAGGATTATTTTCTTTCGATTTGAGACTTTTATCTAGAATATAAGTTGAGGAGTACATTGAATATAAAAAGAATATGTCTGAATAAGTAAATAGGAGCAATTCTGTACTATTTATATTTGAAGCAGAGATATAGTGATATGTTTTTCATTAATTTTCAATTATGGGAAGCCATTATTTTATTTTCCGATTTGGATTGATACTGTCCTAGATTAAATTAACCTAACCTAGGACCTAAACAAATCAGAAGAAGAAATTCAAGTTCACCATCCCAAAATTGAACTTCTTCTGAATATAATAAAACTAAACTAACCTAACCCACGACAGAATTCATGATATTACTCGATCATTATTTTAAGTACTACATTTTCAAGTAGTATGCGCACATCTTCTTTTGATTTCTACTTGTCGAATCCCAAATAATACCCAGGATCCTTTAATGAAGTCGGAACTGTATTCAAGTTTCGATAACTCTCTCAAAATCCTTCCTTATTGTCCGGCTCAACGTGACCAATTTTGGTAGAAATCTACTTTTTTGGTAGATTTTCGGTATAATTTCATCATTGTTAGTAGACAGAAATTGAGCAGTAGATTTTGGTAGTATTTCGAACTATTTTAGTAGAATTCTACTTTCAACTGTTGAAGCAGTAGAACGCTTCTGTCTGACATGAGAAGTGGCACAACCTAACCTAGCCTAACTATAATCGCATGAATTATGTGAAAAAATAGCACAACTCTTATAGATGGCTCCTACTGACATTGGGGTATTTCTTTAATCCCGTCACACTCAATAAGTATATCGTATTGCCCATCATATGTGCGTGTGTGCGCTACATTTTCCCGCATTTTCATCGTTTCCATCCGAAACGGAAGAGCCTTTCATTTCGGTGAATATATAAGAATATCTGCGGAATCATTGGGTGGATTTTACCCATTCACGAATTCGGCCTTCGTAATTCCAGTCCAAATCTTCTCTACAAATATCGAGTTTCTAAGTTGTTTCTTTCGGCAGTTATTGTGTTTAAGGTCGGCCGTTATCTTCTAGAAGAAACGACATGGAAACTCGATATTTGTAGAGAAGATTTGGATCTTAATTACGGAGGCCGAATTCGTGAATGGGTAAAATCCGCCCAATGATTCCGTAGATATACCCATTCAAAATTTTATTTACTCAATATTTTCAAATATACAGATTAGATCGAATTGAAATCCAGTACTTTATCGAAAAAAAACCTAGAAAAGCACTGCCGTGAATTAAGGCAGCAGCTTTTGCGCGCATGTTCAAATTCGTTGTCAAAGCGGTCATCTCTATTGAACATGCGCGCAAAAGCTGCTGGCTTCACGGCAGAGCTTCTCTAACTCTATTTGCTTAGTGAATGTTAATTGCTGCGATATTTTTTCAAATTGCACGAAACATTAAAGTTTTCTACTTTCCTTCCAATATAAAGTGCTAAAGATTGGTCTTAGGTAGAAGTAGATTTTTAGTAGATTTCTGTAATTGACTAGGTAGAAAAAGTTACATTTCTACAGAAGGTTTGGTAGATTCTGAAAAAAATAATTGGTCACGCTGGTCCGGCACCCCATATCTGAGTTTTTCGGACATAAAACTGGAGCACCCTATATGGGTACTCAAATCTTAAGGTAAAATTGACGGCGTAATATCATCGCGGCATTACCAAACTGGGATTCAAAATTGCCGTTTCAAAATCACCTCGCTTAGCCATTTTTCTGCAACTCGAATAATATAGGTTAGATCGAACGATTATCCTGTCACCGTTTGAATAATGTATAGACAGACCGCCCAATATCGATCGGAATATTCAGCACATGTGTCATTTGAAATGATAATTTCGTGTCGATATTCAGATTCGTACAGGATTTGTAGATTGCGATCGCAATTCGTATCACGCAGTTCGTCGTCTGACCTATCGTTCGGATCTCTGTAGATCCTTCAATACTTTTTCGGTTTTTGCGCACGTTGCATTTGATTGGCAAGCGTGTGTGTGGATGGAATGAGGTGTGCAGAATCCGATTTCGAAATGTGCATGTACTATTCATAAGGTGAATGGATAATGATGCTATTTTTTCGGCCATTCCTGAATTCCGAAGACACGTAGGTAACTATACATGGTGTCGACTAAACTGACTGAAATGGTCTCAAACGAATAGAATTGGTTGAACTCGCTGATAAAGAAGCCGATGTCGAACTCAATCGTCCGGCCACTCAGAAAAAAAAAACCTTTCAAATTAAATATGTACATATTCTTGAATGAAGTTATCTTTCCCCAAGAATATTAAATTCGAGATTACCAATATTACGTCTAATTTCAACTTATTTCGTTGTTTGCCTGTTTACACGGATTTTCTTGAACTTAATTTAGTTGAACCTAAACTCTCCGTACTCTACCTTTTATTAAACAATTTCAGCTTATCATAGTTCGCTCGGATCAAGAATATCATTTCTTCTCGAAAGTGTTCTGGTGACGAAAGCACTCACACGTGACCTCCTCGACCAATAAACGGTATACTGCTAAGTTTTATTCTAATTGTTCTAGTAATTCCTGAAACAATGGGGTAAGAACTCATTCGAAAATAACGGACATTTGGAGAAAACGATAGCACTCTGTTCCCTAGAACAAGAACGCAAAAAATATTCAGATATTGAAAATGTACGATATTTGATTTCGACAGTCGTTTTTTCGAAACATAGGTAGACTGCATGAAAAGTATATCAACAAACGGTCCGTAACGGAAAGCAGAATTACAATGGGCAAGACCGTGAGCGTATTACGCAGCGATGATTGTTGCACTAATAATTTCCAATTAACATATTTCCATATTGTTAATTTATATATCGGAGAATTTTTATTCGGTATTGTTCGTAACGTTGCCACACAGCTTCAGGTTGAAAATCAACAGGAAAGTTCGAGCGGATCGAAGGTGAACATTTTCGACATAGCAACGAAATGACACAGATCCAATTCAATTTAAAATCTATCCATGGATAATTCTTCTTATTGACACTATCCATCTTCAACCAAGTTTCATTTCGATCAGATAATTTTTTTTTTGAGTTATTGAAAAATCAGAATCCCAAACGGCTGTAATACAAAAGCCTTTCGGCAGATTTGGCCCATTAACGAACTTAACTGAGATATTCAGGATTTAAACCGTTCCTGAAAATTTCAAGACTCTAGGTCCTTCCTTTCGAAAGTTGGAGCACATACGGACAGCCGGCCGGACAGAATTGAATTTGACCACGGATTATTCTTCAGGGAGTCCAACCTAGTGGTTTGAGACCGATTTCAGCTCAAAATCGGAAAATTACAGACATCGTGACGAAATGATAACGCGCTGTTCCCTAGAACGAGCGCGTAAAAATGAAGAAAAAAGTCAAGAATTAATTTTTACTCTCTTAGTCACCTGATACTTTTCAGATACCTCACGGAATTCACGAAATACCTGCCGGTAATTAAGATACTCAAGATACTTTCCGGTATTTAAGATACTCAAGATACTTTTCGGTATTTAAAATACTTAAGATCGGATTTTAAGATTCCTTTCGGTACCTAAGATACTTTTTGGTATTTAAGAAACTTAAGATCGGATTTCAAGATTCCTTTCGGTATCTAAGATACTTTTCATTATTAAAGACGATTGAAGCTACTCAAGATACTTCTCGGTTTTTAGGATTATTTACGGATCGGAGATACTGTTTGGTATTTAAAATAATCAAGATACTTTTCAGCAACCAACATTATTTTCGACACTCAAGATATCCTGACATACTTTTGTAAGATACAAGATACACTTGGAAAAGTATTAAAGATAATAGTTACTAATTCCAATACAATATAGGAACTAAGTTTTCGTAGACTAACATAGATACTTTTTTCCGGCAGCAGTTATCGTGGTGTAAAGGAGATATTTAAGATCGGATTTTAAGATTCCTTTCGGTATCTGAAAAACTATTGGTATTCAAGAAACTTAGGATCGGATTTGAAGATTCCTTTCGGTATCTGAGATACTCTTCAGTATTAAAGATATACTTGTCGGTATTTAAGATCCTCAAGATACTTTTCGGTTTCTAGGATTATTTTTGGTATCTGAGATATTTTTTCGTATTCAAAACAATCAAGATACTATTCGGCATCCAAGATAATTTTCGACACTCAAGATATACTTGTCGGTATTGAAGATACTCAAGATTCTTTTCGGTATCTGAGATACCTTTCGGTATTCAAGATATACTTGTAGGTATTGAAGATACCCAAGATTCTTATCGGTATCTGATATTCTTTTGTAAGATTCAAGATACACTTTCTTTTGAAAAGTATTTGAGATAATAGTTACTACCTCCAACTCAATATACGAACTTAGTTATCGTAGAGTAACAGAGATACTTTTTCCGACAGCTCTGTCAGTAACGACCTTTTTGAACCGAACCGAACGCTGAACAGACATTTTTAGCATAGGCAACTATAAATAGAATTGTGAAACCAATCGACTATACCCGTTTAAGATCATTGAGGGGATTGCCACTTAGCATAAGAAAAACAAACACCCCTGAAATCAAAATAGGTCTACTTCGGCTTTTTCTTGGACAACTAACCTTCAGGGAATCCTGTATATTATAGCAAAATCTCAAGCAATGATTTCCCAATTCTCAAAATCAACATCTTTTCTGTCGATAAGTCGCTATTTCTCGAAGTCCCGGAAAGTTCGAAACCATTGTGCAAGTCATGTTTCACTTAAACTGACCTCTCGGTACGAAAAAGAAAGGCATCCGAAACATTTGAACGAAACGGTTCACTACAATGGACTATATGAAATCGTGATACATTCGGAGCACTATATACCGAGTGGCGCAACAAAGAGAAATAATAAATTATCGAGATTGAACGAATGTGCAACCGTTCGAAATTGAATTTTTTTTTCGGTGCATTAATGGGATATGGATCGGGTTGTAATGGTGGCTTTGAGAACGAACGTGTCGACGTGGGAGAGTGCAGATTGGCTGTGATTTATTGGTAATATTGGGGCGAGGTCATTACAGTCATGAATGAAGAATGTGAATGCAGGACAACACTAATAATATTGATTCTACAAATTTTCAAATACTTCCTTTTATTTGATTTGACTGTTTTTGTGGCCATGTTCTAGGGGAACAGCGTGCTATCGTTTTGTCCAAATGTCTGTAATTTTCGATGATTGAGCCGAAAATGGTCTTAAACGACTAAGTTGGACTCACTGATGACGAATCCGGTGTCAAAATCGATTCTGTCCTGCAGCCGTCACCAAGATAACAGGCGTACGAGTGAGCTAGCAACTTGAAACTTTCAGGGTAGGTCGCGCATTGGAATGCCGCAGTTAAGTTCTTTAATGGGCCAAATCGGTCGAATAGTTTAGGAGTTATAGCCACTTGAAATTTTGAAGATATTTATTTTTTATTTCAGAAACTACTTGAGCGATTGAATTCAAACTGGGCAATAAGGTGGAGCGTAACGACACGCAACTTTGAGTCAAATTTTGTCAGGATCATACTGTCAGTAAATTCAATAAAAAAAAATTTTCAAATTTTTTTTCCAAAAATTTTTTTTTTTTTTAAAACCGTTTATCATATCCAGAAAAAAAACCACTCGGACTTTGAGCTTCATATTTCACAGCATTGTACCAAATTTTAGTTCGATACGATTATAAGTTTTGGACATATCGGGAAAAAATATGTCAAATTTCGAGGTTTTTCCTCGATATCGTTGCTTTTTTCGGTAAAACTCGAGAAATACTGATTCAATCCTGATAAAACTTCGTAGCTAGTTTGAATATGCTGAAAGGCAACTTTATGCAAAATTTCGTGATGATCGTGTCATTAGAACAATTTGAAAAAAAAAACTGTGATTTTCTTATCATATCATCCTCATTAAATTCTGTATGAACCTTCGAACTGTAATTTTTCGATGAAGAACTGGGTGTCAATTCGATCTGATCTGTATTTTCGGAAATATCGGGAACATAAAATTTTGAATGGGTATATCTGCGGAATCGTTGGGTGGATTTTACCCATTCACGAATTTGGCCTTCGTAATTAAGGTCCAAACCTTCTCTACAAATATCGAGTTTGTAAGTTGTTTCTTCCGGAAGTTATTGTGTTTACGCAGTCGGCCGTTAGGCCGACCGTAACTGTGTACCAAATTTCAGTTTGATACGATTATAACTTTCGGGGATATTAGAAAAATGTAAAATTTCGTGGTTTCTTCCTCGATATGGAAATTATTTCCGAAATAAATAAAAAAAAAACTAATTCAATCATGATGAAACTTGGTAACTAGTTTGAAAATGCCGATAAACAAGTTAGCGCCAAATTTCGTGGGAATCGTGTGATTAGAACAATTAGAAAAATAGATACAATTTTTTTTGTTAAACTTTCAATATTCTATGATCTTCTGATCTTATTTTCTTCTCGGAACTCTGTATGAACCTTCAAGCTGACACTTTTCAATTGATTACTGGATTTCATATGTTCGATTTTATATGTATTTTCGGAAATATTGAGAAAATAAAAGTTTGAATGGGTATATCTGCGGAATCACTGGGTGTATTTTACCCATTCACGAATTCGGTCTTCGTAATCAGGGTCCAAACCTACTTTCTAATTTCCCTCGAATTTCTAAGTTGTTTCTTTCGGAAGTATGTCGATTTCGTGAGTGGTAAAATCCGCTCAATGATTCCGTCGACAATCTCATTCGAAAATTTATATTCCTAATGTTTCCAAAAATACAGATAAGATCGAATGAGAATCCAGTACTCAATGGGGGTTTTTGCTTTGAACGAAAATGCAGTAATTTTCATGAAAAACCTTTAGAACATCACATTTCAAACATACAATTTCAATATTATATCTTTAAAAAAATGTTTCAGCTAAAATAAAAAAATGAAAATGGAAATTTGCATTTAAAGGGATTCGTCTAGAGTGCACGATATGGCAACGTCGAATTCAGCTTCCTCGGAAAGAAAAGGACGTCAAATGTGTTACTTTGTTTAGGAAAACAGAGATAGCTATACATCGATCTGGTTAAAGTAGAAGACAAAGACCAAGGAATAGAAAAAGAAGAGCACATACTGTCATATTACTGACAAATCGCAAACGGAAATTGTTTGGTTATATTGACAAATAACACGTGTGTACCACAGAATAGGAATAAATATATCATTATTCTATAGCAGAAAAAGCTATCCTACTTAACACCGTTGTCACTTCGTGCATGCCTGGCAAATCCCAAACCCCAATTTTGAAATCTGATCTTGAATACTTTCTGAAGGTAATTTGGGAAAATGATGAATCAAACCCATAACAATTATGTTCAAATTTGCATTTGTAGTAATAACCCAAATTCAGGAAAAACCCCCACTGTTGAACAAATCATTATTTTTTATTATCTCATGATAGGTATCAATAATACAATAGTGAACTGAAAAAAAACATGTGACTTGTCCAGTTCAGGATAAAGAAAAATCAAACCTTTGAAAACGGAATTGGCCCATATTTTTCATCAACTATAAATCACCTAAGCTCCGCCAATTAAAATAATTAGTTAAGCATCGATTTTATTGTATATCCATCGGGATTTGTTTTATAACCTTAAGAATGCGGAACACAACAGATTCCACGTGCTGAAGATCAATGTAATCGTAGACAGCAGTCTCATTTATTTTATTGTTACATTTAAGATTTCACGGCCACCCACTCCTATTCACCTTCAATAAAAACCATATTCCTGGGAATGATATCACAACAGAATACCTGAAGAAATTTACAGGATATAGATTAGAAGCCTTGGAACATTTCAGATCTTTTTCATGAGGTGTTTACTTCTTTTTTAAAATTTTAATAAGATCACTTACATATGAATAAGAAGTTATTGTATGAAAGCCCTGCCTATTATCTCCGCTACTGGTGAGATTGAGACCATTTTTTTATCACCAGACGATTCAGACCCTCCTAAAACCACCATGTACAAAATATCCTTCGAAGTCACCGAATTTGATGAAACTATCGCAAATTCATGGGATTTTGGAAGACACGTTGAAGAGAAAATGGACTCTACCGCCCCTGGGGTACATTTAAGGATTTAGTTGATATCGAGTTTTCTTCATATATTGATCTCTTGAATCATAACGTTGATTTGAGACACCCCGTTTGTGTTTGTGAACAACATCAGTCGCATTACTGTTCTCACACACCTCGTATACCGCTATAAGAAGATGAGGCTTCTCTGAAAAGCCTTACGAATGCAGTAAACCGACTAGACTAGGCTATCAATGAATACTAGCGATAGATAACCCTTTTTGGGCTGATAGATTAAGATGTAAGTGCAAGAACCCTTGTTAAAAATATGGTCACAACGTCCACAAATCTTTTTAGAGCTGAATTTGAAAATTTTTCAAAAATGCCCGGAATCTTCGAAATATCACATTCACTAATTTAGCTTTGTTTCGCAACTTCCAAAAAATCTAGAAAAGCACTGACGTGAAGTCAGCAGCTTTTACGCGCTTGTTCACATTGCGAATTGGTGACTTGGAAATTTCAGTGAAATTTCAATGATATTAAAAATTTAAAAAAAAATTTTTTTTTCGAATTTTTCCATGGATAATTCTTTTTATTGACACTGCTCATCTTCCGACCACACTGCTCATCTTCCGACCGAGTTTCATTCCGACCAGATAAATATTTTTCGAGTTATTGAAAAATCTAAATTTCAAGAGGCTGCAGCACAAAAACCATTCGGTAGATTTGGCCCATTAACGAACTCAACCGAGATATTCAGGATCTTAACCTTACCTGAAAATTTCAAGACTCTAGGTATTTCCTTTCGAAAGTTACAGCGCACACGGCTGGCCGGACGGACAGAATCAATTTTGACCAAGGATTCTTCATCAGTGAGACAACCTAGTCGTTTGAGACCAATTTCGGCTCGAAATTCCAAAATTACAGACATCGTGACGAAATGATAACGCGCTGTTCCCCAGAACAAGGATGTAAAAAGCCAAAATATCGTCAGAACAAAGAAAGGAATTGGTTCATTGAGAAAAGAGACCTCCAGTAGTAATAAACTAACATAACCACATAGACCGAGTGCTTCCAAAGTAGTGACGGACGTTGTAAACTGCGAAATCGCAGATGCGGCTACCTGATACGACAAAAGCATAAACGTCATGCACATCGATCAAAGTATTCTGCACTCGAATGAAGCATTCGCAAGATGATCCTGGTAGATGGCGCGCTGTACGTAGTTATACTGCAGTATTCCATCTGACAGGTGATAAGAATCTAGATTCCTATTAGACGGTTTATCCAAGGTAAGTTGGTCTGATGATCAGTAAGAACTGTGAAACAGCTGTAATCATTTTCCTTGGATGCCGCTTCTTCGGTGTGGATGTCTTGGTTGATTGGATGATTAGCTCTGACAAGGTGAAATTTTTGTTGATTTATCGACAGATATTCGTCCTTGTGGTTATGTTAGTTTATCACTACTGGGGCTCTCTTTTCTCCATGAACCAATTCCTATCTTTGTCAGATTTTCGACGTTATCATCTTGTGGGAAACCACAGGAACCGAGTTCTTGTGGTTATGTTAGTTTATCGTCAGAATGTTTTATTTCAAGTTTAAGCTCGCCACTATTCACTACTATAGTGAATAACGGGTGCACTAGAGGCAAAAAGTGAGATGAACTACCAAATTCACGTTCAGACGTTTAGAACACGAACAGAACGATTCTTGCAAAAGTACATTATCCTTATTTATAGCAGTAATGATATCTCCACCTACTGATTCAAAAGGCCCTCCGACGTCCAAGCGAATGCTAATTCATCCGAGAAATGTGGCAACACTGACCAGATGTAATCGATACCAATTGAACCGAAGCGATTTCGTGTCAGACATGCCCGATTATGCGCTTTTTTTGCCGCAACGGACATAGTGCACCAGAAGTACGAGCGATCGAATCATATCGTACAAAAGAGGCACGCGACGCCTTGGGCTAAACGTGAACGTATCAAGGACGAGCATTAAAAAAAATTGATACAGAATGTACAAGTGCTCTGATAGAAATTGGAGAGGTACACAATGAGGTTAGGTTCGTTAATAAGCCAAATCAGCCAAACGATTTCGAAGTTATGGCCATTTGAAGTTTTGAGATTATTGCCTAAATATCCCCGCAACTAGTGAAGCGATTGGATTGAAACTTGGCAGTTAGTTGAAGCAGAAAGACGCGCGCAGCTTCAGGCTAAATTTTGACGAGATCGCACTGTCAGTAATTCAAATTTTTTTGTTGAAACGTTCGACCATATCCGAAAAAAAATATGCTCTAACCTTTAGTTCTATATTTAACAGCAGTGTACTGAAATTCAGATTCATGCCTTTATAATTTCCGGGAGTATTAGAAAAAATATGTCAAATTTCAAGGTTCTCCCTTTTGTATCGTTGTTTTTTCCGTAATCACTCGAAAGAAACCTAACTGACGTGAAGTGAGTTGATGTTTCATCTAGAAGAATATATCAAAATAGTTTCTCCTCTGAAACCCCTGTTACACTTGAATATTTCTACCCTTCAGAATTTATTCCATCTTTTATTTAATCACTTCGAAGTTTAACTTTAAAGATGATTAAATTATTCAATAAGATTGAATAATCGTGTGATGACCCAAGCGATAGCTTACCCATTTTGGACACATCAATTGAGATGGTAAATCTAGTCAAAAGAAGCAGACATCAGAGACAAAATGGTGCAGGAGCAGCATCAATCGCTTACTGTCGAATTTTGGATTTTTCGAAAAAAAGTTGAGTCTTTGAAAGATTATTTCGGTTAAACATTAATTGTCTTTCAACTTTCGACTAGAAAAGCCAAAATATCTTCTGAATTATTCCATTTCGTGCAGCAAGTTCGGCTTGGTTCACAATCTTTACAATAAGTATAGTGTTGACAGTATTAAACAATGTTCTAAGCTCGTCCTTCTTACAGCGAATCCTCAACACAATAACTTTCGAAAGAAACAACTAAGGAACTCGATATTTGTATAGTAGGTTTATACCTTGATTTCGAGGACCGAATTCGAGAATGGGTCCACCAAATGATTCCGCAAATATACCCATTCAAACTTCATTTTTCCAACATTTCCTTAAATACAGATCAGATCGAATCAAAATCCAGTACTAGACAGAAAAATTACAGCTTGAAGGTTCAAGCCAATCTCAATTGATCGGTCCAGAAAGGTTATCGATCGCCAGTAATCTATAAGAATTTTGAATCCACCCACTTAATCAATAACCAGTTCTTTTAAATATTGTACCGGACCATATTCGTAGACAGGTTGCAGTGATGAAGTTTTGGGATAAATATAATTCTTTTCAGAATTCATCCCCAATCATGTCTTATATTCCGGATTCTAAAATTGCCAGAATGAAATCTCGTAAACCTTTTGAGTTATCGGTTTTCTTTATTCCAATAAAAGTGACAAAGAAATTTGGCGTTCGGAATGGAATTCGTGTGATGTTTTCAACAGAGGACAGCTATCCTTCAAAAAAAGTTAATGGTTTCAATCTTCGTAGGAAAATTAACTGCATTTCGAATCGACTCAGAACCGGTCGTGGTCGCTGTAATAGTTTCCTCTTCAAATTGAATTCGGAAGTCCAGGGTGCGAATGCAGAGAAGAAGAGGAAACAATAGAACATGCAGTTAATAGTTGTTCGATATAAATTTGACGATGGTTTCGATGCAATTCATTCGATGTCTGATTCTTTTTTGAGATGGATCGTGAACTTCAAATTAATTTAATGAATAATAAAACAAATACTAGTTCATATTGGTTTTTTCGTCTTCTCTTCTTGTTTTCAGGTGTGATTTCGAGAAAGCAACCTGTATCGAAAAGAAAGAAGACATTCTATTTCGTTGATGAAAAAGAAGCCCTTGATTAACAAACAAAAATTTCACTACACTTATACTTATACTTGTATCATACGTAAAAATGTATGGTACTCCGTTTACATTTCCTCTTCTAATACTGTGATAGCACATATTGTTTGATATAAAAAAATGTACTGCTCATTCTCAAAAGAATATATACAGGGTGAGTCTTCAAGTTGTACATTAATGTTAACCATCATCAAATAAAACACTTTTTTCATTTACCATTTTTCCAGATTCGGCTCTGGTAAAAAGTTATAAGCATTTAAATATTCCTGAATGTGCTAATACACTCCTGCACTTCCTTTGCAAGTTCAACACAGATATCATTTACGGTGATTTGTATTGCAAAGAAATCAATCCATTACTTGAAATTCAAAGAAAAATGACTGGGAAAACTGATTTTCTCACTTAATGCTTATAATCTGGTACTTTTTGCGGTATTATTTTGGAAAAAATATTTCACTACACTTGACCATTGAAACACTAATTTTCCACATGAAATTCGTGCAATATCCAGTTGTTTCTACCATGAGATTCAACAGAATTTCAATCTTGCCCGTTCTTTTATTGAAAATTTCATAATTATTCTAATTTTCATCAAATTTATAAGTTAATTATGAGAAGTCACTCAATTAACCTAAAAATATTAATCTAACTCTAGAATTCTATGGAAAACCTGTTCCATAGCCATGGATTATGTCTATGGTCTAGTCCCGAAATAGCATAGACCTAATATTTGGTCTATGCGAATTAGATAAATATTTCTGTGTATTCTATGTTCCGGGTGAAGGTGAGCGTAGCTTAATTCACTATCTTTACTAGCTCAGGGGCGGTACAAAGAAATAAGGAAATTTCTCGAATTTTTATCAGATTTTTAACATTCAACGTTGAATATCTCGAAAAAGGTTTATTTGAGGAGAAATAATAAGGGAAAGTTAAGTATTCTAAAATGATTGAGGATTCTTAAACTGACTCAAGTTAAACTTTATCTGAATCAGTCATGCAAATTTCTATTAGTTTTATGAATCGTGGAGTCTATAACCAGAAAACTGTGAGATGATATTGATTACTGTACAATACGAGTCATAGTCGTACCGAACTGCACACCAAAATTCATTTCATTCGGAGGAATCATGTTAAAGCTACAAAAGAAATTTGGAATTTTCAACAGCCTGTATCTTTTAACCAGAGCCGAATCTCGAAAAATGAAACAAGTGTTTTATTTGCTGAGAGGAATCTAGTTAAAATTAATGTACAATTTAAAAACTCCCCCTGTATATCAATGGGTTTTTCCTGAATTTGGGTTATTACTTCAAATGCAAGTTTGAACATAATGATTATGGGTTTGACTCATCATTTTCCCAAATTCCCTTCGGAAAGTATTCAAAATCAGATTTCAAAACTGAGGTTTGGGATTTGCCAGGCATGCACGAAGTGACAACGGTGTGTAGTAGAATAGCTTTTTCTGCTATAGAATAATGAAATATTTATTCTTATTCTGTGGTTCGCACGTGTTCTTTCTCAATACAACCAAACAATTTCCGTTTGCGATTTGTCAGTAATATGACAGTCTGTGCTCTTCATTTTCTATTCCTTGGTCGTTGTCTTCTACTCTAACCAGAACGAAGAATAGCTACTTCTGTTTTCCTGAGCTAAGTAACACATTTGACGTCCTTTTCTTTTCGAGAAAGCTGAATTCGACGTTGCCATATCGTGCACTCAAGACAAATCCCTTTAAATGCAAATCCCCATTTTTATTTTTCAGTTTTAGGTGATCGAACACTTTTTTAAAAAAATATAATATTGAAATTAAATGTTTGAAATGTGATGTTATAAAGGTTTTCCATGAAAATTACTGCATTTTCGTTTAAAGGAAAAACCCCCATTCAAACAATCGACACCTCAACCAATGCACATCCAAGGTTCAACGTCCTAACATAGATCATCTCCGATTACATCGGAACATCTTCCTCCGTTTACGGCGATGGTTGTACAAGATCGGTAGCAGTCTTCACCATAGGATCGATACCATCGCGACCTTCGATCATCGTGTCAAGTTCAGGACCGCTAGAAGAGAGCATCGTCTTCGTGACTCGTATGTTGTACGGATTCCGCATCGTTACCTGGGGATTTCCTCTCGGAGATGCTAATTCGACACGGAGTTCCGCGTCGTGATCGATGATGGATAATCGGCGTGTTATTGTTGTCGAGGTGTCGATATTATTGCTTATTGTTGGGTTTTTTATTGATCGTTTTTTTGGAACAGTTATTTATTGAAGGGAATTCTTGGGGTTCTTGGGGAATTTCGATGAGGATTTCCTTGTCTTAATTGAGATTAAATATGACGATAATAAGTGTATGAAGAATTACACATTTATGACAAGTGTAATTTCTGTTCCTGAAATTGAATTCTTCATATATATATATATATATATTCTTTTGAGAACGAGCATTACAATTCTAAGATATATCACAGTGTTAGCAGAGGAAATGTAAACGGGGTACCATACATATTTGCGTATGATACAAGAGCACAGATAAAACCCTCAGGAAAAATTCTGTCTCCCCGCATAAGTGTAGTAATTTGTTTATTGAAGATGGATGGCATCTTTTTCATTTGAAAATAATTTTTTCGTCATCTTGAATTCATTTCGACAAAATATCTTGACATAATATCTGAAACAGAAAGAGGGACAGAAAACCAGAAGGAAGCAGTAAATAATATCACCTACATTTGCTCATGACCGAGAGGGTCTTTCGGCCAGGTTCAGTCCTCCAAGCGATGATTTTCAGATCCTCAGATAAACGAAGAACGCTACAGGCCCCTTTATTGGGGAATCATCTCCCATAGATCCATAATTGTTCATTTCGAACTAGAAATCTAATAAAATATCGGGAATAAAGTGAAAAACTTGTGAAGAATGAACTGAAAGTGTTGAAAAAAAGTTTTAAAAATTCCAAAAGTCAGCAGCTTAGGAGCGCAAGTTCAAATTCGTTGCCAAAGCGATCATCTTTTCACGTGTTGACCCCGCCGAATGCACTTCTGGCGATCTCTTAATTATATAATCCTCACGAAATTCTGCATGAACCGTCAAGCTGTCATGCTGGATTTTAATTTGACCCAATCTGTGTATTTCGGGATATTGGGAAAATAAAATTCTGAACGGGTATATATTCGAAATCATCGGGCAGATTTCACCCATCCACGCATTCGACTTTCGTAATCAAGCCCCAAATCTACCCTACAGATATAGACTTTCTAAGCTGTTTCATTCGGAAGTTATTGTGTTTACAGTCGGCCGTTATTTTTTCGAAATTTCCAAAAATACAAATTAGATCGAATTGAAATGCAGTACTTCATCGAAAAATGACATTCAGAAATTCTTGAGAATAATATGATCAGAAGATCGCAGAATATTGAATATTTGAAAGAAATTTGAGCTGGAGGGCGAGATGTAGGTAGCGCGGTTCGAAATATAGACCTTAAGGTCGCAATGGTATGTAACCCCTTACTAACTATCAAGTTGTTTCATTCGGAAGTTATTGTGTTTATGGTTGTCCCCACAGCCGACAATAACAAATTTTCTAGGGTTCGAAATTAAAAATCTTTTCAGAGAAATCGAATTATCAAAAATAAGTTGGACGGTGTTCCAGAATGAAACATCTTAGCGATTATCGGGTACTATTAATTAATCATTCTATTCCGGTGAAATTCAGTTTGATTTAATCAATCAGTAATTATTGTACTGAAATTCTATAGGTTTATAAGACCTGTTATTAACCTATGAACCAGCCAAAAAATGAACAATCCCTGACCTGAATCAGATAAAATGACAACATTATAAAAATGCAACCGAAAATTATGAATTGGTTACAACATAACTAAGAAAAAATTATTAGATACAGTCGTAGTGTAATATTTCTACTTCTTTCCTTACTCCCCTGAATAATTTGAAATTCGAAGTTCTGTCAATTCGCCACAAAATGACGAATGCGTATGTTCATCCTGGGTCTTTTTAAGCAGGTTCCAGATGAGTGTAATTCGAACAGCGAATGCAATAAACTTTGATAAACGATTCGACGAATAATGTGGACGGAATTCGGGCTCAGCCTCGAATAATACATTCAAATGCATCGTTTGAGCTGAAAATCGAGTCCTGGCGGAGCAGAAAGAGCGCTGCCTCAAACTCCCTGTGTTTTATTGCATTCGCTGGTCGCATTACACTCATCTGGACCCCGCTTTAAATGTTGGAAAATTTAACCGTCGTGATTGATCTGTTAGGGCCAATTGCACCGTTTTCGTCCTAAGCTACAGTTAGTTAAGCAACGATAAACTTATTAAACTCTGCTTTAAATATTCGGCTTGCACCGAAGCTGAATGTAACTAGATTAAAATTAATCTACAAATCTGGTTACTTTCTCATGAATTGGTACTTGTGACTAGCTTCATGTTGTTTATTTTAACCCTAATTGAAGAAATATTTTAATTCAAAAGATGAAACCCATTATTATGGGTTACTACTACCATATTTCCATAAGTTATGAAAAATCAAGATGCATATATTGAAAAACCCAACGAAAAAATATATATGACAGACTTTATAGCTTCCATAAAAATATTGCATGTAATGTTCCTGACTTGTTTATTATCATTAAGACTGTAGGGATCTCTTACCACAGACCTGTGCTCTTACCTCTGCATCAGGCTTTAAACCTTATTCAAATTTATAGTCATATACTCAAGTAAACTCATATTTTGTAATATCTCAAGATTTAAGATTCTGCATGGAATTACAATCCTGGCGTTTGTAAGATGAATAGTATTGATTTATCCGAAACAACTTTCCGATAAGGAACGGCTCACCTAAGAGTAGACTTTCTATTAAATTATTTTGTTTGTAATAAGTATATTATGGATTGAGTTAATTTTTGGTTGAAGATAATGAAAACTCTGATGTGGATCCGCAGACTAAAAAGTATTCTATATAAATATTGAAGTACCATGGATGGATTGACAAAGGTGTACGTTTGAAGACTGTCTAACACGAGGATGCAATTTCTTATACATTAATTCGTTTGTAGTTATATTTTGAGTCCAATTAATATATAATAGAGGATAATGATAGCACAGAGACAGCACCTGCACAATAATGAAGTAGTACATGACAGCTTTCCACGTAATATATCACTGAATGAAATAGTACTGAAGAATCTTCATGAAACTATGTTTTCTCATTCCAAATATGTCTTCGATTTCATTCTGCTATTCGCTCTTGGAAATAAATGAGCATATATATCATTGTAATTTTTTCATTTCGAATAGTTGAAGGCTTATAGAAATACCATTAAGTTTACGAACTCAATGGAAATACTGGTGTTAATTCTTCATGCTTTAAAACATACGAATCAATGCCTACTGATGCCAATTTCTCCCTATATCATTTTTCATAAATATCATCTGAAAATCAACCACTTTTAATCAAAATTTGAATATCAACTCGTAGGAGTTCTCCATCAATGTCCAATGTAAACAAAAAAAAACGTAAACAAACTGGAGGTTACATCCAGAAAAATGTCAAACTTGTACGAAATCGCTCGAAAGTAGGGTTAGATTCCGAAGCTTACCATTAATCCTTCTTTTAAACCCCCAAATTCGTAGGCTTAAATATAACAGTTTGTTAAGGCCATTTAACGAGGATTACGTGACGGTGCAAGATAATTTTGTACCAAAACCTTGCTTATGGACCTAATCTATGGTTTTGTAATACGGTGCAATTGGCCCTTAATCTTAGATGATTTATCGATTTGTAAAACTATCTAAACCAAATTGTGCTGTTTTCATTATAAAGGCAGCAATGCAAACATAGGGGTTTCATGTTATTCAAGTTGTGGAATTTTCGGAAAAGTGTCAAATTAGATAAACATTTCAACATGAAAAATACAGGGTGTCCCACGAATACCGTTCGAAATTTCGGACTTAACCTTTGACCAGAGATGTAAATTTTTTGAGATTCGTGGAACTTCCGGTTTCATCGGAAGTGACACCAACTTTCGTTTTTCAGATGGAAAGCTCCAAATTTTATAATAAATATAGATTCCTTATAAAATTCTCGGTTGTTATAATGTTACATTTTCGAATTTCCGTCAAAAATTTCTTTTTTAACTCGAAATTGCGAGAAGGAAATTGAAAATGGGGTTCTGCTGAAACATGGATATCTTCAAAGTTTGTCGTACTCAGGATTCCGCGAGGAGTAAGGAAAATGTCCCTGTCACAATGGTAAGAATTAAAAATCATGATATCACACATATATTATTTTTCGAAGTAGATTCCATTATAGCTATTGAAATGAGGTTCTAATTCGAAAAAATTGAATTGTCACTCTTTCGAAATTGCCAACTTTGAAAACGCTTTTGTGACCTCCTGTATTATGACTTTTAATTTTGACTATTGTAATAGGAGCGCGCATTTTTCTTACTTCTCGTGGAAGCCTAAAAATCACATTTTTCCAAAGAAAAGCCTTAAATTACCCATGTTGCAGAGCTCAATTTTCATTTTTTTTTCCTGCAATTTCGGGTCAAAAACGAAATATCTGACGAAAATTCGAAAATTAGACATTGAATCAACTGATAATTTTATAAGAGATCTATTTTTGTTGAAAAATTTGATGTCCAGCCAATCTTGAAAAATTTACAGGGAGCCATCTCTTTGGTCAAAACTCAAGTCCGAAATTGCAAATGTGAATTTCGATTCCTTACCAAAAATATTTTAACGAACGGTATTCGTAGGACAATGTCCACTACGTATTTTTTTTCAGTTGTGGCCTTGTTTGCAAAGATAAATGGGAAAATATTGGAATATTTAATCGAGTATCACAAAATCTCTTTAATATTCAGCTACATAATAGAATTCCGCAATCCGTAATCATCGATTAGGAACGGCATGACGAAGAATGAACTGCCAAGCATCAAAAAAGGGAAATGCGCGAAACAGCGAATTATGGTCAATACTCAGCCTGTCAATTCGATTCTTTCCGTGGTGTTTCTCCTTGAAAACATGTAGGCGCCAATACCGCCGAGCGCACCATTATAATAGATCGGAATTTTCTTGAAATCCGAGGACAAAGAGAGGTTAAGTCTCGAACAAGGTATGCTGACTAACATTTTACTTTTACTTTCTCTGTTGGTGTATTGAATCGTGCAGGTTAAATTGTTAATTACCGGACGATATATTTGAATTCGGTTTATTTGCGATCTGAATACTGAACGAGAAAATTTCTCATTCACTATTCGTATATTTGATACACAAATGAATGGGGGTTTTTCCTTCAAACGAAAATGCAGTAGTTTTCATGAAAAACCTTCGGAAAATCACATTTCAAACATATAATTTCAATATTATATTTTTAAAAAAATGTTTGATCACCTAAAACTGAAAAATAAAAATAGGGATTTGCACTTTAAGGGATTTGTCATGAGTGCACGATATGGCAACGTCGAATTCAGCTTTCTCGGAAAGAAAAGGACGTCAAATGTGTTACTTTGCTTAGGAAAACAGAGATAGCTATACTTCGATCTGGTTAGAGTAGAAGACAACGACCAAGGAATAGAAAAAGAAGAGCCCATACTGTCATATTACGGACAAATAGCAAAAGGAAATTGTTTGGTTATATTGACAAAGAACTTATGTGTACCACAGAATAGGAATAAATATTTAATTATTCTATAGCAGAAAGAGCTATTCTACTAAACATCGTTGGCACTTCGTGTACGCCTGACAAATCCCAAACCCCAATTTTGAAACCTGATTTCCAATACTTTCTTAAGGTAATTTGGGAAAATGATGAATCAAACCCATAATAATTATGTTCAAATCTGCATTTCCAGTAATAACCCAAATTCAGGAAAAACTCCCATAATCATTAGACATTTTGTGATGATCGAATCGGTAGATCAGAAATTAATTCGAAAATAAATCCATATTTGGAGAACTATACACGAGATTCCATTTAATATATGTACGGGGTGTTCCCCAATAATATGGGGATATTGAATTCACATCCATATCTTCCAGAAGAATTCATTAACTTTGGTTTGAAAGCCTGAAAAATCTCCTGTTGAATCATTTCGAACGATATATACTACGATTACTTTGCCTAGTTTGAAATTCGTCTGATAAATTCGTATGAACATGAACCGCAAAGTGAAAAATCATACTACAATTTCAATAATAAGGAACACGAACATTGCCTCGAAATATTTTCATAAGTATGTAAAAAATATTCACAACTTTTGAAAGGAGTATTCATTGATAGATACATACAAAATTTATAAACCCTATTTTCATGAAAGGAAATCCAAACTATCCAATAAAGTCCATGAGTAATATCAATCTCGCGTTCCGTTTCCATCGTTGTTTTTGTTTCGAAATGACTTTTTATATCCATCCATGAAAATATTCTTACAATAAACCTCATATTCCTCCTTATTCTCTTATACATATTTCATATTATTAATGAGTAGATGTTTCAGATTTGTTAAACTCCTCTTATACAGGGTGTATTTGAATAAAAAATGTGAGAGGTGATTCTGTGGTGAAAATTAAGGTGGGTTTTCAGTATAACATTTTTTGAAAAATGTCACACCCCTTCGAAGATTAACAAGAAAAATTTTTTCTTTTTATTTTTCCTGTATATTAAGATAAAGACACGAATCTCGGTGAATATTTTTTGTTATCCTGAAGTTTGCTTGGAAGGAGTTGAAATAGTCAATCTTAAGATATTTTTTCTTACAGCTTTTTTTTGGATAGAAATTTTCCCCAAGAAAAAACATGGCTCAAAAGCCCACTCGTTTCACTAACTTTTTTACACCTACAACTTATTTGGAAAACTTAGGCATTTACGAGAATAACATAATTCATGTTGAAGAGCATTTTATTGAACAACAGCCAACCAAATTATGATTTTACAAAACTAAGACTCTTACAACTAAAACAATAGCGAACAATGAAGAAAAACCTATCGAATATCGACAACACAATTATAATAAACGTTAAAATGACCGCCTTGAGCTTCAATACAAGCGTTTACTATTTTCCTCATTGGAATGCGTATGGGGTTAAATATGCCTGCTGAATTCCTTATCGTTTCACGCCCTGCTACAATAAGGTATCGCAGATGGTCGATATTTTTTCCTCGTAAATGCTTAAATTCTCGAAAAAACGTTTGGAGATTGAAAGTTGGTAAATGATTTGAGCTTCTCAGGTGAGTGGTTTTAAAAGGAATATGAGTATCCAAAATGCAGTTTCAATTAATAATATCTTAAAGGTTTACTATTACAACCCCTTCAAAGCATACTTCAGGGTTGAAAAAATTCCAGAGTGTGTAGGTTTATTGACAAATAATGTATATCAAGCTTTGTGTCTTAGGCGTAATATACAGGAAAATAAAAAGAGGAACAATTTTTTTTGTTAATCTCCGGAGAGGTGTAACTTTTCTGGAGGGAGGTTTTTCGAAAAATTTCATACCTTAATTTTCATCAGATTAATCAGATTTTATTTCTCAATACATACATACAGTGGTGCATTCATGATGAAAGGAACAAATTCATTTAAAAATTAAGTTTCTATTTCATGTTAAAATCTTCGGACACGTCGATTAGTATATTTATTTGGACATTTTTCGCAATAAAAATTTTGTGTACGGGATGTCTCATTTGAGAGCTATGACTTTGCCATTACTTTTTTTAAATGTAATACCCTAATTTCACTTTACAATTCTACGATAAATTCTTATTACTTATCAGTCCAGAAGCAATTGAAAATCTGCAACGGGAAACACTGTATCGAATTCAGAAATGCCTCGAAGTAAACGGACAACAGATTGATAATCTATAATTAAATAGGAATTACATTTGTGTGTTTTCATATCGTATCTTTCATTATCCACTATCTCCGTTATATCTGGGAATCCATCGAGTTGAGGCATATGGTATGTTCCCAAAAAATAATAAGAATTCATCGTAGAATTGTAAAGTGAAATAATATACATGGTATTACATTTAAAAAAAGTAATGACAAAGTCATAGCACTCAAATGAGACACCCTGTATACAAAATTTTTATTGCAAAAACGCCCAAATAAATATAAAAATCGACGTGTCCGAGGATTTTAACATGAAATAGAAACTTAATTTTCAAATGACTTTGTTCCTTTCATCATGAAAGCATTGTTTTTATTCAGCAGACCTAATTGTATGGACTTGACAAAGCGACCTTAGCGCCATCATCGATTACAGAGCCAAGTAGGACAACATTCGACAATTCTAGGACCGCGTTTTGGACCCTAAATTTCAGTAGGTAATAGTGGGAAAGTATCGACACCTGATATATTCTATGCATCTTGTTCTGGATGTAACGCTTGTAATGTCACTCGAGTATATTCATAAGACGCAGATGGATTGACGTCGCTTCACGCTCCAACGATCAGGAGGAAAAGGAAATAACTCAACTCATTCATACACTTTCCCGATTGGTTGAGGTGAGTGAATTCGAATTATAAGAATCGAGTAATATGGACGCGTATGCGCTCGGACTAACGTATCGACTTTCTCGGCGCGAAACATTGACAAGGTGGTGAATTATTGCACCTTCTATTCCTCTTGATTTGTGGATATCGTTCTCATTGCCTTGAGAGACGTATGAATATCGATAAAGGGTGTGGTGTTTCCTGCAGTATTATGTATTTTTTCAGAGACAAGGTGTTTCTATGCAATGCAAAATTTCACAAAGAGAATCTCGAGAAAATTTTTCGGAGAAAACGGTGTTTATTTCGGGCAGAATCGGATAGATGCGAAGTTGAGTGTAGATAGAGGAAAGATGAAGTTTCAGAGATCTGTTGAAGACGACAGAAAATTGCTAAAAAAAATCTAGAAAAGAACTGACGTGAGGTCAGGAGCTTTTTATTAGCGCTTGTTCGAATTCTAACTAATAGATCAATACGAAATTTTGCACCTAGTTGCGTGTTGGTAATCTTCACCTGATTACGAAGTTTCATTCTGATTGCATTTGTACTTCTAGCGATATTGCTGAAATAACGTTAAAATTCCAAATAATAACGAAACTTGGCACAATTTTTTTTCCCTGTATCTCCGAAAGTCAATATCTGATCGAATTGAAATTTGGAACATTGTTGTTGAATATTATTTTTAAGGGTTTTTATGGGTTTTCACTGCCAATATCTGAAACAGAACTTTTAAAATTTAAATAATATCTGTTATGGCTCAGTGATCTAGTGATTGATTGTATAATAATATTTTACATATATTTTTTTTTGAATTTCAATTTCCTATTTATAATGAATATTATGACATTTGAGCGCCAGGTTATTTATTTTTGTTATAATTCTGCCGAAAAATAATTTAGAAATTAATTCATTTTATTATAATCCATAAACAATAAGAAAGAAATTGTTATGATATCTTAAATGTTCAAATGCACAATGAATTTTTTCTCAGGGTGAGTTCTACTATACATATTACTATAAATTAATATTTTGAAAAAGACAATTGAGAAATTCATGAATTGATTACATGGACTTTCAGAAAAGATCAGAAGAATTGGTGCTAAATTCAATATAAGAACGGTTTTCAAATCGAAAAATGATTTAAGATCCTTTCTAACTAAAACCAAACCAATTAACGAGAAACAAAAATCAAAAAATTGTGTTTATAGTATTCTCTGTATTTGTGGAAAGATATATATAGGAGAAACGTAAAGATCGTTAGATATCAGAAAACGAGAGCACAAAAACAACCTGAGGAATAGAGACATACAAAATTAGATAGATTGGGACAATACAAAAATACTGATGTTGGAATCAGATAATTTGAAAAGAAAAATCAAAGAGTCCTCTTGCATTTTGTTAAATGGAGAGGGTAATTTTGCTCATTGTTCGGTAGAAATTGACACTATTTGGTTGAATTGACTTAACAAGGAGGTAGAATTAAATAACTTTCAAACCAAATGAATCTGTGTTGCTATGTTTTCTCAAAACTGTCAATGTGACAAAAGTCTCAAATCGAAAAAAAATAATTCTTGAAATTTTTTTTTTTCTCTGATGAAAGAGTTCCTGTGTTGTTCATTAGGCAATCTTTTCTGCAAGAAACTTCCCTTGACAAATAGTTGATACTGCAATCCGCAAGGGCGTTCTTTATAAAAAAAAACAATTTTCATTTAATTTTTAATAGTTCTGTTTCAGATAATGGGAGTGAAAACCCATAAACACCTAAAAAATAATGCAAAATCCTCTCAAAATAAGCTTCAATCGATTGTTAAATATTGACTGTAAGGTTTCTGCCGAATTCCAGTGAAATCTAATCATTATTTTCAGAGAAAAAAAATTTTCATCAAAATTTTTAAAATTTTTGTATATTTTTTTTTGAAATTTCCCAACTGGATCCATACGAATTTTAGCTCCAAGTTGCGCGGTGGTATTCCAGAACTGTTCAGACAGCATCCTAATATGTCGCCAATTATTCAAATGATGGAGAGAAGTGCAGTTCAATTTCGAAACGAATGATACTTAAACTAACGAGATTCGAAGTTACTGGAATCACTTGGAAACGGAAAGACTGTTAATTTGAAACATGTCACGTTATGTAAGCCCGCTTTGGTCTCACGGAAGCTATCGATTCGACCTGATTTAGTTACCATCGATCGGACCGATCTAATTGCTTCCGAAAGGTACGCACGAATAAATCTAGAAATTACCTTACAGGCATTTTGGTATTGGATTTCATCAAAATGGAACTTAAACTTGGAACATCTATAATTTTTATATTGGTACCTTTAAACGAAACTTTCGTGACCCCCCTCATCAAATGAAAAACTTTTTCAGATTCGGCTCAGGTGAAAATATACAGGCTGTCGAAATTCCAAAAAAAATCAGTTTTTCCTTACGGCACATATTTTTCAAAAATCAGTTTTATCCTTATTTAAACGGTTTTCCAGTTCTCGACTGACCGATACGTGAAACCATAGAAAATTGGTATGAAGAATTCAGATGAAGTTTATCTTAGGTAAGTCACATGATGTAAGCAAATCATGGTGTGCTCATCTGCTCATTTGTGATCGATTTACCAATGATGACGTCACTTTTTTCATTCAAATTCAAAGCACAGAATATATTTTTCCTTGTATTTTAATCTTGCTGACGTCACTTTTTTTTTCTAGATGAGCACACCATGTTTTTTACATCATGGGTAAGTCATTATAAAAATTATCATTCATTTCAGATCTCTCAATTATTCCTTATAATTTACTGTGAAATGCGCAGTTTCCATGAAATTCAAAGTTTAATGTAATAAAATCTGATAAAATTCAAGAATGCAGACCACAGAACAGACAGAAAATTCTATATTATGTGACTAGGGGGTCAATTCTTGAATCTTGATCAAGAAATGAAGAGTCTGACAATTGTCATATGTTTGCGTCGATTTTCTAAGTTGAATATAAACAACAAGTATACATGACCTGCGCATGTAACCGAATGTCACTCGACAATCGAATGTTATACTCCGTACTACTCGTTACTAAGTTGAAAGAAACGATAATTAGGTTATGTTTATATTCGGACTTGAAATTTCTAGATATCTTGCATTCAGTTCATTAGCATTATTTCTTGAATATCTGCTTGAAAACATGGTCGAAATGGCGAATAGAACTCTCACAAATTTTGCAGATGCTCGAGAAAACTCAGAAAATAAACATAAGCATATGACAATTGTCATACTCTTCAATTCTTGATCGAATTTAAAGAATTGAGCTCCAGTGCACATATCACGAAGTTCTGAGTTCAGGAAAATTAATGGAGTTTTCATATTACATATTATTCGTATAATTCACTAAAATGAATATACAGGGCTTTCATGATGAAAGGAACAAATTCATTCGAAAATTAAGTTTCTATTTCATGTTAAAATCCTCGGACACGTCGATTATTATATTTATTTGGGCATTTTTTGCAATAAAAATTTCTTATACAGGGTGTCTCATTTGAGAGCTATGACCTTGTCATTACTTTTTTCAAATGTAATACCCTGTATATTATTTCACTTTACAATTTTACGACAAATTCTTATTACTTTTTGTGATCATGCCATATGCCTAAGCTCGATGGATTCCCAGATATAACGGAGATAGTGAATAATGAAAGATACGATATGAAAACACACAAATGTAATTCCTATTTAGTTATTGATGTTCAATCTGTTGTCCGTTTACTTCGAGGCATTTCTGAATTCGATACAATGTTTCCCGTTGAACATTTTCAATTACTTCTGGACTGATAAGTAATAAGAATTTATCGTAGAATTGTAAAGTGAAATGATATACAGGGTATTACATTCAAAAAAAGTAATGACAAAGTCAAAGCTCTCAAATGAGACACCCTGTATAAAAATTTTTATTGCGAAAAATGTCCAAATGAATATACTTATCGACGTGTCCGAGGATTTTGACATGAAATAGAAACCTAATTTTTAAATGAATTAGTTCCTTTCATCATGAAAGCAACTGTATTCATTTAATTATCTGATGAAAACAAGGATAATGGGGGTTTTTCCTAAATTTTCATGAAAAACCTTTAAAACATGACATTTCAAACATATAATTTCAATATTATACTTATTAAAAATTTTTGATCACCTAAAACTGAAAAATAAAAATGGGGATTTGCATTTAAAACAATTTGTCTTGAATGCACGATATGGCAACGCCGAATTCAGCTTTCTCGGAAATAAAAGGACGTCAAATGTGTTACTTTGCTTAGGAAAACAGAGATAGCTATACTTCGATCTGGTTATAGTAGAGGACAACGACCAAGGAATAGAAAAGAAAGAGCACATACTATCATACTGTCATATTACTGACAAATCGCAAACGGAAACGAAAAACAAAATGTTTGGTTGTATTGACAAATAACACGTGTGTACCATAGAATAGAAATAAATATTTCATTATTCTATAGTAGAACAAGCTATCCTACTAAACACCGTGCATGCCTGGCAAATAAATCTCCTCAAATGTTGAAACCCCAATTTTGAAATCTGATTTCGAATACTTTCTGAAGGTAATTCGGGAAAATGATGAATTAAACCCATAATAATTATGTTCAAATTTGCATTTGCAGTAATGACCCAAATTCAGGAAAAACCCCGAATGGAGTTTTTCATATGAGCATTCGGAAGAGTACCTATGTGATTGTGTACAATCTTATGGAGGTTGCAATTGAATATTGCACGAATATCAAGTGGAAGATCAGTGTTTCGAGAGTCAACTGTGGTGAAATATTTTCTTTGGAATAATATTGCAAAAAGCGCCGAATTACAAGAATTAAATGAGCGAATGAGTTTTCCCAATAAAATTCCTTGAATTTTAAGTGATTGATTGGTTATTCGTTAGTAAGAGTCCGTGTTGAACATTCAAGCAAAGAGGAGGAGAGTATTAGTGAATCGAGAATCAAAAAAATGTTTAATTTGATGAGAGGACTCTATGGTTGAAATTAATGTACAGCTTAAAGACTCTCCCTGTATATGAACCCATCACAACGAAATTTCAATAAAGTTATGGTATAAAAATTATGACAATCCCAAAATTCTCTTTCTCATCAAATATCACCGAAAACCATCAAGGTTCATGTGAAAAAAATTTAAATTTATGACGAGAACCATTTCTAATCGATCTAATAGTCTACAACGGAATGAAATGCAAAATTTATAGGGGGAGGATTAAATTATTTGGCAAGAATCGATAACATGTGAATTAAGCTGAATCAAGCGAAACCAAACTGAAATTCAATATGTATGTTATCCTGAATATAACTAATAATACCAAAGTAATATTCGACGTATTCATAAGATCTGTAGGTGTAAAAGGCAAGGCAATTCATCATTCCTTTGACTTATTCGAATCTTTTTTCTAAAATTAAGGTGTCCAATCCAAAACCACTAAACGGAAAATTCAATATCCGAAGGATGTTATTCATTACACGCAATTAATCATTCATTACATGGGATGAGGCAACACCATAAATCAACTCCTCTTCAATTTATGTCTGTATGAATGTGAGCGTGAACGTTAAAAACCTAGGAAAGCACTGACGTGAAGTCAGCAGCTTTTACGCGCTTGTTCACATTGCGAAATGGCTACTCGGAAATGGAATATGAAAAATTTTCGGAAATTTTTTTTTTCCGGATTTTTCCACGGATAATTCTTCTTATTGATACTGTCCATCTTCCAACCAAGTTTCATTTCGATCAGATAAATATTTTTCGAGTTATTGAAATATCAACATTTCAAATTGCTGTAACACAAAAACCATTCGGCAGATTTGGCCCATTAACGAACTCAACCGAGATATTTAGGATCAAAACCTAACCTGAAAATTTCAAGACTTCAGGTCTTTCCTTTCGGAAGTTACAGCACACATGGCCGGCCGACAAAATTTTTAAATTACTGACATAGTGACAAAATGATAACGCGCTGTTCCCTAGAACAAGCGCGTAAAAAGTTTCGACTTGGCTACAACATCACGTTTAATACATTTCGAAGAAAAAATGATTTTGCAGAAGAATATACAGGGTAGCCCGCATAAAACATTACAGCGTGCTATCCTCTACAGTCATTAGTTTGGCATCACTGATAATGAATCCGACTTAAACATTTATGGCAGATTATTATCCAGAATGCGTCGATTGAGTTCCATTATTGGACGAATCCGCTAAGCGGTTTTAGAGTTATACGCATTGAAATTTCTGAGGTTATTTTCTCGATATCTCAGAAACTGCATACGCGAAAGGATTGCAAAGTAGAATAGCTACTCGCGTCGAGATAGTTTAACAAATACAGGGAGTAAATGTTACTCAAAAAAATTTTCATTGAACAATTTGGATTCAGAATTTACCAACATTTTGGAATTTCATGTGTGGAAAATCACATCAGTCAGGTGGCGTCCCTGTTTCGCTATACACTCCTTCAGTCTTTCTTGGAAGTTTCAGAAAACTGTTTCCAACGTTGCTATCTTAATTGCGGCGATTTCCACGCGAATTGCTTTCTTCAATTCCTCAACTTTTCGGGGCTTGTGTAGGTAAACTCGTGCTCTGAGATGTCCCCGCAGAAAATAGTCGCAGATGGTCAAATCTGGGGACCCAGGAGGCCAATGAACGTCACCAAACCTGGAAATAAGGCGGCCAGGGAAGAGAGGACGAATATCGTTGATTGCTGCTCTGGCTGTGTGGGCGGTCGCCCTATCCTGGTGGAACCACACACGTCGGATTGGAGCACGATGTCTTCTTAATTCAGGTGCAAAGAAGTTGGTTATCATTTCGATATATCGCTCAGAATTCATGGTGACAGCATTGCCATTGATGTTTTCAAAGAAGTAAGGGCAGATGACGCAAGTTTTTGATAAAGAACACCAAGTTGTTTACTGTACAACGGTCAAATGAAGAGTGTTTAAAACTAACTAAAACCCAAATTAAGAAAATTCCCTTCTTCACATTTTAGAGGGAGAATATGAATTTTGATTGGCTTTTTAATTAAGCGACGCCCTTCTAAGATCCGAAAAAACACCTCGGATTGGTTGGTGCAAAAGAGAGAGCATGTGAAGGAAATGTCCCTAAGTGGCCTAATAAGATAAATTATATAACCTGTGACATGTGATGTCTGGATTCTTCGAGTACCACCCATAAAGCTCCGATTCCTGGAATGCTAAGAGCTTGAATTTCATCTGCGTGTTTTCTGTCATGCAAAATATTACTTTATTGTTGGCTTGAGATAAAATGCTCTTAAAGCCGGTGTCAATTGATTTAAACCAAAAAATATTGAATTTCGGGCATATTTCCTGGGAACCAAAGAGTTCAGACTACGACGTTGGAAAATCAAGAAAAGACAATACATCATAAAATGCTGGGTCCAGGCTACGGGACACAACAACGGTTACGAAGCGTTTCAAAAACGTCCGACTCCTCTGTCGGACCCTGTATAAACACAATTTTATGATTTTCATTTACTGATGTCGGAACCAGATGATTTGAAGTGTATGGTTCACTAATTCGAAAAATAAACCAATCTCTTCATAATTAGTCATCCCAATCTTGATATTAATCAATTTAATGGTCGACTCTTTTGAAAATATTCTCACCCAAAGAAAGCCATGGGTGAAATGCCCTACTTTACGGCAGATTACACTCACTACAATCTACATACAAAATGATGATGACAACTAAATCATATGTGAACTGTTCAGACCGACGAATCTTTTGTTATATTGAAATCACTAATTAATTCGACTGACTTAGAAAGAGAAAAATTTAATGTCAGTTCCACAAAAGGATGGTAATGGCTTGTGAGAGTAGAAATTTTCTTTTCTGTTCGCGTTTTCAATTGTGCAGATACGTATAGTGTATGTATCTTCACATGTTTTGGTCCAGATTGGATTCACTTTCTTTCAGGTCTAGATCATTTCGTGGATTAGGTAAAAGTTTCTAGTGAATTATGATAATGCTGTTGTTATTCTCGGTTCCCATGAATTATTGAAATCGAATTATAACACGTTTTGGTCAATTAAGAGATTAATTCGCTTTCAGATCAAGGTTGAGAAAAAAAAACGAGATGAATTTGTTTCTCCCGGTGAAGGTTGAATATCTCGCGAATCCAAATCTTTTGCAAATGTTCTGGGGAGCAGCTGCCTATCGTGTCCGAGATTTTGTGCTGTTCTGAGAGTTCAAATTTTGGTATACCGAAAGTGTTTGTAATATTCATCAATCGATTCCTTTCTTTCCGATTGTATCAATTCGAAATGGCATCCTCCCGAAATGACTGTTGTGTTGCCTCAACTCAATGTTATTCATGGTCAAAGAAGAAAGGATCATCAACTGCCTCAAGGTTTCATTTTTTCCAAAGCCAAATGAAAGTAAAGTTAATTTGGAGACAGTATTTGGCAGAGAACATATAATTATAAAAGTTCTGGATTTTGAAATTGAAGATTGGAAAACAGTTCACGAAATACAAGAAAGTATGTTCACTGCATTTCTCTGAAGATGTTTATTTTCATAAAGGTAAATCACAATGTATTCATTTGGAAACAACATGTCCAGATATTCGAGGTGCAACTGAAAATAAAGGAATTTTGATGAAAAATACTGATCCTGCAGAGAAACCACGAGGCACTTCTGCAGCTACCTACTTCACACGCTACACAAAATCATATTCAAATAGAGTGATCTGGTTAAAAACCTGACAAAAACTAAATACACTTTTAAAGTTGATAACAGCTAAAGTTATTCATATAAATACATCGATATTTTTCATTTCTATACAGGGTCTTTCACGAGGAACCTCACCCATATTTATACGGGAAACTACTGAACGTATTTTCATGAAATTCAGCACTTATAAGTATTTCACGATGCTGATGAAATCTAAAATATTTTCAAGGCATGAGCACCTCCGGTTTTTCCGGAAATGACGTCAACTTCCGTTTTTCAAATTAGAACACCATTTTTTTATTGCAGAAATAGATTCCTTAGAAAATTTCAATTTATTTTGATGTAACATTTTTCAGTTTTGGTTGGAAAATTCTCTCCGAGTGGAAAAATTCGAAAAAAAAATCGAAAATAGAGCTCCGCTGAAACAAGAATAACTTCGGGGTTTTTGGATGCAAAATTTTCATTTTTGGGAATTTTCAAGATATAAGATTGATGTATCCACTTTAAAAATCGAAATCGCGATTCATGATACAGGGGGTGAAAAAATCGCTTTCAAAGTTAGGGATGACAAAATCGTGAAAAATCAATTTTTTCAAATTAGAACCCCATTTTTTTATGGCAGATATTGAATCTACGTTAAAAAATAATGTGAGTGTATTCATCACACCCTTGCCCTAAAGTGAATATTTTCTGAGTTATTCACAAAAAACTGTTTTTCGTCTTGAATTTTCAGCTATTTCTTTTCCCTTCACGCCAAAAAGATGACATTTTCAGGAAATGTTACTTAAACCATGTTTTAGATTTTACCACTCTAATATGCAAGAGAAAAAAGTTACAGGTTGTTCCTAAATAGATGGCGAATTTGGATTCGAATTTGTATCGGAACCCTCTTTATTTCAACTAATCGGCCATCGGTTTTCTCTCCAGTGATAAATAAATAATTCCTTATGAACCATATGCAAAAACTTACCATGTTTTACATTATGTTTTTTTAATGATAGATATCATTAATTACATCTGCCAAATTCCTCTTTATTCAGTAGCATTTTGTGTTTACTATTAATTTGGTGATAATTCGTATTAAGTTATAAAATCGATCACTATGCCTAATTTTACCAATGAAGATTATTTAAATCTCATTCTACTTCATGGAGAATGTAATAAAGTTGTAGATAGAACGATCCGACTGTTCATTGAGAGGTTTCCTGACCGACCCAGACCAACGAGAGATACCATTAACAGAACCATGACAAACTTGAGAAATGTGGGATCTTTCGTTAAGAAAACTACACACAGAGAAAAAAGTGTAGTAGAAGATGAGAACAACGAAATTACAGTTCTTGCATATTTTCGTGTGAATCCTCAAAATTCTCTCAAAGATGCCGAGATTGATCTGGGATTATCTCAATCGAGTGTTTGGAGAATATTAAAAAAACATAAAATGCACCCATATAAATTCAATAGGGTACAGCATTTGAAGGAAACTGATTTCGTCAGGAGAACAGAGTTTTGCGAAGCTATGATGATTCGATTTCAAGAGAATGAAAACTTTTAGGACTGTATAATTTGGACAGATGAATCTAAATTCACAAAGAATGGTTCTTTCAATAGGCATAACAGTCATTATTGGGATGAAGAGAACAACCACCACTTCAGACAATGGAACTTTCAAGAGACCTGGAGTTTCAATGTTTTTTGCGCCATCAAAAATAATGCAATTCTCGATGTTCACATTTATGATGGGACTTTAACTGGTAAGATAGAACACTACACATGTTTGCATTATTTAAAGAATGTTCTCCCTTAGGAGATAGATATTCTGACATATTGACTCAAGTAATTGAGCCGCTAGTACAGAACCATAATGACTTATGGTATCAACAAGATGGCGCGCCTCCACACAATTCACTCAATGTGTCAAATATCCTCTACAGGCTATTTGAAGATCGATGATTGGCGAACAATGGTCCACATCTTTGGCCACCACGTTCTCCCGATTTAACTCCTTTAGACTATTATGTTTGGGGTAGGATAAAAAATATTGTCTACTCAACTCCCCTGACTGATAAAGAGGACTGCATAGAACGAGTCAGAAATGCGTTCAGGTTTGTTTAGATTTTTAGATTCATAGTTTTGAAACTCAATTTGGTTTTTAAACACTTTTGCAGATCTCTTCCTCCCGATGAAATAAGAAGAGCAACGCACGAAGCATTCCTGAGACGTATAAATAAATGTCTAGAAATTAACGGTCAAAACTTTGAGCATCTTCTCTAGTTATAACTGCGAGAGTTTGCCATGGTTCTCCTAATAGTAACTTGAAGTCGGTTTCAAGAAGGGGTGAAAAATCTGCAGCATGGTTCAAATAACAGTTCCTGAAAATTTCATCTTTTTGGCGTGAAGGGAAAAGAAATAGCTGAAAATTCAAGACGAAAAACAGTTTTTTGTGAATAACTCAGAAAATATCCATTTTAGGGCAAGGGTGTGATGCATACACTCACATTATTTTTTAACGTAGACTCAATATCTGCCATAAAAAAATGGGGTTCTAATTTGAAAAAATTGATTTTTCACGATTTTGTCATCCCTAACTTTGAAAGCGATTTTTTCACCCCCTGTATCATGAATCGCAATTTCGATTTTTAAAGTGGATACATCAATCTTACATCTTGAAAAATCCCAAAAATGAAAATTTTCCATCCAAAAACCTCGAAGTTATTCTTGTTTCAGCGGAGCTCTATTTTCGATTTTTTTTCGAATTTTCCCGCTCAGAGAGAATTTTCCAACCAAAACTGAAAAATGTTACATCAAAATAAATTGAAATTTTCTAAGGAATCTATTTCTGCAATAAAAAAATGGTGTTCTAATTTGAAAAACGGAAGTTGACTTCATTTCCGGAAAAACCGGAGGTGCTCATGCCTTGAAAATATTTTAGATTTCATCAGCATCGTGAAATACTTATAAGTGCTGAATTTCATGAAAATACGTTCAGTAGTTTCCCGTATAAATATGGGTGAGGTTCCTCGTGAAAGACCCTGTATAGGTAGGTTGAAGCAGCTGTGACATTTTTCATTTTGTATGTGTATCTTCAGCTGCTGTGATATGGAAATAAAATCAATTATATGCCTATCTGTTTCCTTTCTTTTCTTTAGAAAAACGATGCAAAAGAACTAAAGCAGAGAAGCTGTCTTATCATTTTATTGATTCACTCGTTTGTAAACAAAGAGAACGAGTCATATCATTTAGACTGATTCTAGATTTACCACATAATATGGCTTGCATTCAGCACTTCATTGATAAGAGTCCTTGAATTACTTATTGAGGTGCCAGTCTTTTCAGAAATTCAAGTAAACTTTGATATTGGTTCATTATGATTCACCAAGCAACAGTCACTTAAATAACATCGAAATTATCCTCCAGGAACGATTTAAAGTACGATTTTATATCGTGATCCAAATGAAAAGTTCCTTCTCAAGAAATCTTACACAAAAGTATAATAATTTCTTTAAATATTCAAGCTCTGCTTAATGAAAATTCGTTCTCCTCCACATTTCTACGGTTTGTTTACATAAAACTACTAGCTTGGACAGGTTCCAAATTTATCCGTTAGGGCGCTGGCATCTTCGCAGAAGTTCCCAATGCTATCTATGTTTTACCAGAAAATTTTAAATTTAAACAGCTCCTTCTGGGCGTTGCAGTTTCTTTGTCAGTAAATAAACATTATATTCAAACAATCTTCTTGAAGGTGCAATACAGTCTCATCTTCGAATTGACCGTCGATGACTCGTGAAAGTACCCAAGTTCAAGTGCGATATGAAACCAGTAGCAACAGATGCTCATAAAAGATTGTCGTGGATTGTGTTTCTAGGTTAATCGACATACGGCATATACCCATATTAATTTTCTTTTTACTTTTCCTTCGTGCAGTTGAAGCGCCTTATGTATATCATTCTTTATTTAATGTTTCTTCGGAATACTTTATTATCTTCTTCGTTTATTATAGGCCTTATAAATTCCATTTAGAGTGATGGTTAGTTTCATTATGCTCGTTATATATATGTCGGTATTTAAACTGAACGTTAATTTCTCTTTTATTACCTCTTATCGAATCTCGATTGGATTATTATTGAGTTGATTTAATTAGTAAATATTCTTTTAATTGGTCGGTTTATTAAATTGGCTGTGAAATGATCTAGGGCTGTAAAATTGGATTTCGTGTTGTTGGCGGTAGACAAATTTTGCATCAGAAGTTGATCAGGAAGAGAATTTAACCGAGCTGAAAAAAATTACGAAATTTGAATTTCATATCAGAATATGGAGCAAGCAAGCACAAAAACAAATAGGAATAAAACAATTTGCGGTAGGTCGATAATTTCGCTAATTCTCGATGGAAACATCTCAAATAATCAATATTTTCGAGCAGAATGGGGGTTTTTCCCGAATTTGGGTTATTACTGCAAATGTAAATTTGAACATAATCATTATGGGTTTGATTAATCATTTCCCCAAATTACCTTCAGAAAGTATTCATAATCAGATTTCAAAATTGGGTTTGGGATTTGCCAGGCATGCACGAAGTGACAACGGTTCCTATTCTGTGGTACACACGTGTTCTTTGTCAATATAACCAAACAATTTCCGTTTGCGATTTGTCAGTAATATGACAGTATGACAGTCTGTGCTCTTCTTTTTCTGTTCCTTGGTCGATGTCTTCTACTCTAACTAGATCGAAGTATAGCTATCTCTGTTTCCCTAAGCAAAGTAACACATTTGACGTTCTCTTCTTTCCGAGAAAGCTGAATTCGACGTTGCCATATCGTGCACTCAAGACAAATCCCTTTAAATGCAAATCCCCATTTTTATTTTTCAGTTTTAGGTGATCAAACATTTTTTTAAAAATATAATATTGAAATTATAAGTTTGAAATGTGATGTTCTAATGGTTTTTCATGAAAATTACTGCATTTTCGTTTGAAGGAAAAACTCCCATTGAACCTTTTATTACGGAGGCCAAATTCACCTGGAGAAAAATCCACTTAATCATTTCGCAGATACACCTTATCACAATTTTATTTTCCCAATATTAAAAAAAATAAAGATCGGATCCAATTGTGCTGAAAAATGATAGTTTTGAATTTTATAATGACAATATGATCGAAAGATTGCAACTTTTTTTATAATCTAATATATTTTTGACAGTATGCGCACAAAAGCTGTTGACTTCACGTCAATGCTTTTCTAGGTTTCCTTCGCTGAAGTACTAGATTTCAATTCGACCTTATCTGTATTTTGGAAATTTTGGAAAAATAATTTGGAATGGCCAAACGGCCGATCGTAAACACAATATCTTCTGAAAAAAAAAACAACTGTGAAACTCGATATTTGTAGGGTGGGTTCGGACCTTAATCACGAACGCCGATTTCGTGAATGGGTAAAATCCACCAAATGATTCCGCAGATATACCCGATTTAATTTTTCCAATAGTTCCATAATTACATATGAGATCGAATTGAAATCCAGTACTCTATCGAAAAATGACAGTTCGAAGGTTCGTACAGAATTTCATGAGGATAATACGATCAGAGAATATTGAATATTCGAAAAAATAATATTTTTTTTTCAAAATGTTCTAATGACACGGTCATCACATTTTGCACGAAGTTATCAATCAGTATTTTAAAACTAGTTGTCAAGTTTCATCATGATCGAATCAGTAATTTTTGAGTTATTTCATAAATACCGAGGAAAAAACTACTTAATTCGACATATTTTTTTTTTCAAATATCTCCAAATATTATGACCGTATCGGACTGAAATTTGGTGCACTGCTGTGAAATATGGAGCTCAAAATCTGCGTTGAATTTGATGAACATTTTCCGAAGAAAAAATTTTCTTCGAAAAAAATTTTGAATTTTTTTTTTGTTTACTGAAAGTATCTCAACAAACTTCCGCCAAAAGTTACGCGTAGTAATAGTAAAACTAACCACCAAGTTTCGATTCAATCGGATCAGTAGTTACCGAAGTATCACGGAAATAACTTCAAAGGGCTCTAACTCCGAAACTATTTGGCCGATTCGGCCCATTAACGGACTTAACCTTAACGTATTCTCAAATGCAACCTTCCCAGAAATTTTCAGGTCGATAGGATGCTCCTTTCACGTACGCCTTTCACCGTGCATACGGCCGGCCGGCCGGACAGAATCGATTTTGACACCGGATTCGTCATCAGTGAGTCCAATCTAGTCGTTTGAGACTATTTTCGGTGGACAACTAGAAAATTATGGACATTTGGGCGGGATTAAAGAAACGGTGCTATCCGAAAATGTAGGTAAATACAGTGCCCGTCAAAATTATGGAACAAATTCATTTTCTCAGAAGAAATATATTTGGCAACAAAATCCTGAAACAGATCAATTTTCGTTTCACTTCTATCAACCCTCCAAATTTTTTGAATAGGGAAAGAGGGTCATGTAGTACTTTTCTTCTGTATTTTCTTCACAGGCGTGCCGAAATTTTCAAGATAAACTTTTTTTTTTAAAAATTAGTTACTTCAAAGAGGTTTTTAGTATGTGCACTTTGTCATGGCTCATTTACTTTGAGGCGATGGTACCTGATGAAATTTATCACCGAATGAAAGTCGACCATTAGTTGTGTTCATGAACAACTTTCAACCCCTTTCAACCTCCTCACGTAAAATTTTTTTTTCTCCATTGAAGGGTTCGTAGGGGTTGAGAGTTGTGCATGAACAAAACTGTAATGGTCGAATTTCATCAGGTACCATCGTCTCACAGTAAATGAGCCATGACAAAGTGCACATAATGAAAACCTCTTTGAACTAATTTTTCGAAAAACACATTTTTTTCTTGGAAGTTTCTGCACGCCTGTGAAGAAGATACAAAGACCTTGCCAAAAAAGTACCACATGACCTACTTTTCGTATTCGAAAAAATTACAGGGTTGGTGGGGATGGCACAGGGTGCAACAACAATCCTTCAAAAATGCATGAAAATTTGGTAAAAGTGAAACAAAAATCGACCTGTATCAGGATTTTGTTGCCAAATATTTTTCTTCTGAGAAAATGAATAGGAAACCAAGCCTGTCGGTGTCATTTGTTTTTATTCAGTACGGAAATCTTTCAACTAGTCACTGCTCCAAGTTTGTTGATGATTATTAATCAACACCCTGTATATGGCAACTCCCAGAACAAGACCAATCACCGATTTCCTATCGCGGACACAAAATCGACCGGAGCCGAACCCATCGTGGAAATATCGATCACAATGCCTTGGACGTCCTTGTACGCGCCAAAAATGACAATCGACCATACGCGATACCCATGTACCCATTAGTCGCGGGTACCATAAAGAGGTACCCCACCCGAACGAGGAACTCGACGAACGCGAGCACCGTCAATTTCCCCTGACTTCAGTACCACCAACATATCGGCCCAAAGTAGCCGTGTCTAGCCTGCGAACCTGTAACATGCGAGTGAGTGTCTCGCGTTGTCGCTGCTTTTCAAGTGCCGGATTAAGCGATACTTAAGAGGAGGGTTGTCGGATTAAATTGTGAGGGTTGTGAAGCACAGTGACCTTTATCAGGGATTTACCGTCTGGACCAGTTGGCCGAGTCCGGCGTCGGACGACCAGAGTAAGGATAGTCGAGAAATAAATGATTCACTGTATATAGTTTTTCTTTTCACGAGGTGTGGGTATTTCGAAAAATTATGTCACGATGAGATTACAGATCTGATTGTCTTATATTTTGGATTTTTGTTTCCAAAAAAACCGAGAAGAGCATAAAAGTAAATCACTATTTTGGCTGCTGATTTGCGTCTTGAATATACCCTGAAAGCTTAGAGTATCTGAAGAATTCCTTTCGATAGTCACATATGTATTACAGAACGGTTACCAATCCAGATAATCGCCTCGGTCAACGAAATTGAGCATTAGTTTTCTTACTGTTTTTTTTACATGAAATATAAAGTAGTTTAATAAGATCTGATAGATATTTTTAGAATTCTCTAAAACAATCCAGGTTGTTTCACCTCCGAAGTTCCCAGCTATACAGGGTGTTGTGAATATTGGACTCAACTTTAGGAGATGATACATCGGAGTGTTCCCCTCCCAAAAATAACGAAAAGTTTTTCCTTGGAGTATCTGATTTTTCTTCTTTTTTTTTCAAATTGAAATATTGCGAGTCAACAATTCTTGGCATATTATTGAATAATTTTTGACGAAATAGTTATGATAATCTGGAGGAATTTGTAACCGTACACTTCCAGTTTCAAGACTACAACTGACAACTGAAAATTGGCACCTACGATGTTGCTGAAGATGGATTTCAAGGTGAATATCAAATTCCAAGAAATCTGGGGGATGATTAACGAAAACGAAAATTTCGCTGATAAAATCAGAAAACTTTCGATTTCTTATTTCTTAAGAAACGGCCTATACAAAGTTTTGCACCTTTTTCGGAAATCCATCACTAAAAATTAAGAAATTTCTGAGAAAATCTGACATCAACATAGCTTTCAAAACCACAAACTCTTTGGGTAGAATCTTCAAAAACTATAAACCTAAAATTCGGAAATTCAAACTATCAGGAGTTTATCATCAACTTTCCTGTGGCTCATGTCCTAAAACTTACATAGGTCAAACGGGTAGATCATTCAACACCAGAATGAAAGAACACAGAAGTTCTTTTTTGAAAAATAAATTAAACTCCACGTACGCCGAACATTTAATAATAGAAAAACACGAATTCGACGAAAATTTCAAAATTCTACACGTAGAGAACAAAGGGCGGAAGTTAAATTTATTGGAGGCTCTAGAGATAAACCGTTTATGAAATTCTGGGAATTCATTAAACGACCAGGCGGAACTGTCAAATTCACCATTGTTAAACCTATTCAGCTAGGAGCCCGACTTGCTTTTTCCATGATTGACCCGTTGGAAATATCTCTGTACCTGTATTGGTTTATGTAAAACTGTAGCACACTTTTTGAGACAGTTGCAACTCAGCATTTGATGAAACTACAATGTAGTGAAACGCGTCATGTGATTATAATAAAGTAGAAATCAACCACACTTGTGTCTTTTAATTGAGTTTACAATGGATTTCTATCAAGTAAAGGCTACCACAATACGAACATTTCGGAGCGTACATGCTCGAGTTGAATTATCATTCAGTATGACTTGGCTACTGTGCCTTCACGCTACCTCAGACACAGCACTTTTAAAGTGTGATCTAACAGTTAAATGACCAGTTTTATCTATTACTGGACAATTTCTTCCTTGCTCGTGATGCAAACTAGGCGCCAATAAGAAAATGTACTAAATTTCAATCTGAGCGTCATAAATTACTACCATTTATCTTTAACACGCCCACGGTGTACTTTAATTGAAGCGATAACGGAAGAAATTACCTAATACATGTAAGGATGGAATTGACATAATCTATTGCTGAAACATTACGGTTCATATCAGTATTATATAAGAAAATGCTGCAGAAAAACACTTCGAGTTGGAAAAACACTCGACGTTGATATGCATAACAACGGATTTTTTTAACCACTCAGAAAATGAATTGTCCGTATTTCATACAATTCCCAGATCGATTATTTCACTTGATTATTCCTGGGAAATCGTGCCTCTATTGAGAATTCAAATGGATTTATGCTTTCTCAACTCGGTAATATGTTGACATTGAAAAGTCATCTCAATGACGCCTATTTTGCGTCTATTTCCATTTAAGTGAACGTTACATAATCGCTGATCGGGAAATAACTGCTATGGATCGTTGATATTCTATGAGCCAGAAAATATCCCCGTGAAAAAACGCTGCGGATTTTACAAAAGGGTTTATTATTTTCTCAGTTGAATAACCCAATACCATTGATATCTTAGATAAAACTTATACAGGGTGATTCCGGAGGAGACCGTCAGATTTTGGGATAAGTTTACACTAGTCAAGACAGTCTCGGAACACTGTTTGGTTTATGGTTGGGGGTCTCTGTTGAGAATATACAGGGTGATTTGTCCGATTCGGACGATTTTACTTTTATTGATAACTTTGGTATGGCTTATTCGATTTCAAAGAAATTTTCAGCGTAGTACAATTGTGTTGAACACATTCATTGGTTTCAAATTTTTTTTTCAAAATAAGCGGTTGTTATTGTGATAAATCCAGATTAATTGTGCAGGTTGAAAAAACACCCTGTACATAGCGTTTCCTAAACTACGCTATCTATTTACGATTCTACAATAATAAGTCATTATTTGAGAGTTTCTAATTTTTTTGGCACACTTCTAGTTTTCCGAGAAAATTTTTTCAATAAATGATAATGTCGAAATTTCGCTCCAATCGATTCTACTTTTATTGAGAACTTTGGTATGGCTCATTCAATTTTGATGAAATTTGCAGTGTGGAACAATCTGAAGGAGTTAATTCAATAATCGCAACAATCTCTCAAAATACAGTGTTGTAATTATGATAATTTCAGAATTTCGGTTTAATTGTGCGGTTGAAAAAGAAACACCCTGTACATTGCTGTTCCAAAACTTTCTTATTAGTTGCCGATTCTACAATAATATGTCATCATCCAGAGGTTTTTTAATTTCTTTGGCACACCTCCGGTTTTCCTAGAAAACATTTTTGTAGAAGAGCATTATCGAAATTTGGTTCACAAGCAGTGAGAGTATTCCGCACTAGGTAGGAAAGCTGTATCGTCCAAAGATGCAAAGTTGTTCGTCACTTCTGAAATATTCTTTTCAAATTCGAAATATATTCCGAATTGGATGGTTTCATACAAAATATTAGCAATTAAATATGAATTTGGAATTTGAAAAGAATATTTTAAAACTTAAGAACTGCTTCGCATCCTTGGATAATAAAGCTTTCCTACCTAGTGCGGAATACGTTCACTGCTTGTGAGCCAAATTTCGATCATGCTCTCCTTCAAAAATATTTTCTAGGAAAACCGGAGGTGTGCCAAAGAAATTAAAAACCTCTGAATGATGACATATATTGTAGAATCTGAAACGAATAAGAAAGTTTTGGGAAAGCAATGTACAGGGTGTTTTTTTTAACTGCACCATTAATCTGAAATTCTAAAACTATCACAATTACAACCCTGCATTTCGAGAGACTTTCGCGACTATTGAATGTACTCGTTCAGATTGTTCTACACTGCAAATTTCATCAAAATTGGATGAGCCATACCAAAGTTCTCAATAAAAGTAGAATCGATTGGAGCGAAATTTCGACATTATCATTTTTTGAAAAAATTTTCTCGGAAAACTGGAAGTGTGCCAAAAAAATTAGAAACTCTCAAATAATGACTTATTATAGTAGAATCGTAAACAGATAGCGTAGTTTAGGAAACGCTATGTACAGGGTGTTTTTTCAACCTTAATTTGGATTTATCACAATAACAACCGCTTATTTTGAAAAAAAATTTGAAATCAATGAATGCGTTCAACACTATTGTACTACGCTGAAAATTTCATTGAAATCGAATAAGCCATACCAAAGTTATCAATAAAAGTAAAATCGGTCGAATCGGACAAATCACCCTGTATATTCTCAACAGAGACCCCCAACCATAAACCAGTGTTCCGAGACTGTCTCGACTAGTGCAAACTTATCCCAAAATCTAACGGTCTCCTCCGGAATCACCCTGTATAGCGTCGAGCCTATATATCCGGTTTTATTCACATTTACTTCACTTGGCTCAGCAGAAAGAGATAAGCCTTCGTATATAAGTATTCAATTCATCCTACCTATAATCTACTTGATTCAAATGCAAATATTTTCGTCTATTATGTATTCAAGAAGATACAGGATACAGTTGAATATTCATACACGCCTCAACATACATAATAACACACAATTACTCTCATTACAGATGTACACCTGAAAATTTTCACTTTCCGAAAGCGCACCTTGAACTAACCGCTGTCTTCAAACAGCGCCTTGAAAAAAAAATCCCACGCTGTTCGTAAGAATGGCTGCTTGCGACAAAACCGAAAACAATGAAGATTAATTCAACGGTTGATGAGACCAGTTATCTTAATATCGAAGCATTCACCACAACAAATAATAATGCGAAAAAAAATGGAGGCATTTATGGGCGATTTCTCCTATCCCTATCGCGGTATCTGATCGTCAACCTGTCGATAAACAAGACTAGAAAATTTCCACGAACTGTCCCATGTCCTTCAACATCAATAAATCATCACGGTTGAATTAAATTGTGAAGTATTCATGAAAGGCTTATGAAAATTTCGTGAGGATCGTATTTTCAGAGGATGAAATCATTTTTTATTTAAAAGTCGAGCAACGTTGGGCGGTACCCGTACCTGAATGGGCGATCGCGTTGTAATATACATATAACATATGGATGTCAATAAGAATTCAAGGGCTTGATGGTTAACAAGGACCCAAGACAAATCTCTCAATTGCTCCTGATGTTACCTCGCATTTCTTCTTCAATTTTTGCTGGATATTACCAAAAAACAATCGACCTTCGCACGTCCACAAATCGAGAATATCAGAAAAAAATGTATTCAGAACTACAAAAGCTTTTTCCCAGCGAGACTTGACAAACTTCAAGTATTTGAAGAAAGGCCATTAAAAATTGAATATAATATTCATTTATAGGAAGCGCCCTGGCGCTTTTCTGCATTTAAACTGTCAAGGCAGAGCCAGAAAAAATGTTGCCAATTGCACAATATCGAAGCAATGCAAAGGATTCGCCATTGGTACTGTAACATTGCTGAGACTACATTTGACTTCTTCATCAGACAATAAATAGATAACAGTCCGAATTATTTTATTACAATAACACTATATTTCCAACATGTCAGTTCGATAAAAATTTTTGAAATAAAAAAGTATCGGAAGAAAATATTTTTTTATTTATTGTCTGATGAAGGAGGCAGACGTAAACTCTGAAACGTGACAATCCACTTTGTTAATTATTTGCATTATTTCCATATTGTTCATTAGGCAACAGACCTTAGTTTAAATCCCGCATTCAATATTCTATCAATAATAATTTTTATTTAATTTGAATTCTCTTTTTATATATTGGGACAGAAAGTCCAAAAAACCGAAGAATGATGCAGAATTCTCCCCGAAATATCCTATAATCTGTATAGTAATATGCAAAATTAGTCTTAATATTATAGCAATTATCACCTACCTTCTTAATTCATCATAATGAGTTATCAAGAAGTACCAACCTGAAAATAAAATAAATAATGAGTGAACAAGAAGACGAAGAAATGAAGCAAATTAACATGCCAACAGTCAAAGTATGATTTTTTTCAAGTAGGATAATAAGAACACTTATCAAAACACACTTTATCTTTCCCAAAAAAACCCAATCTTTTTGAAATATCCATTGTTTACATTTCAAAACATGCGGAATTTAATGATGGAATAAAATTAGATTGCAGATACAATAACTTCCGAGCGAAACTGCTGAGAGATATTGAATTTGAAGAGCAGTTTTGAAGCTCAATTACGAAGATTACATTCATGAAGGCGGAAATTCCATTGAAACATTCCGCAGATACACTAATTCGAAACTTAATTTTTTCGATATTCCCAAAAAAGAGATCGAAACGAATCAAATCTTAAAAAAAAACAGATTTTTCTGTAATACTTTTGCATAATATCTTTCTATATTGATATATAACTTTATACTTTCATTGTCTTGAACGTTATATCAACTGGCATACAATGATTGGAGTAAAAAACATGGGAAAACGGCAACATAAAAAAAATCAATACAAAAATACTAGGCACAGCGTTCCATTTTCTATCATTCGATTTAGAATCCTCAGTAGCATCTATTAAATTAGCATCTGTTATATTATATTTCGAAATCTCACCACGTGTACTCACTAACATCTGATTACAAACGAACTAAGCTGATTTAGAACCTCTCGCAAGCTTGTCAAATGCGAATATTTGTGCATAGAACAATATTGACAAGTTTCAAACCATCTTCTTTCTTTGATGAATGAAATGTAGTAAACAACACTCTCGAAAATCTTCGAAACTTCAAAAATAATTATATGACAGTTGATACTGACTCTATGAAACTATCTGTTTTATTTCATGCATTGAATTGAGACTAGTCTACTTGATAAAGGTTATTGAACTAATAGAACAATCATAAGAAAAATACAAATTTTTCTGTGATACGTTTACATAATATCTTTCGATATTGATATCGTTTTACTTTTATTGTCTTCATCGTACTACGTATGACTGACAAATTTAATTTATTTTATAAACTGACATTTGACGATTGAAGTAAAAGACTTGACATATAAAAATATTTTTGTATTGTATTTTATTATGTTCAAACGTTATACGTCAGTTGATAAAATAAATTAAATTTATAATTAATACATAGTAAGTTGAAGACACTAAAAGTATATCCTAAGATATATCAATATCGAAAGATATTATGTAAAGGTTTTACAGAAAATCTGTATTTTTTAATGATTTTAATTATAACCTTAACCGAGTAGAGTCGTCTTAATTTAACGAATCAAATTGGTTTGAAGGACCATGTGGAATTTTTGCGAAATCTGATATATTTCATGATATATATATTCTGAATTTCTTTACTTCTCTAGTGGAACGATCCTCATGAAATTTTGCATATAACTAATGAACAAATTTCAATGTTATCAGTTCAATATTTTTTGAGTAATTGAGAAAGCAATTTCAGATGGGTTCACCACTTTCTCATTGAGTTTCTTGGCCAGAATCAGCGCAACATTAATTCGCAGAAATTCAAACTTCTTTAATATACATCGAACGGTCCAAATCAGATGATGGATTCATTGAAACCTCTCGAAATTTCAACGAGGAAAAACTAGAATTTGAGTAAGATCATTCATCACAGAATATATCAATTATTTCGAATTTCAACACGCCACAATTTACATCGATGGTGAAATTATCACATCGCGACTGCTTTTCTTTGTTTCGATATATTGTCAAAACCATCAATATGCTAATAATTTTCGCAGCTTCACAGCGTGAACAATTGAGCATTAATTGATATGAATTCTTCAAATTGGCTCTCAAGGTAAAATCGGAATCAATCGCTGGTTACATCGTTGCGATATCGTTATGAACTAGTTTGAGAATATTCGGAGCAATCATTATATTAAAATTGATCGAACAATAATGTACCAAGATACGACACGCCCTTGCTCGGGGCACACGATTTCGAAGTGTGCCCTGAACTGAAATAATACTTTTATTTTTTTTTTACCTCATAATAATGACCAGAAACCCTATAGTTTTATCACAATTAAATTGGTCCAATAGCGGAGGAATTCTAATGAAAACATTAGCGGTATCGCAATGGGATCATGAAAAAGTGAAAAGATTCGGAGCCTTGAATAAAAAATTAAATGCAATTGAACTCCGGGCGTTTTAATAATGGTCAATAAAAATGGAAAACTTCTTGGTAATTATAAACCGTTTTTTTTTCTGAAGAACAAGGAAACCTAATTTGTACGTTGGCTGCATGATTGACCAGCCCAAAGCGCCAAAGCCCAATTAATTCTGTATTAAATAATGAAAAACTCCGTTTACACGAGGTGTTCTTCAATTATAGTACGACATGACAATGAACAGCATTCCCCTTCAAAATTCTCCTCCTATGAAAATTCGAGGGATGCTACTGAAGTTTTCTAAAGTTTAAAAAAGAAATAATCATTATTAGAAATGGGTTTATCATTTTCCAGAATATTCTTGAGATCAATGTACTACGTTCACATGCTTTTAAGAAATTGCACTACCTCGAATATAGCATTTGGAGGCTACAGTTTTTTTCGAAAGTATATTTTAGGGTCCAAATGGTTGAAAAAATTACAAGAATGCGCAATGTTGCTACTATTTCAATTTCAAGAATATTTGGGAAAATGAAAAGCGAAATGGAGTGAAAAATTAAAAAATTTTCCACAACAGAATTAAGGACATAAAAAATTCTATTATTATCTTCGGTCTTTACAAAATTTTAAGCATTCTAATATTTCCGGTGGCTATTGGCATCATTGCAACATGCAGACCGTAGGTGGGTGTCTGACCTTGTGATGTTTATGAGGTTTGATGAACCTTGAATGTGGCTGTGTTGTCGAAGTCCTCAAAGTCTCAATTTACCAGCCCTTTTTCGAAGAATTATATAAACCCGGCATAACTTTTTCATTTCGAGAAAGGTAGTGCCAAACATGCGATTTGAACGCATTAACCGTTGTTTAAGTTTTCGAAAAATATTAGCCTTTATTTTAGTTTGCGGCAACGAAGCTAAATCTCCATGGGACAAAAGAAGAAGAAACGGCGTATGATCCATCAATAAGTCTTCTGCATATAACACAAAATATCATATTTTTATGTTTTTTCAAATCTATTTCGATAAAAATCATATTGTCTATCAGAAAATTTCAAAATTCGCGAATTTTGAATAATTCGGTATTGAAAAATGGTAACTTCGAGACGCTGTCCATTGTCTGGGTGGAGTGGAAGGTACACGAAAAAAGATAGATATGTAGCAGATATGACCCGATACATAACGAAACGCAGCGACGTTTCGATCGTACAGCTTATTAGAGGAATCAACTTTGAAACATAGTTGAAATTTCAGCCGGCGTTTGATATTGTTCAGTATTCTAATGGGTAGAATAATCGATTCCACAAATGAAAAAATATACAAAAGCACAATAGAGAAACAAGAAATTTTGCACCAAGTTGCGTGTTGGTAATCTCTACATGATTACGAAGTTTCAATATGATTCAATTTGTACTTCTTGAGATATTGCTGATATTACCTTAAAATTCCAAATAACGACCGAATCTCCGAAAGTAAATATAGGATCTAATTGAAATTTGGAACATTGTTGTCAAATACTTCCTCTAAGGTCTGTGCCAAATTCCATTGAAATCTAATCAATATTTTCAGAGAAAAAAAATGTCGTCAAAAACTAAAAATTTTCGGATGAAATGTTTTTTAATTTTCTAAAAACTGAATCCACACGAAATTCTGCTCAAAGTTGAGTATTGGTATTAAAAAACTCTCCAGGAAGTTTCAATTCGATAGGGTCAATACTTCATGAGATATCGAGGAATTAACCTCAAAATTTCAAATGGGCCTAACTCCGAAACTATCCAACTGACTCCACCCATTAGAGAACTCAACCGAGATATTTGGACTCCATACCTTATCTGACAATTTCAAGTCGCTAAGTCTTTTCCTTCGAAAGTTAGGACACATCCGGACGGCCGAAAGGACAGAATTGAACTTGACCACGGATTCTTCTTCAGGGAGCCCAATCGTTTATCGTTAAGACCATTTTCGGCTCGAAATTCGAAAATTTCAGACATCGTGACAAAATGATAACACGCTGCTCCCTAGACCAAGCGCATGAAAACGCATGCGAATGACCTATTTCGTCTGATCAACGATTTTGTTTGAGCTGACATGTAAGAGTTTTCCGCAATTGATTTTTTAAACAATTCTGACCGAATAATGGATGCTCTTGTATGATTTGAAATTGACCATTCTGAGTTGCTCTTATGGAACTGTTTCGATGTTTCAACGTGTCCATATATATATTTGCGATTTAATACAACATTAATGTCGTTTCTCGCATCTCAGTCGCCAAAGACTTCTATCTTCCCAATCTCGGTCTTACAAACCTCTCCTGTTCATCGCCTCCTGAACTCCTTCCCTCCACGTTCTTCTGGGTCTTCCTCTTCTCCTTCTTTGCGGAGGAGCCCAGTTGAGGACTTTGAGCGGCCATCTCTCGTCACTCATTCTTGACACATGCCCGAACCATTGCAGCGTCTTCGCTTCAATTGTGTCTATAATATCTGTCTCTACACCCACTCTAGCTCTTATCTCTTCATTCCTGACTCTATCCTGCAGTGTTAGTCCCGAGCAGCGCCTCCAATATCCCATCTCCATCGCTTTCATTTTGTTCTTGAGTTGCGTCGTCATTTCCCATGCCTCGGCTCCATATGTAGCAACACTCTCTATTAGGGTTTTATAGATTTTTCTTTAAGTTTCCTTTTTTATTTGTGTACTCCACAGCACGCCATTCAGTTGTTTCGTGATTGTTCTTCCTTGGGCGATCCTTTTCTTTATTTCCCTTTCACTGGATCCGTCTGCTCTGAGAGTCACTCCGAGATAGGTGCATTCCTCTACTCCCTGTATTATTTCATCTCGCAGGATAAGGTCTCTTCTGTCGTTATTCACGACAATATATTGTGTTTTTGAGGTGTTTATGGTCATACCCCACTGTTTATATGCCTCATCTAATTTCCTCAGCATATAATAAATATCTTCCTCATCTTCGGCCATAATGACCTGGTCGTCTGCAAAATGTAGAGTGAAAAGTCTATCTTCTCCTATCGGAATTCCCATATTTCGACATTTTCTTCGCCAATGTTTCAGAGTGGAGGCAAGGTAGACCTTAAACAGAGTCGGGGCTATCGGACATCCCTGTCGGAGACCTTTTGATATACAAAACTCCTCAGATAGTTTTGTTCCCACCTTCACCCTCGCTGAAATATCTGGGTAGAGCTCCTTCACTGCCCTAATATATATCTGGCTTACGCCATTTTCTTCCAAGGTCTTCCACAATTTAGCGAGGGGTACACTATCATAAGCCTTCTGCAAGTCAACAAAAATCAGGTGTGTCTCCAAGTTTCTCTCTGTTCTTTTCTCCACGAGCTGCTTCAGGCAAAAAATGTTGTCCACGCATGATCTTCCTGCCCTGAACCCATTTTGTTCCTCCATGTCAACTATTTCATCCTCTATTCTACTCTTTATTATCCTACCATATAATCTGGACAAGGAACCATTCTATCCGAAAATATATCGCTTTCGAAACACGAAAATAATCAAGATTTTATTGTATATTCTTGAAGTTACTATGAACAACACAAATAGCGAGTCGTACAGCGACTATATTATTGATGATATAGTCACTGTACTTCGTTCACCATCAAAAATATCAAACTTCACCATAGAATGTCAGATTTGACATATTCACATCAGTGTTGCCACATCTCCAATCTTGAATAGCAATAGGTACTCCTATTTGTTTTCCAATTCCGTGTTCCGACTCGAATATGTTTTTGTTTACTCCTAAGTGACGACAGCTCATTAAAATCATTGGATATAACAAGGATTATCTTTAGACACGTCCAATATACTCTTCGGTGCATTAAGCCATGAACAGCTCAATTGTGGAATTTCGAATTTGAAATCTGCTAGTTTCACACCGTTCTTCATCAGTGGTTCTGATGAATAATATTCAACAATTCTGAGCCTGCAATTTTACGGCAGCTGTACAACGTAAACGAATTCATTTATGCTTCATCATTCGAAAATAAGAAGTCATTAGGTGCTAACTCTACAGTATACGACGGATAACCCACCGTTCTTATTTTTGAGCATCCAAATACTAATTCGTTCCAGCAGCAGAGTGAGCACACTCGTTAAAGCTTGACTTTTGAATATTTGTGTAGAATACTGTTAATAATAATAATAATATCCTTTATTTGATCTAATATCTACAGACGTGGATCACGTCCTTACATATTAATATAATACTTCCTACATAAAGAAACGAAATCCCTTTCATTCAGAAAATCACCAATATCATAATAACATTTTTGGAACAAAAACATTTTCAGCTTTTTTTTTGGATCGCAATAGGCATGTTTCTAAAATTTTGAGGAAACTTATTCCAAATTGTAATCATAAAATAAACAGCACTTCTTTGTATATACGTAAAATTAGTTTTTTCTATACTAAGATAGTTTTTTCTTCTAGTATTGTATTCATGACTCAAGAGTTAATCTTAAAAATCATTGAAATTCTTGCTAACATACATTACACATTCATAAATATACAGACTGTACAATGTCAACATGTTATTATTAATAAATACATTTCTACAACTTTCATTATATTTCATTTTGAAGATAGTTCTCAAGCATCTTTTTTGCATAATGAAAATTCTTGCAGCTTTAACTGAATTACCGGAGAAAATTATTCCATACCTAAGTTTGAATTGTACATAGGCATAATAAGCTATCAGGGTCGCCTCTTCACTAATTGTACTAGTCAATATCCTCAAAGCATAGCGATGTTTTGCAAGACCCTTCGAAAGATGTTCGTTTTGTGTTTTCCAATTCAAATCCTTATCGATATACATCCCTTAGAAAGGTGGTGCATCCTCTATCTTGATGTTCTCATCATTATATTTTAAGTTTATAGAATTCTGATTTTTTTCTCGAAAGACGAGCAGTTTTGTTTTATTGATGTTTATAACTAATTCATTGGTTTCAAACCATTTATCAAGACTTTCCAATTCACATTAAAGACGGGTTTTGCATTCATTTGCAGTCTTATCAGCACAAATAATTGATACATCACAGCAAACATAACTGTGTCATTGGATGTTAGATGAATTAAGACGTCATTAGTATAAATTATGTAGAGTAGAGGACCCAATATTGAGCCTTGTGGTACACCTCTCTCAACATGTAGGGCATCTGATATTACTTGCTTGCCATCTCTTCCTCCCTCAGTAGTTTTTTGAGTTCTTTCCGTCAAATATGATCTGAAAAGATCTAGTGCAACTCCTCTTATTCCATATTTTTCCATTTTTTGCAGTGGAATATTATGATTCATTCAATAATTTCTTTCAGACCAATCTGTCTGTCTTATTTTTTCGTCCGAAAAATGTGACAGAACAGTCAAAACGGAGCTTTTTACCAGTGATACGTCGGTTTATCACCTAACTATTTTAGCTACCATAATGAATCATAAAAATCCTGTTGACCAATTTAAAACATCTTGTGTTCAATGATCTACCATACAGAATTTTCATCCCCTCAAGGCTTCGCTAAATTGAAACTTGAACACACTCATCAATCCATTCAAATTATAACCATTTAGGAGGAAATAATACCGCTTGGTAGTAAATTACAGCAAGGCAACACAGCCACATTTAAATGTCATCAAACCTTGCTTATATCTGAAGGTCAGGCCGCTGGACCCGGTCTACATGCTTAAACGTTGCCTATAGGCGCGTGAAATATTAGAATTCGGGGAAATTTCGACGTTTATAGGAGAAAATGGAGGTCGTTCTGTAGGCTTCAGTTAGGGTTGTCATCCCTAAAATTTGGCAACCAGGACAATAAAACCGTATAAAATGTAACAAATCAGCATTTAATTTATTTTCAGGAATTAAAATTAAATCTGGTCATCTTCTTCTATCATCATTTCGAATGCACTTAGCCAAATAGAATCATATAACAGTTTGTTATGAATTTTTTCAATGAACGATTTGTTTTTTTTTGTTAAAATGAAACACAAATTATTAAAGTTATGATAAAAAAACCTTATTCGAATATTAAACCTAACAAACTTCTATTATGTTTTTGATCGGAAATCTTAGGAGTACAGAGATCATTTTAGTATACAGTCTTCAAGAAAACTCTTCAAAGTAAATAATAATAATAATAATAATAATAATAATATTTATTCGGAATAAAACAAAATTACACAATAAATTCTCACGAGATATTCCACATCAAAATTAAACACAAATAAATAGAAATTCTCCCCTCATGGATAACCGCTCGAGGGGTAATATATAATTGAACAGTTTACCAATACATCCAAGTAAGAATTCACAATTCCAATAACAACCATACAGAAATGTAGAAAACCAACAAAATGCCTTGATCAGAAGTTCTTTACCTCCACAAGTGAGCGTATAAAGGATCTGTTGTTAGCCCTTATAAACTCCTTCACCCCCTTTCCAAACCCATTCGTTGACCTGATATTCTTAAGTACAACAGGCAACATATTATAAATCCTCGAACCCAGAAACACAAAACTACGCTGGCCTATGGACTTATTGATCTGTGGGACACATGTAGATCCCTGCTTATACCGTGTGTTAAAGCTATGCGAAATGCGGTCCTGTTCCCTGATATTCCGGTGATGATATATCAACAAAGCCCTCAAGTATAGCTGCCTAATATCATATACTCCGCTTTCAATATACAGTTGTTCTGATGGATACCTATATGGCTTGCCGAGCATTATCTTTAATATCCACTTTTGGGCTATTTCTATTCTTTTCTCAAAATCCCTCAGCAAACCACCCCAAGCTAATATTCCATAGACCAGATGAGACTGAACTAGAGCATAGTACAATCTTTTCATCTGGTCTACATTACAAAAACTACTACACAGTTTGATCTTAGGAGTAATGGTTCTCAGTTTCCTGACAATCGATGCTGCATGATCTTTCCATTGCAAATGGCTGTCAATATAAAGACCTAAATATTTTATAACATTTGTCGCATTTATCTTCATATGACCGTCCTCAGTTTGTATATCCAATGATGTTATATCAGGTAAGTATCTTGCATAGCTCGTGTACACCATAAATTTAGTTTTTTCAACATTGATCGTCAACAACTTTGAATTGAAAAATGCGACAATTTGGGCGAAGTCCGTTTCAACTTGTCTTTTTAGGTTCTCCCAAGATTTTCCGTGATAGAACACAGCAGTATCGTCCGCAAAACTAACAATATCTCCACTTGTAGGTAAGTCGAAAATATCATTTAAATAAATGATGAACAAGAGTGGCCCAAGGACCGAACCCTGTGGGACACCAATTTTTACATCTCTGCATTCACTAAGCACACTATCGATTTTTACTGCCTGTACCCGATTGCTTAAATAACTTTCCATTAGTTTTAAGACATTTCCTCTAAATCCCAATCTCTCCAAAGATGCCAACAATTCCGAGTGATCAACCGTGTCAAAGGCCTTCGCCAAATCAACAAATATACTGATGGCCGGTGTTTTATTATCAACTGCTTTATATATTTTGCTCGTTAAATGTGCAATCGCGTCCTGAGTTGATCGACCGGCTCTGAATCCATATTGATTATTAGATATAAGTTTATATTTTTCTAAATATTCGGTAAATCTGGATTTTAAAATTTTTTCAAACACCTTGGAAAGAACTGGAAGAATTGAAATCGGTCTATAATTTGAGCACAATAGCTTATCACCTGATTTATATATTGGTGTAATAATCGATTTCTTTAACGCATCTGGGAATTTTCCGGACTCAATAGATTTATTAATTAAATTCGTGAGAGGGGTAGCTATGAAATCTACAGTTTCTTTCAGTATATTAGATGTAATATTATCATATCCCGTTGACTTATTATTCTTTAAAGTAAGGATGGTTCTGCGCACTTCATCCTCATTCGTTGGTACTATTATAATAGAGTTTACACAACTTTTGTAGCCTCTAGCAACTTTAGATGGTTTGATATTTCGTGCTAAATTCGTACCAATATTTATAAAGAAATCGTTGAATGCTTCAGCGATTTCTTTTTTTTCCGTCATTTTTACATTGTTCTCATTTTTTATTACATCAATTCGTACTTGTTTAGGCCCGCCTTGCAGCTCTCTCAAGGTTTTCCAGAGTTTATCCGGTTTAGTTGAGTTAGAGTCCACCTCAGTTCTGTAATATTGTGCCTTTGTTATATGAATAAGTCGTTTCAATTCGTCACTGTATTGTTTTAGTTCACTTTTCAATCTAATGTTTTGCGGATTGAGTTTAGATTGTTTATATAATTCGTTTTTCCTGTTAATTGATTTAATCAGTCCCTTAGTAATCCACGGACTTCGCTTTATGTCATTTCTACGAACTTTCACGATGTATTTACTTTGTTCAATGAAGTGCATGAAAATTCGAATGAAACAATTCATTGAGTTATTTACATCCCCATCAAAAATCACATCAGACCACATCTCATCCCCCAGCAACTTTTTCAGCTTTTTCAGGATAACATATTCTCTTATTTTATTATTTCCAATATTTATATTCTTTTCCGGCAAAATTATTTTGAACGCCACTGGATGATGATCAGTAATCAAGTAGTCGACCACCACTGGATGGGTATCCACTGAGGGAAGACGACTCTTAAAGAATATATGATCCAGACACGTATTTTGTCTAGTTGGTAAATGTATACTTTGTAAATAACCAAATTCGCTCATGACGTTAAGATAATAATCCCTTACAGTCGATTCTGATATCAGATCGATATTTAAGTCACCCACTATTACTGATATGGCATTATTTCTTTTATTTGACGTGAAATAATTTTCTAGGTCAACTATGAACTCAAGAGGATTTAATGATGGAGACCTATAGATTGCCAAAATGTCCACATTAAAGAGGTCTAATTTTAGTTGAACTTGTATTGCCTTAATGGGTCCTATATTAACAAAATTATATTCAAACTGTATATTATCTCTTACATAGACCAATACCCCATCATTTTTATTCAACTCCCCTGTGTTATATACTAAGTTGTACCCACCAATGTTAAATAAATCTATGTCAATTATTCGGAAGGTTTCTGTTAATACAATACAATCAAGTTTCCCTATACACTCACTTGCAAAAATTTGAAATTCATCCATATTCGCAGCAACACTTCTTATATTATTATGCAATAATGTCACACATTTACGATTCTCAAGTTTTATGAAACTATTAAATTCGTTCCTTGATATCAATACATCCTTGAACTTATCTGTTTGAAAATTCCTAATATAATTATCCATGAAAAAGTAAAAACAAAATTAACTCTCAAATATAAACATTAACCGAGATGAACTCACACCTCCACCTCGGTTTCAATTTTCAATCTATCCAAGTCAGCCTCGCTGTTTATGATGATTGCCTTAGATAACTGATTTTTCTTCACAAATATTCTTCCATTTCTAACCCAGACAAATTCATAATGTTTATTCTGTCTCAATTTCCTAGCCTTAGCGAACAACTCCTGCTTATGACGTGGTAGATCTTCATTGAAATATATAAGAATGTCCTCGTTGTATCCACAATCTTTCATATTCAGGGGCCCATGCATCCTACGCCTCTCAATTAGTCTGATTTTAGTCTCCTCATTTTTGAACTTTACTAATATGGGTGAGTTCTCCTTTTTTGTGATACGTCTTGATTCAAATTCCTGCATACCCACTTCGAGACCTACGGTTTTAATAATATTACCCACTAATTCCCTTGTATTTTCATCCATTTGCAATGGTACATTTGTTAGTATAATATTTTTGTTCCTTTTTTCTTCTTCGATATCACGTATTTTATCCTCCAATCTTTTAATCTTAACGTTTGCCACTTCCAACTTCATCTGTTCTTCCTTTATTTTTTCTTTAATAAACTTATTTTCTCTTTTCATTTCATCAAAGGAATCAGATAAAAACTGAAGTGTCTTTCCAATTTCCGAACGAAAATCATAAACATCTCTGCGTAGTAATTCATGCATTTTTTTAACCTCCTTCATCACTTGTGTGTTAGTAACATTTTCAACTTCGCCATCGTCGCTATCACCCTCATCAGAACTACGTTCACGAATAATAGATTTTCTAGAATTTCGTCTGCAAACAGAGCATTTCCAGGTTGACCCCACTTTTTCCATTTCTTTTATTTCATCCTTTTCAAGGCCTGTACAAGATTCACAATTCCATTTTTGACATGGACCATTGCACAATATTTTGTAACCATTTTTGGAAAATTGTTCATTACATCTCCCACAATGCGTATTTTCCAGTTTTTCCAATGTTTGTTTATTTATTTTACCTCTTGGCTTCCCCATTATAAATATGTACAACAGATAACTACGAATAACATTCGTCGCAATATGTGAACCTTACTGTACGGATGCGAATACGTGAATGAATAAGAATTATGTTTAAATTTTTGAACCCGGACTACGAATGAAGACCGGTCCGGACGCTTTCTAAACTAGGACAAATCCGGGGACACCCGGATGGATGGCAAATTCAGCTTCATTGAGTATTTTTCGAGTTTTTTTTTTGGGATGAACTAAATTCGTTTGCGAGGATGCGCAATGTTAGTTATTTTTTCATTTTTCACCCTGTTTCAGTTTTATTGATTCTTGGATATGAAAAACTGGCAACATTGCCCATTCCTAGGATTTTTTCAACCATTTGCACCAAAATTAAAAAAAAAAAAAACGAACTCTCGCCTCCAGAATTCACCCTGTTTTATTCGAGGTATGTTTGCTTTTGACTCGTTGAAATAAAACGAGAAACGTCAGAAGATTCACCTCATTCTTCAACGTTTAAGGGAAAAAATCGTTAATTACAGAATTTAACGTTTCAAAGTCACCATTATTCTTTACAATGAAAATTCCCAGGCTTGCTAACAATAAGTCAAATACAATAAGTGTGTCAATCACCAATTTCAGTATACCAGCTAAAATAACCCCAAGTTCGAATGTCTCTTCGTTCGCAAGGTCTTTCGACATGCTTTAATTGTTTTGGTCGTGATATCCTATTATCCGAATAATGTGATTATAAAACGAGAATCACAAAGACTTGGCACAATGTCATTCGTCGGTTCTTGAAATCACGAGATGCTTCTTAGTGAAAACCGAAATATCAACTAGTATTTAAATTGTGCTCTAAATAATTATCTCAGGATGAGGTTAATCGATTGATACTCTTAATTTTTTAAATTCGGAGGTGAAATTTCCAAAATCTATATTCTCGTCGCAATGGTAAATTTCAATGGAAAATTCAAAACACGCGAAATTTGTTGTCTGAATCTTTCATGAATGAGGGACTGATTGCCGAAAAATTCTGTTTATTACGGAATCAATAGATCTTGTTTTTTTCTCTAATTTCAACGGATTCTGATCTGAACTTCCACACAACATTGAATTCTGGTGTTCTCAGATGAGGTGAAGAAACTTTTGCAATATTCTTCGACGATTAAAAATCCCTATAGGAACAAAGGTGTTAGCATGTCGCCCAGACGACTGAAGGGGTCTACCACATCATTCAAAAGATTCAATTAATTTTAGAGAAATGGCTGCATCGTTTAAAAAAATTTTAAATTTTCAACGAGAAAATGCACTTTCAAATTTGGCTCCGCATATCGGCTGTTTAAATGGACGAAACTTTGCGGCTTCGGTGACATAACGAGATATATCCAATGTCTCTCTCTTCTCGTCTACTTTTCTCCCTTGCAAGCCAATAGACAGCGTCGGTTGTGTCGATCGGTGAATCTTAGAATAACGAGTGACGTAGAAGGCGATCTGACGCTTTTCTCTCGCTTCGACCTTTAGTCCTTATTTGGCCATTTTTAATACCGAATTATTCAAAATTCCCGAATTGTTGTAGAGTGTGAGCATAAATTATGATTCTGTATCGATATGGAATGAGAAGAACATAAAAATATGATAATTCGTGTTATATATTGTATGGACTTAAAGGTGATAAACGTTCGATAATTCTAGTTCCGCGTTCTGAATGCATCCATTTTAGTGGGTTATTGGCGTCTGAATTTAAGATTGCAGCGCCACGGTGGCCAGTTTTAGAACCTTAGATACAGACATAGATTTTGTTTTGATAGTCGATTTTGTACTGTTTTTTAGTGTTTGGTTTGATAATTTTTGATTTCACGATTAAGTCGAAGACTTTTTAGACTTTTATAGTTGAAGCGAGTATTACCAGGAGTACATATTCTATTCCTATAAAGTAGGTATGTATGTATCATTCTTCAATCTTATTGAGTGTAGCAACTCTAAAATTACGGGGATATCTCCAAGGTTAGACAGTATTTTAATATTATTTATTTTCAGAACCAACTGGCAAGATTGACTTTGGTTGATTTCTTAGGCTGTCTTGAAAGTTGAAAAACAGATAGTATTGTAAAACATACTATTCGGAATAATAGACAAATACTCATAACTTTACCATTTTTTTAGCGAAGGACTAAATACACAATATATTGTAAATAAAATGAATACATTCACATAAACTAATGCTACTTGTATCGTGAGTCTTACTCATTACGGATTGACAAATAAATTTCCCAACATTCATATGATTGGTCTTGAAAAAGCTCTAATAAATAAACCTTGTATAACTTTGCTTTCATCGGCAGAAGCACTTTGAGCGAACAGTATTGATCACCAGATATTCCGACATTTACGTTGTTCCTTAATGATCAGTTCAACAGGCAGATTTCTGGAAGGCAGAGCATTGCTCTTAAGTAAATTTCTCTGCTTGGATTTGGGGCCTGGAAAAATATTGTTTTCATGAATGTGATCTAATATTTCATGAGCGATTCGTGCTTACGTCTATAAAAATGAGCATCATCGCAGGTAACAGATTCTCATAAATCTTGTTTGTTGGTTTTTCTCGATTCTTCAACACTTTCAGGCCCGACTTGCTAAAGGAAGTTTCTTTCATCCAAAGTCGAAATTTTTCACCGGGCTGTAGAAATCTATGAGAAGGGACATCTGAGTTTCTTTTTCTCAATAGAAACACTTGAAAAATCACACAAACGACAAAAAAAAAGCATAAACACTCTCATTTTCTTAACATTTCTTTTAACTTGTCAATGATAATGTCTGTACCTCGGGTTAGCGCTTATCTTCATTCGTCAATAGTAAGAAATAGTCGACAACTGGTATTCTATGCATCTTGCACCAACCAATCAAGCATAAATCAACTGTCTGCTGTCAAATTGGCGTCGTCCTCGTTCACCAGAGTAACTTTCATCGACCAATCGACCAACCGTGAAAGTAGCGAAAAATTGAAATATTTCCAACGGATTTAGATGCACCCTCTACGTACGGTAAGGAAGGCGACTTCAACTTTCGTTGTTATATATATATTCAACAACATTAAAATCCTTACGCGTCTTAGGTGAATGTGATATAATTGAGAGCACTACGTGAAAGGAATTCCATTAGAGATGCTGTTGGTTTTTTTTCGGATTACGCGAAACCCAGAAATGTACGATGTCATGCAAGTGGTAAACGTTTCATTTTGAACTAAGACTATCTTGAAAACGAACGCCTTCACCGTGTGGAGTTACTTGGAGTCCAGGTTCATGTTAATGGGGGTTTTTCCTTTAAACGAAAATGCAATTATTTTCAAGAAAAACCTTCAGAACATCACATTTCAAACATATAATTTCAATATTATATTTTTAAAAAAATATTTGATCACCTAAAACTGAAAAATAAAAATGGGAATTTGCATTTAAAGGGATTTGTCTTGAGTGCACGATATGGCAACGTCGAATTCAGCTTTCTCGGAAAGAAAAGGACGTCAAATGTGTTAATGTGCTTAGGAAAACAGAGAAAGCTATACTTCGATCTGGTTAGAGTAGAAGATAACGACCAAGGAATAGAAAAAGAAGAGCACATAATGTCATATTACTGACAAATCGCAAACGGAAATTGTTTGGTTATATTGACAAAGAACACGTATGTAGCACAGAATAGGAATAAATATTTCGTTATTCTATAACAGGAAAAGCAATTCTACTAAACAACGTTGTCACTTCGTGCATGCATGGCAAATCCCAAACCCCAATTTTGAAACCTGATTTTGAATACTTTCTGAGGGTAATTTGGTAAAATGATGAATCAAATCCATAATAATTATGTTTAAATGTATTAACCCAAATTCAGGAAAAACCCCCATTACATATGGGGTAATTCTTCGATGTGAAGAAACCCAACCAACTAAGAGGTTTCTTTATCGGTGAATCTATACAAAGGCGAACTAATATTCATTACATTTTAGAAGAAAACGATATATGTATATATAGAACTTGCACTTTTTCATTGGAATCTTTCAGTTCCACAAAATTACACAAAAACTAGATGTACCCCATTCACTTTTATGAACTATCCCAGTTCGCAATGACATTCTGACATATTTCACCGTGTATATTTTGAAAATGTTAACGAACGATGTGCTGAGTTTTCACTCACATACTTCGGAAATGGTGGATAGCTTGTGATAAATTATTGATTCTAAATTATCGGGGTTACTATCAGGAAAAGCAGATTTCAGTTCTACATTGCACTTCCTCATACTTTTTCTCTGCTTCTTCAAAACTACCTTCGGCATTTCTAGTTTCCAAGCGTGATGATTGTGTTGAGATTGAGAGTAGAAATTGACATTGGCATTTGGCAACGTCGCTGAGAATTATTTTGACATTGCCGATATCTCACGAGTGCCAACCTACATCAGTTTTAAGTGAAAAAACTTGATAGACTTAAATCATGGCCAACCGGGATAGTTTATAAAAGCGAATGAAGTATATATAAGGCACAACTAAATGTTTCCGAGCAGCAGATGTTACATTTCAACAATCTCGACGATAATCCCGCTTTACCTTCCGATAGGATCGTTCCAATGTTCACTGGAAACTGCTTAAGGCGTGCCAACACGTAGCCGTGAAAAATCGAGACCGCCTCGGTTGTCTCGTTGAGATGTAGTTACTTTATTAGGCGAGATCGCGAGCAAAGATTGGAGAGACGTGAGCATTTAGGATTTCGTATGCCGGACACGCGAACTAGCGAGAGGTTTTTGATGAATGTCGTTCCCTAAGGGGCTACGCGCGCTCCGCTGCCGGGCATTTCGAAATCCGCTAGTCCGTGACTGAGAAAACACTACGAATTCGAAACAAAGATTTAGTTCTTTATAAGAAGCTTAATAATTGGTTAGAATGAAATTTTCTTGTACTTGTAATTACGATACTTCGGTTCAAGTTGCAAGTACAAAATTTTCGAAGATTTCCTGCCACTGGGGAAGGTAATCTCAGTACGAATTTGTCTTGTTGAGGTTAGCTATATTCATGATTCGTGAATGGAAAAATCCACGAAATTGTCCCACTGATATATCCATTCTGAATTTTATTTTTACAATATATAGCGGCAGTAGCTCAGTGGTTAGAGCCCATGCCTGATGATCGTAAGGTTTGGGGTTCAAGCCCTTGGCCGGGAAATAATTTTTCCGGTTTTCAGGGGACCGTTCAACCAATCGCTGTTGGGTGAACAATTAACAGTGCTATTCCTAACGTAGCACAAGGAATTAGTAACAAATCCTACACAGAACACACCCGGTATCCTAACTCGCACAAGCTTTAAGCTTCTGAGAGGTTTCGTTGAAGCCTAGGAAAGTCGGAAAATACAAAACACACACACAAAACAGATCGAATTGAAATTCGGTACATGATTTAAAAATGGCAATGGAGATTCATACAGAATAAATAATAAAGAATAAAAGAATCATAAGATTGCAGAATATTGAATGTTGGAAAAAAAAAAGTCGAAAATATTTTTTTCCAAATTGTTCTGATTACAAGATCATTACGAAATTTTGTACAAAGTTGATAGTCAGCATTTTCAAACAAGTAACCAAGTTTCACCTTGATTGAATCAGTAATTTCTGAAGATATTCCAGAGAAAATCAACTATACCGAGGACAAAAATATGAAATTTTACATTTTTTTTCCAATATCTCCAAATATTTCTTTCAAATTTTGCGTGAAGTTCCGCGTCATTATGCTCCAACCAACTGACAGATGGCAATTCAATAAATATTTTTCTAAAATTTCCATTAAAATATTTCACTCGAATAGACGACTTCGTTCCAAGTTGCCAACCCAAAAATTACTTCCAAATTTACTGTCACTAGGGAAGGGAAATTTCAGAACAAATTCGACATGATGAGGTTAGCGTTATTTATAAATATCCGTGGAAGATGCCTCGGCTCCTCAAACAAGATAATTCCTTCCAAATATAGGTTTTTGTTAAGATCATCTCTGATTGGCTGAAATTCAAGTTGGGATTCCTGATTTCATGTCGAAAGTGTCAAGTTCATAGAGAATGTGTTCCGCAAATCAACTTGATTATTTCGGTTGCCGTTTTTCCGTTCTGTAAATATGAAATATTTGGTTGGTTCCGGAAAAAAAAGGTTAATTTCGGAATTTGATTGATGAAAAAGCAATCTTTCCGTCACCAGAACATGGACATATTAAGTCTATGCAGCAGAATGACAATCAATGTTTTATGGTAACATTTATTTACCTTACGATCCATAGACCATACCTAGTAATTTTTCCATTGTTGATTGTTGTCTCTTCTATGTTCTATGGATCATAAAGTAAATAAAGATTGTTCTATGCATGATGTAAGTAAAATATGGTGAGCTCATCTGTGATCGTATTTACCAATGAGGTCACTTTCTCCATTCAAATTCAAAGCACAGAATATATATTTCCTTGAATTTGAAAGAAAGAAGTGACGCCATCATTGGTAAATACGATCACAGATGAGCACACCATGGTTCTATGCTATGGATATGTTACCATAGAACATCGACTGTCGTTCAGGTGTCAGAAAAAACGTTTTTCCATCAATCAAATTCAGTAAGTAACCTTTTTTTCAGGAACTAACCGCAAATTTCATATTTACGGAAAGGAAAACCGGCAACCAAAATAACCATGTTGATTTGCGGAACATATCATATATAAACTTGACACTATTAACATGAAATCAGGAATCCCAACTTAAATATCAGCCAGTCAGAGATGATCTCAACAAAAACATATATTTGGAAAGGATTATCTTGTTCGAGGAGCCGAGGCATATTTCACAGATATTTATAAATAATGCGAACCTTATCATGTCAAATTTGTTCTGAAATTCACCTTCCCCAGCGATAGTATATTTGTGAAGTAATTTGTTGGTTGGCAACTTGGGCCGAAGTCGTCTATTCACTATCACTTGAAACACAGATAAAAAACATACAACCGCTTGTAGAGAACGGGAATTATTTGAAAATTATATTTTTTTTCCTTCGATAATGGCAGAATCCTTTCGTTCAATCGCCGAGATACCTAAATCTAGGAAACAATACCGCATACAAAAACGGTAATCAATTTCTTCGCGCCTGATTAATGAACAGGTACTCCAATCAGATTATGCAAATGAATCGCCCATAAAGAAAACCATCCATCATAATCATTCTATATCGTTTCACTAATAAAAACCAGCCTTCTATGACTGACACACATTTCCTAGGACAAACGAAATCATGGCCCGCTCTGCTAATAAGCGTTCTACGAAATATCAGGCAATATGTACAGTGCCAGTCACAATAGAAACGAAATTTGTAATTGTTATTGTAGATCTGAGAGGAGGCCGTAAGTTCGAAACAGACCCCATTACGAAATGTCTATAGAAGAACATTCTTTCAACCAGGTGTTTGTGCTCTTGCACCATTCATTCAGTTAGTAATTGAACTAGTGGAATAATTACTTTATTATGGATAGTTTCTATTAATATTCGATTTTCATTTCTCAACCAGATGATTTTCGAGAGAAATATCTCCGAAACTATCAGATACGATACACGATATTTAAAGTTAATTTTTGCGCGCATGTTCGCGTAAACGGCCGGACCGTAAACACAATAACTTCCGAAAGATACAACTTAGAAACTCGATATTTGTAGAGAAAGTTTGGACCTTAATTACGAAGGCCGAATTCGTGAATGGGTAAAATCCACCCAATGATTCCTCAGATATACCCATTCAAAATTTATTTTCCCAATATTTCCAAAAATACACATTAGATCGAATTGAACTCCAGTACTTTATCGAAAAATGACAGTTTGAATTGGAATTGAATTTGATGAGGATAATATGATGAGAAGAATATCGAATATTTGAAAAAAAATATTGAAATTTTTTTTTTCGAATTGTTCTTATGATACGATCATCACGAAATTCTGCACAATATTATCTTTCAGCATCTTTGAACTAGCTGCAAAGTTTCATTTCAGTATTTCTTGAGTTATACCGAAAAAAACAACGATATCGAGAAGAAAACCACGAAATTCTACATATTTTTTTCCAATATCTCCAAAACTAATACCCGTATCGAGCTGAAATTTGGTACACTGCTGTGAAATATAGAGCTCAAGGTATGACTAGAATTGCTATCGAATATAAATCATGATTTCAGAAAAAAAAAATTCGGAAAAAATTTTGGAATTTTTTTTTTTAATTCAGTGACCATAAGATTTCAACGAAATTTTGCTTAAAGTTGAGCGTCGTTATGTTCCAACTAACTGCCAAGTTTCAATCCAATCGCTCAGGTAGTTTCTGAAATATGAGGGAAATAACCACAAAATTTCAAATCGCTACAATAACTCCGAAACCGTTTGACCGATTTTGCCCCCTAATGAACTTAACCTTCGTATTTTGAAATGCAACCCACCCTGAACGAAATTTTCAAGTTGATAGAGTCCTCCGTACGCCCGTAATCGTGGTGACGGCCGGCCGGACAGAATCGATTTTGACGCCGGATTCGTCATCAGTTAGTCCAACCTAGTCGATTGAGACCATTTTCTGCTCAATCATCGAAAATTACAGACATTTGGACAAAACGATAGCACGCTGTTGCCCTAGAACATGCGCGCAAAAATATGTAGAATTTCGTGGTTTTCTTATCGATAGCGTTTTTTTCGGTATAACTCAAGAAATACTGATTCAATCATGATGAAACTTCGCACCTAGTTCGAAGATGCTGAAACACAACTTTGTACAGAATTTCGTGATGATCGTGTCATTAGAACAATTAAAAAAAAAATTTCAAATTTTTTCTTTCAAAAACATATTTAATATTATGTGATCTTCCTATCATATTATCCTCATTTTATTCTGTATGAACCTTCGAGCTGTTATTATCCGATAAAGTACTGGATTTCAATTCGATTTAATCTGTATTTTTGGAAATATTGGGAAAATAAAATTTTGAATGGTTATGTTATATCTGCGGAATCATTGGGTGGATTTTACCCGTTCACGAATTCGGCCTTCGTAATTAAGGTCCAAACCTTATAATGAATTTATTCACAGTAGTCTACTCACTAGATTTTTGTGAAAATTCGGATTTTTTGAGGATTTAGTGAGAAACTTTCAGAATATATTTCTCGAAATCGGTGGCAGATACGACAAAACTACAAAAGTCTAATATAACAAGAAAGCTTCTTCTTACAATCTTCTAAAATAACAGTGCCCCACCCCCCCCCAAAAAAAAATCTGGAGGAAAACGGGGGACAGTATTCCAGAAAAAATATCAGCCTGCAGATTTGTAATTGGAATTGGCATGCTACATGGTGTCAACTCGAAGACTCGAAGTTGTTCTATCTATGCCGAATAACAGTTGAATATCTTGTGAAGTGCAGAAACTATGAGAAAAACTTGAAAATTTTTAACCCCCACCCCGTATTTCGCGAAGGAAACGTTTGCGGTACCAGTTTCATTGGACTTTTTCATTAAAGGTATGCGATGAATATCCCCTCTTCGTTTGTACCGACAATTCAGGAACACCCCGTATAGAATTGGATTGGTTGAGTCCACCTTGATTAATCGTTTAATATATTTTCGGCCCGAAACTCAAAAATTACAGACATTGTCACGATCTCGTTCTTGTTCTCATCAAAAATTCACAATTACATGCGTAGGTGGATATAAATAGATGATAGATCCCCGTGTTCTGAAAGAACCTAATTAAAATTATGTCGTGAAATCCTAATTCGCTGAATTTCTTCATTACGACAATCTACTGGCAGAATCAGAAACATAAAACACCAAGTTACGAAACCTTCAAACGTCCGACTATTGTTTCGATACATTTTTCCATTTTTCAACAATATAAAGTTGAGTTTCGTACTCAACATTGTGTGCTATCGGAAGACTGTAGGATTCTACAGTGCAAGTCAAAATAATGGAACAAATTCATTTTCTCAGAAGAAAAATATTTGGCAACAAAATCCTGAAACAGGTCAATTTTTGTTTCACTTTTACCAAATTTATATGTATTTTTGAAGGATTTGTTGCACACTGTGCCATCCCCATCAACCCTTTACATTTTTGGAGAGAGGAAAGTAGGTCATGTACTCATGTGGTAGTTTTTTGTATCTTCTTCACAGGCGTGCAAAAACTTTCAAGAAAAAATTTTTTTTTTTGGAAAATTAATTAGTTCAAAGAGGTCTTCAGTATGTGCACTTTGTCATGGCTCATTTACTTTGAGACGATGGTACCTGTTGAAATTTGTCACCGAATGAAAGTCGACCATTACAGTTTTGTTTGTGAACATTTTCAACCCCTTTCAACCCTCTGAAAGTTGTGCATGAACAAAACTGTATTGGTCGACTTTCATTCGGAGACAAATTTCATCAAGTACCATCGTCTCGAAGTAAATGAACCATCACAAAGTGCATATACTGAAAACTTTTTTTAACTAATTTTTCAAAAAAAAAAAATTTCTTCTGGAAAATTTCTGCACGCCTGTAAAGATACAAAGACCTTGCCAAAAAGTACCACATGACCTACTTTCCCTATTCAAAAAATTTGAAGGGTTGATGAAGATGCAACAAAAATCCGTCAACATGCATAAACATTTGGTAAAACTGAAACAAAAATTGATCATTTGCAGGATTTTGTTGCCAAATATTTTTCTTCACAGAAAATAAATTTTGTTCCATAATTTTGACGCGCACTGTATATCGGACCACAAAACGACGTGGATCTAAATGAGAAGTCATCTAAGGGAAAAATGTATTGAATGTCAATTGGTTACGAAATTTTTAAAGAAATTCGCTTTCAATATATTCGATTACAGTGGATTTCACATGTTGAGATATTTCAGTGACTTTTTTTGGATAGTTTATTCTAATGAAAATAAATGAATTGAGGCAAATTTCTTTGATTGACGAGTGATGTTTTTGAAGCAATCTTTGAACATACAGCTTGTAAAAAAAGGTATTATTTGGTTTGTAGGGGAACATTTTATATGGTTGGTAGCAATCAATTTGTACTAACCTTGTAAGCGTGATGACAGCATCCCCAAAATCTCAAATGTGAAGAGGGGTTGGGTGACACCGTATATTAAAGGTAATTCGATGGTCTTTTCAAGAATGCCGTAAACTTGGACCTTTTTGTTGGTACTTCTTCAATTCGTTATTTTGAAGAAGTAAAAAAAAATAACTGAAGAATTGTTTTTTTTTCAAAATTTTTTTCGAAGAATTTTTGTTTTCTGACACTGTTTTTCATATTCAAGAACAATTTCAGTTATACCTTCAGCTTTATATTCAACAGCAGTGTACCAAATTTCAGTTTGATACGATCATGAGTTTTGGAGATATTGTGAAAAAATATAACAAATTTCGCGTTTTTTTCTCGATATTGTTGTTTTTTCGGAATATCTCGAAAAACATAACGAAACTTGGCAGCTAGTTCTGAAATGCCGATGGACAACTTTGAGCGAAATTACGAGATGATTGTGTCATTAGAACAATTAAAAAAAAAATTTCAATTTTTTTTTCTTCAAATATTCAATATTCTATGATCTTTTGATCATAATATCCTCAAGAAATTCTGTATGAATCTTCGGACAGTTATTTTTTGATAAAGTATTGGATTTCAATTCGATTAAATCTGTATTTTTGGGAATTTTGGGAAAATAAAATTTTGAATGGTTTTATCTACGGAAGCATTGGGCGGATTTCACCCATTCACGAATTTAACCTTCGTAATTAAAACCTACTCTACTAATATCGAGTTTCTGAGTTTTTTCAGGGGTTAAACACAATAACTTCCCAAAGAAACAACTTAGAAACTCGATATTTGTAGAGTAGGTTTGGGGCTTAATTACGAAGGTCGAATTCATGAATGGGAAAAATCCGCCCTATGAATTCGTAGATATACACATTCAAAATATTTCCAAAAATATAGATTGGATCGAAATCCAGTACTTTATCGAAAAAAAAACTTAGAAAAGAACTGTAGTGAAGGCAGCAGCTTTTTCGTGTATGTTCGAATTCGTTGCCAAAGCCGTCATCTCCATTGAACATGAACGCAAAAGCGGCTGCCTTCACGGGAGTGCTTTTCTTGGTTTTTTCTGATTTTGTATCGGTGCCGAAATATTGGTAAACCCGCAAGATTTCCCGTCGCGAAGCTATAAGTAAGATATTCACATCATTGTTAGCAGTGTGAGTTCCTGAACAAAAATTATGAAGGCCAACATAGGCGGTCTCTCCTTGTTTAGAAGATATGGGCCCCTAAAGTTCCAAATTGTTGCATTTTCAGATCCTTTTTTCCGCCATAAAAATGATCTCTCAATTCTCAAATCTAGTTCATGAATCAACTTTGAACCTTCTACCAACGAATAGCGACACTTTCATTCAAGATTATTCATTATTTAGAGGAAGAAAAGTGAAAATATTAGACAACCACTTAACCAATATTTCTACGAAATACTTCTCAATGTTGAAGCGGAGCTTGGCAACAGCGTCTTTTCATCGCTGGCCAACGTTTTATGACCGAAGAGTAGTTGCTGGCGGGCTCTCAATATTTTCGTTTGAACTTTCTTTCTATTCTCTTCAAAATAGGGAGGTTGTTATCTACATCGTTTTTTTTGTGTCTTCGAGATAGTCCCAGTTTAGAATGAGATTCAGGGTATTCCAATAAAATGGGTTATATAATAACCTCGATAATGGAAATCTGGGAAGGGCGCGACCTATCACATATGAAAAAAATTTACGTTGATATATATATATCAGGGTGTATTCTCATTCCATGACTCTGTCTTTCAACCTTGTAGATTTCATTAGAAACGAATTCTCCAATTGGAAGATTTAGAGTATCGCAGTAAACAGTAAGAACTAAGAACATATTTCATTTTTTTCGTCAGCAATAATCTGTCATTCACGAATACGCACGATGGCACGATTCCGACCGATGAAATTCGCGCTATTGCCAAACTTCACTTTTAGACTGAGTCGAAATCAGAAGGAATAGAGGTTAAGTGGTTGTCCAGTAATTTCATTGTTTTTTTCATTAAATATTGATTATTCTTGAAAAAAGTGTTGCTTATTGTTGGTTGAAGGTTCAAAGGTGGTTTGTGAACTATACAGATGAAGTGAGAGATCGTTTTTATGGTGGAAAAAGGGACCTGAAAAAGACTCATTTTGGAACTTTGGGGGCCCATATTTTCCAAATTAAGGGAGACCGCCTATGTTCGATTTCACATTTTTTATTCAGAAAAACACACTGCGTACAATGATATAAATATCTTTTTCATATCTCGGCGACGGGAAATCTTGCGGGTTTACCAATTAGGTACATTTCGGAATATTTGGACACCCACGTTTTTTGAATACCCACCTTGCAAAACAAGTAAACTACATTTCGAATTGTGCAGCAGACTGACGGTTTCAACATTACATCGATTTACATAGATACGAAATTGATACAGCCAGTGTAGTACTTGTATCGACAGATAATTGCATATATTTTTGCATCATCCGAGGCACAGTTTTTTTCCGTTTGGCAGCACGCGGCTCCAACTTCCTCGGTGTTGTGTTTGGATTAGACTCCTCGTTATGTCATGACTGAACATACCCAGATATAATCCATCATAATAAGACAATCAGACCGCAACATTTTTAAATAATAACTTCACTGTACTGCCTCGGTAGGAATCCGTTCGCGCTTGCAGAGCACCTTAATTAACAGATTGCACTGTTTCGTAACGGATCGGCTGTAGACAGTTGAACTGTGAAAAAATCGAAGTCGGTTTTTGTTTGTTCATAGAAGGCTCTGACCAGTGAGAAAATATCTACAGAAAAGTCAGCAGCTTTTACGCGTTAAAACTTGTCGGCGAAATTAAAATTTTGCATTTTTGCGCGCATGTTCTAGGGAAACAGCGTGCTATCGTTTTGTCCAATTGTCTGTTATTTTCGAATTTTGAGCCGAAAATGTTCTCAAACGACTAGGTTGGACTCACTGATAGTGAATCTAGTGTCAAAATCGATTCTGTCCGGCCGGCCGTGGACAAGATAACTGTCGAACGAAGCCAGCTAGCGACTCGAAACTTGCAGGGTAGTTCGCGCATCGGAATGCCGCGGTTAAGCTCGTTAATGGGCCAAATCGGCCGAATAGTTTCGGAGTTATAGCCATTTGAAATTTTGAGATTATTTCCCTCATATTTCAGAAACTACTGGGGCCATTAGATTGAAACTTCGCACTTAGGTGGAGCATAACGACGCACAACTTTTAGCAAAATGTCATTGAAATCGTAAGGTAACTCAGTTTTATTTTTTTGGGATTTTTTTTCCCTGGAACTATTGTTCATATTCGAGAACAATTTCAATAATACCTTGAACTTCATATTTCACAACAGTGTACCAAATTTCAATACGATGCGGCTATTAGTTTTAGAGATATTGGGAAAAAATATGTAAAATTTCGTGGTTTTCTTCTCAATATCGTTGTTTTTTTCGGTATAACTCAAGAATTACTGATTCAATCGTGATGAAACTTCGTAACTAGTTCGAAGATGTTGAAGGAAAACATTATGCGAAATTTCGTGATGATCGTGTAATCAGAACAATTCGAAAAAAAAATTCCAAATTTTTTTTTCAAACATTCAATATTCTTTGATCTTTTCATCATATTATCCTAGTTTAACTCTATACGAACCTTTAAACTGTCATTTTCCGATAAAGTACTGGATTTCAACGCAATAACTTCCGGAAGAAACGACTTAGAAAAACGATATTTGTAGAGAAGATTTGAGGCTTAATTACGAAGGTCGAATACGTGAATGGGTAATATCCGCCCAATGATTCCGTAGATACACCCATTAAAAATTTCATTTTCTCGATATTTTCAAAAAAAAAGATTAGTTCCAATTGAAATCCAGTACTATCGAAAAAAAGCTAGAAAAGCACTGAGCACCTAGTTCGGAGATGCTAAAACACAACTTTGTACAGAATTTCGCGATGATCGTGTCATTAGAACAATTTGAAAAAAAATTTCAATTTTTTTTCCTTCAAATACATATTTAATATTCTGTGATCTTCTCATCATATTATTATCATTAGATTCTGTATGAACTTCGAACTGTTATAAATGAAAAAATTTCAAAAAGCACTGTTGTGAAGGCAGTAGCTTTTGCGCGCATGTTCCAATTCGTTGTCAAAGCGGTCATTTCCATTGAACATGCGCGCAAAAGCTGCTGCCTTCACGGCAGTTTTTTTAATTGTTCTTATGACACGATCATCACGAAATTCTGTATAAAGTTCAGCATCAGCATTAGCCAAATAGTTACAAACTTTCATCAGGATTGGCGAACAAAGATAAGCGCTACTCCCTCTGGTGGCTATCAGAGTAGGCCTATATAGTCAGATTATCGTAGAAAAGTTAGAAGTAATGTCAAGGAAATAGAGAAAGTTTATTCATTTTCCTTGCTGTTTGTTTAATTTTTCAAGTGTGTTTACGAGAAAAAGCAATCTCAAATGTCCCTTCCGATATATTTCCACAGCACGGTGAAAAATTTCGAGTTTGGTCAAAATGAACTTTTCTGAAGGAGTCTGAAAAATTTTCGAATACATTTTTTTTTGAATCATCTAACATTTGGATTCACACGAAATTTCGCATTAAGTTGCGCGTTGATACCTCGAATCTATATACAAAGTTTTGATCTGATCGATTCATTATTTCATGAGATATCTAGGAATTAACCTCAAAATTTCAACTGGGCCTAGCTCCGGAACTATTCGACCGATTTCACCAATTAACGATCTTAACCGAAATATTTAGACTCTAAACCTAAACCTCATCTGACAATTTCGAGTCCTTTCCTTCGAAAGTTAAAGACATACGGGCAGAATTGAATTTGACCACATATTCTCCTTCAGGGTGTTCAACCCAATCTGTCAAGACCATATTCAGCTGAAAATTCGAAAATTACAGACATTGTGACGAAATGATAATGCGCTGTTCCCCAGAACAAGCGCGTAAAAATCTGCAGAATTTTATGAAGTTTGGCATAGACCTCGGGGTTGATATTCAACCAAATTACAGTTCGATTTAATAGTTATTTTCGGAAATACTGGAAAAACATATTGCGTCAAATAATAAAGGCTTCTTCGGCAACGAATACGAACCAGCACGTAAAATCTTCTGTAGCGAATTCATCCACTTCAAGAAAAACGGAAAAAAGGGCGGAGTCGAAACACGAAATTCAAATCTCCGAAAAATCGTATAAATATATTCCGCTCCGCTCTCAAAAATCACTCCAATCCATCTGCATTCACCGTTCACGTCACCGCTAAGAAGATATTCTATCTATACGCTGCATTCCTGAATCTACATCTGCATTCATTGTTATCCTTGTCAAGGCGAAGAAATTCGAGAAGATTCAACGCATCAACATCTGGTTTTTAACCACCCTCGAAGACGGAAGCGCCCCCGACATCCCTGGCTCCACGATCGACCAGTCCCGGCGTCAGCGAAGAACTACCTGTCAACACTCAAGGAGATTTACAACAAGAATCGTTAGCCTGTGCCTTTCAACAAAAAGAATTTGATTGCCTTTCGAATTCACTTTTGTTGTAACACTCGAGAGTAAAATAAACAGGCTAATCCCTTTTCTTTATTGCGTGTTTGATTTCACAGGGAACAGGACCCCACACCTCTTACCTCACGTCAGTGCTTTTCTAAAAACGTGAAATTTTTTACTCTCATTTCGGCACACCCTGTAAAGTTACTATTATAATAGAGTACGATTCTATATCGATCAAATCTTGCCGCAATATTTCCCTCTAACTTTCATTACAAATAGAAAATTGATAGTATACTTTACAGTTGAACATATTCCGGTGATATTACCGATTTCATACCGTGAAATGTAAAAACGGATCTTTGCAACATTTCTAGAACATTAGACGAAAGAGAAATAGAAAATCGAATTAAGTGGTAAGCCAGAAAATCGTCATAATTGAGACATTGCGTGGCGAGAAAGTCCATTGTTTAGAATCGTTGCGATTCTTTTCGATAACTGGGATCGGTTTGTAACGCAGATGAGTATTTTATACAGGCCGGTCAGGAGGGACTTCCAATTCAATATTTCTACGTAGCCTTAAAAGAGCAAACAATATTACGTGGTGGTAAATGGGGATTTTTCTTGAATTTGAGTTATTACTGCGAATGCAAATTTGAACATAATTATTATGGGTTTGATTAATCATTTTCCCAGATTACCTTCAGGAAGTATTCCAAATCAGGTTTCAAAATTGGGGTTTGGGATTTGCCAGCCATGCACGAAGTGACAACGGTGTTCAGTAGAATAGCTTTTTCTGCTATAGAATAATGAAATATTTATTACTATTCTGTGGTACACACGTGTTCTCTGTCAATATAACCAAACAATTTCTGTTTGCGATTTGTCAGTATGAAAGTCTGTGCTCTTCTTTTTATATTCCTTGGTCGTTGTGCTCTACTCTAACCAGATCGAAGTATAGTTATCTCTGTTTTCCTAAGCAAAGTAACATATTTGCCGTACTTTTCTTGCCGAGAAAGCTGAATTCGACGTTGCCATATCGTGCACCCAAGACAAATCTCTTTAAATGCAAATCCCCATTTTTATTTTTCAGTTTTAGGTGATCAAACATTTTTTTAAAAATATAATATTGAAATTATATGTTCGACATGTGATGCATTTTCGTTAAAGGGAAAAACCCTCATTACGGCTAGACATCACAGCCATATTCAAATCAAAAAACGAAACAGTGGTAGAAAATGAAGTAATTAATTAATTCGCTAGATTCTAAGGAAAATTCGTCACAAAGGTATTCTCTTAGAACGTCTCGTTACGATTCACTTGTCTTGAGAAGGCTACGCCTAGATAACCTTGCCATTAAACCAAAAGCGATATAGATCGCTGCACCGTTGAAAGGTCAGCAGGGGTTCACGACTGATCCAGTATTTCAATTATTTCCGACGTTAAAGTAGCCTTTCCCTGATTTGACTCATTGCTCCAAGACAATAGAGTTTGAAAGAAAAGGAATAGGCATTGAATAGTTTTGGTGCATATCATTTTACCTCATTCTATAAAGTTTCTCAGGAATTTGGACAGAAATTTACTAGAATCTATTAGTACATTGCCAACGTTTCGAACCTTTCGTGGATCTTTTTCAAGGCTAAAATAGTAAATGACAATATTAATAATATCAACAGCTATTAGGAGCTCACCTCCCAATAGCTGTTTGATGCATCATTATTTTTGCGACGGGAAAATTTGCAGTTTCACAATACTTCTTGAATCTCGATCAAGAATAGGAGTTTTTCTTTCAAACAAAAATGCAGTAATTTCATGAAAAACCTTTAGAACATCCCATTTCAAACATATAATCTCAATATTATATTTTTAAAAAAAAATTTGATCATCTTAAACTGAAAAATAAAAATGAGGATTTGCATTTAAAGGGATTTGTCTTGCGGGCACGACATGGCAACGTCGAATTCAGCTTTCACGGAAAGAAAAGGACGTCAAATGTCTTACTTTGCTTAGGAAAACAGAGATAGCTATACTTCGATCTGCTTAGAGTAGAAGACAACGACCAAGGAATAGAAACAGAAGACCACAGACTGTCATGCGTCATATTACTGACAAATCGCAAACGGAAATTGTTGGGTTATATTGACAAAGAACACGTGTGTACCACAGAATAGGAATAAATATTTCATTATTCAATAGCAGAAAAAGCTATTCTACTAAACACCGTTGTCACTTTGTGCATGCCTGGCAAATCCCAAACCCCAATTTAGAAATCTGATTTTGAATACTTTTTGAAGGTAGTTTGGGAAAATGATGAATAAAACCCAGAATAATTATGTCCAAATTGGCATTTGCAGTTATAACCCAAATTCAGGAAAAACTCCCATTGAAGAGTATAACAATTGTAATATGTTTATGTCGATTTTCTAAGTTTTCTCGTTTTTTTGTGAGTTCTATTCCCATTTCGACTATATTTTCAAGCAAATATTCAAGAAATAAACTGAATACAAGATATCTAGAAACTTCAAATCCGAATATAAACATAATTATCGTATCGTATTATAACCTAATTATCGTTTTTTTCGACTTAGCAACGAGTGGTACGGAGTATAGGAGATATAACATTCGATTGTCGAGTGACATTCGGTTCCATGCGCAGGTCAAGTCTACTTATTGTTTATATTCAACTTAGAAAATCGACGCAAACATATGGCCATTGTCATACTCTTCAATTCTTGATCGAGATTCAAGAATTGGCCCCCAGTTCCCTATTCAAATGAGGAAGAGTTATCTATTCCTGCGAATATGTATTTTCAAATTCTGGTGGATCAAAATGGTGAATGCGCTCGGTTTTGTTATGAGGAATACTTACTCGAACTGGAGAATCAAATTTGAGAATGTCTGGATCTCTTGCAATTTTTTCGTATCTGTTGCAGTTTTAGAAGGAAAAAATGTTGCGCATTTCTTAGTTTTCACTGATCGAATCGGTTTAAAAAAAACACTTTAATTTTCACAATTGGCACTGATACTCCATTCACTCTTCTAAACTATCCTGGTTGGCCATGATTTAGGTCTATTGAGTTTTTTTACTTAAAACTGACGCAGGTTGGCACTAGTGTAATATCGGCAATGTCAAAATAATTCTCAGAGACGTTGCCGAATGACAATGCCGATTTCTACTCTCAATCTCAACATCATCATCACGCTTGGAAACTAAAAAAGCCGAAGGTAGTTTTGAAGAAGCAGAGACGTATCAGGAAGTGCTATGTAGAATTAAAATCTGCTTTTTCTGATAGTAAACCTTATGACTTGGAGTCAATCCCTAGCTATCCAACATTTTCAAACTGGAGTATTTTAAGATGTGCAACCCGGTATTCAAATGTCTTCTGTAGGCTAATTTATTGAGCACTCGAAAAGTAGGGAATTCCATGGGTTTGTCTGTTCGTTTAGAAGTTTTACAGCAGGGTTATTCTAGTACTTATATTTTTTTATGAATGTACTATCACAAAGTAACGGGTTATTTTTCAGTAAAATTTCAATACTCGATTCTTGATTTCCTTACAGGAAAATAGCATAACTGATTCTTCCAACTATGTTTATATACGTGAACTATTTCCAGTATTAACAGAGAAAAAAGTTCCCTCAACATTCGCCAGGACTTTGGAATTATTGAATTCACATAATGTTGTCTCAAATTCATTATTTCCCCAAAGTAAATTCACATTTTGAAAAATACGTAATAACTACGACCTCTATGTAGAGAAGACAACGTTGCGTAGTTATCTGACAGGAAAATGACTATATCCTAATATTTTCAAAATATACACGGTGAAATTTGTCAGAATGTCAAGGCCAACGGGTAAAGTTCATAAAAGTGGATGGATAGATTTCTGATTCTTCAGGCGACTCAGGAATTTTTTTGTGATATGATAGCAGAAACGTAAAACTTGCGACAGACCAGAAACCTCTCAAATTAAACGAAAATTATTCTTCATTCTTCTCAAACTACCAGTGGCGTCGCACCACTAAAATGTTCAGGGGAAAAAGGGCAAGTTGTAAAAATATCACCCTGTAAATTTTCACCGTCAATTGAAATGGCATGTCATGTAATCCTCGAACTGTATGCAATATATTCACCTAATTTCTGCAGAATAACTTCAGAAATAATGATGCCATGGGGAATAAAGAACGGATATTTTTTCGGCGATTGTGAAACGAACACGAACTTGTATATCACATTTTTCCCTTGCAAATCTCAAGTAAGAACTTTCTTCGAATCGTTTTTAAAGATGATCCAATCCGCCCGATGAATATTGCAACAATCGGTGTCCAAATTGCATCTTATCTCGCTAAAGACCTCTCAAAATCGGCAGTGTCCAGTTCGCAACAAGACCTGACCACGCCTGCAACCTTGTTTTATAATTCGTTCCACTCGACATCTGATAATTCACGTTTTATATAATAATAATCGACCGTTTACCCGTTTCTGCCTTCGGTCCATTTATGCATAACCCACAACAACTGTTCGCATACGGGGGTTATGCGACAAGTAGCCGGTTGTGAAAAGGGTAAAACCGTAAATTTACTTGTCGCGAGGATATCGATAAGATGTTGGCATCAATGTACGCAGCCTGATATCCTGAACAAACAACCTGCACTCGAAACTTGGCCGTTTCTCATAGTTCTTCGGATCCTTTCGTCTCCGATCACTGTCATAGGAAAGCTTTTTGTTTCTATGTTTTTACGTTTTTTAGTGTTAATTACACAACTTTCTCAGATTGTTTACTGAGATAATTTCATAATACCTTTTACGCAAAACTGATATTAGACATTGAGATTCATTAGTGCTACCACAGCAATTTTTTTTCATACATAGGTATTTGTTACTTCTTCACGAATTAAGAAAAACTTTTGGAAGCAACATGAGGGGTGTGAAATTATCAATTGATTAAACCATGTCAATTATGTTGTGCAATATAACTAGTTCCACTTCTTCTGCGATAGCACCAGCTTCCGATTCCTTTTTCATTTTGTCCAGGATCAAAAAACTAATGCAGAAATACAAATGATTAAACTTTAGGAGTTTAAACGTGAGTTTATAACACAAAAATCTGACGTTTCACAAATAACCTCACAAAACAAACGGATAACTAACGCAACGGTAACAAAAACGTGTAGCAATACGTCTACTTGTGGAACGACCGTTAAAACCAAAAAGTAATATTTAGCGTAACCGTAATAACATAACGTTTGTGCTATTCAAAAGTTGCCATATCTCTCTATTGATGTATTACGATATACTTTCATTGTCTTCAACGTACCATGGCATGAATGACAACGTTGTACGTAGTACGTTGAAGACAATAGAGAGATAACGCAACTTTTGAATAGCGCAAACGTTATGTTATTACGGTTACGCTAAATATTACGTTTAGGTTTTAACGGTTTTTCGGAAGTAGACTTATTGCTACACATTTTTGTTAACGTTGCGTAAGTTATCAGTTTAGTTGGTTAGGTTATTTGAGACGTCAGATTTTTGTGTTACCCAACTCACGTTTGAATTTCTGCATTCTATGACAGTGATCGGAGCCGGAAAGACCCGAAGCTTAACAAATCCTTCCGATATAGAATAGCGCAACGTAAATTGCGGCTCGCTATTAGAGAGATATTGCAGTGTCAAATTTGTGTGACGTTATTAACGCAAACGTTATTTTTGATATCTAAGCATGCGCAGATTCAGTTTCAGAATAACGCGACGTTAATAGCGTTAGCGTCTAACGTTGTTTACGGAAAATTGCGAGCCGCAATTTACGTTGCGCTATTCTATATCGGAAGAATTCGTTAAGCTTCGGGTCCTTCCGGCTCTGATCACCGTCATAGAGAAGCTGTGTGTTAATATGTTCTTTGTGTTAAATACACAACTTTCTCGGATTTTTTAAATCTTTTTTATAATGCCTTCTTCACACAACTGATATTAGACATAAAGATTTCTAAGTGCTACCACATCAATTTTTTTCATATTTAGGTATTTGTTACTTTTTCAAGAAATACTATTGAAAGCAACATGAGGGGTTTGAAATTAGGAATAGTTTGAACCATGCCAATTATATTGTTCAATACATAACTAGTTCCACTTCTTCTGCAATAGCACCAGCTGAAATTACCGCTTCCGATTCCTTTTTCATTTTATCCAGAATCGAAAAACTAATGTAGAAATGCAAATGATTAGACTTTAGGAGTTTGTAACACAAAAATCTGACGTCTCACATAACCTTACCAAACAAACTGATAACTAACGCAACGATAACAACAACGTGTAGCAATATGTCTACTTTTGGAATGACCGTTAAAACCTAAACGTTATTTTTAGCGTAACCGTAATAACATAACGTTTGCGCTATTCGAAAGTTGCAATATCTCGCAATTATCCGTAAATAACGTTAGACGCTAACGCTTTTTACGTGGCGTTATTGTGAAACTGAATTTGCGCATGCTTAGATGTCAAAAATAACGTTTCCTGCAATAACGTCACACAAATTTGACACTGCAATATCTATCGTAAGATATAAATGTCGAAAGATATTATGTGAACGTATTACAGAAAAATCTGTATTTTTTGAAAGTGGATTAGTGGCGATTTCGTTCAAGAATATACAATATTCAGTGAAAAACACTAAAGAAACCGGACAACCATTTAACCTCTATTTCTACGGATTATTCCTCAATCTTCAAGTGAAGTGTGGCAACGATGCGTTTTTATCTTCGACAAACGTATATGACTCATAGTATTTCTCGCCAGCAAAATATTCATCTGTCATCGAAAAATACACATAATTACGGCCGATCAAATTGCGCCAATGCCAAAGTTCACTTTTAGAGTCAGTGAAAATCCGTCGTAATAGAGGTTAGGTGGTTTTCTGATGTTTTCAGTTTTTTTCATTAAATACTAGTTATTCTTTGAAAAAAGTACCGCTTATTGTTGAGTGAAAGTTCAAAGATGATTCGTGGACGAACTATGAGATAATTCGATTGATCAATTATAATCTACAATTCCCAATCGATGCCGTCTGTTGACAGGGAAAATCAATGATTTTGAAATTTTCAAATTTTGGAAATTTCCGATTTGACAAGTGAAAATCTAAACGGTAAGAGATATAGACGAGATAATGTCTTTTCCATTTTCAGCGACCTCGAAAACCTGTATTTCCATACCAAACTCGCCGATACCTTCGGTATTTTCGAAACTAATACTATTTGAATTCAATTTTGAATGGGTATATCATCACACAATAACTTCCAGCAGAAACGACTTAGAAACTCGATATTTGTAGGGTAGGTTTGGGGCTTGATTAAGAAGGTCGAATGGGTGAATAGGTAAAATCCGCCCAATGATTCCGTAGACATAACTATTGGAAATTTTATTTCCCCAATATTTTTTTTATTTTGCATGAGGGCCGATATACCATTATGGGTTTTCAAATTGACCCCCTGTTTACAGAGCGGAATCCAAGCTTTCGTCTCGAAGCTTGTTCAAGTGGTCTTTCACAGCAGAACCTCTGTGTCTCGTCCGAATACTTCTGTAACAACCCCCGTACATCCGTCGATGCCAAAGTGCGGTGCAATTGACCACCGTGGCGACCGTCTCCGAGCTGTGTCAAGATATAGGTGGGGCCCTTCTTTTTTCTTTAAAATAATAGCCGAGAGAAAGGTTTCAAGGTTTTCGCGGCGGTATCCCACCTCCTTTTGGAGTAATTGCAATTAGGAGGTAAATCGAGCGATATTGCTGGCGATAAACACCGGGCGAAGTCGTGCAGTGACCGGCGTCAAGAGGAAATAGTGATAGTGCGGAAGAGAAGAAATTTTTCGTCGATATTTCTGTTTAGCATGTGAAGGAAACCATGGATTAGTTAGAGGATATGGGCGCAAGTAGGACGAGAAGTAAGGTTTATTGAAGAGGGGCGATATTCGGGAGTAATATCATAAGGGCATCTAACTTCTCCGAAAAAAATCGAAAAAACACGTTGCTAAGTGATATTTTAACAAGACGCATGAGTGCTGGTGGCAATTGTGGATGGTGGAGGATTTTTGCACCTGCACGAATGCTTTTTGTTGAAAAATATTTCTTTGTAACGTGTTTTTTCGATTTTTTTCACAGGAAAAATTAGATGCCCGAATGGCATTTGACAAGACTATTTCATGAGTAACAGATTATTCTGCATGCATTATGTATAGGTATTAATTTGAAAACTGAAAAACAGGTACCTAATTTATTTCATCAAAAATACTACAAACTTAATTATTTATGGTACAATTAAAATATAAATTGCAATTTTGGTACACGGTAGGGGTATTGTAATTTTTGGTGACAACAACTGTCAAGTTTTTGCCGCGGGTAAACTCGAATAAACTGCTGACAGCTCCTGCCAAAAAGTTTTTCCACCTAGAAATCATTTGTGATTCAAAATTGCGCGTTTCTGACTGGTGGAAATTACGACGAGGGAAATAGTCGAAGTAATCAAATTTTCGTAATAATTTCGCAGAATTTTCGCGAATTCATCACCACATAGGGTTTATTGAAGATGGCCTTTTGGAGTTGTAACGAAATTTTCATAAATGTTTCGACGCGAAGTTGAAAGTGATTACATTACATTTTGTAGAGGGGCCATTTTCGGAATTGGAACCAAAATTTCGTAGTAGTTTCGTCGTGAATTCATAGAATTTTGAAATTATGAAATTACATCGTAATCTGACCAGATACCTATACTCCATTCACTTTTATAAACTATCCCGGTTGGCCGTGATTTAGGTCTATCAAGTTTTTCACTTGAAACTGATGTAGGTTGGCACTCGTGAGATATCGGCAATGTCAAAATAATTCTCAGAGACTTTGCCAAATGCCAATGCCAATTTCTACTCTCAATCTCAACATAATCACGCTTGGAAACTAAAAATGCCGAGGGTAGTTTTGAAGAAACAGAGACAAAGTATCAGGAGTGCTCTGTATAATTAAAATCTGCTTTTTCTGATAGTAAACCAGATAATTTGGAAGTAATAATTTATCACAAACTATCCAACATTTGCATACTGGAGTATTTCAAGTTGTGCAAAAAGGTATTTAAATGTCTTCTGTAGACTCATTTCTTGAGAATTCCCAAAAGTGGGGAATTCCATAGGTCCGTATGTTCGTTTAGAAGTTTAACTGCAGGGTTATTCAAGTATTCTTATCTGACTATCACAAAGTAAGCGACCACTCTATTCATGATTTTCTGGTAAAATTTCAACACTCGATTCTTGATTTCCGTACAAGAAAATAGCATTACTGAATCTTCCAACAATGTTTATATATGTGAAATATTTCCAGTATTAACAGAGAAAAAAGTTTTTTCAACATTCGCCAAGTCTTTGAAATTATTAAATTAACATAATATTTTCTCAAATTCATTATTTTCCCAAAGTAAATTCACATTTGGAAAATACGTAATAAGTACGACCTCTATGTAGAGAGGACAACGTTGCATAGTTATCTGACAGAAAAATGACTAAAACCTAACATTTTCAAAATATACAAGGTGAAATGTGTCAGAATGTCACGGCCAACCGGGATAGTTTATAAAAGTGAATGGAGTGTACTTTTCGAATTTTAATACTGAAGGAAAAAATTTTTTTCTAGTGGTAGGATCCTCACGAAAATGTTCTTGTTGGCACTTAACCAATACTACCAAGTGTGAAATCGATCATTAATAATGATATTCATCAATTTATAGAAAGAAAACAAAATTCCAGATCGCTGAATCTCTGTAACCATTGAATGGATCTTTGAACCTAGTCGGCGGATCTACTACTAAACTTCACCGTTTCTAGACTTTCTTCGAAAGTTGCATTGTTTACGGCCGGCCAGCCGAACAGAGCCAACAGTTAACACGAATTCTTTCTCGGTAATAAAAACTGAATCGTTCGAGTCAGTAATTTTTTGGCTGAAAAATCGATGATACAAGACATCTAAATAAAAGATAACGCTCATTTTGTTCAACGCGCGTGCGAAGAAGGAATCTAGGATTTTTTCCAAAAAAAAAATAATTTGGGTGATCTCATTCTACTCTGATATCAAAATTCGAAATATCGAAATTCCTATGCAAAATATCCACAAATTACTCAATTTCGAGAAAAGTTTGATACCTCAGGCAAGTCATAAATTCCAAAACCAGGCTAAGTATCGAAAAAAAAATCATCCTTGGAAGAAACACTCCTCGCAGAGAAATAACTCTCATAATTATATTACACTTACGTACTTCTATACGTGAGAAATGGACTACTAATTATATTGTCACTATTTTTAATGAATTAATATACAATAATTTCGAAGCCTCGCTCGTACATGCAGTGCACCAGAGGATGAAATAATCCTGGAAATACACACAAGCTGAACGAAATATCTTCATATATATTCATTTTAGTGAATTATACAAAATGAGAGCGCCATTTGAAACAGACGAATAGAGAATAGATTTGTTGATAGTTCAAGCAAACTTTTTGTTCATTATATATTTCTTCGTAACGAAATATGATGATACTAAAACGAAATTTACAGTTAGCCATATGGTATAAGGACATTTTTTCAATTGATAATTCTCATACATAACAAACCATCTTATGAAGGAACTGCTCAAATTTATTTTTTTGTATTTTTTCCGAATATCCTAGGCTTCAACGAAACCCCTCAGAAGCTTAAAGCTTCTGCGAGTTAGGATACCGGGTGTGTTCTGTGTAGGCTTTGTTACTAATTCCTTGCGCCACGTTAGGAACAGCACTGTTAATTGTTTACCCAACAGCGAATGGTTGGACGGTCCCCTAAAAACCGGAAAAGTTATTTCCCGGCCAAGGGCTTGAACCCCAGACCTTACGATCATGGGGCTTGCGCTCTAACCACTGAGCTACCGCCGCTATGTATAGCGTTGTCATTCTGCAAAAGACCTTTAGAGCTATTCAAAATCTGAATAATGAGTTTGCAAAATCACGAAAGCATTATTTTGGGGTTGACGGATGGCCAAATTGACAACCTATCAGAAAAGCATAGAAAGAATTAATATTCGTCATTTTTTGAAGAGAAACACACGCGGATAAATTTGTAAATATTACATTTTTCACTGTACACTTTCAGATTTTCAAAGTTACACAAAAACTAGATCCCCAACGAGAATGTTCGATTCTGTCCGGTCGGCTGACCGTATGCACGATTACGGCCATAAGGGGATTCTATCGACTCGAAAATTTAAGAGTTGGTTACATTTCAAAATGCGGAGGTTAAGTTCGTTAATGGTAGCAATCGGCCGAATGGTTTCGGAGTTATAGCCATTTGAAATTTTGAGGTTATTTCGAGGACTACTGAAGCGATTAGATTGAAACTTGGTAACTAGTTGAAGCATGAGGACTTGCAACTTTTTGCGGAATTTCGTTGAGATCGTGCAGTAGGTAAATAAATAAAAAAAAAATTCCAAAATTTTTTTTCGAACATTTTTTTTTCATAAACTATCACTTACATTCGAAAAAAATTTTGGCCATTCATATTCTGCAGCAGTGTAACAAATTTCAGTTTGATACGATCATAATTTCTGCAGATATTGTAAAAAAATATGTCGGATCGATTTTCCTTCTCAATATCGTTGCTTTTTTCGAAAAAACTCAAAAAACACTAATTTGATCATGATGAAATTTGACAGCTATTCGTGAAGCTCGTGTCATTAGAACAATTAAAAAATTTTTTTTTTCAAATTTTCGATATTCCGTGATCTTCTGATCATATTATCTTCATGAAGTTCTGTATGAACCATTGAACTGTCATTTTTCGATAAAGTGCTGGATTTCAATTCAGTCTAATCTGTATCTTCGGAAATATTGGGAAAATAAAAGTTTGAATGGGTATATCTGCGGAAACATTGGGTGGATTTTATCCATTTACCAATTCAGCTTCCTTAATTAAGGCCAAAACCTGCTCTACAAACATAGAGTTTTGTTCTAATACGAAGGTCGAATTCGTGAATGGGTAAAAACCACTCAATGATTTCGCAGATATACACATTCAAAATTTCATTATCCCAATAGTTACAAGAATGAAGATTTCCTAGAATTGAAATTTTGTATTTGATTAAAACCATTATCAGTAGATCGCACAATACTGAGTTTTTGAAAGAAAAATCAAAAGTTTCTTCTTATTCTTATTTCTTCTTATTATTACTATTATTATCACGAAACTTTGGACAAAGTGGTTCACGAGCATTTTCAAAATAGTAACCGAGTACGATAATTTTTCGAGTATTCCAGAAAAACAACGATACCGAGGAAAACCCCCGAAATCAGACATATTTTTTTCCAACATCTTCAAAATGCAAAAAATTAAAATAGTATCAAAGTGAAATTTGGTACAATACTATGGAATATGAAGCCCAAAGTCTGAGGAATATTTTTTCCGAATATGATGAATTCGAACATTATTTTTTAATTCACAGTACGATCTCAATAAAATTTCGCAAAAAGTTGCGCATCGTTATGTTTCAACTAACTGCCACGTTTCATTGCAATCGCTTCAGTAGTCTCTGAAATATCGGGAAAATAAGCTGAAAATTTCAAACCGTCATAACTCGGAAACCGTATGGTCGATTTCGCCCATTCACGAACTCAATCGTCGCATTTCGGAATGCAACCTACCCTGTATGTTTCAAATCGATAGGATTCTCCGTACGCCCTCAATCGTTCCTAAGACCGGCCAGAAAGAATCGATTTTGACACCAAATTAGTCATCAGTGAGTCCAGCCTAGTCGTTTGTGGCCATTTTCGGGAAAAAATTCAAAAATTGGAGACATTCGGACAAAAACTAGTGAATTTAAATCAAGCTAAGATAGATCAATTATCTGTATCCTCAACGAACATATCCTCAGGTAAACCAACACAAAAACAAACCAATTAGAAACAATTAGCCACAAATATATGCAACAGTTTCAACCGATCGTAATAAAAAGAGATTATTGTCCACACAATATCCTGTCTCTGCGACAGATCAATCATAACGCGACCTGCTGAATTGTTCAATTATCGTGGTCAAGCTTTCTCTCATTAGAAAATGAACAAATGGATAAATACTATACAGACACTTGCTCTGCAATTGTATTGCTTTCGCTAAACCAGATCGACGAGTGTTTACATGGAATTATCTAACAAACACATTCACCGATAGGTTTAATAAATGTCCACTTAACACACAGGGTGTTTGGTTTACTGAGACTCATTCAAAACTGGTTCAAAGATTATTTTGATTGTAGATAGATAATATATTTAAAAAGTCCATTTTTAAAAATGAATTAAATTTTAAAAAAAATCTCTCTTCGCCATACCATATCACAACATGACCAAAATTATAGTAAAACCCCCTGTATTTTTCAGATGTATCCAAAGGAATTACTATTCTTCTCGCTCACCATCACTCTAGTCATATCTTCGGAGCTCAAGAGCCGCAACGTCCAAAGACTAGTAGGCGGTCACTTAAAATCGCCGGACCAAACACAGAACGATGCGGAACTCCTCGAGGCCCACTCTAGCGGATCCAAGAACAAAAAGGGCGAATCTGAGAGTGGCGGAGACGAGGAGAAGAAGACACTGGCTCAGCAGGTAGCCGACGGAAAATACGGGTTGATACAGAAGGAACTGTTCAAGAAGCCTCTGAAGAAGCCAGGTATCATCAGTTACGATGCTAACCCCGAAGTGCCGAAGGACAACATCAACAGTCTCGGAGGATTGAGCAAGGAGGACATCTGGTTGGCGGAGAATCATCTGCTGGTGATCAAGGGTGGCACTTATCCTAAACACAGCGATAAGTTTGATAATAACCCTTTGATATGGCCGGCTATTGATAACTACACGGCTCCTAAGAGACCTGTTAAGATACCGTCAAATCCGAAGGTGAGTTTAATTAGCTATTTGGCGTTAATGGTCACAATACAAACCGATTTCAATGCAACAGGTATTTGTTAACCAAAAAAGGAATGTTTTTTCTTTTTCGGGATATTTAAAGTAGGCTGTGAGTAATACAAGCCACAACGAGAAACCTTACAAGTCATGGTTTTGATTTGAAAAGTTACTGACCTTAATATTATTGCTCCCACTCAAAATCAGAAAGAATGTAAAACAGGAAAACTCTGGTCACAAACTTTTGGAAGTCTCAATAAATTTTACTATCTTTCTGGGTTGCCCTTCGCTTGTTCCAGGTTTTGTGAACTGAAAGCCAAGGTTGTGGCTTTTTCCTATGGATAGCTTCAAAATCGCAAAGCAGATAGTCGTGTGATCACAGGACAGTGTCCCGCGAGTGCACCTGTCAATTTCCTCGATTCAGAATCACTGGACTTTTTGGTCCAGAACGTCGAGAAAGAGAGGTATAACATCACCAGTCTTTGTGTGATGACGCTCCGCCAGAATGCAAACTTCCTCTTTTGTTCCCATTGTGTACCTCCTTGGCTGTGAAGCAGCAAGATGACTTTGATTCAACAAAGGGAGTTGTCCCACCTGATCGGCCATTTCTCTATTATGCAGCCCAGAGTGACCAAGTACCCAAAGAAAGTTGATCTGATTGTAATTTCCGAGTGCACTTCCAGACTAGCGTTGATCGAACTAACGGGAACAGGGGTCTCTTGCAGGACACTACTAGAGTTCCCCTCCTTCACTGATGTCTCAAAATCAACAATTTCAATGTTTAATTTTAAATTTTTCTCTCCCTTTCAGGTACCGCCGCCATTTCCCGTCCGACTCACCGAAGACGGCCCGCTACAAATCCTTGGCACAAACTCTTCGCGAACGCTTGATGGCCCGCCGTCCATATACGCCGTACCGCCCCCCGAAGGCGGTTACGTACCGGGCACAGGACCGTTCTTCCCCCAGTATCCAAATCAGGCCAACGCTCCTGCCGGGGGAGCTCAGAACGAGAATCCTCAGAAGACTCAGGGGGAAGGACAGGGGGGGCAGCCGTTCCCCCCGTTATTGAACGGTACCTTGCCCCCCTTCTTTGCGCATTTACCCCCAGGCGCGGTCGCTGTGCCGCCGCCCGCGCCGCCTTCGATCAACGACTTCGACGAGGACGACCCTTCGATCTACTATCCGCCGCCGTACAGTTTTTCGTACCCCAGTAGGGACAATTCTTCTCTGGTGCCAGCTGGTCCTTTGGTACCTGGCATCATACTGCCTCCACCTCCGGATTTCTTCGCTCCTCAAGAAGAACCGACGACTACTAAGAAACCTCACAAACGACCAACTTACACCAAACGACCTAAAGTACAGAAAACAACTCAGCAGTCTCCTCAGATACATCCTACAACGACACCCATACCACCAACTTCCGTCATCAACATCACCCTTCGCAAACCGATCAAGGTCGTTCCTAATAACCCTACAGATATCAACAACGAACTCAAACCAGTCATCACAACCCCACCGGCACCTAGAACTTCCAACAGACCTGCCACAAGACCTTCTACCACCAAAGTAAAGGCTCAATCTTTGCGACCAAACACCAAGAGACCTTCAGTTACGATCTTGAAACCAGTAAAACCACATAGGACCTACTACAATCAACAACCACCTATCGGTAGTCCATTCCCCAACTATGGACCACCACTTACCACAACAGCAAAACCTAAAACCATCTTGAGTTCGACGCAAGTGCCATTGAAGCATTACTATAACACCCCCGATGACATTAACTCCAACGTAGTGACAGTTATTCCAGAAAGAAACACAGTGACACCTGCCAATTACTATTATTACGAGGAGGATCCACAAACTAATAGCATAAGCACGCCACAACCGAACAAGTTCGTCCACAACTTCTTCAACCTGCCAGATAGATATTTCGACTCTCCCAAGAAGGTACAACAGCCTAGGACCAAATACGTGTACGTTACGACGAAACCTTTCAATACGCCAAGGCCTAGGTACAATTTGGTGCGACAGACAGGAAGGCCGACGAGTTTCAACGCACACCTGGACAAAATCAGGGAGCAGATAGAGTATTTTTCATCTCCGAGGCCAGTGTTTAGAGAGATACATTCCCCACGACCTGTTTACCAATACAGTTTCCAGGCATCTAATTACAAGTCTACACACCAGAACAACTTCAGACCTTCACAACCTGATACACCATCAGGTACGTATACATTTTCATCATAACTTTTATTAGGTTTTGAAAATTTTTCGGAATATCGTCATATATAATTCTTGACTGATTAATGACAATATTTCAACGAATTCTCGAACAAGTGAAAGCCAAACAGATTATTATATCTTCCATAATTGCGGCAGTTTTAAATGGCCTCATTTATTGATAGCTTGCATCATAATTACTCCTCAATAAAATAGTAAATGAATTGGGTGTTTATTTCAATTATGAGAATGATGATTTTTCTATTTCTCTTATGCACACCATAACTTTAATGAATACTCCCAGTGTAGAATTAAATCTGCATATGTAGGCCAATAAATGAAGGGAGAATACAGAGTTCAACTCCGCTTTTTATACGATTGAGAGATAAAAAATTAAGCACTAGTGAAGTAATTTATTTAGCGCATTTTGTAAGAAGAACAGTCAAAATAATGAAAATCATTATGCCAAAGCAACGAAGGTTAATCGAGTCTTCAAACCATTTAGTTAAAACCTGTTAACATTTTTTTTTTCATTATCAGATGACGAGGAAGGATTCAAACCAATGCCGAAATACAGCGTGCAGATCCAACAAGCTGTAGAAATATCAACCATTCAACCTTCATATCAGCATCAGAACCAGATTTACTTCAGACAAAACTATAGGTCAACCACAGAAAAACCTCTGGAGCAACCTAGATATTACACCACACCCAAACCTAAGTACAACTACAACAATGAACAGATTAAAGGAAGGAATCTGCCCAAAGCTAACACTCAGTACTCTTCTGATCAAGATTACAGAGGATTCTACATCAAACCCGAAGAAAGTTACTACAAGGAAGTTGACGGAAACAAAGCAACGACATTCGGACAACGAATTCCTGGTCATTCTACCCCGGCTCCAGTGGTTAGGTACTCCACAAGATCGCCAAAATTGGTTTATATCAACGCCGGTACCAATTCGCAACGTCAACAGAAACCAATATCGTACGAAGGCGACACCTTGGTTAACTACGTGAATCCTCGTCCCAGTATAAATCCAGACGCCGAACTGATCCCTGTGGAACACCCTCAACGCGTCAAATACCCCAAGGTCTCGAATTACATACAGAGACCCTTGGATCCTTACAATAACGCCAACTCACAACAAAATTACAATGGCAGGCCGCAAATTGTGGAAGCCATTCCGATAAGTGTGCCAGATGAAGACTCCAGAAGAGGATCTTTCATATCGTATTCGTTACCAGGCAACAACGGAGCACATTTCTACTTCCTGACTCCACAGCTGGTGCAAAGCAGGGACCAGGGGGCGGATTTCTACTATTCCCAGAGAGATAGCGAGAGGATACGAAGAAACAACAGAGGAGGCAATAAGAGATAGAGAATTGAAGAGAAAAGCGGGGAAATTCTTCAAGTGTCATTGTAGTAAGAGAACCTTGTAGTGCGTAATCCAATCGATCTGTGATCTTAAACGTTTCGCGAGTCGAAACATGACTTTATTTAAAGTGTTAGATAGTGTATATTGATTATATATTTGTTATCTACTTATTTATAAAATATGCTTAAAATAGGAAGGTAAAGACGTGTAGATTATCTAGTGGTGTCATTGAAAATGTATTTTCAACGCAACAAGAATCGAAAACGAGTTAAAAGACGATGAAAGAATTATCTTATTAACAATAAAAATATTCAATTAGAACTTCCCACAACAGATCAACAAGTGTCTTTTCAAGAAATACATTCAGGTAATTTATACATTATTTATTGTAAATTTTAAAATTTATTTCCAATTTGTCTTATCATTTGCATTCCTCTTATAACCCTCAACATTGATGAATTTTAACGAGCTTGTTCTAGGGAACAGCGTTATCATTTCGTCACGATGTCTGTAATTTTCGAATTTCGAGCCAAAAATGGTCTTAAACGATTGCGTTGAACTCCCTGAAGAAGAATCCGTGGTCAAATTCAATTCTTTCCGTCCGTATGTGCTCTAACTTTCGAGGGAGAAGACCTAGCGAAATTTCGATGATCAGATTGAAACTTCGTGGACCGTTTTGAAATACCATGGCGGAACATAGAGCAAAATTTCGTGTGGATTTTTAAAATTTTGGATGAGAATTTTTTTCTCTGAAAATATTCATTACATTTCAATAAAATCTGGCACACAATTTATAGTCAGTATTTAACAACAATGTTCCAAATTTCAATTCGAAGCGATATTTACTTTCGGAGATATAGGAAAAAATGTGCCAAATTTCGTTGTTATCTGGAATTTTAACGTTATTTCCGCAATAGCTCAAGAAGTACAGATGCAATCAGATTTAAACTTCGTAATCAGGTGGATACTACCAACTTCCAACTAGGTGCAAAATTTCGTGGTGATCTAGTTGGTAGAATTTGAACAAACTCGTAAAAGCTCCTGACCTCACGTCAGTGCTCTTTTTTAAACTAATTCGACGTTTCATCAGTCTTTGCTGATTTCTTCAGGACTGTAGTCTGTAGTAATTCATTTTATTCTTTTTTCGAATGAGAATTTAAAATTTAATGGCATTGTCCTAAATGTAACCAACTTAATCCTGGACATATACTTCATTCACTTGAAGAATTTAGTCGATTGGCCAGGTATAATTTTATACATACCACATAAACCAATGTTTCAAGAAATTCAACTTCTGAAAGTCCCCTATGAGAATGAAACAATTACAACTGAAGAAACACCAAATTATCATTTCGATTCAAGTTCAAATTGTCGTGGGAACATCTTGCAAGGCAACATTTCCCCATATTTTGTGACATACAATGTCATGTCATTCGTTATTCTGGAGAACAATGCAGTAATAATTGATATGTATGTGAAAATTCTACTAATCTTTTGTGAACGAGATCTTCTGGTATGCGAAAGTAACATGACGAAGAATTTCATCTGAGAAACTGCATATTTTAAGGTTGTTGAGGACATAAATCAACTGGGGGCATATTCTTTGAATGAAAATTGCACCATTTATGTTTCCAAATCAGTTTTGCACGCGTTTTCCAAGGCATAATGAAGGAAAAATTAAATGACATTGAATGGTTAGTTGGGTATATTGGTTAAAAATTTGTATTGAAATTCAATTCTCTTTCAATCCTCATAGCGTGTTACCTGCATTATTCAGATACTTAAGTAGGGAGTAGTTTTTTACGCCTCGGAAATTGAATTTCTATACTCCACCAACTGTCACTAAGTCAGTCAGTAGGCCTTGGAATATTTCAATAGACGACTTCGGTCCAAGTTGCCAATTTCGTCCAAAAATACTATTACTGGGGAAGGGGAATTTCAGAACGAATTCGACATGATAAGGTTCGCTTTATTTATAAATATCAGTAAAAGATGCTTCGGATCCTCAGACAAGATAATTCCTTTCAAAAATAGGTTTTTGTTTAGATTATCTCCGATTGGCTGAAATTTAAGTTGGGATTCCTGATTTCATGTCGATAGTGTCAAGTTTACATAGGATATGATCCGCAAATCAACTTGGTTATTTCGGTTGCCTGCTTTCTGTTCCGTAAATATGAAATATTCGTTTGGTTCCCAAAAAAAAAGTTAATTATAGATTTGGTTGATGAAACAGCGAACTTTCTGTCCCTAGAACCACGGTCAATATTCTATGACATATCCATAGCATAGAACAATCATCCTTATAGAGATCTTTTGTGCGAGAGAGATTCGGGTATTTGGGGAATCGGAGATTCACCCCATTGGCCGAGAGATTCACCCTATTGGTCGACGACGGTCACGTGGTCATCGTTGGCCAATAGGGAAGAATCTCCGATTACCCAAATACCCGAATCTCCCTTGCACAAAAGGTAGCTTTACTTTAGGATCCATAGAACATGAAGGGGACAACAATCAACTATGAAAAAATTATTAAGTATTGTCTATGGATCATAAGGTATAAATAGATTGTTCTATGCCATGGATGCTACCATAGAACATTGACTGTCGTTCTGGTGGCAGAAAGATTGCTTCTTCATTAATCAAATTCCGTATTTAACTTTTTTTAAGGAACCAACCGAATATTTCATAGTTACGGAACAGAAAACAGACAAGCGAAATAACTAAGTTGATTTGCGGAACATATCCCATGTAAACTTGACACTATCGACATGAAATCAGGAATCCCAACTTAAATTTCAGCCAATCGGAGAGGATCTTAACAAAAACCTATATTTGGAAGGAATTATCTTGTCTGAGGAGCAGAGGCATCGTTTACGGATATTTATAAATAAAGCGAACCTTATCATGTCGAATTTGTTCTGAAATTTCCCTTCCCCTGTCATAGTATTTTTGGACGAAATTTGTGGGTTGGCAACTTGGACCGAAGTCGTCTATTGAAATGCGATAAAGGATAAGGTTTTTGCAAATAGATATGAGTTAGGTTGGTACTAGTGAAATGTCAATGTCAAAATAATTCGGCGAGACGTTTTCAATTTCTATATATTTCTATCAAGAACTGTATGATTTGGTTTAGTACCTAACATAGGTTATTACAACGAACTTAGTGGACAACGTAATGTAGTTATCTGATTTTAACCTCACATTTTTTAAATTACACACATTGGAATGTATCAACATTCCATAGCCCACAGACTCTTCAGTAAAACCGCTAAAATCTTCGCAAACACGTTTTTCGCCAAAGAAAACAAACCTCAAATGTCAGTGAAACGTCAAACTTGCCCCAAATCATGGTTCATAGATAGAGGGGTTGCGAGATAAGTAAGCTTTTATATCAGGGGCCCGAGGTAAGGAGCCGGTTAGTGGAAAAATACGTTGGCAGACCTGAAATTTTGGTTATTTTCATTGTTTTCTGTGAAATTACCCGACAATAGGACCACAATCTCCTTAAATTTTGTTTATTCATCTTCTAATGTTTCTAATGGGTTTTTTTTGTTTAAACGAAAATGCAGTAATTTTCATGGAAAACCTTAAGAACATCAAATTCAAACATATAATTTCAATATTATATTTTTAAAAAAATGTTTGATCCCCGAAAACTGAGAAATAGAAATGGGGAACTGCATTTAAAGGGATTTGGCTTGGGTGCACGAATGGCAACGTCGAATTCAGCTTTCTCGGAAAAAAAAGGACGTCAAATGTGTTACTTTGCTTAGGAAAACAGGGATAGCTATACTTCGATCTGGTTAGAGTAGAAGACAACGACCAAGTAATAGAAACAGACGGTCATACTGTCATATTACTGACAAATCGCAAACGGAAATTGTTTGGTTATGTTGACAAAGAACACGTGTGTACCACAGAATAGGAATGAATATTTCATTATTCTATGGCAGAAAAAGCTATTCTACTAAACACCGTTGTCACTTCGTGCATGCCTGGCAAATCCCAAACCCCAATTTTGAAATCTGATTTTGAATACTTTCTGAAGGTAATTTGGGAAAATGATGAATCAAACCCATAATAATTATGTTCAAATTTGCTTTTGCAGTAATAACCCAAATTCAGGAAAACCCCCATCGAGGCCGATTCAACCAGTGAACGGATTACACTCAAATTGAGTAGATGAAATTGACATCATTACGGACTCTGGACATGTGTAATGGATTGTTCCCAAGAATATTCAGATATTATAAGCGGCAATAACGTGATGTATACTCTGTATATCTACAGTTGAAATCACTTTTCATAATTAAAGTGAACAAAACATGTTAGTGCACATCATCGAGAACTTATTTTTGACTGGTTCTTGATTGAATTAAGCCAAAAGTGAATATTTCAACAATTTGTATGTAATATCGAACAGTGTTGTTTACAAATATAGCGCGCCCACCATTGACGTCACAACATGAAGGACAAATTTGATGACCTTAACCCCTCTGAACCAAACCAATCGGTAGTCATAACCTAAAAATTAATCACGAGTTCTAATCTGCAATTAATTCTTTTTTATAACAGGTAATGAATTACGAATTCAATATGTAAATTGAATGTTCTTTAATTCTTCAAAGCCGAAATTTGTGTTTAACACAAAAATACTTTAAGCATAATAATATCAATTATAGCTATTTGTTTCTAGAATAACTGCTTGGATTATAAGTACCTGTTGTTCATTATATGAACACATCAAAAAAGAATATAATGGATGTAATTTCACTTTTTGATTTCTAGAAAATATCAGAAATTTTTGATTCAACTGGAAAAAAAAAGCAAAATCTGCCAAAATTTATTGTCAACCACTATATTAGTTGCAGTTGAGTAATGAAATAATGAATTCAACTGCAATATTTTGGAAATTTAATTAATGTCATTAATGAACCCATCCGTTTTAAAAAATGATATATTAAACAAAATGTTTAATCGAATCTTGAAAAGTTTACCTTTTCAGTTGAACGTTACCTAGAATTAACTATTTGAGTTCACTGTGGATAGAATACTGATATCAAAACAGTATGTAACTACTCTCTAATCCACCTATGCTTTAAGCATCTAACGCATGTTTCGGAAACAACGTTTCTGAAAGTAATAACGATATGTCTCTTGACGAAGGAAATGTGGAGTTACATATTGTTTTATTGCTTAGGATTATAGTAGTTTCTTGTCTCTTAATCGTTAATCACAATGAAAGCGTAATGAAAATATCCTTGAACTATCACTTACCTGTATTTAACTCTTGTTCCGCACTCTCGTCCTTCAAAGGTTCATCGAACAGATGGAGGTACACTTCTATAGCGCATTTCGCAGATTTGAAATAGAAAGGATGTCCCCTTAACACATCTTCTAACCGTAAAAGTCCAACATAGGAGCGCAAAGTCATCTTCCTCATACAGTATGTGTGAAAATCGAATTGGTCCTCAATAATTTCGGAAAAATGCTAAAAGAAAAATTTATTTCATTAATTTTATTCAGAAAGGTACATTTTTCACACATAATTTGAAGGTAGAGTAGGAGGACTGATGTGAATATGTTAGATCTGACTTCGTCAATGCAATGGGGGTTTTTCCTGAATTTGGGTTGTTACTGCATTTGCAAATTTGAACATAATTATTATGGGTTTGATTCATCATTTTCCCAAATTGCCTTCAGAAAGTATTCAAAATCAGGTATCAAAATTGGGGTTTGGGATTTGCCAGCCATGCACGAAGTGACAACGGTGTTTAGTAGAATAGCTTTTTCTGCTATAGAATAATGAAATATTTATTCCTATTCTGTGGTACACACGTGCTCTTTGTCAACATCACCAAACAATTTCCGTTTGCGATTTGTCAGTAATATGACTGTGCTCTTCTTTTTCTATTCCTTGGTCGTTGTCTTCTACTCTAACCAGATCGAAGTATAGCTATCTCTGTTTTCCTAAGCAAAGTAACACATTTGACGTCCTTTTCTTTCCGAGAAAGCTGAATTCGACGTTGCCATATCATGCACTCATGACAAATCCCTTTAAATGCAATTCTCGATTTTTGTTTTTCAGTTTTAGGTAATCAAACATTTTTTTAAAAATATAATATTGAAATTATATGTTTGAAATGTGATGTTCTGAAGGTTTTTCATGAAAATTACTGCATTTTCGTTTAAAGGAAAAACCCCCACTGTATGCGATGACTTTCAATGTGGATTAAACCAACAGTGTAAACCAGCAAATATTTCCGTCGGGAAGATATTGACTGGTTAATGCTGTGTATTTCCCTGAGGGCTGATTCTTGAATCTCGACCAAGAATCGAAGAGTATGAAGATTATCATATGTTCATGTCGATTTCATAAGCATCTGCAAAATTTGTGAGATTCCTATTCGCCATTTCGACTATGTTTTCAAGCAAATATTCGAGAATGAAAGTCGACCATTACAGTTTTGTTCATGCAAAACTTTCAACGCCCTCACGTGAAAAATTAGAATGTGTGAAACACAGCACAGTGTTTCACACTCAACTTTGTCGACTTTCATTTGGTGACAAATTTCATCAGGTACCATCGTAACAAAGTAAATGAGCCATGACAAAGTGTACATACTGAAAACCTCTTTGAACTAATTTTTCAAAAAAAAAATTTTTGTCGTGAAAATTTCGTCACGCCTGTGAAGAAGATACAAAGACCTTGCCAAAAAAGTACCACATGACCCACTTTCCCTATTCAAAACATTCAGAGGGTTGATGGGGATGGCACAGGGTGGTACAAAAATCCTTCAAAAATCCAATAAAAATTTGGTAAAAGTGAAACAAAAATTGCCCTGTATCAGGATTTTGTTGCCAAATATTTCTCTTCTGAGAAAATTGATTTGTTCCATAATTTTGACGCGCACCGTACATTTGGACAAAACGATAGCGCGGTGTTCCCCTAGAACATGCGCGCAAAAATCTCTTTTAACAAATTTATTACTTACCCTATCAACTTCGTAACACTTTTTCAAGGATTCCCCGTATTTCCCTAATCTCTGATAAGCCAGAGCGCACTCAGTCTGGAACCACATACACTGCATTTCGTTCAGATTGTCCATGGGCGAAATACCCTCTCGGGTAAACTTTGAGCAGGTCTCCTCAGCTTCTTTCACTTTATTAGCTCTGAGCATATATTTGGAACACTTTGAATTTATGTAACGATCCGCCGTGTCAAGCTGTTGGGCCTCGTCCAACCACTTGTAGGCCTCCTGGGGATCACCGGCATGCTACAAATGGAAGAAACATTTTTTTTAGAGAAGCATTGGAGTGCGATCAGGAACGTTCACTCAAAGCAAAATTTGGCATATTTCCGAGAATAAACATCGTGTCAAGCTGAAATTTGCTACTTGATCGTTAAATATCGACTCCAAGGTCTGTGCAAAATTTTAATGAAAACGGATGCACAGTTTCAGAAACAAAGAATTTGGAATTTAAATTATTTTTTTCGAATCAGAAAATTTTTTTTTAAATTACGATAAATTTTTTTCAACTTTTTGACGATATGATGTTTCAATCATTAGTACTTCCTGAGTTATTGAGGAAACAATGGCAATAAGGCAAGGTATTGAATTTGACATAAAATCCTTCATTAATGAGTCCAACCTAGTCGTTCAATTATTCAAACAAGTCTTCTTGATAAAGGCTATTACTTCAATCATTAAATAATACAGAATTTTCTGTATATAACTTAGAATAGATGATATTTCTAATTCTAAATCGAAAGATAGTAGATCCATCACTGTCTAGTTTTACTTTTGTATTGTATTTTTTGTGTTACCATTTTCTTAAGTTATTGATTTCAATCATTGCAAAATTTGGCATATTTCCAAGCATGAAGATCGTGTCAAGCTGAAATTTGCTACTTGATTGTTAAATATCGACTCCAAGGTCTGTGCAAAATTTTAATGAAAACAGATGCAGTTTCAGAAACAAAGAATTTGGAATTTGAATTATTTTTTTTGAATTAGGATAATTTTTTTTTGAATTAGGATAAATTTTTTTCAAATTTTTAACGATACGATGTTTCAATCATTGGTACTTCTTGAGTTATTGAGGGAACAATGGCAATAAGGCAAGGTATTGAATTCGACATAAAATCCTTCATAAATGAGTCCAACCTAGTCGTTCAATCATTAAATTCAAACAAGTCTTCTTGATAAAGGCTATTACTTCAATCATTAAATAATACAGAATTTTCTGTATATAATTTAGAATAGATGATATTGATAATTCTAAATCGAAAGTTTGTAGATGAACACTGTCTAGTTTTACTTTTGTATTGTATTTTTTGTGTTACCATTTTCTTAGGTTATTGATTTCAATCATTATACAGGGTACATCTGAATAACACCGAAAAAATTTGAGAGCTGATTCTGTGATGAAAATAAAGGCAGGTATTTGGTATAAAATTTTTTACATCCCTCCAAAGGTCAACAAAAAAAAAATGTTTTTCTTTTTTATTTTCCCTGTAAATTTTGCTGAAGACACGAAACTTGGTAAATATTATTTGTCGATAAAACTACACATACTAGAATTTTTTCAACCCTGAAGAATGCTTACAAAGGGTTGCAATAGTCAACCACCATGACATTTTTTGTTACAGCTTTTTTTTTATCCACTTTTTGCTTTTTAAACCAGACGCCTGAAGAGCCCAATTCATTAACTAACATTTTATCTCATACGCATTTCAATGAAGAGAAGAGTAAATGCTGATTGAAGCTGAAGGACGTCATTTTCAACATTTATTATAATTTTATTGTCAATATTCGACAGGTTTTTGTTATAACAAAGAGTATTTTAGGGGTGACCATTTCAAACAACCAACAATAAGCACCACTTTTTTTCAAGAATAATCAATATTTAATGAAATTACTGGACAACCACTTAACCTCTATTCCTTCTGATTTCGACTCAGTCTAAAAGTGAAGTTTGGCAATGGCGCGAATTTCATCGGTCGGAATCGTGCCATCGTGCGTATCCGTGAATGACAGATTATTGCTGGCGAGAAAAATGAAATATGTTCTTAGTTCTTACTGTTTACTGCGATACTCTAAATCTTCCAATAGGAGAATTCGTTTCTACTGAAATCTACAAGGTTGAAACACATAGTAATGGAATGAGAATACACCCTGATATATATTTCAACGTACATTTTTTTCATATGTGATAGGTCGCGCCCTTCCCAGATTTCCAATGAAATCGAGGTTATTATATAACGCATTTTATTGGAACACCCTGAATCTCATCCTAAACTGGGACCATCTCGAAGACAACAAAAAACAAAGTAGATAACAACCTCCCTATTTTGAAGGGGATAGAAAGAAAGTTCAAACGAAAATATTGAGAGTGAAACCTTAAACAAATATTCTCAATGATTTTGTTTTGATGTTAGAATAACCACCTCTTCTTCAGTAACAGAAGCATTTTCCTTACAATCATATCCTTTAACTGTCCATCATTTCATATTTCCCGCCAGCAACTACTCTTCCGTCATAATACGTAGGCCAGCGATGAAAAGATGCTGTTGCTAAGCTCCGCTTTAACATTGAGAAGTATTTCGTAGAAATATAGGTTAAGTTGTTGTCTAATTGGTTTCGTGCGTCGTTTGACATTTGTCATACGTTGGAGGTAAAACAAACCCACTTTCCCGCTTTGTTTATGTTATGAAGTACAGCATTTTCAACAATTTCAGGATAAATTTACAAGTTAAAATGGTTTATATTCATAGAATTGGTGAATTACTAGACCTGTGAGGCCAAGTTATTGTGTCGTTGTGAAATGCAACATAAATACACCGAGAGACCAAGGAATACATTCGCTTTGTTTACATTGGCGAAGAGCGATTATTTGGAGATTTTAGTGATTTTATTCATTTTACAAGTGAAATTTTGTGATAATGGATCTGATTAACTGATATTCAATCTCATATGATAATCGTTCAAAACGATATAAATGAAAATTGCAGTATTTATCCTTGTCTTCTAAAGCCTAGTTTCCACATCAGAGATAGCATTAATTATAGGTATAACTATTGAAAATGAAACAGTAAAATGTTTGGCTCATTAATTCCTGAAAATAAACAGCAGAATGAAATCCAACAAATGTATGGAATGGAAAAAACATGGGTTCCAGAGAACTTCTCAGTACTATTTCAAATAACGTTCTATGTTGCAAATTATCAAATTACTACAATATTGGTCTACAGTTGCGATGTCAGTGCTATCATAATCTTCAATTATATATGTATTATACTAAATATATGTTACAAATAAAATAATTCATATGAAATTTTTTCCTTGAACACCGATTTCGATTCATCCTCAAAAAATTCTTTACTAACCATATAAAATGCTTTTTTATCATGCAGATGCAACATTAGGGCTTTCATAATCTTTAGTAATTGACAATAAGGTCAATTAGAAACATATTACAAACAACAAAATGTAGAAGTTCCATCCTTGAGTAGTCAAGCCACATCGGAACGTGTTCGGTTGAGAACAGAGAAAGTTATCTGGTTCATTATTATAAAATGCATGCAATATTTTGACAAATCTGTCACATAACGAATTGCCTTGATTGGCTTTATATAAAATATAGAGATGTGAGTGGTGATCATTCAGGATGGGTTTGTCATTCATAACACCAGCTATTGTAGTGTCGAGAAGATATAATTCTTGAAATGTGTATAACAAACACGAAATATTCTTATCATACTTATCTCATCATGAGTCAACTTATTAAACAGAACAAATTAAATAGATAGTCTTAACATAACTCCTTAACCAGTGTGGAAATGCCTCTAACAAACTCTACCATAGTTTGTTACTTAGTCAGAACAGTTTTTTCAATTTATGGCGTGAATATAGGATGTTTGCCATCTCTGGGATAGTTCACATAGTATTCTATTTCTTCGAATACCAGATAAAACTTAGGGGAATGGGTCAAAAATGCAAATATTCAAATATAAAGTCTTCACTACAATATATCTGAAAAATCGGATTCCTTCGTCTCTCGGTGTATTTATGTTGTATTTAACAACGAAACAATAACTAGGACTAGTTATTCACCAATTCTATCAAAAGAAATCATTTTAACTTGTGAATTTATCCTGAAATTGTTGAAAATGCTGTACTTCATAACATAAACAAAGCGGGTAAGTGAGGTTGTTTTACCTCCAACGTATGGCAAATGTCAAACGACGCACAAAACCAATATTTTCACTTTTCTTCCTTTAAATAATGAATATTCTTGAAAGAAAGTGTCTCCATTCGTTGGTTGAAGGTTCTAAGATGATTTATGAACTAGATTTGAGAAGTGAGAGAGATAATTTTTATGGCAGAAAAAAGGATCTGAAAATGCAACAATTTGGAACTTTTGTTCAGGAACTCACACTGCGTACAATGATGTGAATATCTCACTTACAGCTTCGCGACGGAAAATATTGCAGATTTACCCAAAAATCTACTGTTTCCCAGAACAAGCGCCTTAGAAAACAAATGAAGCTCGAGTGAACCTACCTTGTGTAATCTTCCTTTGGTAACATACAGTTCTATTAAAGTAGGTGTATGCTCTATCGCAGCATCTATATACTTCAAAGCAACTTCCGTTTTGTCGAAATAATCGTAATGTTGAGATAAATAATAGTAAACCCACAACAAGGCAGATGCGGGCTCTTTAGGGCCATTGTTTGATTTTTCATTGTACTTTCCGCACTTCTTGAGGCACTCTACATAACCTAAACAGAGCTCTTCGATGATCCTGGCTTTACTCTTGTCTTCGTAGAGAGACCTGAGATCTACAAAAAGTGGAGGCACCCCTTTCGATAGAGCTTTTTGCATGTACTCATCTACCAACATTTTGAACTGAAAAAAACAAATTTCAATATAATAGTACTCCTGCTGAAAGTGAAGAACTGAATATTGCCAAGAATATCCCATAATTACCTGTTCACCAGATGCATAATTCAGAGGCAATCTCCTTGGAGGATTGGACCTTGGATACTTCTCCTTATACTCCCTGTAAAATTTCAAAATATCTTCAGAGCTTGTGATCTGTTTCGCCTGAATCATCTTCTTGTAGTACCCCGTATTCTCTGGGTTTCTTCTGATCAAGTCATCGAAGCATTTAGTAGCCTTGGTATTTTGTGATAAAAGAAGAAACAGTTCTCCTAATGTTTCTTTATAGGTTAACTTGTCAACTATGTGAGTCTGATTGTTTTCCAAATGTTTTAAAGCTTCTTTGAGATCACCTGACTCTCTTATCACCATATTTTGGTAAAGAAGTAGTTCACTATGTTCGTAGTCAAAACTATTAACAATCTGAAAAAAGTTGAAAAAACCTTATGATACGAAGAATTAATACATGCGTGATCTTTCAAACCAATATATTTAAAAAATAGAAAAAACCAAATAATTAGGAAATATGAAGATGAACAATGGATAAAACAACATAATTTTAGAAGTAACAATTTGAAATTGTTTATTTCATGAAGAAACTTTAAGTAATAAAAAATAAACAAATTAATGATGAATATCTAATTTCAAGCATTTAAATTGATGTTTATTTTGAGATGCAACCTACCTGTTGTTGATCTAGGAAAGTTTCTAAAATACTCATAGCATTTTTATAGTCTCCGAGCAAATGGAAAGACATAGCATATCCAATCCATGAGGCTCTCTGGATAGGACGTAACATTAACAGTTGATATCTTGTATCCTACAAAGAGAAAATTAAAACAAGGTGGTTTAAAACTAATGAATTGATTTCATAATCAATAATTACGATTCCACTTACTCTGTAACCTTCAAGGTCCCTCATTTGAATTTGTAGAAGAGACAAATCTCTTAAAATTTGAATATTGTCCTTTTCCCATTTTAGAGCATTACGGTAACATTTGATAGCTTCATCATATTTCTTGTCCGATCTCTGCAGTAAACCGTACACATGCCAGCAAACATGGGATTTCAAATCATTTCTAAGTCCTCTACGTACATATTCATAGGCTTCCTCTTTTCTTCCTAAGCAATTCAGGGTCAACCCTTTCATCGCAAGGGTTTCTAAAATAAAATAATAATAACAGAGTACTCTTCCTTTACGATTTAGATTAGTTAATCAATTATCAAGACACTGTCTTCTCAACAATATTCTGACAAATGTATTATTAAAATTGAATGAAACATTAACAGAATCTAACCACAGCAAGTATCATCATCAATATACTACTTTTGACAGATAGCAAAATTTAAATTGAATGCTTCATTACCAAAGACAGATTTCATGTTGAAATGAAGGATAACCAGTAACATCTTCCACATTCATGCCAGAATTACATTATTAATGTATTAATATTAGTTGACATCTCCAAGTCAATTCAGAGAAACATACAGATTTTGATACATTCGCAATCAATCCATAGTTATTGAAAGTGCATGGACACATATTTCAACATTCCATGAGTTCGCAGAGAATGTCAAGTGTTCGAAACCATATTCAATTGAAAATACACAAATATGTCTTTCTCAATAGATTAAAAATTAAACTTACCTCCATGTTCTGTGAATTTAGGGTTTGACAATATCTGTTTGGCGAATTTCAACCCATTTTTGTACTGTTTATGTTCATAACACCTCTGAAACAGAAAAAAGTTATTGATAACAACAAAACAACTAACATTGAATACCATCTTCAAAATTATCACGCAAATGTTTTGGAAGTCATGGGTTAGAAGATGTAGTGGAAAGGTATTCAGGGAAATACCAGAAAAAATTTTGAATTAATTCATCAGTACAAAAATTAATATGAAATTTTGATGCAGTAATTCTCATGTCCAGAAGAGGTTGTTAGGCTATTTATACGTCAAATTTACTAACCAAAATTCGTTTGAATAGAGCATTTTCCTTTGGTGGCAAGGGATTACTTGACGGCATTTTAAATTATAATCCAAATCAAAAACTTTTTTCAGCCGGTAAAATGAAATTTTATCGAAATCAAAACCTCGTGGCCACAAACTTTTCCAATGTCGATTGTGGTCACGTGACTAATGTCATTTGACAATGACTGTCAAAAAGGGATTTCGAATATTCGTCATGCACGGTATAAGTTTATTAATATTAATACCGTGGAACATTTTCAGGATGAACCTTAACTAATAATCGCATAATGAACGCAAAATGCACGTGCCACAAAAAAAATGCACATTTCATTTTCTTCAATCATATTGTCGGTCCCAAATTTCATCGTTGCATTACAAGATTAGTTTTCTTTTTTTGATTTTTATGGGCGAACATAGACCTATTTTAAGATCTATTTTATATTCTTCTATGATACTGCTTCATCTTTTTCGACAAAGAAATTATATAAACAAGCATATGTCAAAAATTTCATTCATATTATGATGATTTTGGATTCCTGAAAATAGAAAATCAAATTTTAACTGCCCGAAAAATGATATTACTTATAAATTATGTTTAACATAAATAGAAAATTCATTCTTGGTTTTCCAAACAAAGAAATATTTTTTATTTCCTGGTAAATTGAATCCTTTTCATTTCATTTATTTGCTATAAACTATAGTATTTCTATTTTCAGGCGATCTAAAACAACTTTATATGACGTGCTACAATTAAAAAAAGATTGCTCGTTTACAGAAATAAAAGATTCCTACATAAGGCTCTCCAAATTAGTAATTCAGAGACTTGATAATGTGCTCCTTTGATAACCCAATATTTTTTAGTATCATCCGGATAGAACTGAAAATTCTAAAGCTTGTCACCAAAATTTTCTCAAAATCAATGAGGCTTACAATACTTTAAGCAAGCCACTTTCAAGAAGAAATTATGATTTAGAATTGGAATGTCCAAGGTCACCGGTACAACAACAGCATCATTATCAAAGTCATGAGGCTACACCTGTTTATGAGGAGTATGCATTAAACCATTCTGATTACATAAGATTGACCCTAAAATATTTTTTAGTACCATTTTTCAAAGAGGCAAAGCTGCCCCTCCTAGGGATGATGAATATTATGGCGTGAGGGGAATCAAAAAGCAACCTCACTTTGTGATAGTTTCAATATGTTTTGGTATAGCTGTAATTGGTTTGATGATTCAAATCAGTCTTGTGAGGATCAATTCCTTACTGAGAAGGGACAAAATGAAGAAAGAGTCTGAAGAAAACGAGTTAATGCTCCAAGAAATTAGAAAAAGGTCTGAGCTGAACAGTAGAGAACTTCAAATTGAATTTCTGAAGAAAAGGTTTGAGCAAGATGAAATAGAGAGAAAAAAGCGATTCGGGTAGCTCAAAATCATTTCCGAATTGGAGTATTTATCTATTTAGAAATTATAACACTGAAATATATTTTATATAATAAAACAGTTGTTTCTAACTTTTATTACCTGTAGACAAGTGCTAAAGGTGAAGGATGAATGGAAAAATTACTTTTGAATTTTCAGAAATTTGGTCTATGGTTGTTCGTATTCTGTGATCCATTTCTCGAAACATAACCTCAAAAATGTGAAAATCTCGATTCTCGGGGATATATTCAGAAATTTTCGACTTTTATATATCTCATAAAAATAAACAAGAAAAATGAAACTTCTATTTGGTGGAATTATTTTACTAGTCTATTCTGATATCACTTTATCGGATTTTACCGTGGAAGATTGTTGGGCTTTAGGCCTGAACAAAGCTAATTTATTATGTTCTTCTTGTGAGCTGCTTCCAAATTTTGATCTAGATGTTATACGAGATCACTGTCGTGAGTGCTGCCATCAAGATGAAACCATCAAAGAAGATAAAAAATATGCAAAAGCTGTTCTCGAAGTGTGTACTTGTAAATTTGGAACCTATGCTCAAATACAAGCTTTTATCAAGAGTGATAGGCCTAGTAAGTTCCCAAATTTACAGATAAGATACGTCAGGGGTTTAGACCCTATAATCAAATTATTTGATAAGGATGGGCATCTTCAAGAGACAGTAGCAATAGAAAAGTGGAATACTGATTCTGTGGAAGAATTTTTGAATACTCATTTGCTCAAGCCTGAGGAGTTAGATAACGATTATTTAAGAACCAATATGGTTTAATGTCATAAATATCATATTTTTTAATTATAATCTTTTTAAATATCTACAAGTGTATCTTTTCTGACTGAAGCCTATTTCCTCCATCTAAAATTGTTCATAATTTGGTACGATCAATTAAGTTTTAAGTTTGTTTCCTCTTCTACGTAAAAACTGAAAGTTTCAATGGGCTTTTGGATAAGGTTCAATTTGTTTTGTTAACTAGAAAGGTAGGGTCATTATCAAAACAACAAATAAAAAATTTCATGATTTTATTCTCATTACTGATTATTAAATAGAAGCTTAAATAACATTTCAGTTAGTCTTGGAAGTTAATACAAAATGGTAAGTCTACCAAACTTCTTACAACCCTTGTGCATCTTGAGGTGACCTAACATCATCAATTTTCAAAATCATCTTAACCAACTGTGTAGCTAAAAGCAATTGCTGTTTCTTCGATTTGAGAGATTCGATAACATGCTGTTCTCGCATGTTACTATTTCCAGTTTGCATGCAATCGATTCCATGAGCATGATCCTTAGTTGTGGATTGTTTGGCCTGAAATTAAAATATATTTGAAAAACTAAATTTTCATTTCTAGAAGAAATTTTATTTCACATTTTTCAAACACTAGTGTTCTTTGAACATCAACTTTTGTTCTTATTTCTTACCTTCAACTCTCCGAGAGCTTGGATGGCGTACAATCCGCTGTTTTCAGCCAAAGCAAGTGGAATTGATTCCAAAGCTTCCGCAAAACTTCTGAATGCATATTGTTCTAAGGAGGCCAACTGATCTGCCTGTGCGGCAACTGCCAAACTACAAGAAACTTCGGCAGCTCCTCCACCATAAACTACTCTTGGTTCCTGAAATTTTCAATATTAACAGAATTACCGAATCACAATCAACTAACACTGACTCTGAATCGCATTCGATGACACGGGATTAGGGCCGGTATTATAAAACTTAACTTTAACTTTAACTGCCAATTTTGACATATATGTCCTATTACAACTGTCAAAACTGTCAATTAAAGTTAAAGTTAAGTTTTATAATACCGGCCCTTAATGGATGTAATTTGACATTTTCATTTTTCGGAAAATATCAAAATCACTTTTTCAAGTCTTAGGCCAACAAAAATGCGAAATCAAATTATTTGAATATTTCACCTACCTGAATTAAACTTCTAACGACGCACAAGGCATCGTGAATACTTCTTTTAGCCTCATCCACTATCATTTGATTTCCGGCTCTGATCAAAATGGTAACAGCCCTGGAATTTGAGCATTCTTCGATCACCAACATCCTGTCTTTAGTTGTTCCGAAACACAGTTCCCTGACCAATCCAGCCTTTCCAAGTTTCGCCGCACTCAATTCTTCAAATCGAGGTACAATTCTACCTCCTGTAGCTATAGCTATGAGTTCAATTTCTGGGCCACCGACCCAGCGTACTGCTGGCAGTTCTCTCTGCAGAAGCAAGTGATTGGCTTCATCGTCAAATCCCCATTGGCAGATGGCTAAAGTTGCACCAGCATCTTTAACCAGAGACACCTTGAAAATCAATTTAGGTTAAGTTGCTTGATATTCGGGAAAATGGAATATGTTTTAGGTGAAATTAAACAAAACTCACCATCTCGGAAAATTTGTCTTGTTCGTATTGTCTTAATTCTTTGTAGTCTTCTACACTAGTTACGTCCAACTTATGTTTGGTTTTAGGTTTTGGTGGTTCAAATGGGCAGGTGAGAATAGCCAATTTGACATTTTTCAGTTCCTTAGGCATTTGAGGATGAGACATTGTTTTGTCGATGACAACTCCTTTTACTAACATGGTATCTTCTAGCCGACCTGAAAAGAAAGAAAGAGCAATATAAATTATATTATACATAATAATAACAACACTGACTAACCTCCCACTTTGCCTTCAACTTTGATGAGTTCGAAGTTAACATCTCTAGTTTGTAGGTCTGCAACTGCCATAACGGCTTTTACAGCTATCTCTGCCATTTGTCTGTGACATTTGTTGATAATTTTTGATCCTAAAGTGGTCATAGCTACCTCAACTAGAGGTTCAATGTTATCTGCAGATACTGGAAATAGCTCAGCTATTTTATCAAGGTGTTTAACGGCTACATCACAAGCTAGTTCGTATCCATCAGCAATCCTGATAGGGTGGATACCACGGTCAATTAAGGCACCAGCTTGCTCAAGAAGTGCTCCAGCAAGTACAACAACACCAGTGGTTCCATCACCTAAGAAGTAGAGATAAAAAATAAAGCATCATTTATTCTTTCTTTATTCAGCCATAAAGATTATAATGTGAAATGTTTAAAAATCAACTATGAAAAACTTCATTGAGTTATCTGAAACTTCTCCACTGGAATAAAAAGGATGCTTAGGCAAATTGCTCATCTTACTAGGGGTCTGATTATGCTTTATACTCATAAGATTAAAAATAATATATTTCCTCAATGCACGTTTTCAGTTGAAAAGATCAGTTTAATCACTTACTGTGAATGATAAAATTGGTTTCATAATTTTCTGTATACTTTGAATGACTTATGATAATTCCAAAGATGGAACTTACCAATTTCGTCGTCTTGTGATTGAGATAATTGAACTAATAATTTTCCAATTTCATGCTCAACGTCCATCATTTTAAGAATAGTAGCACCATCATTGGTCACTGTTACTTCTCCTACAAAGTCATTGATGGTTAATTCAGTTCATTATAATGCATATGAAGGAATATTTACCATCAGGGGATACCATCATTTTATCCAACCCCTTAGGACCCAGAGATGTCTTAACAGTTGCAGAAATTTGTTTTGCTGCCATAATGTGGGACTAAAAATTAATATCAATAGATCTCACCATTGTTACAAGGATAATCATTTAATGGAATAAAGTTTATTGTACCTTTAAGGCATCTATGCCTGAAAGTCTCTTTTGTTTATCTTGATCCCTCAATATAATGAAAGGTCTGCCATATTCATCAAAGGCAATACTCCCTGGAAAGCCTGACATGGTTAATTTGCAAAAAAGTTACAAATTCAAATGGATGATAGCGGATTCAAATTTCCATCAACAGCACAAAATTTAGTTTACACCCAAGACAACCCGGGATGTTGAAGAAATCTGTCAAAATTTAAGACCTATTGCGCAAGACACATTAGGGGACCCGTATGATTTTCTAAACGGGATTGTAATCTATTTTCACAAACATGGGCCATTGTTACTTACCCATTGGAAATTTTTCTTTTCAAATATTGTAATTACTCTACGATAGAGTTGATATTAAATACTGGCACGCTTAAATAAACTGAGATAAACACAAGTGCATTTTATTTCAAATATGAATGTCAAATAATAAATCATCTCAAACATAGAAATTTCTACATGAAGCATAGTTCACACGATTATTATCAAAAGATAATAAACTGATATTCGTAATCGTAAAATCATCGAAATAAATTTAATCGGATTGAAATAGGATCCGACTTCCCACGTCTGTGTTTGATCATTTACTGTTGGCCACACTGGAATTTGTCATTTTTCATTGTTTCCAAATATTCAGTGATCCACGACTCCCAACAGCGAAGGATCGAAAGCGTTTTGCTAACCTTCAATAAAATTTTCCTACAAATATTTACCATTAATTATATTTCTCCTAAATTACATTAGAAATAATGGCGGAGGCTATGAAACAAACAGTCGCTACTATGTTGAAAGGGATTGAAAGGTAAGAATCTTCTAATTCAGTATTCATACCATACTGAATTCTCCTCATGTTTTTGGTCGAATCAAAATATATGCTTGAGGTACCATACCATTTTATTAATTCTCAGATTCAATTTTTAGATACAATCCCGATAATTTACCTACTCTTGAACGCTATGTGGAGATCCAATCTAGGGAAAATGCCTACGATTTGGAAGCGAATTTGGCAGTTTTGAAGTTATACCAATTCAATCCCCACAGTTTCAGCAAAGAGATTACCAGTCAAATATTGTTGAAAGCTTTGACCAATTTACCACATACAGACTTTATTCTGTGCAAATGTTTATTGAACGAGAAACAAGTGAGCATATATTTATTTATGAATATTTTTCCACATTTAATTATTCTCCTCTTTTAGCTTTCTGATGAGCCCATCAACCAAATAATATATTTAGCCCATATTCTAGAACAATGTGAGTTTCAATTGTTCTGGAATAGAATTCAGACCCTTCCAGATCTTACTAAATGTATCACTGGTTTCCTAGACTCGATAAGGAAATTTGTTTGTCATGTTGTGGGAATAACTTATCAAACCATTGAGAGATCTAACTTAGCTCAACTCCTTGGAGATATTGATGATTCTACCTTGAATGTTTGGATAAAGAAATATGGTTGGAAGGATCAAGGGAGTTTGATTTTTATTGCTAATCAAGATGAGAACATCAAAACTAAAAATATTAATGAAAAAATTGATTTCGATAATGTAGGAGCTATCATGGCTGCTTGTCATTAAATAAAATTCCATTTTTGAGTTTGTGTATTTATTTAGTGATCGAATAGTCAAATGAACTGTTCTTAGTAGAAATTCTTCCAATTTGAATTTTATTCCTACATACTGTTTAATTCTCAGAGGTGTGATTATTTTTAGGACAAATAATTCGCAATTTCGACACAATATCTCATTTTAGATGTATTTATTCTGAGTTATTACCATTGGTTGATTTTAATATTTATTAAACTAACCAGCTATTTAGCTAGTTATCCTTTTGATGATTAAAAAGTAAAATAACTTATTTCCGCTTGATATATTTATTTTCACAACAATTGTTTCGTCATGATGAAGTCATGTAATCATGACGAATCAATTGTTGTGAAAATAAATATATCAAGCGGAAATAAGTTATTTTACTTTTTAATCATCAAGATGAATTTCCGACAAGTAAAGACTGAGACAATCAAGTATTAGTTATCCTTTATTCAAAAGTTGAAACCAAGGGATTTTCAAATTACCATTAGTTGATTAAAATCAGTAAAGTCCTATTTACAACATTGTACAATGACTACTTTCTTTATACAAAACGGATTGGTTTTCAATATATATCCGAAATGGGGGAAATTTTGTCATGATTTTATATTTTCAATAGAGATTTTTCGATTAAGACTTTGTTGTATACATAGACAAGATATATTGGTTGTATACATAGACAAGGATTAGTTCGTTGTTTCTGTTTACCCCTGGATATTCAGACAATTTTAATGTTGGCAACATTGCAAGGGACAGGAATATTGTGATATTTAAAAAATGGATTTTCGACATCTGTTAAGGGAGTTATATATGGTTGGGAACACTGATTAGAATAAATTTACCGTTATTGTTTTTGAGGTCATCTGTCTGTCTGACATTTTTGGTTTGATATACTGTGTCTTATTCTTATGGTAAAATTAAATTACAGAGAAAACATATCTACTGTATTATGTTGAAATATAACAATATTAGACACTGAATAAGTATATTGTCATCAAAGGTATCCAGATCACACTTTCTAGAAAAACGGAGTGAATGTGAGTTATTCATAATATCGTTTGGTTAAGGAGAGTTTATAACGCTCTAAATTTCATGAAAAATATTCGATCTTCTTAGTAATTATTAAATTTTTTCGAGAAATATCAAGTGTTATGAACTTTTCCTAACGCTTAACCTTCGTTTTTATTGGTTTCGTGCGTCGTTTGACATTTGTCATACGTTGGAGGTAAAACAAACCCACTTTCCCGCTTTGTTTATGTTATGAAATACAGTATTTTCAACAATTTCAGGATAAATTCACAAGTTAAAATGATTTATATTCATAGAATTGGTGAATTACTAGACCCGTGAGGCCAAGTTATTGTGTCGTTGTGAAATGCAACATAAATACACCCAGAGACCAAGGAATACATTCGCTTTGTTTACATTGGCGAAGAGCGATTATTTGGAGATTTTAGTGATTTTATTCATTTTACAAGTGAAATTTTGTGATAATGGATCTGATTAACTGATATTCAATCTCAGATGATAATCGTTCAAAACGATATAAATGAAAATTGCAGTATTTATCCTTGTCTTCTAAAGACTAGAGTAACCACATCAGAGATAGCATTTATTATAGGTATAGCTATTGAAAATGAAACAGTAAAATGTTTGGCTCATTAATTCCTGAAACTAAACAGCAGAATGGAATCCAACAAATGTATGGAATGGAAAAAACATGGGTTCCAGTGAACTTCTTGGTACTATTACTAATATCGTTCTATGTTGCAAATTATCAAATTACTACAATATCGGTCTTCAGTTGCTATGTCAGTGCTATCATAATCTTCAATTATATATTTAATATAATAAATATATGTTACAAATAAAATAATTCATATGAAACTTTTTCCTTGAACACCGATTTCGATTCATCCTCAAAAAATTCTTTACTATCCATATAAAATGCTTTTTTATCATGCAGATGCAACATTAGGGCTTTCATAATCTTTAGTAATTGACAATAAGGTCAATTAGAAACATATTACAAACAACTAAATGTAAAAGTTCCAACCTTGAGTAGTCGAGCCACATCGGAACGTGTTCGGTTGAGAAAGTTATATGGTTTGTTATTATTATAAAATGCATGCAATATTTTGACAAATCTATCACATAACGAATTGCCTTGATTGGCTTTATAAAACATATAGAGATGTGTGTGGTAACTAATCAGGATGGGTTTGTCATTCAAAACGCCAGCTATTGTAGTGTCGAGAAGATTTAATTCTTGAAATGTGTATAACACGAAATATTATTATACTTATCTCATCATGAGTCAACTTATTAAACAGAACAAATTAAATAGATAGTCTAATATAACTCCTAAACCAGTGTGGAAATGCCTCCAACAAACTCTACCATAGTTTGTTACTTTGTCAGAACAGTTTTTTCAATTTATGGCGTGAATATAGGATGTTTGCCATCTCTGGAATAGTTCACATAGTATTCTTTTTTTTCGAATACCAGATAAAACTTAAGGGAATGGGTCAAAAATGCAAATATTCAAATATAAAGTCTACACTACAATATATCTGAAACATCGGATTCCTTTGTCTCTTGGTGTATTTATGTTGTATTTAACAACGAAACAATAACTAGGCCTAGTTATTCACCAATTCTATTAATATAAATCATTTTAACTTGTGAATTTATCCTGAAATTGTTGAAAATGCTGTACTTCATAACATAAACAAAGCGGGTAAGTGAGGTTGTTTTACCTCCAACGTATGGCAAATGTCAAACGACGCACGAAACCAATTGTGGTGATTTCATCTGACTTGAATTTCAAGATTATGGAATCCAAAGCACTTATGATAGATAATAATCCTTTACACGATATGAATGAATGGAAGCATAAAGAAGAAGTTGCTTATTGGAAGTCTCTAGCAACGAGTTTGTATTATGAAAAAAAAATGCTCGAAAATCATTTGAGAGATATGTATGTTGATCTGATAGAGAATAAAAGTCCGGCTTGTAATGAAATGAGGCCAAATGTAGGTCAGCTAGAAGAAGCTATAAATTATTCTCTTGGCCAAAATGCCAAAGTGAAATCAGACATCAAAAAATATAAGAAAATCAAAAAATCTATGTACATTGACCCAGTTGAGGAAATCGATTTTGGTTATCTAGATCCTGATGTAGAGTATTTCCAAACTTGCCGGCCTCAGGAAGAGCCAAGGAAGGTAATGAATTGTTCTCAAAGCTATACTGTAAAACAAAGAGGACACCATATTAGAAACTCAAAGGACGTTACTAAATTTGATGCACCAATTCCTGTCTCTAAGAACAGATCAGATGAAATGAAGGAGTTGTACGGAACTCATAAATCACAGATAGCAGGTGTTGAGACCGCTCTCCAATTAAATTTTGAACATGCCCAACATCAATTAAAACCGAATTATTGGCCCGAACTCCAATTGAACTTGGGCTGATTTTCATTTTACAAGAAATGAACTGATTTGAAGACATAGGTTGAGTTTGATTATTGTATTAATAAGAATTGCAAAACATATAAATTGTAAAAAACTAGATATCCTCAACAAAAACTTTCAATTATTGAGTACCCAAAAAAAAAAACACGATTGGGTTTACTATTTGGTTTGAGTTTTTTAGCTACAGGTGTTGTACTGATCATTTATTTGAGGCATTATGTAAATAAAAAATGTTGTCTTTTTGAGCATCACTTTTCTTGTAATGATGGTAGTTTCATCTTGTATTAAATGGTATTTTGAATAGAAAAGTTGTTTAATAACCTAGGTAACTTTGTGTTATAGGCAATAATAGCAGATGACTCCGATGATTCTGACTGGGAAATCTTGGACCTTTCATTAGCAAAAACATAAAAGGGAAACCTATAATCATGAGCGAGTTGAATTTGATATTTCAGGTTTCACCTATTTCCATTCACATCGCAATAGGCCCGAATAAAGATGCTGAGCAGAGAATCTAAAACAGTATATTTTTAAAGCAAATATTAAAGAACAGATACTTGATACATATATGACAGAACACAAATAAAGAATACTTATACACTAAAACACTGTTTTATGTTTGATAGTTTTATTCGACTGTGGAAATCATCTTTTCTAGAGTATTCAATAAAGTTAGAAAATGGTACAAGAAACTCATTACCCAATCAATATATCTTAATTTGGAAACGATTATCACATGGCATTAAATTTGTATTACCTAAAAAAAGTAGTAAAGTCGAAATCTAGCAGCACCAAAAATCATTCAACTTGGGCACTCGCTTGCAGGTTATAAGAAACGATTACAATTTTCATGCTAATATTACTGTATCCTATGAAAAATTGGAATCTCTGTACTTTCCAGACAATATAACTAAATTCAGCTAGAAATTTGTGCATACATCAGAATAACAAAATAAGTGATCCTAGTAAACAAGTCATATCTTGTGTCTTGTGTCGCTTCGTAATTCGATTCAGAGGTGGTTCTCAACAAACTGAAGACATTGGCTATATACCTGAAACAATGATCATTGTATAAAGGGTACCTTTATAAAATGCTCAACAGTTAATATTTTAGATTTGATTAGATTTGACAACGTATTTACAATGCAAGTAAGTGCTCTCTTAGCGGCATCTACCGTTTGTTATGAAAAGCTGTATACAGGCACAGACTAACTGTTGGTCTGTGATACAGGTATTGTTGATTGCCTAACACAGTGGAAAAGAGTTTCTTCTAAAAGACGCGATGAAAAAAATCGCGCAGACTTTTATCGAAATATATTCTCTTCAGTCACAGGTTATGGTTATTCTGTGGCCATAGCATAATAAAATCAAGTGATTTTTGACATTTGCTTGAAGTTGAAAAATTTTAACTGCAAATAGAACAATTACGTGAATAGTTTCGCGTCCATCATGATGTTTAACTTACATTATGGCATCCATAAGTATCAATGCTCTATTAATATATCTTATATTTATTAGATCAGTAATGAGTAGGCTCCTCAACATATGCTTTCTCTATAATTAAAATAGATAATGTTATTCTATGGAAATTTATATTGGAAGGCAAAGAATAACAAAAATATTTTGTTATTCTATGTTAGAACCCATAGAATAACAATATCTTGGTTGGACCATAGAGGCATTTTATTTGATGAGATAACAATTTAATTAATTCTATGCACCTTAAGGCGCTTATAGATGGACGCGATATTAAATACTCGATTTTTGTATCTGAAAACTTTCCACTTGGGGCAAATGTCAATAAATCGCTAAATTTTTCCAGGTTTTTATGGACGAGAGAAGAATGGTTCGGCAAAAAATCACGAGAGTTAATTTTTTTGTCGCGTCCATATCATCCATCGTTCTCACGCATATTCCAAGTCACTGGAACCTCTTCGAAATCAATATAAATAAGAATTCCTGTCAATGACATGAAGCTTTTCCCTTAAAAAATACTGAAGAATATAAAAGATTTATTCGAACCTCGCATTGAATATAAATATTTTTCAGCAAAGGTTCGTAACAGAAAGAACAATCCAATTATTCCCTGGGAAAATCTACCATCTATCTTTGTGTAGCGTAGAAAATGATCCCATAAAAAGTGCTGTGTATTGTGGCTTGAAAGCGTTTCTGCTTTTACGGACGAAAAGAACTAATCGTGAAATTTCTTGGCCATGACAAGGCAACATCTTCATCCCAATTGACTGAAAAATGGGTCGTCCAATTGACTGGCCTCCGTTCTTTATCCTTTGGAGTAATCCACGATTCGAAGAAGCCTTTCTCAGATAATTGACAGTCACATACCATCGAAACATAATCATTATCCAAATTTCAACATGACTGTTTTCTGTGATCATATTCTGAGTCGGCCTAATGAGTTCTCGTCTTCAGATGAGTTATTGACCTTAAAAAAAAGAAGTTCGAAAAATTCATCTATGTGCGGATATTATAAAGAGTTTCAGAGGCGACACTTTTCCTTCAACTGGGAAAATTACAAACTTCAAAGAGATGGTAAAATATTTTCTATGACTCATTAGAAGATTGAACCGTGGTATGAAACACAGATTAGAAAAATTAAATCAGTCTATGATTTCGTTTTATTTTAAGTATTCTGTAGAACTGTAGAAGAATGAACTATCGTGGAAAACCACCGTTTTGAATTATTACATTTTTGTGGTTGTGAGCCGCCACTGAACTAGACTAATTTATTTTTAAGACATGTAAACCTTGATAAATGTGTTTGAAAAATGTATATAATTACGCTGCGTAATGACATATCGTGGTGCGTTTTAGCATAATTTATTTTACATTAGTGGATGAAAGTTGGGGGCGATTAGTGTTTTTCACAGTCGTTAGTCTGTTTTCTGACAAGATCCAGGAGTGTATTAGCCAGAATTTCGGAATTCACATGTACTCCATTCACTTTTATATGCAGTCAGTCGACAAGCCATGGAAGTTTGACACACATTTCACTCTGTATGATCAAAAAAAGTTAGGTTATGAAAATATACCTGTCGTTGAAAAATCCGTTGGGTGAATGAATAGATAAGAAAAACACTACAAACAGGTCGTAGTTAAGCAGACGATTGATGAAAATATGGTAGAATGAAAATGTTCAGAATAAGCACAGCTACCATCTGTCAAAGTTTGTCATAGAGCTTGTAGAACACCCTGTATATGTTGTATTTAAGATATCAATGGTGCTGGGTAATTTAACTGAAAAAATAATGAACGCTTGTGTAAAATATTTGGGACAAATGATAACGTGCTTCCACAGAACAAGAGCATGTTGAAAATTATAAATCCTCTAGCCTTATCACTATCATTTTGAATCATTTACCAAACCGTTTTTTCGAAAAGAACACAAAACTACAAATCAAACCCATTGTTATTCGGGCATTGTATGCTTTTTAGGTGCATCTAATCTAATTCAATAATCACGACAGTCAAGCTCTTGGCACATAGTTACTCCAAGATCTTCAAGGAGCGCAAGTTACATGGTTTGTTCGTTCCACTTACCAATTTCCTTTTTTCGTTTCCTGTTTTGGGACCACCAACAATGTAACTTCTCTTGGTCATGATATACTTTTCTCATTAGCGACAGTTGGGCGATAATTGTGAGTATTATACGTGAAGTTGAAAAAATATCAGGTTAATGTTCCATGAAAAAATAATTCTCACTTCAAACAACCTAGAAAAGCAATGACGTGAATGTAGCAGCTTTTGCGCGCATGGTCAGAGAAGGCTGCTTTTTTTGACAACGAATTTGAACATGCTTGAAAAAGCTGCTGGCTTCACGTCAGTGCTTTTCTAGGTTTTTTTCGATAAACTATTGGATCTCAATTCGATTTAACCTGTATTTTTGGAAATATTGGAAAAATTAAATTTTGAATGGGTATGTCCACCGAATTATTGGGCGGATTTTACCCATTCACGAATTCAACCTTCGTATTCAAGTCCCAAATCTACTCTACAAACATCGAGTTTCTAAGTCGTTGTTTCCGGAAGTTATTGTGTTTGAGGTTGGCCGGTAGGCCGACCGTACTAGGATGACTTCCGAAAGAATCAACTTAGAAACTCGATATTTGTTGAGTACGTTTGGACCCTAATCCAGAAGGCCGAATTCGTGAATGGGTAAAATCCACTCAATGATTCCGCAGATATACCCTCAAAATTTTATTTATCCAATATTTCCAAAAATACAGATTAGATCGAATTCAAATCCAGTATTTCATCGAAAAATGACAATCCGAAGGTTCATACAGAATATCATGAAAAGAATATGATCAGGAGAACACAGAATATTGAATATTTGAAAAAAAAATCCGAATTTTTCTTTCAAATCGTTTTAATGACACAATCTTCACGAAATTTTGCACAATGTTCCCTATCTGCATTTCCAAACTAGCTGTCAAGTTTAATTCAGATTCAATCAGCATTTTTTGAGTTATTCTGGGAAAAACAACGATATCGAGGAAAAACCACGGAATTTTATATATTTTTTCCCACATCTCCAGAAATTATGGTTGTGTCGAAATGAAATTTGGTACACTGCTGTAAAATATGATGCCAAGGTATGAGTAGATGTTTTTTCCGGATTCAATGAACAGTTTCCGAAAAAAAATTTATTGCAAAAAATTTTTTCAAAATTTACTGACAGTGTGATCTCAACGAAATTTCGTGAAAAGTTGTGCGTTGATATGTTTCAACTAACTGTCAATTTCCAATGGGGGTTTTTCCTGAATTTGAATTTGAACATGCTTGAAAAAGCTGCTGGCTTCACGTCAGTGCTTTTCTAGGTTTTTTTCGATAAACTATTGGATCTCAATTCGATTTAACCTGTATTTTTGGAAATATTGGAAAAATTAAATTTTGAATGGGTATGTCCACCGAATTATTGGGCGGATTTTACCCATTCACGAATTCAACCTTCGTATTCAAGTCCCAAATCTACTCTACAAACATCGAGTTTCTAAGTCGTTGTTTCCGGAAGTTATTGTGTTTGAGGTTGGCCGGTAGGCCGACCGTACTAGGATGACTTCCGAAAGAATCAACTTAGAAACTCGATATTTGTTGAGTACGTTTGGACCCTAATCCAGAAGGCCGAATTCGTGAATGGGTAAAATCCACTCAATGATTCCGCAGATATACCCTCAAAATTTTATTTATCCAATATTTCCAAAAATACAGATTAGATCGAATTCAAATCCAGTATTTCATCGAAAAATGACAATCCGAAGGTTCATACAGAATATCATGAAAAGAATATGATCAGGAGAACACAGAATATTGAATATTTGAAAAAAAAATCCGAATTTTTCTTTCAAATCGTTTTAATGACACAATCTTCACGAAATTTTGCACAATGTTCCCTATCTGCATTTCCAAACTAGCTGTCAAGTTTAATTCAGATTCAATCAGCATTTTTTGAGTTATTCTGGGAAAAACAACGATATCGAGGAAAAACCACGGAATTTTATATATTTTTTCCCACATCTCCAGAAATTATGGTTGTGTCGAAATGAAATTTGGTACACTGCTGTAAAATATGATGCCAAGGTATGAGTAGATGTTTTTTCCGGATTCAATGAACAGTTTCCGAAAAAAAATTTATTGCAAAAAATTTTTTCAAAATTTACTGACAGTGTGATCTCAACGAAATTTCGTGAAAAGTTGTGCGTTGATATGTTTCAACTAACTGTCAATTTCCAATGGGGGTTTTTCCTGAATTTGGGTTATTACTGCAAATGCAAATTTGAACTTAATTATTATGGGTTTGATTCATCATTTTCCCAAATTACCTTCAGAAAGTATTCAAAATCAGATTTCAAAATTGGGGTTTGGGATTTGCCAGGCATGCACGAAGTGACAACGGTGTTTTGGTAGAATAGCTTTTTCTGCTATAGAATAACGAAATATTTATTCCTATTCTGTGGCACACACGTGTTCTTTGTCAATACAACCAAACAATTTCCGTTTGCGATTTGTCAGTAATATGACAGTATGACAGTCTGTGCTCTTCTTTTTCTGTTCCTTGGTCGTTGTCTTCTACTCTAACCAGATCGAAGTATAGCTATCTCTGTTTTCCTAAGCGAAGTAACACATTTGACGTCCTTTTCTTTCCGAGAAAGCTGAATTCGACGTTGCCATATCGTGCGCTTATGACAAATCCCTTTAAATGCAAATCCCTATTTTTATTTTTCTGTTTTAGGTGATCAAACATTTTTTTAAAAATATAATATCGAAACTATATGTTTGAAATGTGATGTTCTAAAGGTTCTTCGTGAAAATAACTGCATTTTGGCTTATAGAAAAAGCCCCTATTCAGTCGCATGAGTAGTTCCTAAAATATTAGGAAATAAATCTCGAAATTTCAAATGACCATAACTCCGAAACCATTCGACCGATTTGTCCCATTATCGAACTTAGCCGGCGCATTCCAATGAGCCACATAATCTGAAAGTTTCAAGTCGCTAGCTTGGTTCTTTCGACAGTTATCGTGTCGTCGGCCGGCCGGTCGATATTGAGACGAAAATAAATAAAATTTCGTGTTTTTTTCTCGATATCGTTGTGTTCTTCGGAATAACTCGAGAATACTGATTCAATCGTGAAGAAACTTGGCAGACAGTTCGAAAATGCTGATGGATATGTCATTAGAACAATTTGAAAAAAAATTCAATTTTATTTTTGAATATTCAATAATCTGTAATCTCCTGATCATATTATCTTCATGAAATTCTGTATAAACCTTCGAACCATCATTTTTCTATAAAGCACTGGATTTCAATTCGATCTGATCTGTAGTTTTGGTAAATGCATGTTCAAAGGATATCACCAAGAGTGAACATGCGCGCAAAAGTTGCTGTCTTCACGTCAGTGATTTTCTAGGTTTTTCAATACACACAAAACATTTATGTGATGGTTTCACATAATTTCCTTCGGAAAAAAGATTTTATCTGTTCGATCTCACCTCCAATTTATACGAAATAATTTCAGTTGTGACCAAGTCGATTAAAGGTGGCTGCCCGCCGACCCCTAATTCTCATCCAGATTGAACGTAGGTCTCTCACAGGAAGTGGTTACGTGTAATTTCGAACCGATGCCTTCCGTTGTTGTAACATATACCTGCAACAATGCAAATTCCTCAGTTAAACATAACTCATATATAATTAGATGAAGCGTCGAAAGAAATAAAAAATTTCTTTATTTCTACTTAATTACTATGTACCGAGATATGGGTATTCGTAGCACAGAGGTGGACTTTAGCTGAATATTAAGTTTGTAAATTATATGACAGGTACCCTCAATCACATTGTTCGAGCAGGGTCAGTGATGCCAGACGAAGATTTTCTGAAACTGGTGAATCAATCGAATAAAACAGGAGATTCAGATCCACTTAAAAATCAGGATATTTCATTGAATATAATTTTTTTCGTCATGATAAGGGGTGTTTTTTTAGAGGTATAGAACTTTGAAATGAAATGAAACAAGGATGAATTTCTAAAATTGACATGAAACTGACTTTATTCAGAAGATAATCTTTTGGCATTATAATTTAAATATAATTTCTGGTATATAACCGCCACGGCTGGCTCGGACGGAATCTAATCTGGAGGTCCAATTTTCAATCACTTTTTCCAACATTTGTGGCTGTATATTGGCAATATCGCGGCGAATGTTGTCGTCCAAGGGTCGATAGTTTCGGGTAGAGGTAGAGGTTCGTGAACGAACTAGTTCAAATGAACTATTCTTAATGAAGAACGAAACGAACTAGTTCATGAAGTATGTACCGAATAGTTCTCAGCGAACTAGAGACATACGATCCATTTCATTCGTTCACTGTGCACTGTGAACTATTCTAGATATAGTATAGTATCGACGTTGGTATCGTACCGAGTAATTCTGAAGGACCTGAGCTTGAGGACTGATATGATATGTTAGATTAAGTCATAGACAAGATAATATACTTTACTAGGTTAGATATTTGGATTAATTCGCGGTTGGGTTGTAGAATGGGCAATGTTTGAGCATAGTCAGCGCTCATCAGCTCATCAGGATAACGAATCATGATTTTTATCAGCCGCTGTAAAATATTTTTCAACTATTTCACCCTCGGCTCCTCTCTTTGTACTTTTTCATGGTAATACTTGATGATCATTTTTTGCACGCGTCTTCTGGAAAACTCGTGGTTCATTTTCGTACAAATGTCTGTAATTTTCTATTTTTTCTCGAAAATAGTCTCAAACGACTAGGTTGGACTCACTGATGACGAATCCGATTTCAAAATCAGTTCTGTTTAGCTGACTGCCGCCTGGCAAAATACAATAACTATCGAAAGAAACAAGCTAGCGACTTGAAACTTTTAGGGAAGGTTGCACACATTAAAATGCGATGGTTAAGTTTGTTAATGAGCCAATTAGGCCAAATGGTTTCGGAGTTATATTCATTTGAATTTTTGGAATTTCTTCTTGATATCTCGACAGAACTACTAACGTGAGCGATATAATTGAAACTTATTGGTAGATAGTTGAATCATACCAACGCGCAACTTCTTTTGTTTGGATCGTATGGTTAGAAAATAAAAAATTTTTTTTCGAAATTTCAGACTCAATATGTATTTCAGGACATACTGGAAATCAATATGTCAAATTTCGTGATTTTCCCGCGGTATCGTAATTTTTCCGAGATAACTCAAAAAATACTGATCCATTCATAATAAAACTTGATAACTAGTTGAAACAAGCGGGTGCACAATTTGTGCAAAATTTTTTATTATTATCTAGATATCAGTTCTATAAAACAATCCATTGAGAGAAAGTATAATGGAAGGTGTAATTTTTCTATTGGATTTCATATAATTTTTACCATTGTAATTGTTCAGCCCATTATATTGCACTTCTCATTGAACATTTTCACTTATTCAATATTATATTTAATTTTTAATTGAATATTTTCCGTCTATTTTGTTCATATCTCAGAATTATTCAAAATGAATCGTCCCTTGAAATACCCAGCAATCTCCTGTATCTCATGAAACCTAATAGTATCAATCAGAGCAAAGATTAAAGAGATCTTCAAATCAAAGTTTAGTTCACTTCTGTTTATATAGTTTCATGGCCTTCAAGGAATCACTCCTATTCGCACGTTACCGGTATACAGTGTGCGTGAACGATTGTGAACTAAAGAACTAATCAGGTGAACTATTCCCAACAGTGAACGAGAACGATTAAACTAGATCCTATAAGTGAACTAAAACTCCCAACACTAGTTTCGGGCTTATCGGCGACTGGCGATTTCACATATCCCCACAGAAAATAATCTAACGGCGTTGAATCGCACGATCTTGGAGACCAATTCACGATCCCGTTCCGTGAAATTATGCGGTTATCAAACGTTTCTTCAGTAAATCAAGTGTAGCACGAGCTGTGTGACTTGTTGCGCCGTCTTGTTGAAACCACATCTGCTGCACATCATGGTTGTTCATTTGAGGAACGAAAAAGTTAGTAATTATGGCCCTACAGCGGTCACCATTGATTGTAACGTTCTGGCCAACATCGTCTTTAAAGAAGTACGGTCCAATGATTTCATCAGCCCATAGAGCACACCAAACAGTCAGTTAGAGTGAACGTGGTGCGAAAACGGTCCATAGGTAGTCGAATTAATTGCTCTGATGGACGATTATGTTGCCGGTAAAATGGACGTAGAGCGCGATACGTATTTCGAACAGAACCATTATTTTCAAAATAAATTTGCACAATTTGGAAGCGTTGTTCAGGCGTTAGTTTATTCATGTTGAACTGCCAGACCATACTAAACACAAATCACCTGACAGCTGACAAAATGGCCGCTAGTTAAAACAGTGTTGCCAACTTTAAGATTTATACTTCTGAAAAAACACCCTTTACAAAATGACGAAACAAATGAGTTATTCCAAAACTGAAGTTATGTCAAATACTTATATAAGTTCATTCAAATCTACATACTTCAAAATATAAACCGTGAAATTTGCAGGGGGGGGGGAGGTTATTTTTTTTTGGTCGATCACTAAAAGGTTTATTATTTGATTTTATCAAATAATAAACCAAAATCCGTCCGTCCGTTGTCCGGGGCTTTTCATGAAACTTTCAACGTTGATTACTGTTGCATAACTCAACCTAAAAATTTTCACCCAGATGATTTCCGACCAATGGTCCCTGAGTTATAAAGAGGAACGCTGCAAATTTTGGTGCGAAAATCCAAACAGTTATGATTAATATATAAGTTTTAGTTAAGAATCAATGGTATTGGGTTATTTATCTGAAAAAATAATAAACCCTTGTGTAAAATTTGCAGCGTTTTTCGCACACAACCGCCTGTAGCTTTCACGGGGGTCCTGTCACTGGATTTAATAAACGAAATGGGGAATCTCGTTTTGGTTTATTATTCGATAAAATGGAATAATGAACCTAAGTGATCGACCAAAATAAAAAATCACCCCCCCTGAAAATTTCAGTTTACATTTTCAATAATGTAGATTCGACTAAACTAATAAAAATTTCAAAAAGCACTGCCGTGAAGGCAGCAACTTTTGCGCGCATGTTCAATGTAGATGTTCGCGTCAGCAACGAATTTGAACATGCAGGCAAAAGCTGCTGCCTTCACGGCAGTGCCTTTTGAAATTTTTACTGATAAATTACTGGATTTCAGTTCGATCAAATCTGTATTTTTGGAAATATTGGAAAAATAAAATTTTGATTGGGTATATCTACGGAATCATTGGGCGGATTTTACCCATTCACGAATTCGACCTTCGTAATTAAGCCCCAAACCTACTCTACAAATATCGAGTTTCTAAGTCGTTTCTTCCGGAAGTTATTGTGTTTACGATCAGTCTAACGGCCTACTGCGTAAACACAATAACTTCCGAAAGAAACAACTTAGAAACTAGATATTTGTAGGAAGGTTTGGACCTTAATTACGAAGGCCGAATTCATGAATGGGTAAAATCCACCCAATGATTCCGTAGATATACCCAATCAAAATTTTATTTTTCCAATATTTCCAAAAATACAGATTTGATCGAATTGAAATCCAGTACTTCATCGAAAATAACAGTTCGAAGTTTCATACAGAATTTAATGATATGATAAGAAAATCATAGAAATTTTTTTTTTCAAATTGTTCTAATGACACGATTATCACGAAATTTCGCATACAGTTGTCTTTCAGCATCTCAAAACTAGCTGTGAAATTTTATCAGGACTGAATTAGTATTTCTCGAGTTATACCGAAAAAATCAACGATATCGAGAAGAAAACCTCGAAATTTGACATATTTTTTCCCGATATCTCCAAAACTTATGATCGTATCGAACTGAAATTTGGTACACTGCTGTGAAATATGAAGCTCAAAGTGCGAGTGGAATTTTTTTGGATATGATAAATGGTTTCCGGAAAAAAATATTTTTTGGAAAAAAATTTCGAAAACATTTTTTTTTTAATTTACTGACGATATGATCCTGACGAAAGCTGGCTCAAAGTTGCGTTTTGTTATACTCCACCTAACTGCCAAGTTTGAATCCAATCGCTCAAGTAGTTTCTGAAATAAAAAATAAATAACTTCAAAACTTCAAGTGCCTATAACTCCGAAACTATTCGATCGATTTGGCTCATTAACAAACTTGAACGCGGCATTCTGATGCGCAACTAATCCTGAAAGTTTCGAGTTGCTAGCTTGCTAGTCGATTGAGACCATTTTCGGCTCAATCATCCAAAATTACAGACATTGGGACAAAACGATAGCACGCTGATCCCCTAGAACATGCGCGCAAAAAAAATCCCTCTGTCCGTTGTCTGGGGCTTTTCTCTGTGAATGTACTGAGCCGAAATCCGTGAAACTGGTAGAAAAATCGTGTGTCGCTCGAGATTGATCCTCCAAGCTTTTCAGCAGGATCGGTGTACCCTAAGGGCTCAAAATTGGAAATTGGAGGAAAAAAAAATATTTCTTGAAAACTTAGCACCTAAAAATGTTCACCCAGATGATTTCCGAGCAGTGTTCTCTGAATTATATAAAAAAACACTGCAAATTTTGAGGTGGAAAAGCAATGAGTTATGAATAGTATACAGGGTGAGTCTTTGACCTTGCACAATATTTTAACAGGAGATTCCTGAAGCCAAAAGAAACACTTTTTTCCTTTACCATTTTTTCCGATTCGGCTTGGTTCTTAAGATACAGACTGTTGAAAATCCATAAAAAAATTTAATTTTCGATTATATCTCGCGAACGATCTCATCGAATGAGATGATTTTAAGAATATAGTTTTTTATTGATACGATGAATGTTCCTGGATTACAAAATTTCATCCACATCCTCCAGTTTCTTTAATATGACCATAACATTCCATAAAAATACCAGAAATTCAAAGAATCCAACTTTTAATAATAATTTGAATGCTATTCAACGAATTTTTGACCATTTTGGAAAGTAAAAGTATTCCTTATTTTTTTTTTCGTATGATGCGCCGTTTTTGAGTAATCTGAAATTCAAAAATAAAAAATATCTGTGAAATTCCGAGAATTAGGTACTTTGGCTGAATGCAACTCTGTTCAAAAAATTCACAGAATTCAATTTTGCTGCGTTGTCACGTCTAAAAGTTGAGAATTGAATCCTAGCATTTTCCAAATCACAATGGACGTAACCGTAAGAATCACGCAACTAGTGCGTAAAAATCAAAGAGGAAACTACAGAATTCATAAGTACCAAAATCTTTACAATAGGTTCAACTTTTCCCAAAACTATATCTGTGTTATACAGTGTTGTTGATTCGTTCCTGAATCCATTCATGAAGCTTCCTTTTCAATTTCGAGCTAATTTGTGTAGTATGATTGATTAACATCTCAGTTTTCCATGATAATGGGGATTCTAACTGGTTTGAATGCAATCTTTCTGCTGACCCAAATTTCTTGAAATTATGTACAGAACTTTGATAGTATTTATTTTGAGGTATTCTTCAAATGCGCTTTCATAACATAACAACCCATGGTGGAAGAAAACCACCATGACATAACCTCAAAACCACGGAGCCACAGATTTATAGTTCATTTCAGAATCATAGACTACACAAGTGTGTACATAGAATTAGCATATTGTGTGTTGTTTGATTTCGAAGAGTTCTTTCTTTCTGTTCGTCAATTTGGCAACGTTTGTACGTTCATAGATAAATTAGGTACATCTGTTTTATTTATTTATGAAAATGAAAGTTTGAATGGGTTATGTCTGAATCTGATAATTCTTGGAGAAAATGAAATAAACAAAGAAAATTAATAATTACAAATTGAAGCTGAATCTCAGAGCTGATATGAGTGAAAGCTAGATGAATTCTTCATTATCGAAAATGAAACCAAGAGAAGAATATTCAACTTTTATCGCCCACGAAATTTGGAATACCTAACTTGTTTATTGTACTATAAATACAACTTTTTTAAGCAACTGGAAAGTAAAAAGTAAGTTGACGCTTGATTTTATAACAGAGTTGCTTATTTCGAAGATTTGAATGGTATATCTTAGGCTTGGAAAAACTTCAGTGTTCAGGTTTCCAGGGGCGGCCAGCCTATTATGAAAATTTATAATGCCTATATCTTTTGATCTAGGCCGAATCGGAAAAAATGGTAGAGGACAAATGTGTTTCTTTCAGCTTCAAGAATCTTCTGTTAAAATATTCTGCAAGGTCAAAGACTCACCCTGTATAAGTTTCATTCAAGATACGAATGGTATTGGGTTATTTAACTGAGAAAATAATAAACCTTCGTGTAAAATTTGAAGAGTTTTTTCCTTTCTTTAAAGGCCTCATCGAAAAACCACTTCGCGTGATATTTAACACATCCATTAAGAGCTTCTCCCGACCCAACATGCTCCGAAGAATAGGAGCAAAATATTAGATAAAGAATTAATGAATGGGTACAATAAATAACCAGACCAAATAATTAAAATGCAAATTGAAAGGCTCATGTTCACATTATATTTATAAAAGCTGTGTGAACGAGGTATTTTTCGTGAGCGGAATATAGTATTTATGAAGTCGTGGAATGCTTGGCTGTTGTTCGACAATAAATATTCATTTTGTAGATGTAAAAATGCGGCATGCTACGAAGGACTCGACTACTGAATTATTCGAATCGAGGATTATACAATCTGAACAAAGAAGGTACTAGTCGTACGCTAGGAAGGTTTGTTCTACATACAGCGCGTCAAAATTATGGAACAAATTCATTTTCTCAGAAGAAAAATATTTGGCAACAAAATCCTGAAAAAGGTCAATTTTGTTTCACTTTTACCAAATTTATATGCATTTTTGCGCGTATGTTCTAGGGGAACAGCGTGCTATCGTTTTGTCCAAATGTCTGTAATTTTGGATGATTGAGCCGAAAATGGTCTCAATCGACTAGGTTGGACTCACTGATGACGAATCCGGTGTCAAAATCGATTCTGTCCGGCCGTAGACACGGTAACTCTCTACAGAAGCAAACTAGCAACTTTAAACTTTCAGGATAGGTTGCGCATCAGAATGCCGCGGTTAATTTCGTTAATGGGCCAAATCGGTCAGATAGTTTCGGAGTTATAGGCACTTGAAGTTTTGAAGTTATTTATTTTTTATTTCAGAAACTACTTGAGCGATTGGATTCAAACTTGGCAGTTAGGTGGAGTATAACGACGCGCAACTTTGAGCCAAATTTCGTCAGGATCATGTTGTCAGTAAATTCAAAAAAAAATTTTTTTCGAAGTTTTTCTCCAAAAATTTTTTTTTTCCGGGAACCATTCATCATATCAAAAAAAAATTCCACTCACAATTTGAGCTTTATATTTCACAGCAGTGTACCAAATTTCAGTTCGATACAATCATAAGTTTTGGGGATATCGGGAAAAAATATGTCAAATTTCGAGGTTTTCTTCTCGATATCGTTGATTTTTTCGGTATAACTCGAGAAATACTGATGCAGTCCTGATAAAACTTTACAGCTAGTTTTGAGATGCTGAAAGACAACTTCTTGCGAAATTTCGAGATAATCGTGTCATTAGAACAATTTGAAAAAAAAAATCTCTATGATTTTCTTATCATATCATCCTCATTAAATTCTGTAAGAAACTTCGAACTGTTATTTTTCGATGAAGTACTGGATTTCAATTCGATCTGATCTGTATTTTTGGAAATATTGGAAAAATAAAATTTTGATTGGGTATATCTACGGAATCATTGGGTGGATTTTACCCATTCACGAATTCGACCTTCGTAATTAAGGTCCAAACCTTCTCTACAAATATCGAGTTTCTAAGTTGTTTCTTTCGGAAGTTATTGTGTTTACGCAGTCGGCCGTTAGGCCGAGGGGCTAGATAAAACCTTGTCTGAATACTATTCTTTTCTTGCATTTGGGGTAATTCTATGCAGGGGGAAATGCATCGCAGTTTATATCGCATCAATTCAAAGAATAGGAACTTATTATATACATACTATTATGTGAAATACAGTTATCCAAGCTAGATAAAATGAGGATTTCAAATGAGGAACCGAAAAGCTATTCTAAGGTCAATTACTTGATAGACTATTTGATAAGGAATAGTTTTATCTAGGATGCACACAACAATGGTGCCTTTATTTTCATTTGTTTTCTTACTAAATCTTTAGACCAAACTGCGGAAACCGTAGACGTATCTTAAGATAATTGATGGGGGAAAACGTTTGTATTTCATACTCTCGCCACCGACACAAACGCCACCAATCGTCCAATCAGAGCACATGACACTATAAATGGGAATTCGGCAATTGTATTTTTGAATTTATTTATGTTTTCTCAGATTATTATTTAGTTATTGATGATTGCGTGAAATTTTTTTGTGTTTTCCTCGAAGAATTGTGTAGATCTTCAGATACTTTTAAATGGGTCCCTTCTGTATTTTGTTTAGACAGTGCATGTTTATGGAAATAAGTGTTCAAAAAAAGAAAGAATCCTATTTAAACAAGGTATAATCTTCATGATACTCGGAAGCATATCATTCTTTTCATGATTGTCTTTCAATCATATTCACTAATCGAGGATCGAGTTATCAACCCCCGAAAATTATGCATATTATTTTCACCATTGAATGTGTTTTGTTTTTCTTGGTTATTTATTGAATATAGCTACATGAATTGTTTAACAATTTTCATTTTCTTGAAATTGAAATTTACTACTATATGCTACTATCAAGTGCTACTAGAAAAGCTCAGATTCAAATCCGATGAAATAAAATTAACCATTGAATAAAATTCCTGCTTTCTAATTGTGAACCTATGAATTTAAATGGGAAAAAAACTCAAATTGAACTGGTTTAATAATATGGCCTATTCAATGAGTTTTTATTCTCTGTGAAACTCCAACGCTTACTATATTATAGTGAAACATCGTGAAATAGTGTATTAGCCGAAAATTGAATTGAATTCTTAGAATATATTCCACTGAAAGTTATGCAGAACATAATATGGTAAAAATTCATTCATCTAGATATTTTTTACCTTATATTTTGTTTGATGTCAATTCATTCCTGACAGACAGTTTCCGTTTTTCTAAGGGTCTCGACCTGGTGCAATAAAGAAAACTCTTTTTTCTGTTGCCCAGCTGGTTAAAAAAATCATATAACCGAGTCCAAGAGAAAATTTGTTTTGACAAAAAAATATGTCAAATGTCAAATGGAAGATGAACATGAAATTGATACGAGATTATACACGAAATAGGAGACGATCTGAATGTTAACGAATTTTATTTCAAAATACCACAACATCGTAGAAGTTGTAAGAATCTCAAATTCTGTAAGTCTATAACTGTATCAAACCTTTGTAGCAGCCCTGAAGATGGAATAAAATATTCCGAAAGCTTGGCAAGAGAAAAAAGAGTTTTATTTATTGCACCAGGTCGAGACCCGTAGAAAAACGACAGTATAAATAAACGACCGTGACACGAATACACTTTTACCATATATATACATATAATATAGAATCAATCGTAATTTCCAAATAGCGCCACCTTCAGTGGAAAAAACGAATTCTACCGAATTCTCCAACATTGGCGAAACAAAAGCGCATCTTTGAATTCACCTTATCTTCTGTGCATCCTGGTTTCATCCCAACAAACTACAATAGAAAATAACTAGGCATAATAGAAGATTTTCTAAGGAATTAATGCTCGCAATTGTGTCAAATCTAGAATGTGACATTTCAAAGCAGGAAAGCAACTTGTGAATGGGGGTTTTTCCTGAATTTGGGTTATTACTGCAAATGCAAATTTGAACATAATTATTATGGGTTTAATCCATCATTTTCCCAAATTACCTTCAGAAAGTATTCAAAATCAGATTTCAAAATTGGGGTTTGGGATTTGCCATGCATGCACGAAGTGACCACGGTATTTAGTAGAATAGCTTTTTCTGCTATAGAATAATGAAATATTTATTCCTATTCTGTGGTTCACACGTGTTCTTTGTCAATATAACCAAACAATTTTCCGTTTGCGATTTGTCAGTAATATGACAGTATGACAGTCTGTGCTCTTCTTTTTCTATTCCTTGGTCGTTGTCTTCTACTCTAACCAGATCGAAGTATAACTATCTCTGTTTTCCTAAGCAAAGTAACACATTTGACGTCCTTTTCTTTCCGAGAAAGAAGAATTCGACGTTGCCATATCGTGCACTCAAGAAAAAGCCCTTTAAATGCGAACCCCCCTTTTATTTTTCAGTTTTAAGTGATCAAACATTTTTTTTTGAATATAATATGGAAACTATATGTTTGAAATGTGATGTTCTAAAGGTTTTTCAAGAAAATTACTGCATTTTCGTTTGAAGGAAAAACCCCCATTATATCAATGTGTGTGTCCCAGTATTTCGCGTCTCTGTTTTTTCATATAAAGAATGGGATTCTTAATTCTCGCCTTAGGAGACGTCATGCTGTTGTAAGTACTGGTTCGAATAAAAAAATTGTTGGAGATGCAGCGGAGCAATATTTTTCGCCTGGGTCAACTTCCCATGGAACGATCGTGCTTTGATCTTATTTGCCGACCTTTATTTTTCATTTCATTAAATCTGCTCTTAAATATTCGAATTTCTTAAGTCAGCTTCTGTTAATTTGCATGTTGTGCTCGTAATTTCTGGTGTTAACATCTTAAGCATTCAAAAGTCCGGACCGGAGCTCCTTACAAGCCATACCAATCTGCTATATGGCATTAATCCGAATACTTTACGACTTTCTAGGGCACAAAAGGCTCTTATTTGCGACATCTTCGAGGATGAATTGTAATTATAATTATTATTTCCTCTCGTACTCATTATTTTGGATGTAGAGAGAGAATATTCTTGAATAATCCTGATCGAAGCTGTGAGTTGGTATTTGAAGTTGAGGATTTCAGTACATTACTTAGTATTTGATGTTCGTATTAGTGTTGGGGATTCCGATCGCCGAAAAACTGTCGAATTATAGTACTCGTGCAAAGTTTTAAGGAATAATTTTGGATTAGTATGAAAAAAAATTAAGAAAAGCATTGCCGTGAAGGCAGCAGCTTTTGCGCGCATGTTCAATGTAGATGACCGCTTCGGCAACGAATTTGAACTTGCGCTTGAAAGCTGCTGCCTTCACGAGAGTGCTTTTCTAGTTTTTTTTTCGATAAATTACTGGATTTCAATTCGATCTAATCTGTATTTTTGGAAATATTGGAAATATAAAATTTTGAATGGGTATATCTACGGAATCATTGGGCGGATTTTACCCATTCACGAATTCGAACTTCGTAATTAAGCCCCAAATCTTCTCTACAAATATTGAGTTTTTAAGTCGTTTCTTCCGGAAGTTATTGTGTTTACGGTCGGCCTAACGGCCAATTGCGAAAACACAATAACTTCCGAAAGAAACAACTTAAAAACTCGATATTTGTAAAGAAGGTTTGGACCTCAATTACGAAGGCAGAATTCGTGAATGGGTAAAATCCACCCTATGATTCCGCAGATATACCCATTCAAAATTTTATTTTCCCAATATTTCCAAAAATACAGATCAGATTGTATTGAAATCCATCACTTTATCGAAAAACTACAGTTCGAAGGTCTATACAGAATTTAATGAGGATGTTATGATAAGAAAATCACAGAAATTTATTTTAAAATTGTTCTAATGACACGATCATCACGAATTTTGCATGAATTTGTCTTTCAGCATCTCCAAACTAACTGCGAAGTTTTATCAGGATTGAATCAGTATTTCCAGAGTTATACCAAAAAAACAACGATATCGAGAAGAAAACCTCGAAATTTGACATATTTTTTCGCTATATCTCCAAAACTTATGATCGTATCGAACTGAAATTTGGCACACTGCAGTGAAATATGAAGCTCAAAGTCTGAGTGGAATTTTTTTTTTGTATAATGAACAGTTTCCGAAAAAAAAAATTTTTCGGAATTTTTTTTTTAATTTACTGACAATATGAACCTGACAAAATGCGGCTTAAAGTTGCGCGTCGTTATACTCCACTCAATTGCCAAGTTTGAATCTAATCGCTCGAGTAGTTTCTGAAATAAAACTAAATAACTTCAAAATTTCAAGTGACTATAACTCCGAAACTATTCGGCCGATTTGGCCCACTAACAAACTTAAGCGCGGCATTCCAATGCGCGACCTACCCTGAAAGTTTCAAGTTGCTAGCTCCCTTCGTTCGACAGTTATCGTGTCCACGGCCTGCCGGACAGAATCGATTTTGACACCGGATTCGTCATCAGTGATTCCAATCTAGGCGTTTGAGACCATTTTCGGCTCAATCATCCAAAATTACAGACATTTGGACAAAACGATAGCAGGCTGTTCTCCCAGAACATGCGAGCAAAAAACAAATTTTGTTGTGGAGCGAAATGCCTGGGCAACAGCATGCTATCGTTTTGCACGAATGTTGAGCCGAAAATGGTCTCAAACGGCTTGGTTGGACCGATGACATATTCAGTGTCCAAATCGATTCGGCTTGCGCCTCGACTTAGCAATCTTTACACTAGGAATGTAAGGCTTTTCCTACCCGGTAAACAATGTACTATTTATCGCAATTCTACTAGAATATACGACTTCGGTCCGAGTTGCCAACCCAAAAATTTCGCCAAATTTACTATTACTGGGGAAGGGAAATTTCAGAACAAATTCCACATGATAAGGTTCGCGTTATTCATAAATATCCGTAAAAGATGCCTCGGCTCCTCGAACAAGATAATTCCTTCCAAATATAGGTTTTTGTTAAGATCATCTCCCAATGGCTGAAATTTCAGTTGGGATTCCTGATTTCATGTCAATAGTGCTAGGATGCACAGAAGATAAGGAGAATTCAAAGAGAAATTATTAGGTAAGCAATGTGAAATTATTTTACAGAATCTATTGATACATCGATATCATGCGATAGCTTGTTCAAGTATATTCATATTTTTTCAGATTTTGCACATAATACAACGGAATGTGGTAAAGCGGCGGGAAGTTCATGGAAGTTGATACATAACAAGCATCATCCTTACATTAAGAGTTAGAGTTTCACAGAGAATAAAACTCATTGAAAAGAAATTATTATGAAACCAGTTCAATTGGAGTTCTTTACCATTTAAATTCATAAGGTTCAAAATAAGAAAGCAGTAGTTTTATTCAATGGTTAATTTTAGTTCATCGAATTTGAAAACTGATCTTTTCTATAGTAGCACTTGATAATAGCATATAGTATAGTAAATTCCAATTTCAAGTAAATGAAAATTGTTGAACAATTCATGTAGCTATATTCAATAAAGAAACGAGAAAAATAAAACACATTCAATGATGAAAATTATATGCATAGTTATTGGGGGTTGATAACTCGATCCTCGATTAGTGAAAATGATCGAAAGACAATTACGAAAAGAATGATATGCTTCCGAGTATCATGAAGTGTATACCTTGTATAAATAGGATTCTTCCTCCATTTGAACACTTTTTTCCATAAACATGCACTGTCCAAACAAAATACAAAAGGGACCCATTTAAAAGTATCTGAGGATCTACACAATTCTTCGAAGCAAACACAAAAAGATTTCACGCACTTATCAATAACTAAATAATAATCTGCGAAAACATAAATAAATCCAAAATGACAATTGCCGAATTCCCATTAATAGTGTCATGCGCTCTGATTGGTCTATTGGTAGCGTTTGTGTCGGTGGTGAGAGTACGAAATACAACTGGTTTCCCCAGTTTAGTCTAAAGATTTAGTAGGAAAACAAATGAAAATAAGAGCACCATTGTTCGTGCATCCTAAATAGTGCCGCCAAGTCTATATAGGATATGTTCCGCAAATCAACTTGGTTATTTCATTTGCCGATTTTTCGTTCCGTAAATATGAAATATTCGGTTGGTTCCAAGGGAAAGATTAATTAAGGGATTCGCTTGATGAAAAAGCAATCTTTCTGTAACCAGAATGACCGTCAATGTTCTATGGTAACATATCCATAGCATAGAACAATCTTTATTTACTCTACGATCAATATAACATAGACGAGATAACAATCAACAATGAATAAATTACTAAGTATGGTCTGTGGATCATAAGGTAAATATAGATTGTTCTATGCCATGGATATGTTACCATAGAACATTGACTGTCGTTCTGTTAACAGAATTATTGCTTTTTCATCAATCAAATTCCTTAATTATCCTTTTCTTCAGGAATAAACCGAATATTTTATATTTACGGAACCGAAACCCGGCAACCGAAATGACCAAGTTCACATTCAATATAAATTTGACACTATTGACATGAAATCAGGAATCCCAACTCGAATTTCAGCCAATCGGAGATGATCTTAACAAAAACCTATATTCAGAAGGAATTATCTTGTTTGAGGTCAGAATTTCTGACTAAGACTGACCTGTATATTAATGATTTTAATGTTTTGCACATAAACATAAATCGAATACTCAGCAAATAGCCGATTAGTGATTACACATGGATGAATTTTATATCAACATATTATTCCAGGCATTACGCAGAAACAATAGTAAAACCCAAATGATGGTAGTTAAACTGACGGAGGATTACTGTTACATTTTATGGATATTCAGTTGAATTGAGTACCCGGATCATTTCTTGTTAACGTGATTCCAATATTGGTTTTCGATTTCGCTCGTAGAAATGCATCGATTTTCGCCAAATCAAACAGTTGGAAATGATTCGTATCGTTTGTACTTGATGCACTCGATTTGCTATTGCAATTTTAGCTTTTATTGAATGCAATGCTGTATCTAGCTTCAGGTTGGTATTCTGTAGTGTGTGAAAGCTCAGTGAAGTTAGTACGATATTATTGGTTATTTTATTAGAAATGGCTTTTACCAGTAATCAATGTCTTATGCTGTAAATTCTATTTACTTTTATAAACTATTCCGGTTGGTCGTACATTCTGACACATTTCACCGTGTATATTCTGAAAATGTTAGGTTATAGTCATTTCCCTGTCAGATAACTACACAACGTTGTCCTCTCTACATAGAGCTGGTAGTAATTACGTATTTTTCAAAATGTGAATTTACTATGAGAAAAAAATGAATTTGAGAAAATATGTGAATTCAATAGTTCCAAAGACTTGGCTAATGTTGAAGAACATTTTTTCTCTGGTAATACTGGACATATTTCACGTATATAAACATGGTTGGAAGATTCAGTTATGCTATTTTCTTGTACGGAAATCAAGAATCGAGTGCTGAAATTTTACTGAAAAATAATGGATAGAGTAGTCCGTTACTTTGTGATAGTTCATTCGTAAAAAAAATTAAAGTACTCGCATATCCCTGCAATAAAACTTCTAAACGAACAGACAAACCTAAGGAATTCCCTATTTTTCGAAATTCTTTTGAAATAAGCCTACAGAAGACCTTTAAATACCTTGTTGCACAACTTGATATACTCCAGTATGAAAATGTAGTAGTACTACAAAACCCGTGTCACCTTAAAAGAACTATTTCGATTTACAAAGTTCTTGTGAATCTATGTGAACGATGTAAAGGGTTTTCACTCACATACGTCGAAAATGTTGGATAGTTTGTGACAAATTACTGATTCGAAATTGTCAGGGTTACTATCAGAAAAAGCAGATTTCAATTGCAAAGCACTTTCCTGATACTTTGTCTCTGCTTCTTCAAAACTACCTTCGGTATTTTAGTTTCGAAGCGTGATGATTATGTTGAAATTGAGAGTAGCAATTGGCATTCGCATTTGGCCACGTCTATGAGAATTATTTTCACATTGCCGATATTTCACGAGTGCTAACCTGCTTCAGTTTTAAGTAAAAAAACTTGATAGACCTAAATCATGGCCAATCGGCATAGTTTATAAAAGTGAATGGAGTATACTTTTATCGATCGGATGAGGGTCCGGGAGTATAGGAGTTGCGAAATGTTATAAATTTTTTCCTTCATGTTGTGGCGTCATTGATGGGTGCGCTATATTTGAATGATGTGAACAACACAATTTATTATTACATTCAAATTGTTGAACGATTTTTTTTTTTTGGCTGAACTCAATCGAAAGTCAGTCAAAAATAAGTTCTTTATTATTTGTAGGTACTATTGTCTTTTTGTTCAATTCAATTATTAAAACTGATTTATACTGTCGATATATCGAGTATTAATCATGTTCTTATTGCTCATAACTTCTGAATATTATATCATATATTATATCTATAACACATCATCACAGTACGAAATACTAGATATACAGGGTGATTCATGAGTGACGTTACATACGCCAATGGCGGATAGAGGACTTCGAGGCGAGTTAGGATCCACCGCCAAAATTTTTTTTTGTTCATTGATTACGAAGATACAGGCTGTTTTGTATGTTTTGTATGAAACATTGATTAGCGATATTTCTGAAACGCTTGAAGTTATTTGTTGAAATTTGCTAGTTATATTCCGCTGTTAGAACTTGTCAATATGCCATTCTGGATAAATTCAAATCCAGGGTCAGGCTAGTGAAATTGTGAACTCCTCTTATTTGTTGAAAGTTCATTTTCTGATCGCTGTTTTGAAAAAATATTATTGTATTCCAAAAGCCAATGATTAATTCTACAGAAATTGCTCTTCAATTTGGATATCACACCTAAACTGTTTCAACAAAAGAAATTTTCGAATGAAAATTTTCATTTTCGACCGGTCATAACCTATAAGAATAAATATTGTTTGACTAAATTCACTAAAATTCATTTTTTGGTTGAATGAATATTATGAATAGGCGCATAAAATTAGCTGGTACAGTTCCCAGATATCAATTCAATAAATTAATAATACATGATTGAAATTTGAAAAACTCTTTTCCAGCAAGAATAATTATGTAATGAATCTTTTTTCTTGGATTGATGCGATATAAACTGTGATGAATTTCCAGCTGCATAGAATTTAACGTGCATAGCTAACGATGAGTCACTCGATATAAGTTTTTCTTCAAGCAAGGACTCCTTGCTTTTTGTATAATTGTTTGCATAAACAAATACATGTAATTGACCATCAATGTATGTAGTAGTGACATAAAATCTAATCATAAACATTAAATATATATTGGAAAGATGAACACAGTGTTAGAGACTACTGTCTGACATCTATCGAGAATGTTCGATGACTAGAAAGAATAAATCCCTTTTACTGGTCTAAACGTTCCTTGTTCCACAATCCCTCTGCACGAGTCATTATTAAGAACCAAGTGCTACCGAGACCATTACACCCCAGATGAGTGAAAAGGGAAAAATACAGACAAGAGTGTGTTCATCTAGCTCCTTGACCTCGGTCGTAATCGTATTCGTTATTCATTATCTTCGAGGGTATCCAAGATAGTGGATAGGACTGCCGAAAAGTGTAGCTGTCGCCTCACAGTGTACAAAGGTGCCAACTCTATCAAACTAAACAATCAGATTTTTCATGACTTTATACTCTATGAAGTTTTGCATATGATAATAATTCCCAATATAGCTAAGAACCAATTTATATCAGTTCAATCGATTAATAATTCGTTCTCGTAGTCAAAACTGTTCTATGACAATTGTACTTCTCAGAATCAACATTGCTCATGAACATAAATTTCCATATAGGTACCTCAGAATCAATCTTGAAAGTGTGAAAACCAGTTCAAAATATGTTTCAAACTACAGTACATTCCCAACGAACACTTTCAATAATATAGTGTTTTCTATTATCTCTATTCCTCATAAAATCAGGGTGGAGTAAAAAAACTCAATTCCAGTATAGCTTCAAGAATTGATTAATAATAAGTTGTAAACCTCCACTTTAAAATCGTTTGTCCTATAAACAGTTTTTTAAATAGCGTTAGAAATTGAACCCGAGAATGAAGTTAACGATTTCTGCAGAATAATAGCGAATTGAACATCATCAATGCCAGTAATCAGCTCTACCTAACACAAAAAATATTCTATCGGACCTTATTCATTATTGAAAGATCTATGTTTTTCAGATATTACTGTTCGGTGATAAAATATCATTATTATCTTGCAACTACTCTGTCCTCCCATAAATTATCTCAGTCATGTTTCCGATCCATTCAACTCCAACTATATTTTCTATTTTATCGTGTATCTGAATCTTCTGGTTAATTTCACCATTTGAAATTCCCGCATAAATCCTTTAATTATCATCATGTTTCCAGTTATGGATTATATGTGCAGTTAACCCTCACGTGGGGAAATTTATACGCTGTATGGCTCGATCATTCTAATGAGCTATGTTATTGGGATGCCAAGGTAAAATTTGATTCATTTAAGGTTGAATTCGATTTATTCGAAGGTGTAGACTTGAATTCTAAGATATGTGGGGTAATTGTGACAGTTTTGGACGACATACATAGTTGAGGGAAATCCATGCAATTTGTTAATTTTTTTAAATGTTTGTTTTTGGTAAGGGAGTTGCATTCCAGTGGGACATTTCTGGGCTGTTTTCGCTCTGCGCTACCTACACCTCAACCTCCAGCTCTAGATCTCAAATGAACGTTAGCATCTGTGAGGGCTTAATGGAGGCTAAGACCTAATTTTTCCTTCAATTCTCCTGTCCAAGACGTTCTTTGCGCAGGCTTGCAATAGCGAGGCAATCTGTAATCAAGCCAACAGGGGTTCCTTACTCTTCCCCAAGGAATCTGCACTCGTCAGTTCCTGATGTACATTCTCGTCATATGTTTCCTGAGGCAAGATTGTCCTGTGAGGAAGCCAGTGAGGAGGCTTAACTTATTCTGAGATCCAAATACTTTTTCAACTTTGCAATCTCCGAAGGAACTCTTTGGAATTATCCATTCCTGGAAAAATCCTCTAGAGGTATACTCTTTCAGTTTCTTCCTTCTCCAGAAACTCTTCTCGCCTATACCACAGACACAGACAGGTTCAGGGCCAGTAAGTGATGTTTGTGCTTTCTTTCTGGCTAGTGTGTTAGCCTCTTCATTTACTTCGATTCCGTAGCGACCAGGAACCCAGACTAAGGAGACTCGTTCCACTTGCCTATTTCATTGATTTTCTTTTGGCATTCCCATATCAGCTCTGAGTCGATGGCATAGGAGTTCAGAGCCTTGATATCAGCTCGACTATCGGGATGGATCACTATGTCAAACCCTTGATAGTTTCTTTACAGGTATATCTCTATGCATCTGTTTTTTTTTTGTTTCTGCCTGAAAATACTCGAGTAATAGCCTAAAGATAATGTACACTTGGTTTTTGCCCAGTTAACTCTAGCGCCGCCTCCCAACGTGGTTTTAGAACCATCTGTATACCATTTTACGGAATTCACTTTGAAAGTTTGGGTATTGTATTCTTTTCCCCATTCTTCCTTTTTGAATTTGTTAGGAAATTCTTGAGTTTCACAAGGAAGATGCTAAGAGATTTTTAGCCTCTTCCAGTGTTGATCACTGTTCTGGAAATTGACCAAAGACCTTTTATTTGAACGAGTCGTGACCAGCGGTTTGAGAGTTATGAAGTGTGAGTGTTTGAAATACCAAAGACTTCACTTTATTGAACAAATTTGAAATCCGTCTGATAAGTTCAAAATATCGGTTTTAATTCCAGTAGAATTTCGTGAAGATGGAATTGCTTGAATAAGCTACATGGTTGAAACGTGAAGGCTCATAAAAAATTCCGTAAGAATCCCATATACGGAGCAATTTGGTGGATTTGATTTTGTTATGAATTTTGCCTTCGTTATAAAGCCAAAACTAGTTCTCTAAATATCGATTCTCTGTAAAATTCTTTTCAGGAATGCTTGTGTTGGCCAACCAAGATGCCAACTATGAATACAATAAAAATAAATTTGCAAAAGCATATCAGGTGGTTGATTATGAAGTGCGAATGACAGAATTGATTAAATTCATTCTACAATTCCGCCATTGTCTTGAAGCATTATTGTGTCAAATTTTCGTTGTAATCGTTGCATTAGAACAATAAAAAAATTACAACTTTTTCGTGGTATGATAATTTAATTTACTTCGATTGGTAAATTTTCACTTGATCATAAACGATCGTAAACACAATAACTTCCGAAAGAAAAACTCAGAAACTCGATATTTGTGGGGTAGGTTTAGACCTTAACAAAAGAGGCAGAGTTCTTGAATGGTAAAATCTACCCTGTATATCCAAAAATATAGATTAGATCGAATTGAAATCCAGTACGTACTTGATCGAAAAATGACAGCTTGAAAGTTCATACAGAATTTCGTGAGGATAATATGATCAGAAGATGAAATATTATTGAACATTGAAAAAAAAAATTTAATTTTCTTTTGTTAATTATTCAAATGACAAGATTATCGAGAAACTTCGCACAAAGCTGTTTATCAGCATTTGCAAACTAACATGGTTTCATCATGATCGAGTCAGTATTTTATGAGTAATGGGGGTTTTTCCTTCAAACGAAAATGCTGTAATTTTCATGAAAAACCTTTAGAACATCACATTTCAAACATATAATTTCAATATTGTATTTCTATAAAAATGTTTGATCACCTAAAACTGAAAAATAAAAATGGGGATTTGACATTTAAAGGGATTTGTCTTGAGTACACGATATGGCAACGTCGAATTCAGCTTTCTCGGAAAGAAAAGGACGTCAAATGTGTTACTTTGCTTAGGAAAACAGAGATAGCTATACTTCGATCTAGTTAGAGTAGAAGACAACGACCAAGGAATAGAAAAAGAAGAGCACAGACTGTCATACTGTCATAATACTGACAAATCGAAAACGGAAATTGTTTCGTTATACCGACAAAGAACACGTATGTACCACAGAATAGGAATAAATATTTTATTATTCTATAGCACAAAAAGCTATTCTACTAAACACCGTTGTCACTTCGTGCATGCCTGGCAAATCCCAAACCCCAATTTTGAAATCTGATTTCTTTCTGAATACTTTCTGAAGGTTATTTGGGAAAATGTTGAATTAAACCCATAACAATTATGTTCAAATTTGCATTTGCAGTGATTTCCCAAATTCCGGAAAAACGATACCGAGAAAAAAACCCGAAATTTGACACATTTTTTTCCAATTTCTCTGAAAAAAAACCCCGATCGAACTGAAATTTGGTACACTGCTGCGAAAAATGGAGTTCAAGCTATGAGCACGATGTTTCTTCAAATATGATGAACAGTTACCGAAAAAAAATTTCTCGGAAAAATTTTTGGAAATGATTTTTTGTTTACTGACAGTAAGGTCTCAACAGAATTTTGACAGAAGTTGCGCGTCGTAATTCTTCAACTAACTACCAAGAATCAATTCAGTTGCTCCAGTAGCTCCTGAAGGAAATAACATCAAATTTTCAAATGGCTAATACTCCGATATCGTACGTCCGATTCAGCCCATTAACGAACTCAACCACGGCATTCTGACGCCCGACCTACCCTGAAAGTTTCAAGTTGCTAGCTTTCTCCCTTCGACAGTTATCATGTCCTCTACCGGAAAGAATCTTTCATGGCACCGTATTTTTGGAAAAAAAAACGAAAATTAGAGACATTTCCATAAAATGATAGCATAATTTCCCTGGAATATGCACGCAAAAAATCTTATATCATTGCTTCATTGTTATCTTCAAAATCTCGAAACAGTAGAAAGATTACTCAGGGATTCCCTAGTCCGGCTCTGTCAGGCTGGATTTCCAGTTCGGCAACATTGAATTTCACATGATAAGTCGGCTCTTGCGAATCCTTTAGTCAATACTAGTGGTCTCTTTGGTTTATTTGTCATCCGTCCATATTTATGGATCGGTGTAGTAATGAAGCACACCGTGATAAGGCGTCTATCTCAATCTAATTTATAACGATCTCTGTATGGAAATGTGTATGCAAGTACGCGAAACATGCGCGCCCTGTTGTTCCTAGTCCCGATCTAAATCATTTCTAACTAACTTACTAATTTGCTTTTATTTCTGCTCGCTTCCACATCAACTAAACTGGGTACGAGCTCAGTCCGTGAGAACTGGTAGTATAATATTGATATTTTATTGATTTCCGAACTAGTTTATTCATTGTCTTATGTTTCTGTTTCGTTTTTCCTTTTTGGTTTTTCGAATATCGAAGGGATTACGACATGGAAGTGGTTCTTGTAATGTCGGTATAGAAATATGTGGATTAGTAACGATTAAGGGCATTTTTGAAGTCGTTGGAACTATTATAGTCTCTTAGAGAAATTAAGATGTAGGAAGTCACCGCCTGGGAGGCCATCCTTATTCTTGACTTCAACGTAAATACAGAATCATGCGAATGTGGAATATCGTATGCCTAACGGAATAATTTAGTCCGTTACATACTTCAAAATTCAACAACATTTTGATATATTGTCACTGTCTGTTTCACGTTAAATCATTGTTACTTTGGCTGAAATTGACGTGGTTTGGGAAAGTCAGTGTAGCGTGATACCGCGCTTGCGCTAGGCGCATGTCAGAATGAAGTGCTGCGCTAAATTATCTTATTTTCCTCTTGAAACTATGAGTTTTGGTCATAAAACGTCCTTAAGGGTGGTAGGTACCATTCAACTTCTTATGTTGAATAGCAAACACATACAAACATACGAAATGCAAGACATTCTTTTCTCCGATTCATACTTATATATATATATATTTATATGATTGCATAAAAGTTTATTTTTGGATTTTTGTATGAAAATGTGTATGCAATTATGCGCAACAAGCTAACTTTGGTATTGGCTATATGCCATCATCAGTCTGTTTGAATTACAAATATAACATTATGTGCTTTCATTTACTATACATTCAAATGCACAAATGCAGTAACCAAACATGAAAATGAATTACGTATTAAAATATAATAAATATCACAGGTGGATTTTGCCTTAAACTTTTTGCACTCTAAAGGTTTGTTCATTGTACTTGCACTCTGTTCGTTGAGGAAATTTTTGCACTTAGTGTAGTCACAGATTACGAGTTTAGTGAGGTTTTCTTCTGTGAAAGATAGATAGATAGATAGATAGATAGATAGATAGATAGATAGATAGATAGATAGATAGATAGATAGATAGATAGATAGATAGATAGATAGATAGTTCTTGAAAATGGCTCCAAAATCGGAGTCGAAACGTCAAACACGACAAAATATTACACGCGGTTCAATCTGGAATACACATGTTTCAAATACATAGATAGATAGATAGATGGATAGATAGATAGATAGATAGATAGATAGATAGATAGATAGATAGATAGTTCTTGAAAATGGCTCCAAAATCGGAGTCGAAACGTCAAACACGACAAAATATTACACGCGGTTCAATCTGGAATACACATGTTTCAAATAGATAGATAGATAGATAGATGGATAGATAGATAGATAGATAGATAGATAGATAGATAGATAAGTTCTGTGCAAATCAAAGAATATATTGAACTAAACTAACTACACTCATTCTGTTATCTGTGACTACACTCAGTTGCACTGAGAATTGAAAGCCAGTGGAGTTGGTGTAGTGAGTGTAGTTCATGTAGGTGCAACGAACAAACCTGTAGTCAACGAAATACGGTGTTTAATTCTCATCAGATTATATATAATAAAAAATATATCCTTATATGTATAAACATGATGTAAAAAACAAGGTGTGCTCATCAGCAAAAAAAAGTGACGTCAGCAAGATTAAAATACAAGGAAATATATATTCTGTGCTCTGAATTTGCATGTAGTTTTATACGTCATTATTCTGAACTCTGATGTCATCGACTCAAAGCTGATATGGGAGTGCCAAAGGAAACTCAATGAAGAAGGCAAGAACAACAAGGTCTCCTTAGTCTGGGTTCCTGGGCATTCAGGAATCAAAGGAAATGAAGAGGATAATACTCTAGCCAGAAGGGAAGCACAAAAGTTACCTACTGGCCCAGAACCATGCTGTTGTATAGGCAAATGCACCTATAAGAAAGAGTTTTTGGAGAAGCAAGAAAATGATAGAGGAGCACTCTGGAGGAATTCTCCAGGAATGGAACACTCTAAAAAGTTCCTTCGGAACTTAGAAATTGCTAGGTCCAAAAATCATTTGGATCTCAGTAAGAACAAGTTACGCCTCCTCACTGGTCTCCTCACATAATATTGTCACGTGAGGAAGCCCATGATGAGAATGGGCTTATCAGAAACTGACGACTGCAGATTCTGTGAGGAAGAGGCGGAAACTCCTGTTCACCTGATCACAGAATGCCTTGCCATTGTGAGCATGCGCAAGAAATATCTTGGACAGGAGAAGTATAGGAGGAATGCGAACTTAGCCTCCTTTAAGCCCTCACAGATATTAGAATTCATTAGAGCTCTAGAGCTGGAGGGCGAGCTGTAGGTAGCGCTTCGGAAACAGCTCTGACGGAGGGGCACAATGGACCTTGAGGTCACAGTGGAATGTAATCTCTTTCCAAATTATGAACTATAAACTATACGTCATCATTTGTACTTACTATCACAGATGAGCACACTACGTTTTACTCATGATGTAAGGAAAACATGGTGTGCTCATCTGCTTTTCTGTGATCGTATTTACCAATGATGAAGTCACTTTTTTCATTCAAATTCGAGGAAATATATATTCTGTGATTTGAATTTGAATTAAAAAGTGACGCCATCATTGGTAAATACGATCAAAGAAAAGCAGATGAGCACACCATGTTTTACTTACATCATGATTTTACTTACATCATGCCTGTCACTACACTCAAATAAACCCAGCTGTACTCATGCGATGTAAGTAAAACATTGTGTGCTTATCTGCTTTTCTATGATAGTTTTTACAAATAATAATGTATAATTGGCGAATGAAAATGAGCACTACTCCCTCTGGTGACTATCCGAGTAACCCGAGGTACAGACATTTTCATTGACAAGTTGAAAGAAATGTTAAGAAAATGAGAAAGTTTATGCATTTTTCTTGGCGTTTGTGTGATTTTACAAGTGCTTTTACTGAGAAAAAGCAAACTCAAATGTCCCTTTCCATAGATTTCTACAGCCCGGTAAAAAAAATTTGGAGTTAGGGTGAAAGAAACTTCCTTTGAGAACTCGGATCTGAAAGTATTGAAGAATCGATAAAAACCAACAAACAAGATTTATGAGAGTCTGTTACCTGCTTTTTACCGATGATGTTCATTTTTATAAAGGTAAGCACGAATTGCTAATGAAATATTAGATCACATTCATGAAGACAATTTTTTTCCAGGCCCTTAATCCAAGCAGAGAAATTTAATTAAGAGGAATGCTATGCCTTGCAGAAATCTGCCTGTTGAACTGATCATTAAGGAACAACGTGAATGTTCTAGTGATAGAACTGACTATTGAAAAAAAAAGAGTCTCAACAAGGAAATATCTGGTGATGAATAATACTCTTCGCTCAAAGTGCTTCTGCCGATGAAAGCAACGTTGTACAACGCTTATTACAGCTTTTTCAAGACCAATCATATGAGTGTTGGAAAATCTATTTGTCAATCCATAATGAATTAGGCTTACGGTAGAAGTAGCATTAATTTCATGTGAATGTATTCATTTTATTCACAATATATTGACTATTTAGTTTAGTTATAAGTATTTGTCTATTATTCCAAAAAGTATGTTTTACAATACTATCTGTTTTTCAACTTTTAAGACAGCCTAAGAAATCCACCAAAGTCAATCTTGCCATTTGGATCTGAAAATAAATAATATTAAAATACTGTCTAACCTTGGAGATATCCCCGTAACTTTAGAGTTGCTACACTCAATTAGATTGAAGGATGATACATACTTACTTTATAGCAATGGAATATGTACTCTCAGTAATACTCTCGTCAACTATAAAAGTCTAAAAAGTCTTTGAATAAATCGTGAAATCAACCATTATCAAACCAAACACTAGCAAACAGTACAAAATCGATTATCAAAACAATATCTATGTCTGTATGTAAAGTTCTAAAACTGGCCACCGTGGCGCTGCAATCTTAAATTCTGCCGCCAATACTACACGCTAATTCAAAGCAGAGAATATATATTTCCTTGTATTTTAATCCTGCTGAAGTAACTTTTTTTGCAGATGAGTACACCATGTGTTTTACATCATAGCTGCACTGAGAATTGGGATTTAGTGGGGTGTGGTTAGTGTAGCTCATGCAGGAACAACGTTCCTGCAAGTTCCAAAGAATCATGGAAATGTTTAAAATACTTTCAGTTATAGTTCCATTGACAGCATTTCCTAGAATACTCTATGATAAACATTCATTTCATAATATTACTCAATTTTGTTGCATTCTTTAGTTATTTTCGCGACTTCTTCAGAGTAATAAACTTGAAAAGGAAATAGCGCCGCCTTCAGTGGAAAAAACGAAGTCTGCCGAATTCCCCAACATTGGCGAAACAAAAGCGCATCTTTGAATTCACCTTATCTTCTGTGCATCCTAATTAAAACCTACCGTATAATATGTCCCTTTTATAAACTGAAGTTTACCCCTTTTTCCATTTTTTCTGATTTGCCATAGGGGCTGAGATATTTAAAGTGTCACCTCTTCTCAAATTGACTCACTGTATATCGATGATAAGGGGTGAGCACATTTATGATCCGCGATCAGCTACTACATCAACATTCTCATGTCCATTCCCTTCACTCTCTTCAATGACCACCACTCGATAAATGCGTCACGGTAATAAATAATAATAGACATCCCCGCATGCCCTCGCACGTCAACATTAGTGCCCGCTAAATCGCTATTCGAATAAAAATACGGCCGACTTGTAGTGGCTGAAGACACGGTATCAATTTATCGTCGGACTGTTATGAATATATTAGTGCGTATTTCAGTGGTGCCCATCAAGGGCCGCGGCCCGCGAAATAGACAAGACAATAGTTTGTTTCTGTGGCCCAGACAATGGACGAGCGGTGTGCGGCGGCCTTTTCGAAATCGCCGCTCTTTTAGTTGTAGGTGCGGCGTTGCAACAGCGCTGAGAAAAGCGGCGTTGCGAGTGGTCATAGAATGGGCGTGAGGTCATAGAATGGTCGTTTTCTTTTTTTTCTGGTCTCAGGAATTCTAATTTTTGACTTAGTAATTGCTTTCAGAATGTGAATGATTTTGAAACGGATCGTGAATACCGTTGGAGGTCAAACTATGGTAATATTACGAAAGCGAATCTTCTAGAACATTTCATACGAAAGATTAGATTGCTGTTGAAGATATAAATCAGAAATTGCTGGCCTCACATCTTTTCAAGAATGCTGTGATCGCATTTCTTAATTCTGAATCACTTGTGTTTCGAAGTGGAAACAAATCAAAACAAAATTGAATAATAGTTTGTCTTCCTGATCCTGACAATGTACTATTTTAGTTGGAGGTGCGGCGTTGCAAATAGCGGCGTTGCGTGTGGTGGTCATAGATTAGGCTGTAACGTCATAGAATATTTGTTTTCTTTTTAATTTTGGTCGTAGGAGAAGGAATTTGGATTTTTCGTTTTTGCGATTGCCACAAGAATTCGAATAGTTCCAAAACGGTACATGAATGAGTTGATGAGATAGTAAAAGTGGAAACCATCGGGAAACATTTAACATTTAAGTTATTGTAACATAATTACAGCTAACGTTTGAACGTAGATTACTCTCTATCACAAAGAGTCATACAGGGTGGTCCAAGTAGTAATGCCAATGTTTTTTTTTGGATTCATCACATCTGGGTCCCTATTCTTGAATAGAGAAAGGGATAAAATAGGCGTGACGATGTTGTTGTCAAGGAAACTCGGTGGATTTTCGATGGAATGATAGAGAACGTTCATTCTATCACATTCAAGAAAGCCCTTGGGGTGTCCAAAAATCCCATGTATGTTAAGGCAATTTTTGTAGTTTTCGAGTTATAATTTGTTTTGTGATTTTTCAATTTATTATGCCAACGAGGTTTCACAAATTATAACCTGTTTATGAAGAAGGTATTTCGCAGATTTTTTTTCTGTAACATAATCTCCCTGAATGTCGTCTTGATGTAAACTAGCTCAGCTTCCTGAAATCACTCTAAGATACTCAAAAAAGGCTTAAAATTTAGAAATTTTGTTTTCAGTAGGATTCGCTCAACCATTAAACATAAACAAATAGTACTTTATTAGCCATTTTTTGCTGTAATCGGTCATCGAAGCCTCAAAATCATTGAAATACGAGTAAAGTGATTTGTCTATTTTATTATCCTTATGGCGAATTAACCTTGAAAAGGTGACTTTAGAGTAATTGTTATTGAAATTACTGTACAATTATTGTAGCTCGTGTTTTTTCACCATTAAGGTGTGTTGGTCGTGAAGGGCCGATCGAACGTCCTACGCGTCTACCAGACCTGAACCCCATCGATTTTTTATTTGGGGACAAAGAGCTGCTGTAAGCGACGAGAAGCAACAATAAAGCAGAATTAAGATAAGAACTTTTAGAAGTGGTAAGAAAAATACAACAAGAACATTGACAATTATGTGTTGAAAACGGAGCAAGAAATTTTGAATATTTATTGGTGTAAATGGTAATTTTTCAGTTTTTCGTGCTTCTATTTTCCATCCAAAAGCAAGTAATTTCACAACCTACAATTTTGGAATGTGCTCACATTTTCAATCAGTGGTGAGACCGAAATTATTGTCAAAATTACACGAGCTACAGTTAGTTCAAATAAAATTTCTTTAGGAACACCTTTTTGAGTTTAATTAACCATAAGAATTATGAAAACTTCAATCGTGTTTCAATGAGTTTCAACCTATCCGCCTTCAAAGGCCGATTACAGCAAAAAAGGTCAATAGTATAGTACTATTCTTTTCTTATGATTTTGGTACTTGAGGACCGTGCAAAGTTTTCAAACTCAGCCAGAATCTATAAAAACTTCTTTTTGTATTTTTGGATTGATGTTGAATGTTGGAGTGAATCCTACTGAAAACTAAAGTTCTAACTTTTAAGCATTTTTTTGAGTAACTTTGAGTGATTTCAGGATGAAAACCGGAGGTTCTACCCAATATTCAAAACAGACAATTTTCAATAATTTATATTTAATAGATCGAATATTTCATTTATGTAATTCATATTTCCTTGCCACAGTATGGAGACATAAACTAACGGTTAGGCGGGTAACCTAAAATCAGCATCGTTCATTGACAAATACAAATACAACCACGAGTGTTTGTTGTCATAATTCTGATCGCAAACAGAAACCTGCATTGAAATATTCAAGATTGATATCGGAAGATAATCTGAATAACACTAGAAGCTTTCTTTTGAGGGTATGTTGACTGTACTGCAATTATCTCAGCCAACCAAGTAGCCGGCTTTTTGAAGGAGTCCGTACCCTTAGGGCCCGAAAGGTGTTCTTCTATTGTGGCAACACTGTATACGCCTCACGTCAATCAGGAACTTCTAATTTCCGAGGTGAATTAGATACTATCTGGAGATAACCTTAGATAAATATAAAACAGTACCCGAGGGAAGAAGAAATAGTTTTGAATTCATTTTTCAGTGAACTATTATTGGAGCAATTAGGTAGAAAAAGAGATGAAATATGTAACTATCTACAGGGTCCCGAAACAGTGGCGCGGTGTTCCGTATCTCTAGTTCGGAAATAGATGAAAATCTGGCTTTCTATGATGTTACCTTGTTGCTTGAACTCGACAAATTAAAAAAAATTTCTGCAACACAGGGTGTTCCATTTCTTCTGGGCGGGCCACAACTTTGTTTTTTCGAATGACGACCTGTATTTTTTGACTTTAATGGTTTCTACATCCTTTTTCAGTTTTGTTTCGGGTTTTGACTCCCAATATCTGAAACAGAACTATTAAAAATTAAGTAAAATTGTTTTTCTCATGAAAAACGGATTGCAGTATCAAACTATTTGTCAAGGGCAGTTTCTTGCAAAACAGATTGTCTAATGAACAATACAGGAACAATACAGACGATAAAAAAGCGAACAGTGACGTTTCAGAGTGAAAATGTGACTATTTCATCAGACAAAGCAGAAAATTTCGAGAATTATTTTTTTTCGATTTTTCTCTTCCATCTGAGACTTTTATCAAACCGACAGTTTTGAGAACAAACAGCAACACAGATATATTAGGTTTGCAAGTTTTTAATTCTACCTCTTTTTTAAGTGAATTCAGCCAAATAGGGGCTATTTCTACCGAACAATGAGCAAAATTACTCTCACCTCATTTGATGAAATTATTCGTTGTTTGTTATTCTTCAATCCCAGTTTTTATTGTTTTTGAGAAGACCACGAGTTTTCTTCACACTATTGACTGTTTGAGTCGAACTTTGAGAGCCAACAATCAATGTTCGCATTATTTTATTTCCACCTCCTCGCAGTCCTAAGCCTTCTTTATCCAAGAGATAAACATTGAAAGTTCAATATCTCGGACATGATTCCAGACAAATATCAAGTAGGCTTTATTTTTTAACTGACTTTCATTCTACGTGAGAAGTTATTACAAGATTGTTTTTACAGTAATAAAATAAAATTAAACAGAAAAAAGTTAGAGCATTATTTCTAAAACGAACGTTTTTGGAAAACACCTAGTAACCATGTTAAGGTTATAGCTATTAAGTTGCGGTTTTCGCCAATGAGTTTTTCATGAAAGACTCCGAAATCTCTTTTTCTCTATTCAGTACAGAAATAGGACTCCCCTTTCAAAAGTTTCCAATTTGGCCCACCCTGCACGAAATAACTCTATGGTATATACCTAATTGAACTGATTCTATTTACAAGCAGTACATGAGGCATAAGAAACAATTAACATGGTCGAGCTTCGATGCATTTCATGGTTAAGTGATATCAACAGTAGGTCAAGCGAGTAACTAGAACTCTAAATGAAAGATTAGTTTTTCCAGAATTTGAACATTGTGAGAACAGAATAGCTAATTGAATTTGAAAAGAATGAATGCATGAAGTGAATTCATGAGTCAAATAAAGAAAGTATGATTATCAAAATTACTGGCCCTATTGTGAAGTGGAAAATTTTGATTCAAAACTGGGATATCCATAAGATAATTATTTCCTGAAATAATAAACTCATTGAACACTCAAGAAAAAAACGATGCTCTTTTCAGACGGTGATCAAAAACTCAACATTCCGAAAAAGCACTGATGTGAAGTCAGCAGCTTTGCAACCCATATGCAAATTTTGAATTTTCTTAATTATTCATTCAAACTGTGCATAAGTATTTGTCAATTAGTTAACAAATTTTATCATAATCAGGTCAGTAATTTTTCGAGTTATTCTAGAAAATTTGACAGTTTTTTTTTTCTCTATATCTCTGAAAATTTGAATCGGATCGATTTAAAATATATATTGTTGCAGAAAATCGACTTTGAGTTATGGACAGAATTTCATTGAAGTCTCATTCATCAATTTTTTTCGAAATGTAAGTGTTTTCAACGAAAAATTGAGAAATTTTCGAAAAAATTTCGTTTTTTCGGTTCACTTACGACATGATTTCAACAATATTTCGCGAGTGCTTGTCGATATTTTGCAACTAAGTCTGATAGTTTTTGGATTATCAAAATTTTTACGAAAATTTTTTTTCAAATTTCAAAACGATATGATCCTCCCGAAATTCTGCAAAACTCTTTATGTTGATGCTTAACAACTGCAAACGAGGTTTGAATTCGAAATGATCGGTATGTTCTTGTTGTTTAGAAAAAAAATCAACATTTACGAACTCATCTGAGATATTGAGGCTCAAAACATGTCATAAAATTTCAAAATTCTATAGTTCCTATATACGGAAGTTACAGCACAAACAGGCGGCTGGTCATACAGAATAATATTTGAGCGTGTATTCTGCTTAAGAATGACCAACCTAATCGTCTTGAAGCTTTTCGAGTAACATTCGAAAATAACAGACATTTGGGTAAAATGATAAGGAGTATCGTTTAAAGGATACCATGGGGAGATTTCGTGTTATTTTTCAGGTTTTCATTCAGCATAATAACGAAGGTCGAATTCGTGAATGGGTAAAATCCGCCCAATGATTCCGTAGATATACCTATTCAAAATTTCATTTTCTCAATTTTTCCAAGAATACAGATCAGATCGAATTGAAATCCAGTACTTCATCGAAAAATTACAGTTCGAAGGTTCATACAGAATCAAATGAGGAATATATGTCAAGAAAATCATAGAATTATGAATATTTGAAAAAAAAAATTATTTTTTTTTTCAAATCGTTCTAATGACACGATCATCACGAAATTTCGCACAGAGTTGTCTTTCAGCATTTTCGAACTAGCTGCGAAGTTTCATAATAATCGAATCAGGATATCTCATTATAACTTTCACCGAAAAAAACAACGATATCGAGAAGAAAACCACGAAATTTTACATATTTTTTCCCAATATCTTCAACACTAATGGCCGTATCGAATTGAAATCTGGTATACTGCTGTGAAGTATGGAGCTCAAAGTATGCGCTGAATTTTTTCAAAGGAAACAAATAGTTGCGCGTTGCTGCACTTCAACTAACTGCCAAGTTTTGATCAAATCGTTTCAGTGGTTCCCGAGTTATAGTCAAAATAACGTAAAAATTTCAAAACGCTTTAACTCCGATACCGTTTGGCCGATTTTGCCCATTTACGAACTTTACCGTCGATTGAGACCATTTTCGGCCCAAAATTCGAAAATTACAGACATTTGGACGAAACGATAGCACGCTGTTCCCCAGAAAATGCGTGCAAAAATAAAACTAGACAAAGTGTTTAATTTTTATCTTACGATTTAGAATTATCAGTAGCACCAATTCTATATTATATGTCGAAATCTTACCACACTCGATCACAGAGGAACCAAGATTTTAACATATAATATTGGCGAATGAAGATAAGCGCTACTCCCTCTGGTGGCTACCCGAGGTACAGACATTATCATTGACAAGTTAAAAGAAATGCAAAGAAAACGAGAAAGTTTATGCATTTTCCTTGGCGTTTGTGTGATTTTACAAGTGCATCTACTGAGGAAAAGCAAACTTAAATGTCCCTTCCCATAGATTTCCATAGCCTGGTGAAAAATTTCGAGTTAGGGTAAAAGAAACTTCCTTCAACAAGCCGGGCCTGAAAGTGTTAAAGAATCGATAAAAACCAACAAACAAAATTTATGCGAGTCTGTTACTTGCGTTCTACTGATGTTGATCTTTTTTATGGAGGTAAGCACGAATTGCTCCTGAAATATTAGATCGCATTCATGAAGATAATTTTTTCCAGGCCCATAATCCAAGAAGAGAAATTTACTTAAGAGGAAAGCTATGCCTTCCAGAAATCTGCCTGTTGAACTGATCATTAAGGAACATCGTAAATGTTCTAGTGATAGAACTGACTATTGAAAAGAAAGAGTCTCAACAAGGAAATATCTGGTGATGAATACTGTTCGTTCAAAGAGCTTCTTCCGATGAAACAAAGTTGTACAAGGCTTATTTATTACAGCTTTTTCAAGACCGATCATACGAGTGTTGAAAAATTTGTTGGTCAATCCACAATGAATAAGACTTACGATACAAGTAGCATTAGTCATGTATTCATTTTCTCACAATATATTGAGTACTTAGTCCTTCGTTATAAAAATAGTGAAGTAATGAGTATTTGTCTATTATTCCAAAAAGTATGTTCTACAATACTATCTGTTTTTCAACTTCAAAGACAGCCTAAGAAATCCACCAAAGTCATTTGGCTATTTGGATCTGAAAATAAATAATATCAATACTGTCTAATCTTGGAGATATCCCTGTAATTTTAGAGTTGCTACACTCAATAAGATTGAAGAATGATATACATACCTACTTTATAAGAATGGAATATTCTCTTCAACTATGAAAGTCTATAAAAAAAACTATCAAACCAAACACTAACAAACAGTACAAAATCGACTATCATAACAAAAACAATGTCTGTATCTAAGGTTCTAAAACTGGCCACCGTGGCGCCGCAATCTTAAATTCAGACGCCAATAGAATAGATGCTACTGATGATTCTAAAACGAAAGATAAAGTATGAAACACAGTCTCTAGTATTATTTTTGTATTGTATTTTAGTATGTTACCGTTCTCCTGAGTTTTTGACTTCAATAACTATATGCCAGTGAATATAATAATTAAATTTGTCATTCAAGAAGTGGTACGTCGAAGGCAATGAAAGTATATCGTAAGATATCAATATCTAAAGAGATTATGTGAAAGTATTACAGAAAAATTTGTATTTTAATGATTGTTTTGATTGATCAATGATTGTAATTATAACCTTTATCAAGTGAACTCATTTGAATTAAATATTTCAGAATTGTTCTTTTACAATACATTTTTTACGAGAACTCTTGTCAAAATTGACATTTTTAAAATAAACGCAATGAACGAAATGAAATTTCGAATTATATTTTTCCCAGTAAATTATTTACAATTGTTGTTGTCCATAATGCTCTTGCTCCCTAGAATGAATGCGTAAAAAGACAACTTCAATTTTCGTACTTTATCATCCTTATTTTCTCCAAGTCACCTCAATCCTACAATCCCCGTACAAAACCCCAACGAGGCAACGTCGCCAACCTGTCCGCTCCACACGCGGCTCCGCAGAATCCTCGCGCGGGGGGGCGCGGAGGCAGAAAGGAATGCAGGGAGGGCACTCTACTAACCACTCGATCGCCCAACATCGGAACCGAGCTCAGTCACTATCCGAACATCGTCTTCGGTTGGACTTAAGCCGTTCCCGCACGCGCGTTGTTGTCCGTGAGTCCGCCACCCGGTTTCTTATCGACGCGATTCTAACCCCCAAAACTCGATTTTGTGACTTGACGAGCACGCGATAATGAGTTGAAAGCGTGAATATGTGATTGTGCAGTGTGCAGACGGACGAAATTGGGAATTATACTGGTGAATCTGTGTTCGAAAGCGTTGTTGTTCCAGTGTTTATATCGGAGGAGCCTGTTCTACGCTTACTTGGATTATTGCCTCTCTCGAGTCGCTGCAGCTTGTTTCAGTGGATAGCAGATTCATGGTGTTTTCCTAGGTATGTCTGTGGTGTGCTGTGAGATGTTTAAATCACCACATACTGTCTAGGTATTTAATTGAAGGTCTCAGTTGAAACTAGAGCGTATAAAACCAGCCTACGTTGTTCGGAGATCTCGAAATTGTCGTATTTGAAGATCCGAATATTAGTCCATGATTTTATTACACGACAAACACTGTAGAATTGTGAAAAAATCGGAGACATCAACGTCAGGTTAAGAAAGAAATGTAAAATGATAAGTCCAAAAGTGTATGATAAACAGTTCAAATTGGAAACGGATGAATTGGGGAATCATAAATATTGTACGGAGGACCTAAAGCACCATATCTAAAGATGCCAATAACATATATCTTGAAAATCAGACCCTTTATTTCAAAACTTATGTCTTTACGTCGATACTGTTTGTAAATTCTCTGAATGATTCTTATGCGTTATTATTTATTTAAATCTTTTCTGATTCCACGAGAACCACTAAGAGGAGGAAGAAACTGGAGATTCCAACGTCAGGTCAAGAGCTAAACTTAAAATAATGTTTGAATGTACGGATTGTTCAAGTTTGAAACATAGAGGATGTAGGGACCGACTGAAAGAAATTATAAATAAAAACCGTCCACAACTCTTCCATTTCGCATGCTATATGTCTGACTATTGTTCATACAAGCTTTCAGTTTGATCCTCCTTCTTCAACTCTTATTTAATGAGGAGTGAATTCGCCATTTCGTAACACTTTAAAATCTTACTCTGGAATCCTTTGCATTGCAGGCAAAATTTAGTATCTTTGCTGAGAAGATTCGCCGGCAAAGATTTGTTCAAGCTTTCAACCTTATTCTGAGAAAAGTTCCGTATATAGTTCGAAAAACTCAAGAAACTCCAACGTCAGGAAGGAATCTTGAATATGGGATTTACTGATTCTATCACTTTGAATTGGTCCAGAATGACTAACGCCAAGAAACTACTGAAAATTAAAGATAAATCACTCGAGTTTTTCAATCCGATTGAAACACATACCGCATAATTCTTTGAATTTTTCTATCATTTATATATTTCTGAATATACTTTGTTCTACTTCTATGAGAAGAAATATTTTACTGCAAAAAAGCTTGAAAGACATCAGCGTCAGGATAAAAACAATCTGTAAATCTAGAATAAGAAGAATAATTATATGAAAGTATAGCATTATTCTAAATTTTAACCTTAACTCTCAATAACGATGAAGAACCGTGATGAAACATAATAATCAACATGATAAAAAAAATATAAAACATCAACAAGATAAAATACAACGAAGAATACCTATAATACATTTCACGAATGATTTGACATTTTTTAAAATTTTCTCGCTCTAAATATTGCCAATGTCAGTCAATGATTGACTGAAACGATAATTCGTTCAGATTGAAGATAATTAAAGATTAAAGGACAAAGAATACAAAAAAAAAGAATCCCCATGAATATAGTGACATAAATCATACCCACTTTGAATGAGAATCGAAGAGTGCTCATCTTATTCTTCACCCACAGGTACATTGTACTTGAAATATTCAGCTTTGCACGCCTGAAATTATTGAACCCGAGGTCTGGGTCACTGTCAAGTGATTGAGGAGTTTCGTTTTACCGTAAAGATCTTCAGACGATTCTTAGTAGGTACTCGTATCGAGAATAGGTACAGTTATTGTTAATTTTCTAAAGAATATTATTTCGTTTTCGATATAAAAGAAGTGCACATTATTGTTGAAATCGCTAAAAATTTCTGCGTTCATTAGTGAATTGTTTAAAGAAAATTTTGTGATTTCTTCGTTTTAACGCTACACAACTACATTGATCTTCCGAAAAAATGATCCAATGATCATTAAAAAAATTCAGATTTTTCTGTAATACATTTACATGATGTTATCTTTCGATATGGATATCTTTATTGTCTTCAACGTACTACGTATAAATGACAAATTCAGTTTTGTATCAACTGAAATATAATGCTTGGAGTGAAATATTTGAGAAAACATAATAAAATACAACACAAAAATAATACTAGACACAATTTATTCGTTAATTATTTGATGTAATCAAATAATAAACCAAAGTGATCGACCAAAAAAAACTGACCCCACCTGAAAATTTCACAGCTTACATTCTCTGAAAGTACCGAACCGAAATCTGTGAAACTTGGTAGAAAAATTGTGTCGCTCGAGATTGTAGCATCGGCTCAAAGTTGGGGGTCGGAGGGAAAAAAATATATCTCGAAAACTTACCGCCGAATTTTCATGAAACTCTCAACGTTGATTACTGCTGCATAACTCAACCTTAAAATTTTCACCCAAACGATTTCCGACCAGTGGTCCCTGAGTTATAAAGAAAAATGCGCCTTTTACTTTACCCTTTCTTGTATGAATCGTCTCTTCTCATTCAAAATATCATTTTAAATTATGCTACTCAATTTTTCACATGATTTTTTTTGTGGAATTGATTTTGTGTTGTGAGAAACCAATGAATAACATATAAGTTTTATTTAAGATATCAATGTTATTGGATTATTCAAATGAGAAAATAATAAACCCTTGTGTAAAATTTGCAGTATTTTTTTGTATTATTTTTGTACTGTATTTCATTATGTTACCATTTTCTCAAGTCTTTATACTTCAATCGTTATGTGTCTGTTGACAAAAAAAAATAAAACATAGTACGTTGAAGACACTAAAAGTATATCGTAAGATTTTAATATCGAAAGATATGTAAAGGTAATACAGAAAATTCTGTATGTTTTTGATGATTTTACTAATAACCCTCATCGTGTTTACTCCTCTCATTTTAATGTTAAAATTATTCAATTTGATATTTTCATTCTGTGTTCTGGAATTGTGACATTAGGGGGCCAAATCAGCCGAATGAGTTTAGGGTTGTATACATTTGAAATTTTGAGGTTTTGTCTCAATTTCTCAGGAACTTCCTTTACCCTCCGTGTCGAATTTGACCATCAGTTTTAGATTACGAATGTGAAACTGTTTACAAAATTTTGTCGCGTATATCGTATAGTTAATGAGTTTTGAAAAAATCCGAACTGTTTTTTCGGAAACCATTCACCAGATTTCGAGGAGATTCTGCAGGGCACCAAGTTTCAGTTTGGTGCTATTTCATTTTTTGTAGATATTGGAAAAGGATATTTCAAATTTCGTGTTTATGTCGATGTCATTGTTATTTCGGGAATTACTCGAATATTTATAATCCAATCATAACGAAACCTGCTCCATAATTTTCGAATGCAAAAATAACGAAATGATCTTGTCATTAAAGCAATTAATTATAGAGAAAAAAGTTCATGTTTCGCGTTTGCTCAGGAATGGGGGTTTTTCCTTTAAAAGAAAATGCAGTTATTTTCATGAAAAACCTTCAGAACATCACATTTCAAACAAATAATTTCAGTATTATATTTTCAAAAAAATGTTTGATCACCTAAAACTGAAAAATAAAAATGGGGATTTGCATTTAAAGGGATTTGTCATGAGTGCTTTCTCGGAAAGAAAAGGATGTCAAATGTGTTACTTCGCTTAGGAAAACAGAGATAGCTATACTTCGATCTGGTTAGAGTAGAAGACAACGACCAAGGAATAGAAAAAGAAGAGCACAGACATATTTCGTTATTCTATAACAGAAAAAGCAATTCTACTAAACAACGTTGTCACTTCGTGCATGCATGACAAATCCCAAACCCCAATTTTGAAACCTGTTGAATACTTTATGAAGGTAATTTGGGAAAATGATGAATCAAACCCATAATAATTATGCAGTTGCAGTAATAACCCAAATTCAGGAAAAACCCCCATTTGACCATACACGCAAAAGAAGAATTCTTTCCATCTAGAAATACTAGCAGTAGCTCGAAAAACCAATGACCCCTCAAATTCGTCGATTTGAAGCTATGAATTGACTCGCCCTGTCCAGCCTCTACGAACTTTTTGTGCCCGTCTGGAAATAACCTCCTTGATTGAACCTCTTACATTTTTTCCCCGGTATTACCCCGGTTGGTGCTTACGAAGCATAAAACGCTAGAAAAAGCAATTTTGTGGCCGATTTCTCCGGTGCCGTGGATCAGGCGCGAGAACAAAGCAGGATCTCCTCTTTTTTGGGCGATTGCCATCGCCATGGAGGGACGTGACAAGTCAGACGTTTGTTTTTTGGATACAATCTCTCCACACTCCACGCCAATTATGAACGGATCTGTGGAATATCAGGGGCGTACCCGAGATCTACATAAACAACATACATATTGCTTTTCTTCTAATTTATAGCAACATGCCCATGATGTTACGTATTCTGTTCCGAGTGTTATAGCAACGTTTGTTATGAATTTTGTCATAGCAATATTGCTATCATGGACTTCCATAATCGGTGCTTTTAGAGCTGACAACACTGTATTTTGTGACTTTAGAGCTACAAGGAAGAAGAAAATAACCCTACTTCGTGAGTTTTTTTTATGATTTGGCATAGATAACCTCTATCTACGGCTTTCATGTCAACATCCACATAAAATGTTAGGAAACAAAAAGAGTCATATTGACCAATAACCCAATTTCCTGAATACCAATAGAATATTGGTTACTAGAAATCAAATGCAGAAATTTTATTCAGGCGTTAATATTTCGAAATTTGATAAACTTTTTCGTTGGCACCTCAAAGGGATTTCTGTTGTTGAGATGATTAGAATAATCATCTCAGCTGTTGTCTACTATGCCTATATTTCAGTCCAAGAATTTTTCTAGAAACTAAATATTTTAGAAAACCTTGAACACATTTCCATTTTATATATTTTATTCATGTGAACATCGACTTATTCAAAAATGTTACGAAATAGAAAAACCAATCAAAGTCAAATTGACCAATTTTCTGGATACCAATAGAATATTGGTTTCAAGAAATCAAATAAAAGCAATACTATGCAGGCGTTAATGATTCGAAATTCGATGAACTTTTCTGTTGGCAATTCAAAGGGATGGCTTTTGTTGAGATTATTCGAATAATCATCTCAGCTGTTGCTTACTATGCCGGTATTTTAGTCTAACAATTTCCCTTAAAATTGAATATTCTAGAGAACCTTGAACAAATTTCTATTAGCACATACTCCCCTATCTTTAAAATTTTCGAATTCTTGGAAGAAATAATACTGAAACAAAAGGATCTCTGTAGGATTCCCTTTCTAACCTATCTTGTTAGCAAGCTTTGCAAGTACTATTTTGAGGTTGCTAAGATAGCAATATTGATAGCAAGATTCTTGTTAAAGTGAAAAATTTTATTGCTCCAAATCGTTGATCAGAATACCAATAATTCCAATCTTGTTATGATAGCAATATCTTTTCCCTAGCAATATTGCTATTTGCAAACAGAATCGACCTGAATATGGTAATACTTGCGGGTAGAGAATGTTGTGGCATGCCTCGGTGTTAGAGATTTTCGACTTAAAAAAAAAATAATACCCTTTGCAACTCATTTTGGTTGGAAGTCCTCGTAAACACAATAACATCTGATAGTTACAACTTAGAAACTAGATAGATGTTTGTGGAGTAGGTTTGTACCTTAATTATTCGAATTCTCGAAGGGTAAAATGAACTCGATGATTCAGTAGATATGCACATTCAAAATTGATTTTCCCAATATTTCCAAAAATACGGATAAGATCGAATTGAAATCCAGCACTTGATTGAAAAATGACAGCTTAAAAGTTTATACCGAATTTCGTCAAGATCATATGATCAAAAGATCCCACAATATTAAATATCAAATTGTTCTAGTGAAACGGTCAACACGAAGTTTTGCACAAAATTGTTCATCAGTATTTTCGAACTACTAATCAAGTTGCATCATGAATGTGCCAGTATTTTTTGAGTTATTCTGGAAAAAACAACAAACCTAGCAAAACCACGAAATTTGACATATTTTTTTCGATATCTCCAAAAATTATGGTCGTATCGAATTTAAATTTGACACGCTACAGTAAAATATCAAGCTCAAAGTCCGAGCAAAATACTTTAAAATATGATGGATAGTTCCCAGATTTTTTTTTCAAAATTTACTTATACTTAGTACGATTTTGCGTTGTTGAATTTCAAGTAACTGCCAAACACAAATCCAATCGCCCAGGTAGTTCATGAAATATCAGCGAAATAACCCCAAAGTTTCAAATGATTAACTCCTAAACTATTTGCCGATTATGCCCATTAACGAATTTAACCGCATTGCATTTCTAAATGCATCCCTGATAGTTTGAAAACGCAAAAATTCCAAAAAATCAGTGAGAAGCATCTATGTATATTTTTAGTCTATTCACACCTTACACTTCCCTGAAACATCCATTTGAAGACATTTTCAGCTCGTGTTAGGAAATTTACTCGGAATAATCTCATTTTCCTCATACCTGGAGAAAAATACATGAGCAATTTACTCTGGTCAGTAAAATAGTAGTTTTTATATACCTGAGCAATTTTAGCGCAATATTGAGGATGTTTTCTGAGGAAGTTAATTTCTGATGAAACTTATAACAAGAATAAAAAATTCCAAGGAAATTGGCACAACTTGGCGCGTTGGCATTTGTCAACCAACTACCAAGCTCAAATCTGTGAATAAAGCCAAAAAAGGGAATGAGAATAACTCGGACACTGTTGGGCCGATTATTTCAGTAAAGCAAACACACAAGCTCTAGAATGGCAAAGTTTAGGTTCGGGGAATTTTCAAAGACCTCCAGCCAAGTACAGTCCTTCAAATAATTTGTAGAAGTTTTGGAACACCCACCCAGATAATGAGATATTTTGTAAGACAATACATACTTTCGCTTTTATGAATATAGAATAGCTCTGAATTCTGGGCTTAATTTTTTTCATCGAATTTTGTGAGGGTGTGGTTCGAAATATAATTGCTCAATTAAGTGCAAACTGATATAATTTAGCACGTTTTTCATTGAATTTCGTAAAATATAGAGATAGATATGCTGGGTTAGGCGAGAAACTGTCTGTTCAATGTTTGTAATGATCCTTCGCATTGCAGATATACTCCATTCACTTTTATAATGTAGCCCGGTTGGCCATGATTTAGTTTTATCAAGTTTTTTCCCTTAAAACTGACGCAGGTTGGCACTCATGAAATATCGGCAATGTCAAAAGACGTTGCCAAATTTCAATTTCTACTATTATCAATATCAATCGATTCTAGATTCCTAAATCTCAGCATAATAACGCTTGCAAAATAATCAAAATGCCGAAGGTAGTTTTGAAGAAGCAGAGGCAAAGTATCAGGAAGTGCTATGTAGAATTGAAATCGGCTTTTTCTGATAGTAACCCTGATAATTCGGAATCAATAATTCAACACAAGCTATGCAACATTTTCGACGTATGTAAGTGAAAACCAAGGAATTATATTTTATATGAATAGATATTTATTTTTTAGCTGCACATCAACACAATAAGGAAGATTTTAAGTGAAAGAGACGACAAAGAATATCCTTCTATTGGTGCACCCAAAAAGACTGAACTGAAGACTTTATTTTGAAAAACCCGATTCTTGATTTCCTTACAAGAAAATAGCATAACTAAATCTTTCAACCATGTTTATATAGTGAAATATTTCCAGTATTAACAGAGACAAAAGTTTCTTCAACATTCGCCAGGTCTTTGGAATTATCGAATTCAAATAATATTTTCTCAAATTCATTACTTTATCAATGTAGATTGACATTTGAAAAATAAGTAATTACATACGACCTCTATGTAGAGAGGACAACGTTGCATAGTTATCTGACAGGAAAATGACCATAACCTAACATTTTCAAAATATACACGGTGAAATCTGTCAGGATGTCATGGCCAACCGGGCTACATTATAAAAGTGAATGGAGTATAGGTAATAATCATGATAATAATAGGTTACCTCCAACTTTTATTGTTCAATTTCAAAATAAAGCGATCTTGAAATTTGATTGTATACATTCTAATATTTAAAATCTGATTCCATCGCATTTTCTATTTTTCCATGAGTTTTGAGAAATGATACATTATAATGGAATCTTTTCAATGTATGATTCTAAAAAAATGAATAAAACCTATGAAATTGACACACTATAGGGTTCGAAATGTAGTAGTTCACTGAAACTGAACTTAAAATGAAATTATTTCAAATAATTATACTCCTTTCCAAAATTTTCACATCTGAGTAGATATAAACTCGGATATAAGTGAGTTCAACATCAATCTCTAGTCACAAAAGATTCTATTCAATCGAAGAGTCAAAAAACTTCGTTTCATCTCTCCATCGTCCTCTTATCTAAAATATTTTAAAACCAGTTTTTATCAAATTATTTAACAAGCTGTTCTTTTCCCACTAATATACATATCGTCGATACATTTTCCATGTACGCGCCAAACGTGACGATGGGTATAATTCGGAGATGTCAACGATAGGTTAAGAAAGAAACTGACGGAGTCGTTGATCGCTTGAGGTCATTAAATCAGGCTGATTATTCACAGTCCAATAGGCGTCAATATAACTTTGTTTCTGTTATAATGTCTTTTTCGGTGCTTTTAAATTTGTTACCTGTTGGTAAGATTTTGCGCCCATCGGCAACAATACTTTGAGAACCTCCATGCACAACCTTTTTCAGTGTTTCGTGGGTTTGTAAGTTTCTATTCGATATTTATTGTTTGCAGAAACGTTTTATTTGTAAGGAACCATTCCTCTCAGTGGTCTCAAACGACTAGGTTGGACTCACAGATGACGAATCCGGTGTCGAAATCAATTCGGTCCGTTCGGCCGGTCGTGGACACGACAACTGTCGAACGGAGCAAGCTAACGAATTGAAACTTTTAGGGTAGTTTATGCATTGAAATGCCGCGGTCAAGTTGGTTAATGGGCCATATCGATTAAATGGTTTCGGAGTTACAGCCATTTGAAATTGTGAGGTTATTTCCCTGAGATTTCAGGAACTACTAGAGTGGTTGGATTGAGACTTGGCAGTTATTGGAGCATAACGACGGGCATTTTTGAAGAATTTTTTTGGGATCGTATGGGCACTTAATCGAAAAAAAAATTTTCAAAATTTTTATCGAAAAAAATTTTTTTTTCAGGATTTATTTATCATTTTTGACAACAATTCTGCTCATACCTTGGGCTTCATATTCCACAGCAGTGTACCAAATTTCAATTAGATACGGCAATTAGTTTTGGAGATATTTAAAAATTCATGGTTTTCTTCTCGATATCGTTTTTTTTCGGTATTACTCAAAGAATACTGATTCAATTTATGATGATGAAACATTTGTTTTCCCAATATTTTCAAAAATTCAGATCAGATCGAATTAAAATCCAGTATTTCATCGAAAAATGTCAGTTCAAAACATCATACAGAATTTAATGAGGATAATCTAACAAGATCACAGAATATCGATTACTGAAAAAATTTTGAAATTTTTTTTTTTAAATTGTTCTAATGACACGATCATCACGAAATTCTGCACAAAGTTCTCCATCTTCAAATTAGCTGCGAAGTATTTCTTGAGTTATGACGAAAAAACAACGATATCGAGAAGAAACCACGAAATTTTACATATTTTTTCCCAATAGCTCCGAAACTAATTGCCGCATCGAATTGAAATTTGGTACACTGTTGTGGAATATTAGGAGGCTCAAGTTATGAGCAGAATTGTACTCGAATATCATCAATAGTTTCTGAAAAATAAATTTTACGAAAAAAATTTGGTCTTTTTTTTTAATTTAATGACCATGCGATCCTGACAAAATTTTGTTTGAAGTTGCGAGCCGTTATGTTCCAACTAATGTTCAGTGGTTCCTGAAATATCAAGTAAATAACCTCAAAATTTCTAATGGCTGTAACTCCGAAACCATTCGCCCGATTTGGCCCATCAACGAACTTCACCTAGGCAAAATTATTGATGTTTTGGTGAAAATTTCTATCGTAACTATATTGTAGGTATATATGTATCATCAATGAATAAATAAATGAATAAAATAAATTAAATAAAAAAGTCCGATGCACGAACATTTGGACAAAACGATAGCACACTGTTCCCCTAGAACATGCGCGCAAAAATAATTTCATTTCTGTGTTTTATGTAGGATATTTTTTCATCCTATCAAAATTCAATGATTTATTATGTTCTCTCATGTAGACAGAGCATTCAAACTTATTATAAAAAGTGATATATTAATAAAATTGGAATAGATTGTCTAAATTTTACAGAGTGAACACACAAAGTTCTCGACGCATAACCCAGGTTCTTCAAAAATTTATTAGTTGATTCAAAAAATCGTAAATACTTTGAAAATTTACTTCCAAATAAACACGGCTTACTAACAAACAGTTAAAAATCCAAAACTTCAACCTTCGACATGGAGCCAATCCATTATTTCCACTTGTTAAATGACTTTGTTCAAATAAAACACCACCTAATATCCTACCATACTTTTCACCTGACCTATACCTGTTCATATTGTCCCTTGTCCTACGCCCCTGACGCGGATGAGCCTCTCAGCATCCCCGTGGCCGAAACCGACCTGCTAATAACCAGAATAAAGTGCTACTACCATCTCCGAAAACATTCCATCGAGAGCCGAGGGGATCTAGAGTGCCGAGTGTCCTGGGCCGACTGCGACGGACCTCTCCAAATATGTTTGTAATGGTTCCTCAATTTACCGGATTCTTTGAAGGTGCCGAGACAGATAATACTTTGATCACGTGACTTTTTCACACTTGCCCACGACCCGGGTCGTCGTAGTAGTAGGCTGGGACTCCGGACTCGGCGGGTTTATTGCCGGTATTCTAGCAGTTTGATTGATTTTTATGACGGTTACGATTTTCGTGTATTGGTACGATTGATATCGTGATAATTATGAGCTTTGTTGGTTAGTTCAGGCGTGAAGATGCTCAGGTATCCTACATTATACAGTGTAACGGTGACTGGACGTTTTTTTTAAGTTGAAATCGGCGTAGACTAGCAACTTCACATACCACAGGAAATAGTCTAGTATTGAATCGCACAAGCTTGTCGGCCAATTCCCAAGCCCGGAACGTGAAATCGTGCAGTTATCAACGTTTCCTTCAGTAAATAAATTGTGGCACGAACTGTGTGACATGTTGCGCCGTTTTGTTGAAATCACAGCTGCTGCACCTCACGGTTGTTCAATTGAGGAACGAAAAAGTCAGTAATCATGGCTCCAAAGCAATCATCATTGACTGTAAATGTTCTGGCTAGCATCGTCTTCAAAGAAGTACAGACCAATGATTCCACCAGCTCATAAAGCACACCAAACGACGTCTCTGTGGATGCGTATTATCAGTTAGAGTAAACGTGGTGCGAAAACGGCCCATAGTTAGTCGAACTAATTACTCTGATGGACGATTATGTTGACCGTAAAATGGATGTAGAGCACGATACGTATTTCAAACAGAACCATTATTTTCAAAATACTTTGTACTGGGTAGTACATTTCTGAAAACAGAAATACGTTTTGAGCTATTTCGCTTTTATGAATGTTGAATAGCTCTGAATTGTACGCTTTATTTTTCTCATTGATTTTTGTGAGGATGTGATTCTAAATATGACAGTTCAATTCAGTGAGAATTGATATAATTTGTTTCTTATCTGATTGAATTTTGTGAAATGATTTTCGGAGATAGATATGCTGGGCTAGGCGAGAAACTGTCTTTTTGATGTTTATATTGGTCCTTTGCGTTACAGTTGGGAATTTGAGCACGAATTCTTTCTCGGGTATTCTAACCCAACTATTCAAGACCTTTTCCGTCTTAAAATTTTAAAATAAGAGACATTTAGGCCAAACAATAGCGTGCTATCCTCAGAACAAGAATATTAAAATGTGCGAAATGGCGAATGCGTCAAAAGAATTCGAAGAGATTGGTTCGTAACCAATCCTTGTGAACTTTTCTTGATTTTCCATAAATTTAGCATTTTTATTCCAGGAACACCTTTTATTCTTTCATGGATGAATTGGGGTTTAATTTTATAAATCTCACTGCAAATGATTACTTAGATGTGAAAAGAACGCCTATAAGCTTGACTGGCGTCTAAAGATTCAAATTTGGTCTGTATCATTCCTGAATTCAAATTAATTCAAATTGCTGATTCGAAATGTGGGGATTCTTTGATGGTATAAGCAACAATGTAAATTCATTTAATGGTTATCAAACTAATAACCTGATAATTAATTCAATTCCTACTATTGAATATTTTGGACAGGTTTTCTATTTCTATTTTCATTATCCAAATCCAATCAGACTATATTTTTTGCAGATCGATATAAGCGATTGTATAGAAAACCGAATTTTTCATTATGAATCCCCAAAGAAACTATCACTAATGCATAACATTTTCAGAAAGCTTATGCCTCTCTTACTGACATACTACTTCATTACAATTAACTGAACAAACTCTTAATAGTGTCTTCATGATTGAAAGAAATCCGATTTTCTCTCCAAACATACAGTTACAATAGGAAAATAAACGATTCTTCTTCTTCTTCCACTTTTGAATATGACTTTGTCCTGTGTTTTCTGCCTTCTGCCTGTTATTGGATTGTTTCCTGGGATATCGAGTTCCAAGTTTCTTTACAACGCTTTGGGGGCGCCCCAATGGTCTGCGTGTGCTAGGTTTTTGTGTTTCCGCCCATTTGGCCATTCTTTCATTCGGCTTCCTTTCCACGTGGTCTCTCCAGAACCTCCTGCGTGCTTTCACGATTCAATCTCATTTATATTGAACAATTTCTTCTGTATTTCGTGTAACTAGTACACCTATTTCTTGATTTTTTCAATTTTGCATTTCTATCCTGAGACGATATTACTTCTTCTTATCCTTCCAGGATGTTCAAACCTCCCCGATGATGGTCTACCTGTTCACGATCATGCTGTGGCTCAGCCTGCTGCTCGTTTGGGCATCGGCAGGAGCCGAGCACATCAGGAACCTCGAAATCTCCGAAGGAGCACCCGCAGGCACCAGGATAGGATTCATAGGAGACGGTGCTTCAGACTCAGGACCACCTTACCTCATAGTTCCCGTTGGAAGTGCCGTAGAAACCGACCTTAACATCGACCAAAACACCGGGGAAATCAGAACAAAAGTACAATTAGATAGAGAGAAACGCAACAGCTACTCCCTGGTGGCCATTCCCATAAGTGGTGACAACGTCAAGGTCATCGTAAAGGTCCTAGATGAGAACGACAACTCTCCCACATTTCCTACCAAGGTTATGAATATTGAATTTTCGGAAAACACACCTAAGGATGTCAAAAGAACCTTGAATCCAGCAAAGGATCTAGATTTGGATCTCTACAACACTCAGAGGTATAATATAGTATCAGGAAATGTCAACAATGCTTTCAGATTGTCTTCACACCGTGAAAGAGATGGGGTTCTTTACCTTGATCTTCAAATCAATGGCTATTTGGATAGAGAAACTGTTCCAACTTACAGTTTGGTCATTGAGGCTCTTGATGGAGGTACTCCACCATTACGAGGAGAAATGACAGTTAACATAACGATACAAGATGTCAATGACAACCAGCCAGTCTTCAACCAAACCAGATACTTTGCTACAGTACCAGAAAACTCAACCATTGGTACCAGTGTGTTGAAAGTGTTTGCCAGTGACAGTGATTCGGGCGAAAACGGGCAGATAGAATATTCCATCAACAGAAGACAAAGCGATCGCGATAACATGTTCAAAATCGACCCTTTCAGTGGACTAGTAACAGTCAACAAGCCCTTGGACTTCGAGACGAAAGAGCTACACGAATTGGTGATCGTAGCTCGGGACCACGGCTTGCAGCCTTTAGAGACCACGACTTTCGTGTCCATAAGAGTCACAGACGTCAATGACAACCAGCCTTTGATCAACGTTATCTTCTTGAGTGACGACGCAACTCCAAAGATAAGCGAATCAGCGAAAGAAGGTGATTTCGTCGCTAGGATATCAGTGAACGATCCTGATTCCAAGACGGAATACGCAAATGTCAATGTCACCTTGACAGGCGGTAACGGTAGGTTCGGCTTGACGACCAGAGATAACATCATCTATCTGATGATTGTGTCGATGCCTCTGGACAGGGAGTTGCAGCCAAATTACACCCTGAAGGTCGTTGCTACTGACCAGGGGAATCCCCCGTTACACGCCACCAAAACATTCAACCTGCAGGTGACGGACATCAACGATAATCCTCCGAAATTCGAACAGGAAGTGTACCACGCCAACGTGATGGAGGTGTCAGATCCGGGAACCAGTGTTATCCAGGTGTTCGCGATCGATAAGGATGAAGGAAACAACAGTGCGGTGTTTTATTCCTTGAAGGATTCCCCGGATACGCATTCTTCCTGGTTCCAGATTGATTCGCGTAGTGGTCTGATAACGACAAGAGTGAATGTTGATTGTGAAACGGATCCCGTGCCTCAACTGACGGTTATGGCGACCGACAACGGTTTTCCACCGTTGTCGTCTACCGCCAAAGTGCTAGTGACGATCCACGATGTGAACGACAATGAGCCTATTTTCGATCAGAGCTTCTACAACGTTTCTGTGGCTGAGAATGAGGCAGTTGGACGCTGTATTTTTAAGGTAAGGTTTCAAAATTTGCTTTTATCTAGGGTTGTACTCTATCTTCGATTTTTGTTGAGACCAAGCATTATTTTAAATGCAAGTCTATGTTATTGCTGCAAAATGATAACCAGTTTGAGGTGATACTTTTATTTTGGCTCCTTCAGTACAATTAGTGATGGGAGTCTCAGTTCTTCAGATAGAATTGATTCAGAAGAGCGAAAGCAAAAAAAATCATTGAATTCATCAAAAATAGTAATAGATATAGACGAACAGACATCGATTCCTGTGAATTATGTGCCTTTGTTGGGTTTTCAAGATGGGTTAATCTTCTGAATGTTGTACGTGATTGAGTAGGCTTTCTGAAAGTGTATCAAATATAATTTTATAGTCATTGGCTTACACAAGGGTTTTTTTCACAGTGCTCTGGTGTCTATCGGTGTTAATTTTGATGTTAAACAAGTTCTCCAACTGGAGAAGTTGCTCAGCAAGTAGTGCTTCCAAATAACCATGAGCAGAATTCAATTTGAAGAATTTTTCGATGAGATTTCAAAAGGTTGTCAGAAATTGTGATCATTTCGCTGAAAGGTTTAATGTTGTAGTCTTTAATAGTCACGGTTTGAAAATCATGTGGTCCAAATGATGGTTTAGCTGGATTTTTTCGGAAGAAGTGGGGCAAATTGGAAAGATTTATTTCTCAACTGCAATCGTCATGTTGAGCAAGGTTTTTGAAAGATACTTAAGGACCTGGGCCTTGAGGTTACCTCACAGATGAGAATCACAACTCCTAAAAGCTAGAGAGCGAGGGAGCCACTGGAACTGCTCGTTCAAAAAACACGTTGCTAATGAACATATCTTTCGAAATAAGATGTAGATTACTGGCTGAATGCTGTGGGGTCACCTTAATCTGGCCAAGGAACTAAATTGTTCGATGTTTGGAGCAACTAGTCCACCAGAAGGTTCAGAACGTTGATATTCGTGAGACAACACACCAGAGTATGACTTTGCTCTGTGTCGAGGATTGTCAATAGCTCAGGGCTGTCAATTTTGGTCATTAATACAATAAAATGATACCTGAGAGACTGTCGAAAGAACTCAGGTCGAGGAATTTTTGATTGATTGTTTGGGTACAGTCAAGATGACGCCTCAGTCTACCACGGACAACTCTTGGACATCCATGACCTTGCGCAGGCGCATCTTCAAGTCAGTGTACAAAATCCACCTCACTGTACCTGAATTAGTGACAGCTTCATGCAGAACGAGATAGATTCCTTCTAGTGATGTTTTCAGGGATTCTAGGGGGTCATTGCAGCACTTGTTATTCGATAATCACATACTTCAAGATGAAGATCAACAGAAACGTGTGTGGATTACCCTCTGTTTGGAAGTTACAGATATTTCTCAACGACAACTGAACAACTCTGCTCTCCCGACCCCTGCATTGTGAAGAGTGAAATCTTCACTATCCACCCATCCAAATGAAGTCAATCTCACACTATCTGAAAAGCCTGTTTGTCACTTAGATTTTTAAAATTTCCGAGCTAGCCTCGGTGCATACTGTAGGTGTAAAGCATACATCCTTCGTATAGACCAGTTGTCTGCCAAGTAGCTACACCATCATCACGCTCAATTCAAGTGGTATCATTTGATAACGAGGTACGATCTCACACAGCGTCAAAGTCACACCGAAGATGAGCCTTAAGAGGTTTCTTTCGTCTCGCAGCGAAATTCAAAGTAAACAAGAGGAATGAAAACCCCTCCCGGTCATATTCTGTATCATGACGCAGAGATCTGTAATTATTTCCTCATTAATGCCACAGACCTCGGAACATATTTCCCTACTTAGACTTTAATGAAATATCGCGAGCATCCTATGAATGTCAGGATGCTGAAAAATATCTATTTGATGGTCGTGAATTCCAGCGTCCGAGCTTTTGAGAGTAGTGGGGCAAATTATATGCCTGGATGTTCGAGCGGGCCGGCGTGCCGCTAGAATATCGGAGCTGAACTGCCTCGTTTTTATTTAATTAGTTGAAAAAGTCAATTCGTCAAACAGTTAATTTCTATGCGTTTTTTTTCTTACGGTCGTTAGGCGCACGAAGCTGGACACGAAATATGTGTAGATTGTTGCTGGGCGATTGAAGAGAAAGGCGAAGTTGTTTTTCAGCTACTATGGTGTGGAAAAATCTGGATGCGAGTTTTTGTCAATATCAGTTTGGATTCATTGATATTTTCCAGCAATTCTTGAATGGAAAAAAACAGGCTATTAGAATGTCCAAAAAATCTTTTTTTAATAGCATTAACATTGTTTTGTTATGTCGAAAGAGATGAATTTCAGTGTGGAGTTTTCTATAACTACTGCACATATTTTTCAGTAATAACTGTAATTACTGTTTACGGTCAGCCTGAAAGACTACCGTTGACACAATAATGTAATGTTATTTTCCCAATATTTCCAAGAACACAGATAGGATTGAATTGAAATTCAGTAGTTAATCTGAAAATGACAGTTCGAATGTTCATGCAGAAATTCATGAAAACGTTATGATCAGAAGATCACAGACTATTGAATATTTGAAATAAAAAAGTATATTTTTTTCAAATTGTTCTAATGATACGATCATCACGAAATTTTACACAGAGTTGTCGATTAGCATTTCCAAACTAGCTGCCAAATTTCATCATGACTGAAATATTAATTTTTTGAGTTTTCCGAGAAAAATGTTTTTTCGAAAAACCACGAATTTGACATATTTTTCCACAATATCTTCAAAAATTTTGATCGTATCGAACTGAAATTTGGTAAGTTGCTTGTGAATTTGAAACCTAAGGTAAAACCAGAATTCTTACCAAATGTAATGAACAGTTCTCGAAAAGAAAATTTTGTCGAAAAAAATTTTGGAAAAATCTTTTCAAAATTTACTAACAGCGATCTCAACAAAATTCTGCAAAAAGTTGCAAGTCCCTATGCTCTATCTAACTGCCAAGTTTCAATTCAAGCGCTCCAGTAGTTTTTGAAATATCAGAGAAATAACGTCGAAACTTCAAATAGCTGTAACTCCGAAATCGTACGACCTATTTTGCCCATTAAGGAACTCAACCTTCGCATTTTGAAATGCAATCAACTCTGAAATTTTCAAGGCGATACATTTCTCCGTACGCCTGTAATTGTGCGTACCGACCACCGCCTGGCCAGACTGCCGGACAGGATAGATTTTGACAGCGACTTCGTCATCAGTGAGTCCAACCTAGTCGTTTGAGACCATTTTCGGCTCAAAATTAAAAAATTGCCGACATTTTGACAAAAAGGTAGCACTCTCTTCAGACATCAAGATACTCTCACTTTTTTTATTGATTGTCTTGCCTGCCAGTTCAGCATCGTTTCGAATTTTTGATTTTGAATAATTTCAAATGAAATGGGTGCAGAGATTTTGAAAAAAAGTTTTGAAGCGACGGCGAAACTTATCCCGGCCAAGTCTTCCCAACGATATCAAAAGGAATACGAGATATTCTGTGAATGGGCCAAAACTTACAATGTGGAGAAAATCCTAAATGAAAACATAACCTAGGCTTACTTCTTGGATGCGGTAACAATTTATTTCTTTTCTATGCTAAAATTGTAATGAAAATCGTGCATGTGTTAGTTAAAATACACCAGTAAAGTTACTTTACCGGCCTAGTGATGTGATGTATCATTTCTCAGACATTACGGTACGAAATGAAATATTGAAACACAGTGTTCCGGAGTAATAATAGGTTTGTTCGTTGTACCTACATGAACTACACTAACCAGACTAGCTCAACTGATACTTTTCGGTGTGTTTTGTTGTAAACTTGCACTATGTTCGTTGCGGAAATTTTGGCAGCTAGTATAGTCACAGATTATGAGTGCAGTGAGGTTTTCCTCTGTGATAGTTATGCGTGATGGTAGTGCCAGTGCGTTTTGCGTAAATTGTGATCATAGACATATGTTGTTTTCTCTGGTCTCATTCTACTACCTAGCTAGCAATAACTGGCTTGAAATTGTCTACTTTCTTTCAACGTTCATTTGCTTTAACTAAACGATCAGAATTTTTTTCCGTGACGACTTAAGACATCTTTAAGGCAAATCAAGAAAATCATACAACCTCGAAATGGTAGCGAAAACATAAGAAGCATAGAATTGTGTCATAATGGATTCACGTAAAATCATTTACAATATATTTGTATTCTGTGAACATCATAGAACATACTGAACTTCAATAACTACACCCATTTTGTTATCTGTGACTACACTCAGCTGCACTATGAATTGAAACTGAGTGGAGTTGGTGTAGTGAGTGTAGTTTATGTAGGTGCAACGAACAAACCTAATGTCTATTACAACACATGGTATAAATCCTGCCATTATGTCTGATCTCGACACCAAGATTACCCGCCATGCTCAACTTCTCCAAGCATATGTCCGATTATTACGGAATCTAATTACAAAATACTCCAAACCTTCAAACAAGTCATGATTATTCACATCGTACAGTTGTTTCCTACCGGGTCTCACGTCTTGTACCGATTTTATCTGACCGTTCTTAACAGAGGCCAGGCAAAGAAATGCTACACGTCTTTCATAAGAAATTTGGGACAGTCGAACTAAACTCGCCAATAGCCGGTGTATAAAAAAGGCGAAATGCAAATCGCCTATATTTTAATTGGTGATGATTTATCATTTTATTCATTCTTGAATCAAGATTTCGATGATGAATGTTCCTGCGTTCATTAATGGACTCGTGTCCAATTTCGAAATCGATAAATTGTTTTAATCCGGTTGGAAATATCTAGTTGGAAAGATCCTTCTTTCACGTTTGTCCCTGGCAATCAGAATATTCCGAAGAAGAATTTTTGTGCAGTCTAAGCAGTAGTTAGCTATGCGTACACCTGGATGGGCGACCATACTTTAATACGCATGACGCTTATAAAATGAAGTCAGAAATTTTAGAAGAGTACTGACGTGAGGTCAGGAGCTTTTGTACGCTTGTTCGAATTCGAACCAAAGCGGTCAACCATTCACGTATTAACCCCGCCAATCACAGCTTCAATATCTGATGAATTGATTTGGCGAACTTCTTTTCACATGATCCCCATGAAATTCTGCTTGAATCTTCAAGCTTTCATTTCTCAATCAAATACAAGATTTCAATTCGATCCGATCTGTATATATATAAATATTGGGGAAAATAAAATTTGGTATATATCTACTACGATTCATTGGGCGGATTTTACACACTCACGAATACCGAGTTTTTTCGTTGATTCTTTGAAAGTTATTGCTGTGTTTGAGGCTGAAAAACTCCCGAAAGAATCCACTTAGGTAATAAATATTTGTAAAGTAGGTTTGGAGTTCAATCAAGATGGATGAATGTTCACGAATTGTTAAACCCCTTCCAATATTTCACATGTTTAATATTTCATAAATATTCTTTGAAATACAGATTGATCGAATTGAACTTGCACTTGATTGAAAATGCAGAATTTCATCTGCTCATAAGATCACAAAATATAAAATATTCGATAACAACTGTTCTAATCGAACGATCATCAAGAAATTCTGCACAAGTTGGCGCACCAGCATTTGCCAATTGCTCATCAAGTTTCATCCTGATAGGATCAATATTTTTTGAAAAATTTTGGAAATAACCATGACACCCACTATTTGTAGTTTTTTTTATAAAAAGATATCACATCGGACTGAAATTTCAAAAATCCTTGTAAAATGGTGATCAAGATCTGTGACAAACTTCCTACAAACTGATGAAAAATTTTTATATGCCATTTTCACAACGAAGATTTTTAAATTCTAAAACAAACAATGTTTTTAGAATTTTCAACCTGTACGATACACACGGAATTCTGCATAATATAATGCGTCAGTATTTCACAAATATCTATGAAGTTTCATTTCAGTTCTTCTCTAGATATTGACCACAAAATTCATTGAAATCTGATGAATAGTTTTAGAAAAAAACCCAACGATAAACTTTAAGGATTTCGTGTTCGACATTCCTCAAAAAATTGAGATATATTTGATTCGGGAACTGTTCATCGGATTTTTATCAAATCTCACATAAACCTTGAAGTCAACATCTGAAAAGCGTGCAACAAATTACAGCTACATCTAATATTTATTTTCGGAAATATCAGGAAAACATGTCGAATTTCTATTACTTAACGGGCCAGGGCTAGAAAGCTCCTGACCTCATGATAGTGCTTCCAAAGAATTTTTTGAATTTCGGTTGTCTATGATAGCGTTGGAATTCATTTTATCATCTCATTCCCCGCTCAATGCATTTGAATGCGGCCAAACTAGGTCATTCATGACTAGAACATGATACATTTTATTGTGACTGAGCGATATATTGTTCGAAACATGTTTACTGACTATTTAAATCTCAAGTTGTTTCGATTGTGGAGATTTAAGTAGATGATATCTTAGAACATCAACATTGTAGACTAAAGAAGTGGACAAGATTGTCTTCAAATATTGAGTTCTAAACGAGTCTACTTGATTAAGTTAAAAATATAGTGATATCTTTACATAATATCTTTGGATATTATTTTTTAGGTTTTAACTGGGTTTTCACTCTCACTCAGAACTATTAAAAATTAAATAAAATTGTTTTTTTCATGAAAAACGCCCTTGCGGATTGCAGTATCAAACTATTTTTCAAGAACAGTTTCTTGCAAAACAGATTGCCTAATGAACAATACAGGAACAATACAAACGATGAACAAAGAGAACTGTGACGTTCAAATCTGACTCTTGCATCAGACAAAGCAGAAAATTTCAAGAATTATTTTCCTTTGATTTTTCATTTCGATTTGAGACTTTTGTCAAACTGACATTTTTGAGAAAACACAGCAACACAGATTTGGTTTGAAAGTTTTTTAATTCTACCTCTTTTTTTGAGTAAATTCAGCCAAATAGGGTCTACTAGGGACTCTTCAATTTTTTTTTTCAAATTATCTGAGTCCAAGATCAGTATTTTTGTATTGTCCCAATCTATCATGTGGTTCCCAGTGGTCGAACATACATGGTTCGTTATTTGGGATTTTTGTATGTCTCTATTCCTCAGGTTGTTTTGTGCTAAATCCGTTTGTAATCAGTGTTAGTAAAAGCACGTGGTGAGATTTTGACAAATAATATAGAATAGATACTACTGATGATCCTAAATCGAAAGCTACTAGATGAAACACTGTGTGTAGTATTATTTTTGTATTGAATTTTATTATGTTACCGTTTTCTCAAGTTTCTTACTTGAAATGCCAGTTGATATAATGTTTAATTTTTTCATTTTAAACGTAGTACCTTGAAGACAATAAAAATATATTGTAAGACATTACCTACAATCGAAAGATATTATGTAAAGGTGTCACAGAAAAATCTTTGTTTTTAATGATGAAATTGTCTTCAATAATGCAGTCATTTTGCTTGTGAGACTAATTGAGAATTCTCGACAATGCTGTCTGCAGATATTGGCACTTTTAGATGTATGTAGAAAATCACAGTGTCTAAAAAAAACGTGAAAAATAAGCCACAAAGTCTTTGATGGATGAAAGCTTTTTCTCAATGGTGTTTACTATAGGCTTACTGCTCGACCGTGAACACAGTCATTTCCTTAAGAAAGGACTCTTGAGTTCGTATTTGTTAGGCGGATTTTAGATTTGATCATATGATAAAAATCAGCCCAATGATTGCGTAGATCGATTAATTCGAAATTCATTTCCTAAATAGTTTCCAGAATACAGATCCAATCGACAAAAAAATCTTGTCTCTTTGTCAGTTCTGTGTGGATATTTCCCACAAAAGTAATCTTCTTTTCTATTCTATCATCTACGCTCCCTACTTCAGATGTCAGGTTTGTTCACAACTTAAAAGAAATATGTTGAGAGAGTTTGAAGAAATAATTATGAATTTGGCAACACCGCGAACGGTCGGATCAGTTCTCGTTTCGTCGTGCCTCTAGCCTCGATTCCTGAAACTGGAATCGTTAAACTCGAGGATTGCTGTAGAGCAAAGTTGTAAACTGAAAATTGTTGCCACATATTTCGCCTCATTAACTACGTCTTTTTCAATAGGAAACAAATCTCTTCTTGGTCTCAACTCTAATGGGTATGTATATACCTTGAGTACCGAAACGACGTTTGGAATATCTCTCTCATACGTTCTGCACGAGACGGCATCATAGTTTATCGTTGGTTCAAATCCGGCTCGGAGGACCAAAAAAAAAATATTCAAAATTTTCCTACGATACGATAAGATTTACTGAATAATTATCAGATTTAATAATGGTTTCTCGTGATTTCCGCAAAGAAATAGAGAAACTCATATTTCTCCACTGGTCAATTTGACAACAGCGCTTCAAGCAGACTGACATGAAGTGCCAGATGTGTATGAAATCAGGGTTAACCGGTACTCTGCTGCTCTTCTTCTCATTTGAGTTGGGTCTATTAATGTCCTTATAACGGCTGTCAGTGTAACCACAAGCACCTGAAATATGTCACATATCTTGTCGGTCGGCGGTAAGGTAACCCACCGTGTCATATTCCTTGTCCAATTAAGGCAAGTTCTGCGTGGTTTTCATCAGTTGGTTTTTTTTTTGGCTGCTTTCACTTTCTGTTCATTTTTGATGTGTGAGAGATTTGTCGAAGAACGAACATGGCGGATTATATTTGATATGTCTTGTGTAGGAATACATATAGGAGAACATACAGGAGAAACATCACGACCGTTAGATATCAGAAAACGGGAACACAAAAACCACTCGAAGAATAGAGATATACAAAAATCTCAAATAGTTTATTTTCGACTATTGAAATAAACAGGATAGATTCTCGGATAGATCAGAATGATACAAAGGTACAAAGCTCTCCTATATTCTTCTGAATGGGTAAAATAATTTAGCCCATCGTTATAAAACCGGACAATATTTAGCTGAATTTACTAAAAAAAGAAGAATAATTCAAAATTAAAGATTTTTTATTTATTGTCTGATGAAGGAGTCATATGTACACTCTGAGACGGTACAGTTGTTAAATTGTTAAATCCTCTCCGAAATTGTTCACTAGGCGACATTTTTCAAAGGAACTGCCATTGGCGAATAGTTGATAAGAAACCTAGAACAGCATTGCCGTGAGGGCAGCATGTTCATTGGGGATGACCGCTTCGGCAACGAATTTTAACATGCGCGCGAAATCTGCTGTCTTCACGGCAGTGTTTTTCTAGGTTTTTCCGATGTAGTACTGGGTTTCAACTCGATCTAACCTGTAATTTTGGAAATATTGAGGAAATTAAATTTTGAATGGATATCTACGGAATCATTGGCCGGTTTTTACCCATTCACGAATTTGACCTTCGCAATGAAGCTCCAAACCTACTCTACAAATATTGAGTTTTTTAGTTGTTCCCACCGGAAGTTGTTGTGTTTAAACACAATAACTCCCGAAAGAAACAACTAAGAAACTAGGTATTTGTAGAGAAGGTTTAGACCTTAATAACAAAGACCGAATTCGTGAATGGGTAAAATCCACCCAATGATTCCGCAGATATACCCATTCAAAATTACATTTTCACAATATTTCCAAAAATACAAATTAGAACGAATTGAAATCCAGTAATTTTTCGAAGGTTTATATAGAATTAAATGAGAAAAATATGATGAGAAAATCACAAAAAATGGAATAGTCAAAAAAAAATGTGAATTTTTTTTTTCAAAATGTTCTGATGATACGATTATCACGAAATTCTGCACAAAGTTGTACTTCAGTATCTTCAAACCAGCTGCGAAGTTTCATCATGACTGAGTCAGTATTCGTTGAGTTATACCGAAAAAATAACGATATCGAGTAGAAAATCTCAAAATTTCACATTCCCAATATCTCCTAAACTAATAGCATTATAAAACTCAACGCAATATCTTCAAAACGAATAGCCGTATCGAATTGAAATTTGGTGCACTGCTGTGGAATATGAAGCTCAAGGTATAAGCGAAACGGTTTTCGAATATGATCAATAATTTCTGATGAAAAATTTTTTTCCAAAAAACTTTTGAAATTTTTTTCTTTGAATTCTATGGTTGGAATATCAGGCAAATAACCTCAAAATTTCAAGTGGCTATAACTCCGAAACCATTCGGCCGATTTGTCTCATAAACAAACTCAACAGCCGCAATTCAATGCGCGACCTAATCTGAAAGCTGGACGGCTGACCGGCCGGACAGAATGGATTTTGACACCAAATTCGTCATCAGTGAGTCCAACCTAGTCGATTGAGACCATTTTGGGCTCAATCATCCAAAATTACAGACATTTGGACAAAATGATAGCACGTTGTTCCCCTAAATCATGCGCGCAAAAATTGAAAATATTGCGAAAAATCCTTTCATCGACTTCACGTCAGTGCTCTCTGAAAAATTTCTTCATTAAAAGGATGCACGAACCACCACTGGTCCCTACTCTAATCATTAGCAAAAGCTTTCATTTCAGCAAGACTTATCTCTCCCATCTCGCCGAATGCTGAAAAAATCTTTTCACAATTATCAACGGAAATCAGTTAGCCTTATTAGTAATTTAACAGTTAATTAGTAACGAGAATTTATACGTTATTTTTTTCAAATCCAGGTATAGCAGGCACTTTTCCTCTTTTATTTATCCGAGTGCTCAATTCTTCTGCTCCACCGCTGTTCATTCACCAACTAATCGGACTCTGAAATCTGCTTAGCCGTTGGATTTGTACATTCTGGCTTTTACGCATTCAGAAAGTGAATGCAACTCGAATCTGATATTGAAGAGGTGTAGTTTTATCTGTTGTATCGCCAGCGATCAAGAGAAAGTTCCCACCGACCTTTTCTTTAGCAAAATGGTTTTCTCGTATCTTTCAATCAACCAAGCCCTGATGATATTTCTTCAGCTGTTAATCTTCAATTGTTTCATTTGGTGATGAGATCAATTGGAGTAGTTCAAGGAAGTTTCCTTTTTTTTAAACACTATTGAAAGTTGAGCGAGAAATCTACTAATCGATAAAATGATCACGAAATCAGTCGCTCAGATGAGAAGTCATAGATATATTTCACTTAAAATGTATAATCAATTCTAGAAAAAAAAAAATATCTGAAGCTTCTTGTACTTCGGCTTGAAGTTATCCCAAGGAAATCAGCCAATCGATATACATTTCCAAAATTATCATCGTTTCTGAAAGTTGTGCAGAACATAGAAAAATGTCTACAGAAAAAAAGGCGTCAAAAGGGAACACAGAGCACAAGCCTGTGTGGGTCCAAAACGCGGTCCTAGAATTGTCGTCTGAATTTAAGATCGCAGCGCCACTATGGCCAGTTTCAGAACCTTAGATGCAGACATAGATTTTGTTCTGATAGTCGATTTTGTACTGTTTGTTAGTGTTTGGTTTGATAATTTTTGATTTCACGATTTATTCAAAGACTTTTTAGACTTTTATAGTTGACGAGAGTATTACTGGGAGTACATATTCCATCATTCTTCAATCTAATTGAGTGTAGCAACTCTAAAATTACGGGGATATCTCCAAGGTTAGGCAGTGTTTTAATATTATTTATTTTCAGATCCAAATGGCAAGATTGACTTTGGTGAATTTTTTAGGCTGTCTTGAAAGTTGAAAAACAGATAGTATTGTAGAACATACTTTTTGGAATAATAGACATATACTTATAACTTTACTATTTTTATAGCGAAGGACTAAATACTCAATATATTGTGAATAAAATGAACACATTGACATAAAACTAATGCTACTTGTATCGTAAGTCTTATTCATTATGGATTGACAAATAAATTTTCCAACACTCATATGATTGGTCTAGAAAAAGCTGTAATAAATAAGCCTTGTACAACTTTGCTTTCAACGACAGAAGCACTTTGAGCGAACTGTTTTCATCACCAGATATTTCCTTGTTGAGACTCTTTTTTTTTTCAATAGTCAGTTCTATCACTAAAACATTTACGTTGTTCCTTAATGATCAGTTCAACAGGCAGATTCCTGAAAGGCAGAGCATTCCTCTTAAGTAAATTTCTCTGCTTAGATTAGGGGCCTGGAAAAAATTGTCTTCATGAATGTGATCTGATATTTCAGGAGCAATTCGTGCTTACCTCTATAAAAATGATCATCATCGGTAAAAGGCAGGTAACAGACTCTCATAAAGCTTGTTTGTTGGTTTTTATCGATTCTTCAACACTTTCAGGCCCGACTTGTTTCTTTTACCCTAACTCGAAATTTTTCACCGGGCTGTGGAAATCTATGGGAAGGGACATTTGAGTTTGCTTTTCCTCAGAAGAAGCACTTGTAAAATCACACAAACGCCTAGAAAAATGCATTTACTTTCTCATTTTATTAACATTCCTTTCAACTTGTCAATAATAATGTCTGTACCTCGGGTTACTCGGATAGCCACCGGAGGGAGTAGCGCTTTTCTTCATTCGCCAATTGTCAAATATTGTCCTTCTTAGCTCTGTAAACGATGATGGCGCTAAAGTCATTTCTTACAAATATATAATGGAAGTTTAAAAAATGTGGGACATCTACTCATTAATAAAATTAAATGTGTACACGGGAATAAGGAGCAATATGAGGTTTAGTTTAAGAACACTCTAATGGATGGATACAAGAAATCATTTTGAAGCCAAAACAACAGTGAAAACGGAACGGGAGATTGATATTACTTAAGGATTTTATTGGATAGTTTGGATCTCCTTTCATAAAATATGGTTTATAAATTTTTAATGTACCTATTAATAAATATCCAATTTAAAAGGAATGAATTTCGTTACATACTTATGAAAATATTTCGAGGAAATGTTCATGTTTATTATTATTGAAAATGAAATAGGAATTTATTTATTTATTTATTTATTTATTTAGAAATGATACATCCAACAGGCCGAAGCCCAATTACAGGTGTATAAAATAATTGTTTTATCCCAAGCATTATACGCTCACCAATCACAAACCAAAAAGCAAAAGAAAACCTTAATACAATCAAAAACTAATTCTGTAGAGCACCCGACACTGAGTGAATAAACTGTGGCAAAGACAAAAAAAATATATCAACATTATCGAGACTATTATAACTCCTACACATTGCAGCAAGTGGACAAAAAAAGTGATGCTGAGAGCTCGGTACACTAATGTGAAAAGTAAAAGGCGATCTCGACGCGAAACGGGGAACATGAAACAGTACCGAGGAAAGTAGAAGCGATGAATCAATCCTATTATTAACTAACTTATAGATGAATACCAAATCATTAATTTCGCGTATCTTTCTGAGTGAAATGAATCCAAACTCATCCAAAAGAGAATTATAATCATAATTACGGGCCGGATAAAAGCCATGCTTTCTCAGGTAAGCGAACTTAAGAAATTTCCTCTGTACTCTCTCAATGCAAGCTATGTACTTCGCCTGACAAGGATTCCACACCGAACTACAATAAGTTAACTTACTTCTAACCAATGAGCAATAAACAGAAGATATTGCCTCAAAGGATGAAAATTCCTTACAATTACGAATGACAAAGCCCAAAGTTTTCATGGCGCTTGCCTCAACATTTTCTATATGTTTAGAGAAGGTTAATTTCTGGTCAAACGTTACTCCCAGGTCCCTGAATTCACTAACTCTAGTCAACAGTTGGTTATTCAAATTGTAATTGAAAACCATCTGAGACATCTTCCTCGAAAATGACATGGTTTTGCACTTGTCTATGTTCAAAAAAAGCCCATTCTGAACACACCATCTATACAATCTATCGAGGTCATTCTGCAACAAAAGGCAGTCAAGAAAGTTCCTAATTCTCCTGTATAATTTGAAATCATCAGCAAATAGGAGTTTCTCGGAAAATATAACATCTGAGATGTCGTTTATAAATAAAAGAAACAACAGTGGTCCTAAATTAGAACCCTGCGGAACTCCAGAGGTAGCCGTGAACAAGAATGATCTTACACCCTCATATTCAACAAATTGAACACGATCACGCAAATATGATTCTAAAAGAGCAACAATATCAACCGAAATTCCAAAGTAGGAGAGTTTTCTCAGAAGCTGTTTATGCGGAACACGATCAAAGGCCTTGCTGAAGTCCGTATACACCACATCAACCTGATCACGATCATCGAGTGACTTTGAAACATATTGGGTGAATATACACAGATTAGATGCGGTACCACGAGATCGTATAAACCCATGTTGATATTCGGACAGTGAAGTTCGAACGTGGTTATAAATGATATCGGACAAAATTATCTCAATGAGTTTAGAAAAAACAGATATCAGGGCAATTGGCCTATAATTTGCCACGTCTGAATCTCTTCCCGACTTTAAGACTGGAGAAATACGCGACACTTTCCAAATACTCGGGAATGTACTCGACCGTATCATAATATTATATATAATACACAATGGACGGACAAACAGTTCTATATGTGATTTTACAAGAATAACTGGGACACCATCTGGTCCCAATGTAAACTTATTTTTAAGTTTCCTGGATGCAGATACAATCATGTCATTAGTTATTTCATTGAGGGTTAAAAGACGATTGGAACCTGAAAATGATGGAGTTCCGTTGCAATTCGGCAATGAAGCTTCGCTGGTATATACATTTTTAAAATTCATCGCAAATGCATTGACGATTGCTTCAGGAGTTGATAACGTTTCATCACCAGATTTCATTTGACCAGGTATCCGGGACCTGTTTCTCTTAGAGTTGACATATTTCCAAAAATTACAGGGATCTTTTTTCAAGTCAATTTCAGATCTCCGTATAAATTCCCTATATAAAGACTGTATAGTACACTTTACTGAACGCCTCAAACACTTTAATCTTTCAAGATAAAAAAGTAACTTGTGTTTTCTGTACATTCTCAAATAGTGATTTTTAATTCTGATCTTCTGAATCAAGTCTGCAGAATACCATACTGGAAACTTACGAGAGCAGCACCTTCTCAAGGGAACACATTTCGATATAACATCATGTATAACATTGTTGAAAATAATACAAGCATCATCAACAACTTCAACACTACCTATGATTCGATGCCAATCAATTTCATTAAGAAGCTGACAAAACTTGTGAGAATCCATTTTTTTAAAGTCATAACGTTTCGCACGAGAGGAGAAATTCTCAACAACAGGGGGAAAAGGTGACACACGCACAACAAGTACTGGATGATGTAGATCAACCGGCACCAGTGGATCATCAGCGGGTTGTACTTCACAGGTCACTTCCGAACCAACGACAACCAAATCAAGCAATCTATTATTGTGGTTTTTGACTCCATTGCACTGTTTCATTTCACAAAAATTTAAAAAACTGTTGAAACGACTGGTCAGACTAGTATGACGATCGCATTCATAGAAGCACTGGAGCTCGGGAATATTGAAATCACCTATGACCATCGCACTGCCAAGACCCTGCATACCCTCAATGAACTCAAAAAATTCGTCATATTCATCAAAAGAAATATTCGGTGGAATGTACACCAAAATGATAGTCACAGAGATGTGACCAAATCCCGAGATTTTCACTGCTATAATATCGACTTTGTCCACGGGACAGTCCATTTCACATACTTCAGAGCTATACTCATCCGCATTAACCGCCAACAACACACCTCCTCCACGAGTCACAGCACCACGGTCCTTACGATAAACTACATAATTCTGGGGAAACAGTTCATCATCCAATACACCATCAGTCAACCAACTTTCACTGATAGCCACAACACTGTGACTACCGGCTAGCACATTTTTCAAGAAAATATGTGTCTTAGTGTTCAATCCTCTACAATTCTGGTAATAAATATCAAGTTCATTGCGAGCTGTGTTCTCATTTAATTGACTGTTGGATGCATTTACAGGTTTTTTCTCTTAACGATCGACGGGTGTCCATTTCGATACTTTATCACAATGTCCTCACCATTTTTTTGACGATCTACCAATTCCTGACGAAGTGCTGCGGAATAATTACGCTGTGTAACAGTCAGATCAGGTCTGACATAGATATTCCTGAACTTATCAATACTCTGCAATTTTTTGTTATTTTTAACGAGAACAGGTACATCCGCCTTGCTCGGTAAAGAAAATTTCACAGGCCTAGTCTTTCCCCTGAGCGGTTTACCTAATCTGTGCACCTCAAGTTGGTTAATATTGGCATCAGGAATAATAGTGTTAACGATCTGATGCACTATCGCAGCAGGATCCCTCTCCTCCTCCGGAATACCAAAAACGATAACATTATTTTCACGTCGTTTTATTTCATTGATTTCCTCAATTATCTGAACTGCATTCAGGGAACCCCCATGAGCAACCGACATCTTCCTCTCCAGCTGGTCAATTTTATTATCAAGCGTTTTTATCTCCCTCTCATGACTCATCTTCATATCACGTATTTCGTCATTCAGGGAATCCACCTTCTTCTCAAGAACACCCAGCCTCTCACCCAAAACATTCAATATTCCAGATGAGAGACTATCGACCAATGTTTTGATAAACTCCTTATCTGCACATATTTTCCTTATCACCGCATCAGCGGCACTTCTTACTTCGTTTAATTGTTCCCTTGTCAATGGCATCTCAACGAGAAAGAATTACAAACTGTCTTCAACAAAAATGTTCCGAAACACAAACCAAGCAAAGAGAACAGATACACAATCAGGTGCGGGGGATGATTGTCTCACTTATATTATTGAGATATGGAAATACCACCGGAGAGCAGAGAAGCACGTGTGCAATCAACGGCGTACAATATGCGTAGGAATGTTCACTTTGCTGTTCATACTCATAACAATTCATCAGACGAATTTCAAACCAGACAACTTAATAGTAGTATCTATCGTTCCAACTGATTTCTTGAGGTATGTTTGAAAACTCAACTCTGGAAGGCTTCCCTTTTCATGAACTGAATATTGAGATAATGAATCCCTCTTGTAATAAACAGGTATTCAAAAATATGGCAGATTTTCCTATACCGGCATCTATCGGCGAAAACTGAAGTAGGACAAGAAATTCGTATTTTGGCAACATTTGGACCTCATTTTGGGCCCAAAATATGTCAAAGAGTGTCCGCACCATGGGGTAAAAGAAGGGGAGGGAGCATATCCTATCTTTCCCTTGATAAAATAGTATCACACACTTTTGAGAATTTTCTGTGGATTTTCCCATACTAATATGGCCGACAACCACAGCAAATGAAACAAAAATATTCGGTTCAAAGTCAGCCATATTGGTAAATCCACAGAGGGTTCTCAAAAGTGTGTGACACTTTTCAAACGTTATGCCCCCTCCACTCTTTTCCTACCTCCATGGTCCACACCATATGTATTCCATGCATCTTTCTTCATGATATGCACAAATAAAAGGAATCTGAGAATATATAGGTGACTTAAATTAAATGTCTTTTTATCCAACCAACACATGCCATCAACACTTCAATCATTAAGAGTACCTTCCTCGGTATGAAAACTGAATAAAACCCATCGAAAATATATCAAAACTACTCCACAGTTTAGGCAATAGTGATAAACCATAAAATCTCCATCACCCATAAAGATATTATCGATATCACCATTTAACTTACTCAGTTTTATGGTAGTGTTCCGCTAGAAAAGAGTGGAGAAATCTTCTTGAAATTATCACCTCTAGCTTCAAGGACACTGCCCTGGTCACCCGATCATCGAATTTTTAATTTTAATGCCCGACCAGCTTATACACGCCACCAAATCATTGAGCCGTTCAAACGGCCAGAACAGTCGTAAATCTCCCAGAGGAATGTTTGGAGCAATAAAAATTTCATGAATGAAGATGTCATATTTAGAGGAAGCACCAACGTGTTTATGATAATAAGTTTATGTTCTATGGTCAATGCGAACGAAATATATCAAGGGGTGTTCAAAAGAAAGCTGGAGTGTTGGACAGAACACGGGTTCAAGAGTTATTTATACCATAAGATTAATTTACAGATAGGATACTTCCTTAGGTTGGAGTGAATGCGAAATCAAAGATGAAAGGAAAGGGCTCTTGAAACCAACACTGCAATCATCACATTGAATTTTATCGAAGTAGAAAATTTCTGAAATTTTTGGTTGCAAAATAAATTTTTGAGATTCAAAGATACAACCTTGTGGGATTCCTTTATATGTCATGGAGGAGTAAGGTTCATTTTGTTGAAGCCCCACTAGAAATTTTGAAGAAAATATGATATCATATTGAAAATGACCTGACGAAGTCGAAATCTCGGTCGAAATACTCCAGAAATTATGTTGTAACTACCGTATAGTGGGCTTGCTGAAGGTTGATTCAAACGAACTATCGGTAGTAAAATGTATATTATCTCCTAAAAACAATCGTACTACAAATTTGTCGTTTTATGCCAAAATCAAGCATGTGACTTGCATGATGAATAAAAGTAGACCAAGAACGCTGCCCTGAGGAACTCCTTCATACATTGCGAATATGGTTCGTTTCTCGTGAACTCCTTCACGAACTTATTTCAAATAATTATGCCCTCGCACAAGTTTCAAAGTAGGAACCATCACCAAAACAACTCAAAACAACAGCGAATAATTTAACTTCAGGCACTGATAAGAAACTAATGAACGATTGCAGAGGTCCAAAAACGCTGCCTTGTGGAACTCCTGCAAATATCAGGAATCAATTTCGTTCCTTGTGTACTTTTTCTAAATTTTTTCTCATCACGATGATTTTTTTATATAAAAGTGTGCTAGAGAGATCGAACAAGTTTATAGTGATTACCACCAAAAGACAGCAAAAGAGGAACTGCCAGTGAACTGTATTTGTATGTGTGGATCTTATAAGGAACTTATTAAATCTTTAAGAGCACAGCTGAAATCGGAATGAAGTTCTATAGAATGCAACCAGTCCAAGTCGACATTAAATTAGCTGTTAGATTGCCGTATAGTGAACTCAGTAATGGTTCACTCAAACGGACAGTTAGTCATCGCGTTCGAATTATAATCAATGATTTCCTGAAAAAAATTCCTGCGACAATTATGGGTTTCAGGAGCTTGTAACTCTCTTCTTTGCACCATGTTCAACATATTCACGGAATGAAATTCTTTTAATAAATACAAGACCATAAACTGAAGCTATATATAGGCAACTATAAGTTTACAAGCAGATTCTTGGTTCACAATCGGGAAATAACTTTACCAAGATGCTCCTTTCTTCATTCCAAGAAACTCTGCTTCTTTTTTGTCGAAACATGGGCGATCTCGGCTGGCAGCAATGTTTATGGTTGATTGGAAATTATTGTCGAGGTCTGGAGGAAATGGATGGGAAATTCTCTTGGTTTTTCAGCTGTAAAAGAAGGACGCCATATTGCGCGGAGAATAGTTCTTTTTTTCCTTCAGAGAGTTATTACAAAAGTGATCATTATAGGGGGGTTTGTAAAACAAACGAGAATTATTTTGTAATTACCATTATGTGGGGTCTCAGTTGAAAGTGTATTGCACCAGGTATGGTTCACTGAAGATAATACGGGTTAAAAGTAATTAATTGTTTTGTATTATCGGCTAACATAATTGCTTATCACTTTTAAGGTATTCATTTGCTTCTTGTTCGTGAGGAGTATGCTGCGTAACTTGCAATAATAGGTATTGATTGGACAGTCGTAAAATATATGTTAGGTATACAATGTTTTATATCTCCTGGAAATGAAATATGAATATATCGAATACAGAAAAGGTGATTAACCAGCAGGAAGTTAAAAAAAAAACATTGAAAGGTCAGGAGATTTGTACCCTTGTCAGCATGAATATACACAGAGGCGACCCATCCAGGTAGTGACTCCGCCAAAGTCGGCTTGGCCTCCGAATGAAAAATTTAATCTTCGAATAATACTATCTACGCCCTTGTTCTAGGTTATTATTTCGTCACGTCACGATGTCTGTAATGTTCGTATTTTCAGCCGAAAATGGACTCAAACGATTGGGCTGAACTCTCTTAAGAAGAATCCGTGGTCAAATTCAATTCTGTCCGTCCGTCCGACCGTATGTGCTTTAACTTTCGAAGGGCAAGACTTAGTGACTCGAAATTGTAGAATTAGGTTTGTAGTGCAAATATCTCGGTTGAGTTCGTTAATGGGTGGAATCGGTTGGATAGTTTCGGAGTTATGTCCGTTTGAAATTTCGAGGTTAATTCCTCGATATCTCATGAAGTATTGACTCGAGAAAATTGAAACTTCGTGGACAGTTTTGGAATACCAACGCGCAACTTAGGGCGTGTGGATCAAGTTAGAAAATTAAAAAAAAAATTTTATTCGAAAAGTTTTGAAATTTTTTTTCTCTCTGAAAATATTGATTGAGTTTCGATGAAATTTGGCACCAACCTTTCGTTGTTATTTGGAATTTTAACATTATTTTCCCAATATCTCAGAAAGTACGAATGCGATTAGATTGAAACTTCGTAATCAGGTGGAAATTACCAACACGCAACTAAATGCAAAATTTCGTGTTGATCTGATTGTTGGAATTCGAACAAGCGAGTTAAAGCTCCTAACCTCACGTCAATGTTTTTCTAGATTTTTATTCCAAGAGATTCATGTTCCAAAATGCTGATCCATCCGTTTATATTCAGCCCATTGCTGAGGAAATCCAGGATAACTCATCAATTATTTTCTAAAATTGGGAGAATTTTTGAACTCAATTTAAATAAGGACCTCATTTTGCAGTGATGTAAACTTAAAACTTAAAATCATTCAAATCTGTAGATCTAATTCGATTCAATCTAGAAGAGATTGAACTTCAGTTGATTTCCCTATTGGTTTATTATTCGATAAAATAATAAACCTTAGTGATCGAGCAACGAAAAAAAAATTTTAACCCCCCCTGAAAATTTCACAGTTTACGTTTTGGAGTATGTAGATTTGAATGAATGAATAAAAAAAAATTCGACCGTCCGCCGTCCGTTGTCCGGGGCTTTTCTCTGGAAGTACTGAACGAAAATCTTTGAAACTTGGTAGAAAAATCGTGTGTCATTCGGGGTTGATCCTCCAAGCTTTTCAGCAGGATCAGTTTACCCTAAGGGGTCTAAATGGTGGGGTTGGGGAAAAAAAATTATTTCTCGAAAACTTTCCACCGAATTTTATGAAACTCTGAAAGTTGATTACTGTTGCATAACTAAACCTTAAAAATTTTACCCGGATGATTTCTGACTAGTGGTTCCTGAAATATAAAGAAGAACGCTGCAAATTTCCAATAGTATTGAAAATGAATCATCGCATTCGGTTCTAAGTTGTTTAAGATATCAACGGTATATTGGGTTACTCAACTAGGAAAATAATAAACTCTAGTGTAAAATTTGCAGTGTTTTTTTTCTTTGAATTTGACAGAGCTTTTTCCATAATAAAGTTCATGTTTCTATAGTCAAAGTATTCACGAGCTTGGAATAAAATCAGCCAATTACCTAACCGATACAATAAAGTTGTATTTGAAGTAAGTATCAATTAATTACCTGTATATTGAACTATTCGAAATTATTGCTCCATTGGCATTTAGTTGGTAGGTTCTCTGAAACCAACTGGTCGAAGAGTAAGTGAAATTAATTACCAATCAACCAATAATTCATTTCACACATAAATTGGACCATTATTGCGAAATCATTCCTGATATCGATTTCTACCATAAGCATTTCCGGTTACTTGCAGAAAAACTATGAAGAAAATGATTGAAAAGCCTCAAAAAAATTCAATTAAGTCGATCAAAAATTGCAGGACCCCTTTGCATAGCTTTGTAAATGATTTTTATTGCTTGGATATGAATTGTAGGTTATGATTTTGTTGCCACTGATGGCAAAATGTTGAACCGCATTTCTGTGCGAGTCTTTCTCTACTATGTGTCACAGACATGAAATTGACCGATTGAATTTATTGTAATTGAAAAAAGTGTAATTTCAAGATGGTGTGAATGTTCATTTTATTGAATATAAAACCCGAGGAAAAAATGAACCTCTGTTAACTAAATAACGTGTTCCAGCACGTATTAAAATTTCCGCAACTGTAAAATTCAATATTTTACAACTTGTTATATGGTCCTGTAGTGTTTGGCTGAATTCCGAAACTGTGCAGGTATATTGGCCACCCATCTAGTGAGGATTTTGACCCACGAAGGTAGAATGGCTCTTTTGTTCGGGATATTTGCGTACCTCAATCTTTTGACGATTTTTCAAGTTGTTTTTGTGTTTGCGTTCGAGTATACACTTCAACTTGCTTTGTCACGGATGATGAAATTCATTTGAGAATAATGTTGGATATTTTGGCAAATCGTTTCGGTTTTTTCGCGTGGCATTTCAAGGTCGATATATTTTCATCTCCATGGGTTTATTTTTCGGAAATTGGGACGAAGATGGAATAAATGGATACATGATACCAACTTAGGTAATACATTGCTAAAAAAAGAACATGAAAAGAACTCATGTGAAGTCAGCGGTTTTACGCGCTTGTTCAAATACTTTGCCAAAGTGGTCACCTATTTACGTATTGATCCTACCGAATTTTTGGCGATGTTTTTTTCATATGCATTTACGCCTTCCTTCTTTAATCAAGTACTAGATTTCAATTAGTTTTGATCTGTATTTTTGGAAATATTGGAAATATAAAGTGTTGAGTGCATATATATACGGAATCATTAGGGGGATTTAGCCTATTCACGAAATCGACTGTCGTAACTAACCCTCATACCGATTGCACAAATATCGAGTCACCGAGTCGTTTCTTTGGTAAGTTCGCGATCAACCAGATTCGTGAATGGTTGAAATCCACCCAATAATTCTGCAGATAGCCTTTCAATATTCTCCTAATATTTCCAAGAACAGATCTGCTCGAATTGAAATCCAGCTCTTGATAGAATATTGATAGCTTGAGATTCATACAAAATGTCGTGAAATTGATATAATTTGAAGATATCAACATATAAAATGTTTGCCAGGAAATTGAATTTTTATCAAGAATTGTTCACGATCTTCATGAATTTTCGCACAAGTTTCAGCATTAATATTTTTTAAGACCTTACTAAGTTTCATCACGATTATATCAGTAATTTTTGGGCATTCCTTGAATATTAACGATACCGATGGAATATTCAAGAATTTTGAGATCTAGTTTTCCCAAATCTCCTGATATAAACATCCAGTAAAACTGATGTTTGGCAAGCTGCTCTTAAATATCAAATTAATTAATTAATTTAATTCAATTCCATTCAATGATGTATTCTACGTTTCTTAGGAAGAAAATTTAAAATTAAAATTATTATATGCAAAATTTCATTGAAATCTGAGAAAACATTTCCGAAAAAAAAAATTTCAATAAAATTTAGAAACCTTCAAAATGAAATATTTTTGAAATTTTTCACCGATACGATCCTCTTTGAATTTCGCACAAAGTTTCACGCGGGTGTTATACAATAAATAACAGAATTTGAACGCCTCAGTAATCCTTGAGATATTAAAGAATAGCCACAAAAATTCAACTTCTTAAATTGAAAAATCTATGATGTTATTCAAAGTTGAATAACTTTAAAATTGTACGAGATCGGGGTAACATACTTATGCCATATTTCCCAAATTAGGAAAAAGGTTCGACCCAAAAATTCGATAATTTAAGGCGTGAAATTTGCACGCCATTGAACTTTCCAGAGTTTCATCAAAATTCAATGATAACTAAACAACTTTCACATGAACTTTTTATATGCAATAATAACATCAGGACTGGGTGATTTTTATTGAACAACATTATAAATCATCAAATGGGATTTCATTTTCTCGCAAACATTTCTCGATTCCGATTTTCTTTCTACGCCCAAGCCACAAAACTCCGGGTTCCGGAATGGTTGTTTCGTCGGCCAACGCATTCTACGGATTACAGTTCCCCAAGAACTCGGAGAGGCAGCGTGTATAAATCATTTTGATTAATATCTATTCTAATATCAACACATTCCTAGCAACACAATCACACCAGCAGATGCTCTAGGCGCTTTATATGGCTGAATATTTCGAAATATTTTCTGAAACAACACCCAGAGATAAAGAGCCTATCTGAACAACCGTTAGGTGAGATATTTCAGGAGAGGCAATTGACAAGGAAACTCCGGATCGAATTGCAAGGTGGCACAAAAACGGATTCGGATTATTATAAAATACAAGAACAGAATAGAAGCAATTCGAAAAAACCTAGAAAAGCTGCTGACTTCACGATAGGGCTTTTCTAGATTTTTTCCGATTGAGTACTGGATTTCAATCCCATGAAATCTGCATTTTGGAAATATCGGGGGAATGAAATTTTGAATCGGTATATCTACGGAATCATTGAGTGGATTTTACCCATTCACGAATTCGTCCTTCGTGATTAAGCCCCAGACATACTCCACAAATATCGAGTTTTTAAGTCGTTTTTTCCGGAAGTTATTGTGTGTGACCTTACTGCCGAGCACATAATTTTCGAAAGGAACAACTTAGAAATTCGATATTTGTAGAGTAGGTTTGTACCTTAATCACGGAGGCTGAATTCGTGAATGGGTAGAATTCACCCAATGATTCCGCAGATATGCCCATTCAAAATTTTACTGTCCCAAAAGTTCCAAAAATACAGATTAGATCGAGTTGAAATCCAGTACTTTATCGAAAAATTTCTGCTTCAAAGTTCGTACAGAATTTCATGAGAATAACATGATCAGAAGATCGCAGATATTGAATATTTGAAATAATTTTTTTTTCGAATGATTCTATGACAGGATCATCACAAAATTCTGCACAAAGCATTTTCAAACTAGCTGCCAAGTTTCATCTTGTTTGAATTAGTATTTTTTGAGTTATCCCGGAAAAAACAACGATATCAAGAAAAAACCACGAAATTTCACGATATATTTCCTAATATCTACGGAAATTATAGTAGTAAAAAATAAAATTTGGTTCACTACTGTAAAATATGCAGCTCAAGATATGAATGGAAGCTTTTCTGAATACAATGAACAGTTTCCGAAAAAAAAGTTTTTTCGAAAAAAATTTCGAATTTTTTTTTTTAAATCTACTAACAGTACGATCTCGACAAAATTACCAGAAAAGTTGCGCGATGTTATGCTTCAATTAACTGTCAAGGTTCAATTCAATCGCTCAAGTAGTTTCCGAAATATCAGGGAACCAATCTCAATAGTTCCTTCATCGAAGTTTTTCGAGATAACTCGTTTCAAAATTTCTTGAGTAGCTCGAATTATACGGAATTCGAAAACTAACAATCGTGACTATTTCTAGCGATAATTTCCTTGATGATTCAAACAAGTTCATAAATAAATCTACGGCAGTTCATAACATTTCCGATGGTCTACGTTCCAAGGTGTACCGTATAAAAATAATGTAATATTACAATAATTGACAGCAACAAATGACACCGAACAAATTGATAGCGCACTTGTAATGAACCCGTAATGAGTAATATGCAAGAAATAGAGGAATAAACGAGAAGCTTTCAGTAAAAACACATTCCTCGATTCTAGTTGAGTTAATTAAATGAATATAACGTTTCGAGTGGAAAACGGGATAAATCAGAGTTGAAAAAAAATATCCGACATGATTTAAGCATGTTCATAGCTACAAAAAAAGTGATAAATCATCGAGCTGCGCCGGGAAATTTCGTTAAGTTGCTTGTCTGAAGCAGCGAATTTTGAATTGAAAGTTCCCAAAAGGAATAGGCAAAACCGAGCAGCATTTTCGTAGTCATGCCGAATTTAAATTTTGAGTTTATTTATTTACCCAATATCTTCAAAAATAGGGATGTGATCACATCAAACCCCGGTAGTTATGTGTAGAATATTGACGATTGTATTCTTACAAGAACTTCAAAATTTTCACTCAGAAATATGAAAATGAATTCGAAATAAAAAAATATTGAAAATAAAAAAAATAAAAATTTGTTATAATTTTTTTCGTAAATTCTCCATAGATCTGGGTTATTGTTCGAATATTATTCAATACAATCGATCAGCCCTGAATACTATATGCAATGTATAACTCCTAAGCGAAGAATTCCAATCTATCTGTTCTGTATTTTGTTCTCTCGACACAAAAAGCTCGCGTTTTATGGCTTCGAACCCCCCTCATTTCAGTCCGTAATATTCACTTTCGTAGGAATCGCTACAATTTTACGATCCTGAAGATAATGACAGCAATTAGAAGATGACGAAAGAACTCGAATACCTCAAACGGTTGGATACAAGGTAATAAAATTAAAAATAACTGCGTAAATTAAATGTTTGACGTGAAACGTTCACTTTCTTTGACTTAGACGTGGGAGGGGTGAAATACCGCATTTCTAATGGTTTTGTTGAGATTCAAGAGAATTGTTAAACGATAACATCTCCATAATTACTGCCCTCAGTATTAATTTCATTTTTCAATTTTTTTTGTGAATCATTTTGATTTTATTTAAGGTTTTTCTTCATAGTATCTGTATTTCTGATATTCAACTGAAATTTGTCAGAAATATAAATACCTACCTACTTCAATCATATGATATCATTTTTCATGAAAATCTATACCAGGTGATTTTTTTTCTGGAACAATGTTTCTTTTTTTTCTCCTTAATATTTTGTGATGCGTCACTGGAAGTTAAAAAAATACTGAAAAGGATGTTTGCTTTATTGAGAAGAATAAAACGCCTGTAACATTTCTGTATTCGCAACCATTTTCGTTGAAAGATCAGAATTTTAAAGGCAATCCGGTTATATTCGAATAAATTAAATTAAATAAAGAGGAATAACTTTTCACTACTAAAAACTCGAAAATACTAACAACAAAAGTTCTAAATTACAACAGGAAACACATTTATCTTTTTCACTCCCAATATCTATTGAAATTAAAAAAAAAATATTTAAAGGAAGCGCCCATGCGGATTGCGGGATTTAAACTATTTGTCATGGGGAGTTTCTAGAAAAAATGTTGTTGAAATTAATGTTCAACAGTTCTATTCTTCTTTTCATAAATTATCGAACTCCTTTCGGTACATTTTTGGTATCTTTCAATGTTCGAACGCTTCTAGTTTTAACAAACTAAACAATAATCCGTTCTTTTTCGGGTATCAGGTATACAATCTAGATTCCAGATGGCCCTATAAATGAATCGAAAAAATTGAAATCTGGAATTCTGGCAAGCCAGTATGTTGCAATCGAAATTAATTGAGACATCACAAAATATCACGGAGATTAAAATAATAATTTTTTCCTTGATTTATTTCTAATCATACTTCATTCATAATTTTCTATTCTCAGTATTATATTTCGAAACATGAGAATTATTTCTTATCAAATAAAAATCGTACAGTATTTATCTCTATTCTACAGTAGAGAGGCAAACATTACGATCTGTGATTCCAGAATTCGATGAATAAGACGTTAGAACTATAATTCCTGATTCATTCGTGACTGATTTAATTCCTGTTTAGCATGGTCTATACTTCGAAAATCCGTTCATATTATATAGGAAGCTTTCTTCTCGACATAATATCATATATTTCACATTAATACCACGTTTTTATCTAGTGGTAGCACTATACTTCAATACCAGGCATTAAATAAAATACAGTTAGGTAGCTACTTTCTTTATGTCTAAATTTGTCAGACTTAATTTTGTCGGACTTCCTTTTGATTTAATTGGTTGTAATTAATAGTATTCGTTACAGCTGATCTGAAACGTAAACCTACGTTTAAACAGTTAAGCATTAGATATATAGTGTTGAATAGAAAAATAATAGAATCGTAAAAGTTGATATGGAAGGTTAGTAATTCCTTTCCACACTGAAGCATTCTTAGGAAATTGTTTAACTAATTTCAATATGTAATGTTTATCTAGAACAGATTTAATGGTTCTTGGAGCATGAAAATTTTTCATTAATATTCAAGTACTATGGAAACTTATATGGAATGTTTATTTTGTTGAAATCTGCATACTCCTGCTTATTATATCCATACAGGGTGAGTCTTCAACTTGTACATTAAATTCAACCATGGATTCCTTTTATCAAATGATAAATTTTTTTCATGTTTCTTATCTGAATTTCTAGCAATGGATTTTTTATTTTGGTTGATCTGGTAAAATAGCAAACGTAAACAGTATTTTATTGGATGAGAAGAATATATGGTTGAAAATCGCCCTGTGCATATGTGAAATATTCATAATTGTCCGTCACAAGATTGAAATGAAAAGTAATAGGTATTGATAACCAGTATTTACTTACTGGTTATAATTTCACTAAGATACCGAAAACCTAGAATTCAAAAGGAATTTTGGTTCCTGACATGAAATATTGTTTGCTTACAAAATAAAAAACATTTTTCTTTATGAATCTTAGGTTCATTTGGTTTCTTTGGACATCGATGTTTGGTTGTATTTTATAGAAAAAAAATAGAACTTTACTCAGTTGTTGAGTACAAATACTTTCTTCGTGTTGTAAAAATTAGTAGAAACCGAACATAATCCAAAATAAAATATATACAAAAGCATTTCCTTACGAAATTCTTCATGAATCTTCACGACATAATTTTCCAACCAACTACTGGATTCTGATTCGATTTTATTTTTGGAAATATTGGTGAATGAAATTTTGAACGGATATATCTGTGGAATAATTTGTTGGATTTTACCTATTCGTGAATTAAATATTCGCAAAGAAGCCTGAAACCTGCTTAACAAGTTTCGAGTCTGTAAGTTGTTCCTTTCAGAAGATATTAGATATGAGATCAGCCTTGCGGACGATCATAACTTCAGATAGAAAAGACTATGATACTTATATTTTTTGCTAAGCAGTTCCGGGACCCAATAGGAGTTTTTCCTGAATTTCGGTTATTACTGCAAATGAGAATTTGAACATAATTATCATGGGTTTAATCCATCATTTTCCCAAATTACCTTCAGAAAGTATTCAAAATCAGATTTCAAAATTGGGGTTCGAGATTTGCCAGGCATGCGCGAAGTGACAACGGTGTTTAGTAGAATACCTTTTTCTGCTATAAAATAATGAAATAATTATTCCTATTCTGTGGTTCACACGTGTTCTTTGTCAATATAACCAAACAATTTCCGTTTGCGATTTGTCAGTAATATGACAGTCTGTGCTCTTCTTTTTCTATTCCTTGGTCGTTGTCTTATACTCTAACCAGATCGAAGTATAGCTATCTCTGTTTTCCTAAGCAAAGTAACACATTTGTCGTCCTCTTCATTCCGAGAAAGCTGAATTCGACGTTGCCATATTGTGCACTCAAGACAAATCCCTTTAAATGAAAATACCCATTTTGATTTTTCAGTTTACGGTGATCAAACATTTTTTTTTAAATATAATACTGAAATCATATGTTTGAAATGTGATGTTCTAAAGGTTTTTTATGTAAATTACTGCATTTTCGTTCAAAGGAAAAACCCCCATTACTGACTGAATTCGTGAATGTTCAATCCGATTTTCTTTCCACAGTGTTCCCGAAAATACAGATCTGATCGAATTAAAATCTAGTACTAGGTAAAAAAATTACGGCGTGAAAGTTCATTCAAAATTTCGTGGGAAAATGGCTTTGAATTCGAACAGCCGTGTTAAAGTTCATGGCTCCTGACAAGTCATATTGATTGCTCTTCTAGAATAAACTTTTGAATTCACTTCAAGCTAAAAATGTTCAAATAAATCCTTGCACATAAACAATGCGTATGTATGGGTGAAACCCTTTCAAATCCCTAGAGTGAAATTTTTTTCGAATTCCTCGATAGTGATTCTTATTGGGACCAAGTTATTCATTATATTCAAATCAGCACCATAAAAGTAATAGCGACGATGAAAATCATGTTTCACATATTACTTCCAATAAAAACTGAACATATAGCTGGATCATTGAACGCGTATGGTAAGAGTACCCTTGAGGTGAGTCTAATTCTAGACATCGACTTGCTGTAAATAAAGCGCAAGCTTCAATCCGGACTTTATTATAGCAAAAAGCTCCGGAGACTAGTTTGATACTTCTTCATAATAAAATAATGAAATTTATTGTCGTTTTCTGAAAGATTTTCTATAAATAACGACTCTTTCACATGCTAGTTGTGAATTTATCAAATACATGTGTCGAATTCTATTACTACCAGTTATAAAATTGTCATAGGTGGATATTTATGCGTGTGCTGGGATACTATCAGCTCAATTAAAAGAATTCTTTGCTGTATCTGGATTCTGGTATCTGTTGAATTGTGATTGGAACTGCGATTTAGTACGTTTACTCTATGTCATAATAGAACATACGTTATCATGGCACGAGGAAGTTGAGTTGTGATCAGGAAATGGCTCCAGGATATCTATTGAAGGATATTTTAGGAGGATTGTGTGTTATTTTTTCCTTTTTTTTTTTGGTTTCCACTCCCAATATCTGAAAGAGAACCACCTGAGTGTGAGTTCCAATACAAATTTAAATTTTCAAAATTAATTTCAAATTATTCACAACAGAGATCCATTACAATTGGCGCCCAACGCGAGGCAACGTGTTCTATATAATTTTGATTGACATGCAAGGCTGCTTTGATTTCGTGAAAAATTTGAAGAATCTATAAATAGGGGCACTCGATCATAGACAACTTAGTCCATTTTCAACCATCGTCGAGACTGCTACTCTTCTATCCCAAAAATTAAATAACATCGCGGTATTCCAGTCAGGAAAAGCAAAGTAAAACATGATGAAATCAAATTGACTGGTATCCTGCAATCAGATAGAGATTATATATAGGTGAAACTGAAAAAAGAAAAGATAAATTTACCAAAACGGAAAATCAAGAAGTAAGCACTAACAGATTTTATTCAATTTAATTAGTTTGGTTAGTTAGTTTAGCAGTCAATTGATTTTATAAAATAATCATTTCATTGAAATTATTATTTTAAATTCAACAGACATTACTTATTTTCAGATCACAGAATCCACCTTGAGAAAGAGCGGGAAATGTAATCAAAATTTTCACTTTGTTATCGGATCCTGATTCAAATTTAAATTTTCAGAATTAATTCCAAATTATATACAACAGAAATTCATTACACTACGCATCAATTTGTCAGTTGTAAGAAGAAATCAGTCATGGATAATGAAAACCTATATCACCCTATGACGACTTCATGGGGTTTATTCTTATCTTTCTATAGCGAAACCAGGATAACTAAATGAAATTTTGTAGAGGTATTTTCCAGGGATAACCTAGAAATCAATTTCGAACTTGTACCCCATAGCTACAGGGGTGTGAAATCAGCAACCCTTCCTTTATGTTTTACCACTAATTTTCTCAGCTTGTTATCATTTGAAAATTTCAGAAAAGCACTTACGTGGGGCCAGGAGATTTTACGCGCTTTTTTTTCGAAAATTTCGGAATATATTTGTCAGATTGAGCTGGTATTTGATACACTGTTTTTTCATATTGACTTCCTGGCCTGTGCTAAATTCAATTAAAACCTAATTAAAAGTCCACGAAAACAAATTTTTCCCAACAAAAATATGAAAAAAATTTTTAACAAAAATTTCATAAATGTTTTTTTCAACGAAAATTGTGTTTATTCAAAAATTTTCTAAAGGTTTTATCCTCACCAAATTCTGTATCAGGTTGCGCGTCAGCAACCAATTACGAAATTTCAATCCAGTCGCGTCAGTACTTCTTGAGATATTGAAGAAATATATTCCAAAATTTATATAACTCCAGAATTGTTCGGCAGATTTTAACGTCAACGAACTCATCAAGATATTCAAGGCTTTAAATTCACATCTCATCTTAGAATTGAAAGACTTTATGTCCTCTCTTTGAAAAGAACGCCGACAGACCGGACAGAATTGAATATAACAACGTGTTGCTGTATAGTTACAGATATTTGGGAAACAACACTAAAGCATTCATTCTCTAAAACAGGTGCGTTAAAATAAGACAACTCAGACAAAATTGTTCAACGTTTTATTGTAGAAGTCGATAGTAGATACCAAAACAAATTGCAAAGATCATTTTTCGATAATGAACCTAATTATGCTGATATTAACGATAACGAATACCTTCATAGCGAAGGCTATTTGGAAGGAAAAAAAACCCTCATGAAAAATTTCAAGTATTCTCCCAACCAATTCTACAGAAAAAATTGAACTGCATCTGTAGATCCCCACAAATCAACTAGATCTCAATAACTCTAAATGCCATAAAAATTCCTATCAATTTGAGAACATAAAACTGTTCTAGTTTCCTGCTACTCGTATGTTACCGTTGAGTAATCGATGTTCCACGTTGTTTTACTTCATAAAGTTATTTTTCCACGATCCCTTACTCTTAGATTCAGGTTATTGCCTAACATTATGCGTTTTGTATGACACAAAAACTCGATTCTGCTATAGAGATAACTTTGTCGGCTCTAGATCGACATATCTCACTTTGCAGGAATAATTCACGTCGTCAGTCAGCTCGAAAAACCATAGAAATTTCGATTTTTAAAAAATGCATTCGAGATATGTTATGAAGAAATCCAGGGCCCGTTCCTTTGGACTTTCTCTTATAAATTACTATCGATGTCGGTATGAGTTTTATTATGAAAACTCGTTTTGAGTCGAGAGCCCACGTATTTGTGTGTATCTTACAACTTTCTTCGATTCTTCACTCACTAGAGCATCTTACTTACGTCTCCATCGATAAATAACCAAATGGGGATAATTAATTCCATCCGATTACTACAGTTAATTGATAATTTCGAATAATGATGTTGTTTTACGAGCATATGTTATAATTCTTGGTTTCGCTGTGTGTTTCTTTTTACATTTACATCATTTCGCCGCGGTCTCTGTACTTTCAGAATTTTGAGCCGAAAATGCTCTCGAAAGATTGGGTTGAGCTCCGTGAAGAAGAATCCGTGGTCAAATTGAATTCTGTCCGTCCGTCCGTTTGTGCTCTAACTTTCGAAGGAAGACTAAGCGACTTGAAATTGTCAGATTAGGTTTGGAGTCCGAATATCTTGGTTATGTGAGTTAATGGGTAGAATCAGTTGGATAGTTTCGGAGTTAGGGCCAGTTGAAATTTTTAGGTTTATTCCTCGATATGTCATGGAGTATTGACTGGATAAAAGTGAAACTTCGTGGACCGTTTTGGAATACCAACGCGCAACTTAGAGCAAAATTTCGTGTGAATCCAGTTGTTGGAAATTAAAAAAAAATTCATTCGAAAATTTTTGAAATTTTCGATGAAAAAATTTTTATCTCTGGAAATATTGATTAGATTCCAAAGCAATTCGGCACAAACGTTGGAGTCAGTATTTAACACCAATATTTCAAATTGCAACTCGATCCGATGTCAACTTTCGAAGAAATAAGGAAAAAATGTGCCAAATTCCGTTGTTATTTGGAAATGGGGGTTTTTCCTTTAAACGAAAATGCAGTAATTTTTATGAAAAACCTTCAGAACATCACATTTCAAACATTGAATTTAGATATTATATTTTCAAAAAAATTTTTGATCACCTAAAACTGAAAAGTAAGAATGGGGATTTGCATTTAAAGGGATTTGTCATGAGTGCACGATATGGCAACGTCGAATTCAGCTTTCTCGGAAAGAAAAAGGATGTCAAATGTGATACTTTGCTTAGAGAAACAGAGATAGCTATACTTCGGTCTGGTAAGAGTAGAAGACAACGACCAAAGAACCGAAAAAGAAGAGCACAGACTGTCATACTGTCATATTACTGACAAATCGCAAACGGGAATTGTTTGGTTATATTGACAAAGAACATGTGTGTACCACAGAAAACAAATAAATATTTCATTATTCTATAGCAGAGAAAGCTATTCTACTGAACACCGTTGCCACTTCGTGCATGCCTGACGAATCCCAAGCCCCAATTTTGAAACCTGATTTTGAATACTTTCTGAAGGTAATTTGGGAAAATGATGAATCAAACCCATAATAATTATGTTCAAATTTGCATTTGCATTAATAACCCAAATTCAGGAAAAACCCCCATTGTTCGAATTCTAACTAATAGATCAACACAAAATTTTTCACCTAGTTGCGTGTTGGTAATTTCAACCTGATCACAAAGTTTAAATCTGATTGCATTTGTACTTCTTGAGATATTGCCGAAATATCGTTAAAATTCCAAATAACAACGAAATTTGGCACAATTTTTTTCCTTGTAAATATCGGATCGAAAATGAAATTTGGAGTATTGTTGTTGAATACTAACTTTAGAGTTAACCCTTAGGGGTTTGTGCCGATTTCCATTGAAATCTAATCAATATGTCCAGAGAAAAAAAAATTTCCTCAAAAATTATAAAAATTTTCGAAAAAATTTTTTTTTCAATTTTCCAACAACTGGAAATTTTGTTCTGAGTTGCGCGTTAGTATTCCAAAACTGTCTACGAAGTTTCAATTTGATCGAGTCAATATTTCATGAGATATCGAGAAATTAACCTAAAAATTTCAAATAGGCTTAACTCCGAAACTATCCAACCGATTCTACCCATTAACGAACTTAACCGAGATATTTAAACTCCAAACCTAATATGATAATTTCAAGTCGCTAAGTCATTTCCTTCGAAAGTTAGAGCACATATAAGGACCGCCGGACGGACTGACGGAGAGAATTGAATTGGACCACGGATTCTTTTCCAAGGAGTTCAACCCAATCGTATAAGACCATTTTCGGCACAAAATTCGAAAATTACAGACATCGTGACGAAATGATAACGCGCTGTTCCCTATAACGAGCGCGTAAAAAGATTCGTACATGAGAAGAAGTGCAAACCCACAAATGTCATCAATTGACCACAACTTTATCGTAACAACCTTCCATATTATTTTATACCACAGCAATAAAAACTATCCATTCACCGAAATCACTTTCACCTTATGTTAAACGCCAGAAAACGCAAACTTGCGGTTCTCTTTGTCGAAAATCGAAAGTGTACCATCGAACATTAAAAGAACAAAATCTCGTATCGATCTTTCCTACCATATGAATAAATTAATTCCGAATCGGAAGAAGAAAATACCTCGATAAATGGGGTCACGTGGTGTCAAAATAGCGGCCTAAAGCCGGCGGCCATGCCTTCTTGATTTATATCAAAACCTGTACACCATTTGAGCATTTAAATTCGCTTGTATGGTGCATCAACCCGATTTTATGAATGGACGATGAAACAGACGTAAATCGTACTGATGGATGTGCGGGTTTATCTTCTTCTTTTTTTTTCGATGGTTCACGGAGGAGTCATTGTGAGAGGATGAGGTAGCGATTGATCGTCATTGATTTATGGATTCGTTGATCTACGCGGTAGTTCAGGGGAACAGCGACCAAATGTCTATAATTTTGGAATTTTTGGCTGAAAGAAGTTTTGAACAACTGGGCTTTTACGGAAGGTTAATTGCGTATTGAAATGCTACATTGGTGGTTTTTCCTTTAAACGAAAATGCAGTTATTTTCATGAAAAACCTTCAGAACATCACATTTCAAACATATAATTTCAATATTACATTTTTAAAAAAATGTTTGATCTCCTAAAACTGAAAAATAAAAATGGGGATTTGCATTTAAAGGGATTTGTCATGAGTGCACGATATGGCAACGTCGAATTCAGCTTTCTCGAAAAGAAAAGGACGCCAGATGAGTTACTTTGCTCAGGAAAACAGAGATAGCTATACTTCGATCTGGTTAGAGTAGAAGACAACGACCAAGGAATAGAAAAAGAAGAGCACAGACTGTCATACTGTCATATCACTGACAAATCGCAAACGGAAATTGTTTGGTTATAATGACAAAGAACACGTGTGTACCACAGAATAGGAATAAATATTTCGTTATTCTATAGCAGACAAAGCAATTCTACTAAATAACGTTGTCACTTCGTGCATGCATGACAAATCCCAAACCCCAATTTTGAAACCTGATTTTGAATACTTTCTGAAGGTAATTTGGGAAAATGATGAATCAAACCCATAATAATTATGTTCAAATTTGCATTTGCAGTAATAACCCAAATTCAGGAAAAACCCCCATTGAGTTTGATCATGGTCAAAAATATCCAAACGCTTTCGGTGCTAAACTAATTTGAAATTTTCACTCTATTTCCTCAACATCTCCAGAAATACTGAACATTTTTATTTTCGAAAATTTTTCAACTTTATTTGGTATTTACGATCCGTCCTAACGGCTGGACCGTAAACACAATAACTTTCGAAAGAAACAACTTAGAAACTCGATATTCGTAGAGAAGGTTTGGACCTTAATTACGAAGGCCGAATTCGTGAATGGGTAAAATACACCCAAATTCAGGTTAGATAAAATTGAAATTCTGTTTCAATTCATTCAAAATTTTATTTTCCCAATATTTCCAAAAATACAGAATGGATAGAATTGAAATCCAGTACTTTATCGAAAAATAACAGTTCGAAGGTTCATACAGAATTTAATGAGGATAATATGATAGGATGATCACAGAATATTAAGTAAGTATTCGAAAAAAAAATTTGAATTATTTTTCAAATTGTTCTAATGACACGATCATCACGAAATTCTGTACAAAGTTGCGTTTCAGCATCTTCAAACTAAGAACGAAGTTTCATCTTGTTTAAATTACTATTTCTTGAGTTTTTACGAAAAAACAACGATATCGGGAAGAAATCCACGAAATTTCATAGATTTTTTCCCAATATCTCCAAAACTAACAAACGTATCGAATTGGAATTTGATATACTGCTGTGGAATATGGAGCTCAGAGTTCGCGCTCAATTTTTTTTCAAATGTGATGAACAGTTCGCGAAAAAAAAATTTGTTTCGAAAAAAATTTCGAAAAAAAGTTTTTTCAAAATTTACAGGTAGTGTGATCCCAACAGAATTCCGCGAAAAGTTGCGAGTTGGTGTACTCCAACCAACTGCCAAGTTTCGATGCAAACGTTTCAGCAGTTTTCGAATTATCGCCAAAATAACGTCAAAACTTCGAATTGTTTTAACTCCGAAACTGTTTGGCCGATTTTGCCCATTAACGAACGTTTGAGACCATTTTCGGCTCAATCATCGAAAATAACAGACATTTGGACAAAACGGTAGCACGCTGTTTCCCAAAACATGCGCGAAAAAATACATAAATATGTGAAATTTGGTTGATATATTTTCGATATTTCGAAAACAATCCTTCGAAAGCTCCTGGACCTCAAGCCAAAGCTTTTTTACATTATTACTAGCATGTTTTCGGAAACACCCAACTGTCACCGATAATGATGTCAAAATCGATTCCGTCCGGCTGGCCGTAGGCACAATTACATCAGAACGGAAAAAATGTGACGGTTAGGTTCGTTAATGGGCCAAATCGGAAAAAAAGAGTCGGAGTTTTCGATGATTCCGATGGATTATCTCGTCAAACAATACCATACAGACCTCCATACCAGGAATATGTTTCCGTACATTCCAACAAACACAAGAACCAGCAAGACATTCGCGGACACCAAGTCTATTAGACAATCCACCGCTTCCGACAAACTCGATTTCTGCGTGATGTAGGTCGCCATTACCTGAATTTGCATCGAGTCAGTCGAAAGTTGATATACACAGGTGTCTAGCACCGACAGGTTTCTTGTTTCTTCCATTTCCTATCATATTCGAGAGAGTGCTGTTAATCAAAGTACGAGAAGTCCTTTCCCTCATTCTAAAATGCAATTACCGATTGACGGTGTTTGGTCGATTGAACTTTGGTGCATAAGATTATTATTAATAATGCAATTATGATTACGTTAGACCCGTAAATGTTTGTGTGGTAGTTGGCATTTTGATCGTGAACATTGATTGATAGCCAGGTCGATTTAAAATGATTCCGATATTGGTCGAATTCGGTAATGGTTTGGATGAGTCACCTATAGACTGGTGTTTGTTTGTGTCCCCTAACCGTGCTTTGCAGATCAGAGTTCTTAATTGTCCTCCTGGCCATACTTGTAGCGAAAAGAAAGATGATTGTCTGCATGAACTCCGCTCGTTTGAACCATTTTGATCTCGAAAATGGTGTTCCACATAGTTCTTTACTTGGGTTCGTTCTGTTTATCATCTTAGTGGCAATAATGCATCATCATCTTTAGTCGTTGATGATGCCTCGAAAGTTGATATACACAAGTGTCTACTTTTTCTTTCTTCCTTTTCTTATAATATTCGAGAGGGTGGTATTAATCAAAGTACGAGAAATTTTCTTCTCTCTATTCGAAATGTAATGACCGATTTATTTACAGTTCTTTATTGTGTTCCTGACTAGACTGGCAGTGCATAGAAAGCTGGTTGTTTCCATTAAGCCTGCTCGCTCGAAACCCCCATTATCTCGAAAATGGTGCTCCACAAGGTTCTATACAGAGGCCCATACTGTTTATCATCTTAGTGGCAATAATGCTTCAGTTTTCTCATTCTTATTTGCTAATGTTGTATGGAAAGTTGATATGCTCAGGTGTCTACTACCGAAAGGTTTTTCGTTTCTTCCACTTATTATCATATTCGAGAGAGTTCTATTACTCAGAGTATGAGAAGTCCTTTTCCTCACTCCGAAATATTTATTCATGGCGTTTGGTTGATTGAACTTTGATGCATAAGATTATTATTAATAATGCAATGATAACGTTAGACCAGTAAATGTTCGTGTGGTAGTTGGCATTGATTTTGATTTGAAATGATTTCGATGTAGGTCGGATTCGATAATGGCCGGGATGAGTCACCTAGTGACTAGTGGCTGTTGTTGTCTCTAACCGTGCTCTGCAGATCAGAGTTTCTAATTGTCTTCCAGACTGAACTGGTTGTTGAAAGAAAGCTGCATTGACTCTGCTGGTTTGAACTTTTTTGATCTTGAAAATGGTGTTCCACATGGTTTATACTTGAGCCCATGCTGCTAATTGTCTAAATGACATCACTGCATCATTTCTTTCATTTTCATGAGCTGATGATTCGAATATTAGTCCAACTCGTTGCTGGTTTGAATATCACATCTGAAGGATGTTGTTATCTTTCTATGCTTGCAACAGATAACTGTTCTCTGTGATCAATCTTACTACCTTGTAATCGAAATAAACTGATTGTCAGTATCAACTCTGATATTGCAAATGTTGTTACTGAGGGTTCTAAACTTGGGCTCATATTGCTTGTTTTCCAAATGATATAACTCAATAATTTTCTCTATTTTCAATTGCTAAAGCTATATCGGAAGTGTGACAATATGAAACGATCGGAAATTGTACGATTGTCAGTTTCAGACTTCGTTGACTTGTGTTCTGTAGTAAAAGATTGAGTGTTAATTTGTCAGAAATAGCACTTCTGAATTCTATTTTGAGAATGGATTCTATTTTCCAGATTAATTTCAGGATTAGAAGATACATTATATATTTATAAAAGCAATGTTTATATCTATATAAAACGCACTACAACAGTATGAATTTTGAAAATTATGGTATGTGGAAGAATCCACAGTATCAGCAGATGAAATATGAACTGGACACCATACATTCCTAGAAATGAATTTTTCAAACAATATACTGATATAGGTATACATATTGCAGTTCATCTTTTTCATTACACCGAAATTTCTTATCCTTTCTCACACAGATTAAGGGAGATTTTTGAAATGATCTAGAAGCAAAATAGAAGAAACAACAGAAGGAAGTAGTTAATGACAAATTTTTCATTGAAGTTGTCCTAAGTTCTTAAAAAAGAATCAGACAAGGAGTGAATAGTCTTGAACTATCTTGAAATTCACATAACAACTATTTACAAAGTGCTCTATATTTAACTTCTCTTACCGCATATGAACAAAAAATACACGTTCAAATTTTGCATGGACCTTCAAGCCTTAACAAGCAGTCCAACCTTTCGATTTCATTTGTATTTCAAATGGGTATATCAGCGGAATCATAGGGTGGTTTTTATCTAGTCATGAATTTGACCTTCACACTGCATAAATACAATTAGTTCCTATGGAATTAATTATTTTAACGATTGGCCTTCAGGCGAGTATTGAAAAAACACTTTCCCTCGATCTGCCCACGTACTCAAAAGTAGACTACAAATAATGTGAACTCCATTGAACTCGGATTCTGGAATCGAATATTCATATTCAAGAGTGAAACAAAAGGAACAACATCAACAACATGTGAGTTAAATTAGTAGCATAAAAATATAAAATATATCTGTTAATGTTAATCGATATATTATGGTAATAAGAACAAGAAATTCAGAGAAAGACATGATTTACAATATAACTACTCTTATGACTATATCAAAGGAACGAGCATGTGTTGGCCGTTTTGTAACGGTTTACGAAATATAAATATGAATGAATCTGTGGAATTTTAGGCGATACCAAACTGAGAGTGAATTAACGCAGTTATGCGTTTAATTTGACTGATAAATATTGAATTCTGTTTTCACTACGGAGAGATGAATTTTATGTTCATTATTTTCGTTCCAAGCTTTTGAAGCTCTTTGTAGTAGGCACAAGGCTTCTTTTTGAAATTTGACCATGCCACGTTGTCTCTGATTGGCTCGACGAATGCTGAGATTCAGTGAAAATTAAACTCAAATCATTAAGAAATCATAAAGAGGTCCTTTGCCGAAGGTACAAGGAATGTTTTGAAGCGAAGATTGGTGTAAGAAATTTTGGCAAACTTACGTTTCTGACATTCGAACCAAAACAGAACACCAGTATACTCCATTCACTTTTATAAAGTATCCCGGTTGGCCATGTTTTAGGTCTATCATGTTTTTGTAACTAAAACCAAGGCAGGTTGGCGCTCCTGAAATATCGACAATGTCAAAATAATTCGACGCGAGGTTGCCAATTTCTACTCTTTTTCAATATCAAATAACAATTCAGCTTCAGCCATAATAAACTAATAAATTAACATTTCGCTTTGATTGTATTGTATTGAGCCTTAAGTAGGTAGTCATGTTTGAATTGAACAAATTCCTTAACGAATAATTTCAAAAGTTATATATTTCGTGGAATTGTTTCGATAGGAAGTAGTACATTGAAAATGAACTTGGTATATCCTATGTTGGCACAACATTGAATTTTTATGCACGAAAATAACATGAATTATACAATATCTCGTTCAATGCTATTTTTTCTAATATTTTAGAAATTGCTTTTTTCTGGGAATTGAATATTTGAGTTGAATTCAAAGTATGTCCATAAAAAATAATTCCATATCTTGCTTTCGACTTGAATACTGCATGATAGGTAGTTTTCATGGAGAATTTATCCAGATATCTTGTCATTACACCCAAAGATAACAGACTGAAGCTAAGCTGCATCCCAGTTTAGAAATATATTGATCCCAATCCAGTGTATGTATCATTGATACCTTTGTAAATGGAGTTAGTGCTTTTGAGGTTAACTGTGACACAGGATTCGAAGTACTACTACATTTTCCTACTGGAATATTTCAAGTTGTGTAACAAGGTATTTAAATGACTTCTGTAGGCTTATTTCTTGAGAATTTAGAAAAGTAGGGAATTCGAAGTAACGGACTAATCTATACATCATTTTTCAGTAAAATTCAAAAACACTCGATTCTTGATTTCCGTACAAGAAAAAAGCATTACTGAATCTTCCAACCATGTTTACATACGTGAAATATTTCCAATATTAACAGAGAAAAAAGTTTCTTCAACATTCGTCAGGTCTTTGAAATTATCGAATTCACATAATATTTTCTCAAATTCATTACTTTCCAAATATAGATTGACATTTTGAAAAATAAGTAATTACTACGACCTCTTTGTAGAGAGGACAACGTTGTGTAGTTATCCGACAGGAAAATGACTATAACCTAACATTTTCAAAATATACACGATGAAATCTGTCAGGATGTCATGGCAAACCGGAATACTTTATAAAAGTGAATGGAGTATAAAGTTGGCCGTCGACATGAGCCTTGTTGCCAAAAGCAAGTTATTTTATGACAACTGCTTAGAATTTTTCCTTTGAAATTTTTGGTAGCAAGAATGAATCTGAGAAATTACAAATCATTACGTACCTATTGATTTTTTTATGAGTCCAGTAGTCTAAGTTATTAAGATATGTACACAGCATTGATGGATCTATCTATATTTTCAATTGACTTTAGGAATTAATATTTCTTCTTATTTCAAATTATCGATTTCCAAACGGGTAAGTACTGAAGCGTTTGAATGTTTAGAAATTTTTTCTATTTAATTGCCTTGTATCTCATTGGATGTGCATTTCCTGGTTGACGTATACCTAAGACATATGATGCGTTGGGAAAAAACACGGTGTATCGTTAGGCAAGGTTCATAAACTCACGACTGTTCTTTGTCGTCCGTATAATATCCAAGGTACACCGTGTAAGATCTAATTGAATAGCTATCATAAAGTATGGTGAGTCATAAAAAATCGCCCATAGCGGCATCTCAGAATTTTTGATTTATTACGTATTTATAAAGCAATTAAAAAGACTTCCAACTACAAAAAGCATATTTTCGATGATATCTCATTATGTTTATGCTTGGCTCTAACTCCGGCACATCATTGAAAACATTGTTTATGATTTCTAGTTTTCATAATCTCTCTTCTTACTCCTCACTATATGAAAACGTATAATTTATTTCAGATTTATTCCTAATATATTAATGATTCTCTCCGGTAGCTCGGGGGATTTGGGAGTCATTTCAATTATTGTTTCTATGAATTCGACTTTTTTTTGGATCTCGTGAGCAGATTGACTTGAGAATATTATCGCAATAGCTGAAAGAAAATTAAAAAAAATCTAGAAAAGCACTGCCGTGAAGGCAGCAACTTTTGCGCGCATCTTCAATGTAGATGATCGCTTCGGCAACGAATTTGAACATTCCAACAAAAGCTGCTGCCTTCACGGCAGGGCTTTTCCAGATTTTTTTTCGATGAGGTACTGGATTTCAATTCGATCTAATCTGTATTTTCGGAAATATCGGAGAAATAAAATTTTGAATGGGCATATCTACGGAGTCATTGGGCGGATTTCATCCATTCACGAATTCGACCTTCGTAATCAAGCTTCAAACCTACTCTACAAATATCGAGTTTATGAGTTGTTTCTTTCGGAAATTATGGTGTTTACGGTCCGGCCGCAGATATACCCATTCAAAATTTATTCTCCCCATATTTCCAAAAATACAGAGAAGATCGAATTCAACTCCAGCACTTTATCGAAAAATGAAAGTTTGAAGGTTTATACAGAATTCAATGAGGATAATATGATGAGAAGATCACAGAATATTGAATATTTGAAAAAAAAAATTACAATTTTTTTTTCGAATTGTTCTAATAACACGATCAACACCAAATTTTGCTCAATGTCATCCTTCAGCATTTTTGAACTAGCTGCGAAGTTTCATCACGATTGAATCAGTATTTCTTGAGTTATACCGAAAAAAACAACGATATCGAGAAGAAAACCACGAAATTCTACATATTTTTCTCCAATATCTCCAAAACTAATTGCCGTATCGAGTTGAAATTTGATACACTGCTGTAAAATATGGAGCTCAAGGTATGACTGTAATTGTTCTCGAATATGAACAATGGCTTCAGAATAAAAAATTTTCGGAAAAAATTTTGAAAAAAATCTTTTTTAAAATTCAGTGACCATAAGATTTCAACGTTAATTTGCTTAGAGTTGCGCGTCGTTATGCTCCAACTAGTTGCCAAGTTTCAATCCAATCGCTTCAGTAGTTTCTGAAATATGATTAAATTAACCTAAAAATTTCAAATGGCTATAACTCCGAAACTGTCTGGCTGATTCGGCCCATTAACGAACTTAACCTTTGTATTTTGAAATGCAACCCTTCCTGAAATTTTCAAGTTGATAGAATCTTCTATTCGCCCGTTATCGTGGTGACGGCCGGCCGGACAGAATCGACACCTGATTCGTCATCAGTGAGTCCAACTTAGTCGTTTCGGACAAAACTAGAACATGCGCGCAAAAACCCTTCCATCAAATAGGTTCGGATATTAATTGGAAATCAAACAACAATTTTATCGGGACAATGGTCATCCAATTCTCGAGGTTATGGAGATTTTATAATGTATACTGAGCAGCATTTCATTTATAAAAGAAAAAAAAAAACATGTGGAACTGAAAGTGATATTGTTCTATGCGCAAGCATCAAGTGTTGGTGCAAGATTAAATATTAAACACTGCAACTAGTATTATTTTTGTATTGTATATTTTTCTGTTACTGTTTCAACACTTTTTTTGTATTATACGCTAGTTAATATAATTTTATTTTTGTCAGTCAAGACTTAGTAAGTAAGTTCGAAGAAGGTATTACAGAGAAATCTGTATAATTATTTATTTTGAATTTCAACCAGCGTCAGGCAGACAAATCGGCTCGAAAAGGCTTAGTGCAAATAGGGTGAAAATTTTCCAGAGATTCTGGAACAAACTCCAAGTTCTGATTCGTGATATTCCGAAATGAAACATGTTGGGTACAATCGACAAATTCAAACCGAGCAATAGCTGTACTTGAAACGTTATGTGATTCAATATGGAAAGTACCACTCTCACATGCGATATGAATATAAAAATGTCTGGTTAGGTTTGTTCTATAACCTCGAACATTTCATTGTAAGAGAACCGATTGAAATAGTCTGTTCACATACACTTTCACTTAAAAATTCCCCACGGAAATGAATCGCCATGTTCAACAATAGCCATGAAAACTAACGAAATATCTATTGAAGATCCTTGGTTTCTACAAGTGGACATGGAAATAATCAATTATTCATGAATTTTCATTTATTGATCATCATTGATTCCATAACCTAATTTATTCACCAATCAGTTGTTTTATTACTGAATTTGGGTTGTGAACTCATAGGCATTTTATCTTTATGCTCGACTGATAAATTTTTATAACATAGGTAATATTACCCGACCGAAAATATAAAAATAATCGAAATTTGTATAATTGGTATATTATCAATTAATGATTTGCTGGTACCGATTATGAAAAGGATAGTTTTGTCATTATGATATCAAACTCAAGCTTTAATGAGTCAATTTTGGAGTGGTATAAAATTTAATGAATTCATTAGGTTTCGAATTATAAACTTGCGTGAATTAATATTCAGATATTTGAAGGTATGCGGATGTTGTCTTTCTTCAACTAACAAGCTGAATCAGATCGTTTTGTAAACATTGCAAATCTCTGCTGATTGTATACGCATTCTTTCAGGAAATACCAGGGATGTACAAAAAGTAATACGGCAATTTCCAAAAACAGAATGCTGAGAAGGCTATTCAGATATTTGATTATATGGAAATGTTTTTCCTCTCTATTTTACAGGTCTAATCAGATCGGTTTGTGAATATAAAAATTCCTATTGATTTCGTACACATATCTCCTTGGAATACCAGTCAAGTAATGGTACTGAAAATCACGAAGAGCGATCTGGCAACGCTGTGTTATTATCTTTCTGTAGACAGATGTCCCTGCAAGGTGTTCGGTTCATGTTTTGAGTCCATTTAGGTATCTAGTGTGAGTTTCAGTGGCATAAACAAGTTTTCTTCTAGAAAATTCCAGGACCAAAAATTCACAGAAGAAAGCGATAACATTGAAAAATCGACCAGTATATTTACTAAAATAAAAAGAAAAACGTCTATGGATAATTGTAATATGAAGTGTTCCTATTGTTTCCTGAAGCTGTATATTTAGAGAGCAGGGGAACAATCCAATATTCAAATGAAGCTCAGTTACGACTTTGAGCAAGTTTTTCAACTTCAAATTACACGCGAGCGTTGCCGTGGGCAAAACTTCGTTTAATTAGAACTCGACTCAATTTCTTACTTACAATCCTGTGTAAAAATGTAAAAAAGACCGACCTCGCAGCCAATTCGTTTCTACTTGAGAAATAAATATCTTCGACGACTGATTCTTACGTTAACATATGTTTAAAGTCTATAAAAGAAGGAATTTCTCTCATTAGAACACGATCAAAATAAATTAATGCGTTTGTGGCAAGTGTTCCGATCGTGTGGAAAATACGTGACCCAAATACAGAAGTACTTCGAGCAAATCTGATAAATTCGTAATTTATGGAAAAGCATTCTGTCGTTTCATTTTTTCTTTTGATATCTCAAGTACTGATGCGATCGGATTGACACCGTTATTAGTTGGAGGCATTTTTCCAAAGTTTTTTCGTATTTTATTAATCTGACCTCTAATATATATCTTTTAATATTTATTGTGTTTACTACTCAATGTACGAGTGGAATTGAATAATATGTCCCAAGTTTTTTAGTTCCCCATATTTCATTAGATTCTATATGGGAAGTAAGGAATTATTAATCTATAAAAGATTATTCCTAAATAAAAGGATCTTGTAGCATTCTTCGTTAACCTGAGGATCTGAAAAACCATTGCTTGAAGGACCGGAACTGGTCAAGAGTCCCTCCCGGTCAGAGAGCATACGTATACAATGATGTTTACTGTTTGCAGATAGTTTCCTCTCTCTCTTTCTGTTTACGTATATTATTTCAAGATATTTTGTTAATTCAAAAGGAATAAAATTCTTTTCTGATGAAAAAAATGCCATCGATTAGGAATATGTCAGCTTATTCTTTGAACAAATTTCAATTTAACTTATACTCATGCATCCAGACAGAGTTTTTGCTGAGGTTTTAATCTATGCTCCTGTATAATACGTGGGAATTTATGCCGCGTTCACATTCAATCTACTTATACTGTGATTTAGTATCTCATGCTATATTTTCGATATTACAAAGAAGGTTATGCTATTTTTCAAAAAAAATTATATACTCCATTCACTTTCATAAAGACTGTTGAAAGTTTGACACATTCCACTCTGTATATTTGAAGAGAGTTCATTATATTCATTTTCCTGTCAGGGTAACAGCCCGGTGTTGTATATATAATTATTCTCTTGAGAATGAGCAGAATTTTTTCTATATCAAACAATATGTGCTATCACAGTATTAGCAGAGGATATATAAATGGGGTACCATACATTCTTACATAACATGATACAAAAACACAGATAAAAACTATGTCGCCCCGTATAAGTGTAGTGAAATTGTTATTTTTCATCAACCGAATTTCTTGTTTCCTTTCGATGCAGATTGATAACTGAAAAAGGAAAAAACGAGATAACTGAAAAAGGAAAAATCGAGAATGATTCATTACCCTTTGAATTACGATCCCCTTCAAAGAATCAGACACCAAATGAATTGCCTCGAAACCATCGTCAAATTTACATATTGGACAACTATTAACTTAGTGTTTTGTTTCTTCATTTTCTTCTCCGCATTCTCACTTTGGACTTTCGACCTAATTCCATTCGAAGAGGAAATCATTACAGCGACCATGACCTGTTCTGAGTCGATTCAAAATGCACAAAATTTTCCTGGGGAAATTAAAACAACGAAATTTTTCTGAAGGATCGCTGATCAAATCTTCGGTGTTGTCCTTTCGACACAAAAGCGGTAGTAATCACTAAGGTAACTACACCAAGCCATAGTGTCATCGATGAGAATATGTAAGAATTGACTGATGGTGTCATGAACGACAGTTCCGAAACACCCTGTATTCATTCGCGAAATAAGAACGCTAGCACCTTAAATAATTCACTATCCACAAACCGAAAATAAATACCAATCCAAAAAGTGTGAAATCCACCTTTGCTCGAGACACATAAATTAATCCGAGATCTTATCTATCGCGCATTCGTTTCTTCCCAAAAATTCCTGTCCCAAAGTCGATGATTTACCTACAGACCAATCAGCACTACTCCGAATCGTCACCGATTTAGGACTCGGATAGTAGAATCGAGAAAAAAAGTCGAACGGAATAAAATTCTCTCGATTTCGTTAAGTCGTTAAGGATATTCAAAATAGCGATCAGGTTTCTGTAATTCTAGAATGAAGACACTGGCGGAGACTCGTTTCCCAGAAAATGCATACCATTAGCAGAGGTGAAGTTTTCGAATTTTAATAATTCAGCAAAATATTTCATTTGAATTGGATGTTAGATTTTTTCAAAGAACATAATTCAAAATTTGTGCAATAATATTTGTCATAAATCACGGAAATATAAGAATCATATGGACAGTTTTTTATGATTGAGAGAACATTATCTTGAGGGATATTCGAGATCATTCGAACAATACATGTAAAAAAATTCGATATCCATTCAGAATACAATGTTGCCAATTTGTGAAAATCCTGTTTCATTGTTTTCGGATCTCGGATCTTGAAAGTATTCGAATGCACTGTTCTTGAATTCTTCGGTTTTCTGGGTTTTCACTCCCAATATCTGAAACAGAACTCTCAAAATTAAATAAAAATTCTTTTTTCATGGAAAACGCCCTTGCGTATTGCAGGATTGAACTATTTGCCAACGGCAGTTTCTTTGAAAACAGATTGTCTAACGGACAATACAGAAACAATGCAAACGATAAACAAAGCGAACTGTGACAAACGAGAAAACTTTTACAATTATTTTCTTTCGATTTTGCGTTTTGAGTTGAGACAAAAGCTCGGACAAAAATCTCAAATAACGAAATGTAGTAAACAACACTTTCGAAAATCATATAAACTCATGTGACGGTTGATGCTGACTTTGCCAGAGGTTCTGAATCAGCTGAGTGCGTTTGTAATCAGGTTTTAGTAAATACACGTGGTAAGATTTTTGACATATAATATAGAATAGAAACTACTGAGGATTCTAAATCGAAAGATAGATGATGAAACACTTTGTCTAGTATTATTTTTGTATTGTATTTTATTATTACCATTTTCTGAAGTATTTTACTTCAATCATTTTATGTCAGTTGATATAATAACTAAAGTTGTCATTCATACGCAGTACATTGAAGACCATAAAAGTATATCGTGAGGTATCAATAGAGAGATACTGCAGTGTCAAATTTGTGTGACGTTATTACAGCAAACGTTATTTTGACATCTAAGCATGCGTAGATTCAGCTTCAGAATAACGCGACGTTAATAGTGTTAGCGTCTTGCGTTATTTACGGAAAATTGCGAGTCGCAATTCACGTTTTTTTACTTTTTCACGGATTAAGAAATACTTTTGGAAGGAACAAGAGGGGCTTGAAATTAGGAATTAGGCCCTTTGAAGTTTTGACTTTATTTTGGCGATAATTCGAAAACTACTGAAACGATTGGATCGAAACTTGGCAGTTAGTTGGAGTATAGCAACACGCAACTTCCTGCGAAATTTTGTTGATATAAAAGTATCCGTAAATTTTGAAAAAAAAATTTTTTTTAATTTTTCTCGAAAAAAATTTTTTTTTCGCGAACAGTGCATCACATTCGAAAAAAAATTCTGCGCAAACTCTGAGCTCCATATTTTACAGCAGTGTGTTAAATTTCAATCTGATACGGTTATTTGTTTTGGAGATATTGGGAAAAAATATATGAAATTTCTTAGAGTTCTTCCCGATATCCTTGTTTTTTTCGGTATAACTCAAGAAATACTGATTCAATCACGATGAAACTTCGCACCTTGTTTGAAGATGCTGAAATACAACTTTGTACAGAATTTCGTGATGATCGTGTTATTAGAACAATTTGAAAAAAAATGTCAAATTTTTTCTTTCAAATACATATTCAATATTCTGTGATCTTCTTGTCATATTATCCTCATTAATTTCTGTATGAACCTTCGAACTGTTATTTTTCGATAAAGTACTGGATTTCAATTCTATCTAATCTGTAGTTTTGGAAATGTTGGGAAAATAATGTAACGGCCGGACCGCAAACATAATAACGAAGAAACGACTTAGAAACTCGATATTTGTAGAGAAAGTTTGGGGCTCAATTAAGAAGGTCGAATTCGTGAATGGGTGGAATCCGCCCAATGATTCCCTGGATATCTTCTTCTTCTTCTTCTTCTTTCTCAACCTGTGCTCGTCCACTCCTGGACATAGGTCTCCCTGGATATACTCATTCAATTTTTTTTTTCCAATATTTTCAAAAATACAGATTAGATCTAATTGAAATCCAGTGCTTTATCGAAAAATAACAGTTCAAAGGTTCATACAGAATTTAATGGGGATAATTTATCGAAAAAAAAATCTAGAAAAGCACTGCCGTGAAGGCACCAGCTTTTGCGCGCATGTTCTAATTCGTTGAACATGCGCGCAAAAGCTACTGCCTTCATGGCAGTGCTTTTCTAGATTTTTTAATGAAGGTATTGATAATCCTTATCAAGTAGACTCATCTGAATTCAATGTTTGTATGTGCGAATCAAAAATAAAATTATGGAGCACCACGCGACCGTTGCGGGACCCTGTGAATAAAGTACAAACCTGCACTCGGTAAATTTACCGGTACAACCTATTCCTACATATAATACTACATTTGCAGGATTGGTGAACCCGTCCTTTCAACATGCCGTACCAGAATCGGTAAAGAAGCGGTGAACTGTACCATAAACAACATTTATGGTATATTGGCAAGAGAAAGTAACACGGTTAAATAAACCTACTCGATATATTTTCGCAATTCAATCAAAGAGCCATCCTTAGCTTGCGAAATTACCTGCCTTAACGTTGACCGCCGAAATGATAGCCGACGAGCTGCGGACCTGGGGGAATTTTTTCATTATAATTTATACGGTTTTTAAGGAGTACCTGATAGAATCCGAAATTTCACACCGAAATTTTATGGAGTGAAATGTACGCCTGGTCCCAGCAGGCCTTGTACTTTAGCGCGAAATGATTCGTCGCAAAAAATTCGAGATGATGAAAGGGAAAATTCGAGATACATTTCTTGTGTTGATGAGGTTTTTGATTATTTCGACCATTTATACTTATATAATTTAACCAATTGACTCATCATTGAGATGATTTTCTTTCAAAAATGATCTTGACATTCAAATCGGACCAACTTATGAAGAATAGTGCTTTAAATTCATTATGAAAGTCACGCAGCATTGGGCGGAATGGGTACCTGGATAGATGATCGCATATTGTTCTAGATGTTCCGTAATATGAGGGGATCGGATTGGTCATGATAATAAATCGGCGTTTTGTTCATAATAATAGAAGCTATTCGACATCAAATATACCAATTAAAAGTAATATAATGGTGTTGAACCACACGATCCAAGAGGACAATGGGGTTTTTCCTGTGAACGAAAATGCTGTAATTTTCATGAAAAACCCTCAGAACATCACATTTCAAACATATAATTTCAATATTATATTTTTGAAAAAATGTTTGATCACCTTAAACTGAAAAATAAAAATGGGGATTTGCATTTAAAGGGATTTGTTCTGAGTGCACGATATGGCAACGTCGAATTCAGCTTTCTCGGAAAGAAAAGGACGTCAAATGTGTTACTTTGCTTAGGAAAACAGAGATAGCTATACTTCGATCTGCTTAGAGTAGAAGACAACGACAATGAATAGAAAAAGAAGAGCACAGACGGTCATACTGTCACATTACTGATAAATCGCAAACGGAAATTGTTCAGTTATATGGACAAATAACACGTGTGTACCAAATAATAGGAATAAATATTTAATTATTCTATAGCAGAAAAAGCTATTCTACTAAACACCGTTGTCACTTCGTGCATGCCTGGCAAGTCCCAAACCCCAATTTTGAAATCTGATTTTGAATACTTTCTGAAGGTTATTTGGGAAAATGATGAATCAAACCCATAATAATTATGTTCAAATTTGCATTTGCAGTAATAACCCAAATTCAGGAAAAACCCCCATTCTTATGACATAAATCACATAGTAGACGATCATGAAAATAAATGCCCCATGCAGTAGTTGAAACGTTTCACGTGCTGTATGGCATATGGCACCGTGTTGTTGGAACTACATATTGGCCACAAAACAATCATTCAATTTCAAAATGACGAACTGTTTTATCGTGTCACGATATCAAGCCCCTGCCACAGGCCACACGATCATCACGAAATTTTGCACAAAATTATGCATTACCATGTACCAACTTGTTACCAACGAAATATTTTTTCCCATTTTCTAAAGTATAACTGTTCAATAGGGACCTCAAGCTTGGGGCCAAACTTCATTGCAAGTTGGTAAATAGTTTTGGAGATATCAATTTTTTAAACAAAAATCTGTGGAATTTTCGGAAAGAAATGTTTTCAGAATATTCTCCCTGTACGATACTCACGAAATTTCATTTTGATAGCATTATTTTTTCCGAAAATATCGAGGAAATAATCTGAAAATTCGAAAGCCACGAAATTTAACCCATTTCTTTGATATCTCTGAAAATGAATATCTGAATCCCACTGTATTTTGCAACATTATTGTTGAATTTTAACTCCAAGATCTTCGCCAAATTTCATTGGAATCCGACCCAAAATTTTCTGAAAAATAAGTTTTTGGAGAGAAATTCAGAAATTTATATACCTTCCTACCAATATTATCCTCACCAAATATTGCATTTTCTCGAGCGTTAGTATTTCACAACCAGTCACGAAGATTCAATCTGGTTTTTTTTGGGACTCTCGAGATATTGAGGATTTAATTAAAATATTTCGAATAAGCAACGGAATTTTCTATTTTTTCCGAATTTCTGCGAAAATAATTATTGGATCTAATTGAAATGAGAAACACTGTTGCCAACTATTGTCACCATGGTATGTGCCAATTTTTTCCGTAATCTGATTATTGGCCCCAAAAAAAACATCCTTCAAAAAAAATCAGGAAAATTTTTTTCGAACCCGAAAATAACACCGAAACCGTTCTGCTGATTTCGCCCATTAACGAGCGCAACCAAGGCATTCAGGCCCCAAAGCTTGTTCAAGTAGTTTTCCTTCGAATATTAGACCACATACCAACGCTGGAAAGAATTTAGTGTCCACTGATTATCCTTCAGGGTGTCCAACCTAAACGTTCAAGATCATCTTCGGCGAAAAATTTGAAAATAACGATAACGCGCTGTTCCTCAGAATAAGGGCGTAAAAAATAAAACGATTTGAAACGTAAAATATAGATAGGCGGGTTTTCATGATTATAATCTCGAAGAAGCTTTCTCCTGGATGACCAAATTTCGTGCAACAATTAATTAAACGTAAAACGAGTTAACTATTACACATGAATATTCATGACTGTCGATTTCATATTCACCTGTGAACATCAACAATTTACTCGTATTCAGGTTGACCCAGGCCCCGAAGCTTCAGAGAAATGGCATAAAAAAAACCGTGCAAAATCATGGAGAGTTGTTCAATATTCACAATCGTCAGTGGCTCAATTGAGATCTGAATCTCTCTTGACTCATCGCATCAAGTTTGGGTAGACGGCGTTGTTGAAAGTAAATTTGACCTCATAAAGCCGAAGAAAAAACTGGACAATGTAATACGAAAGAAAATACGTTGAAACAGAAACGTACTAAGGGTATTTCTTTCCAGGATTCTCTATAAAATTTAGGATCCCTCTACTTTCAACAGTGTCAAACTTCAAGGGTTGATTTACAACGAAAAATGTCATCAGAAATTTGAAGAATAAAGTTGTGGGACATTTTTGGTTCAAATTACTTGTTTGATATAACCTTCAAGTTTGGCACCTTACAAAATATACACCCAATATAGGTATTGGATTCTCGAAGATGAAAAAAGAGAATTCATTGGTTAAATTGATCCTGATTCGGACCTGGTATGTTGAGTCACCAAACATATCCTAAACACTTACATTAGTAACTAAACTATCCTGTACTTTTAGATAACCACACATTTATGTAGTCATTTTTCAGGGTTGATAAATAGAGGGGTGGTGAAATGTCTTTCTTTTTTTCCTGTATGTTGTGACGTTATTGATGGGAGCGCTATATATGAATGATAACTAAATAAAACTATTTGATATTACATGCAAATGGTTGAAGGATTCCCTTTTGGCCTTCTCTCAATCAAGTAGAGTATATATAAATCATGCTAACATTCTTATATTCTTCGAAGAAATCTATTTCACCTTCAGAGTCATCTATGAGAGCCAATTATGTCACTAAAGGGGTGTTTTTGGAAAAAAATGTTTGAACAGATCAATTTTATTCGGAGGGAAACATATTTTGGGAACAATTGTGAACCAAAATCTCCTAAATAAGGAACAGGAGCAGTTGAGCTATACCTCAATTGAAACAGAATGAATGCTATAGTTTGCAACTTTTTATTGAGTTCTTGAAGTTGTTGCAGGGTGTTTATACTTAGTGTACTAATCAAATTGGATGCTCGACATGATTTGAATTATTAAATAATATAATAATTTGTTCTTAAATGTTTGTTCCGAATTGGCAAAAGTTTCGCTAAAAAATTGACTTATTCCGGCATCTCTCTTATCTCGCAAGCTCTCTATCTATGAATCCTGACCATCGTCAACTGATGATCAAGAAATACTGCCAAATGAGAATCAATGACAACGAATAGATATAAACTAAAGGGTGTTTCTTCAGAGGTATTGGCGAATGAATATAAGCGCTACTCCCTCTGGTGGCTATCCGAATAATCCGAGGTACAGACATTATCATTGGAAAGTTAAAAGAAATGTTAAGAAAATGAGAAAGTTTATGCATTTTTCTTGGCGTTTGTGTGATTTTTACAAGTGCTTCTACTGAGGAAAAGCAAACTCAAATGTCCCTTCCCATAGATTTCCACAGCCCGGTGAAAAATTTCGATAAAAACCAACAAACAAGATTTATGAGAGTCTGTTACCTGCCTTTTACCGATAATGATCATTTTTATAGAGGTAAGCACGAATTGCTCATGAAATATTAGATCACATTCATGAAGACAATTTTGTTCCAGGCCCCTCTAATCCAAGCAACGAAATTTACTTAAGATGCTCTGCCTTCCAGAAATCTGCTTGTTGAACTGATCATCAAGGAACAACGTAAATGTTTTAGTGGTAGAACTGACTATTGAAAAAAAAACTCTCAACAAGGAAATATCTGGTGATGAATACTATTTGCTCAAAGTGCTTCTGCCGATGAAAGCAAAGTTGTACAAGGCTTATTTATTACAGCATTTTCAAGACCAATCATATGAGTGTTGGAAAATTTATTTGTCAATCCATAATGAATAAGACTTACGACACAAGTAGCATACGTTTCATGTGAATGTATTCATTTTTTCACAATATATTGAGTATTTAGTCCTTCACTATAAAAATAGTAAAATTATAAGTATTTGTCGATTATTCCAAAAAGTATGTTCTACAATACTATCTGTTTTTCAACTCTCAAGACAGCCTAAGAAATCCACCAAAGTCAATCTTGCCATTCGGATCTGAAAATAAATAATATTGAAATACTGTCTACCCTTGGAGATATCCCCGTAATTTTAGAGTTGCTTCACTCAATAAGATTGAAGAATGATACATACCTACTTTATAAGAATGGAATATGTACTCCCAGTAATACTCTTGTCAACTATAAAAGTCTTTGAATGATTCATGAAATAAAAAATTATCGAAACAAACTACAAAATCGACTATCAAAACAAAATCTATGTCTGTATCTAAGGTTCTGAAACTGGCCACCGTTGCGCTGCGATCTTAAATTCAGACGCCAATAGAACTTCGAAATGAAATAAAACAAGGATGAATAATTGAAATTGACATTAAATTCACTTATTCAAAAGATAACCGGCATTATAATTTAAATGTAATATCTGGCATATAACATCCACGGCTGGCTCGGACGTTATCTAATCTGGAGGTCCAATTGTCAATAACTTTCCCCCACATTTGTGGCCGTATGACGCAATGACGCGGCGAATGTTGTATTCCAAGTGGTCGATCATTTCGGGCATATCGGCGTAGACTAGCGACTTCACATATCACATAGTTTAGCGGCGTTAAATCGCACGATCTTGGAGGCCAATTCAAGGGCCGGAACGAGAAATTATGCTGTTATCAAACGTTTCCTTCAGTGAATCAATTGTTGCTCGAGCTGTGTGACATGTTGCGCCGTCTTGTTGAAACCACAGCTGCTGCACATCATGGTTGTTCAATTGAGGGACGAAAAAGTCAGTAATCATGGCTCTATAGCTGTCATTATTGACGTTCTGAACAGCATCGTCTTTAAAGAAGTACGGACCAATGATTCCACTAGCCTATAAAGCACACCAAACGACATCTCTGTGGATGCGTATTATCAGTTAAAATAAACGTGGTGCGAAAACGGTCCATAGCTAGTCGAATCAATTGCTCTGATGGACGATTATGTTGATCGTAAAATGGACGTAGAGTGCGATACTTATTTCGAACAGAAACATTATTTTCAAAATAAAATTGAACAATATGGAAGCGTTATTCAGTTGTCAGTCTATTCATGTTGAAATGACAGACCAATTCAAACACAAATCACTTGACAGCTGATAAAATGGCCGCCAGTTAAAACAGTATTGCCAACATAAAGTCCAATACCTCTGAAAAAAACCCCTTAATAATTCAGTGTGGATGGAAAAGCGATATTACATAAAATTAATCATATAAGAAAATCGCATTGTGACTCGCTCTGAAGATGATTTGAAGAATCCATTATTACACCATTGATGCATCTCTCATGAACCGTCAAAGAAGTAAGAGTTAATAGCGAATAAATTAGCACATTTAAGAGTCTAAAAAACCTTGTACCAAATAACTGAGTTTCTTTAACGGTCAGGAAAATAATGGAAGTAATTATAAAAAGTCATATACCTACTTATATATGTCACTGGCTCATGTTGGAATTAGCATTTTTATTATTATTGACTGAAATGATGCTAGGTGAGTATACGTTGTGCGATTTCATGCAGACTAAAGTGACCTCATATAAAAAACAATTATGATGTTGTTGAAAAGGAAATTTAATGAGCTTTCAGTCTGGTAGGTTCATTATTTCGAATGACTTTATATACCATATCATATTGTGAAATAGCTGTCATCTACACACATAATTTGTTTATTAGAAAGTTTAAATTGGATGGAAATAAAGGAATCACTGAATAAAACCTATTTATACTCTATTCACTGGTTGGCCATGACATTCAGACACATTTCACCGTGTATATTTCGAAAATGTTAGGTTAGAGTCATTATCCTGTCAGATAACTGCGCAACGTTGTCCTCTCTACATATAAAACGTAGTGATTACGTATTTATCGACATGTTTATATACACAAATCTGAGATTTTCATCCAACCATTTATACTGTGAAAATTTGCGCAGGAAAGTAATTTTGGCTGCAACAACATGTCTTTGTTCACATGAAGTTTGGCGTTCATTTACCTTTTTGTATTTGTTACCCATTGATTTTATAATTTTGAAAAGTGATGTCCATCCTCCGTTATATTCCAAATATTCCTTTGCAAAAGTGAGTAGTGTATCAATCAAATTATAATTCCAAAGTTGTCGTTGCAGATCTTTTTTCAAAAAAAGTCTTCAGTCAGTGTCTTTTTGGGTGCACCAATAGAAGGAAATTATTTGTCGTCTCTTCACTTAAAATCTTTCTTATTGTTGTGATGTGCAGCTTAAAAATAAATATCTTTTTATATAAAATATAATTCATTGCTTTTCACTCACATACTTCGAAAATGTTGGATACCTTGTGATAAATCACTGATTCCAAATTATCAGGGTTACTATCAGAAAAAGCAGATTTCAATTCTACATAGCACTTCCTGATACTTTGTCTCTGCTTCTTCAAAACTATCTTCGGCATTTTTAGTTTCCAAGCGTTATGATTATGTTGAGATTGAGATTAGGAATTGGCATTGGCATTTGGCAACGTCTCTGAGAATTATTTTGACATTGCCGATTTTTCACTAGTGCCAACCTGCGTCAGTTTTAAGTAAAAACACTCAATAGACCTAAATCATGTCCAGCCGGGATAGTTTATAAAAGTGAATGGAGTATATATACTCCATTCACTTTTATAATGTAGCCCGGTTGGCCATGACATCGTGACAGATTTCACCGTGTATATTTTGAAAATGTTAGGTTATAGTCATTTTCCTGTCAGATAACTATGCAACGTTGTCCTCTCTACATAGAGGTCGTAGTAATTACTTATTTTTCAAATGTCAATCTACATTGATAAAGTAATGAATTTGAGAAAATTTTATTTGAATTCGATAATTCCAAAGACCTGGCGAATGTTGAAAAACTTTTGTCTCTGTTAATACTGGAAATATTTTACGTATATAAACATGGTTGGAAGATTCAGTTATGCTTTTTTCTCGTACGGAAATCAAGAATCGAGTTTTTCAAAATAAAGTCTGTAATCAGTGTCATTTTGGGTGCTCCAATAGAAGGATATTCTTTGTCGTCTCTTTCACTTAAAATCTTCCTTATTGTGTTGATGTGCAGCTAAAAAATAAATATCTATTCATATAAAATATAATTCCTTGGTTTTCACTCACATACGTCGAAAATGTTGGATAGCTTGTGTTGAATTATTGATTCCGAATTATCAGGGTTACTATCAGAAAAAGCCGATTTCACTTCTACATAGCACTTCCTGATACTTTGCCTCTGCTTCTTCAAAACTACCTTCGGCATTTTTATTAGTTTGCAAGCGTTATTATGCTGAGATTTAGAAATCTAGAATCGATTGATATTGATAATAGTAGAAATTGAAATTTGGCAACGTCTTTTGACATTGCCGATATTTCATGAGTGCCAACCTGCGTCAGTTTTAAGGGAAAAAACTTGATAAACCTAAATCATGGCCAACCGGGCTACATTATAAAAGTGAATGGAGTATACATCCAAATCCCAAATCGATAGAAAACATTTCGAATAATTTCTCGAAAGCAACTTGTGCTCTTTTCCTAGTGAGCAGTTTTTTTAACAATTTAATCGAGTGAGTATATATCTGTTTTGCAATTACCTGTTGCTCTTATCCAAATGGCTGGCAAAAACAGATTCCAGTTTAATGAACAAAGTTGCTCACAAGATTCTCGTTGTACTTGTTTCGATATGAAACAAATATTAATTTTATCAGTTAATTTCCTGTTCCTTTCAAGAACGAGTTAATTGAGTTGCATCGGATCGAACTACATTCTCCAGTAATGAAATATCAAAGAATTAAATAAATGGAATTTGGTAGATGAACATAAGTTTGACCGTAGTTCACTTTTGTAAAGGGTGTTTGCAATAGCGCGTTTTTTTAAGAATAAATAACACACATAATTTGCATTCATTATCAAAAACTTTTTATTGGTAATTCAAGTATCAGTTATGACAATTATATACGAAAAATGTATCTGTCAAATGGCATCATCTTGCAGCTCTACAGACGTCCACTGTTTTGTTAAAATTTTCAATGACATTTCGACATAATTGGGGCTCTATCTCACTAATGACACGAATAATTTCATCCTTTAGTTCAGGAATCGATTGTGTATTATTCTTGTAGATCTGGTTTTTCACATAAGTCAAATTACATCATCTTGGGGGCTAATTGACATCACCGTTTCTAGAGATTAGTCGTCCAGGAAATTTTTGTTTCAAAAAATCAATTGTGTCATTTGCGAAGTGAGGTGTAGCGCCATCCTGTTGAAACCAAATGTCCTCTGGATCAATTTTCATTAATTCAGGCCACAAAATTTCGATTACCATCGGACGGTATCGATCAACATTGACAGTTACAGCTTCACCAGCAGCATATTCAAAGAAGCAAGGTCCAGTTACACCACCTGATCATAATGCACACCAAACAAAAACTCATTTAGGATGCATGGGTTTCTCATGAATAATTCGTGGATTTTCCTCACCCCAGATACGACAATTTTGTTTATAAACAAAGCCACCAAGTTGAAAATGTGCCTCTGCGGAAAACATGATTTTTTGAGAAAAATCAGCTGGTTGTTCATTGATGAAATTGACAAATGAATGACGTTTTAAATGATCTATGGACATTGCTTCCTGTGTTATTTGAACATTATATGTCTTCAGGGCCAACTCCTTGTGTAAAATACGCCATGTTGTGGACCCACTAGGTCTATTTTGTTGTGAACGTCGTCTAATGGACATTCCAGGGTCTTCAGCCACACTTTCACAAACCAAATCAATATTTTCTTGTGAACGACCGCTACGACTGTATTTTTCACTTTTTTGATTTTCCACCGAACCGGTCACTTGAAATTTTTTAATTATTCGACCAATAGTGCTTTCAGATGGACGATTATGTAAACCATAAAATTCACATATTCACTTTTCACAAAACGCTGATTTTCATAAAATAATTCAAGAATTTGAACGCTTCGTTTTATCGTGTGCGAAGCCATTTTTATAAATGTCATACATCACACTTCTTAAATGTCAAAATACCCAGACGAATTCAGTGTGCCATCTATATTCTATTTATTCTTTAGAAACACCACGCAATTTGAAACACCGGATATATTAAATTGATGAATTGATATTTACAGTATAGTCTTGGCCAAAACCATATATTTATCGAGATTCCTGAGTATCAAAGAGAACTAAGGTTCGGCAAAACATATTTTGAAAATTTTGGCCCTCCCAGTCTGATTTCTGTTAATCATAGAATCCACACTTCCCTGATTCACAATATAAACGTCGATAATAATTTATCCAAAGATCGCTCGCGCATGAAGGGCCGCTTATAATGTCAGCAGCGTTCAATAATTTTTTCTATGAATTAAAATGGCGAACAAATTACGCATGGCGGAAATTGCCCCGCGTAAAATAAATCTGGATGTCGATGGTCGCGATGCGCACAGATAATCTAATGAATAAATTCATAGAGCGTATAAAAGTAAACTTCTCTCCGGATCGGCCTGCGATTGAAATCTCGTCTGGCCACTTCGGGGTTATTAAATGAAAAAGTTGATGCGAAGTTCAGCTTAATTGTGTAACTTTCTCTTTCCGAATTTATCGACTTGGCCGAGAACGCATTTTGTGTTTTACGATTTTTTGCCATCTTTAGGCAGGACTGGTCCTTCGTCTGTTCCCTGGATCGAGGCCGACGATATTCGATTGAAAATGTTCATTTTGTGTTTGGTAGTTTATGTACTCGGATTTCGGATTTTCGGGGTGGTGTGTTGAAATTACACAAGCCGCCATGTACAGGGTTTGGGCAATGTATGGAATCATTTCTTAGGAAATTTTGATTTTTCTATAATGCTTGTCAGTTAGAGTTTGATCACAGACCAAATAAAAACCAACTGTCCAAGATGTATAGAATATATCAGGTGTCGACACTTTCCTTCTATTACCCACTAAAATTTTGGCTTCAAAAAGCGGTCATAGAATTGTCAAATATTGTCCTATTTCTCTCTGTAAACGATGATGGCGCTGAGGTCACTTTGTCAAGTCCATACGATTAATTCTGTCGAATAAAAATGAATTTAGTTTTAACCTATTAGATCTGATGAAACTTTTTCCCAAAATATGAATTACTTCCACATAATGCCCATGATGGAGAAGTCTGGAAATACGCAAAATGGCTCTAATCAGAGCAAACACAGAGTTGTCAATTTTTGCTCTAACAATACCCCGACCAAATCTCATAACCGTATGTTAATACCGCTCACGATAATTTTCATACATACTAATCAGGTTCAGAAGTGATGAATGGATCGATTTTTATTTGCATTTCCTCTGTGGCCGGCCTTCGGTTCACCCACACGGCCCGCGACTGGAATCGCAACAGGCGCGAAAAAAAAACGTCGCAGAAGGTCGATAGAGGTGGACACCGTTTAAAACGATTTCGTACATAACTCAGAATTAGCGGAATCAGATTCACCTCGGGCTTAGGGCCGGATAAAGAATGCAGCTGTTCGGTGCATGATTCGGAGATTTGGAGTTGTTTTTCTGGACAAGATTAAACGCATTTATGGCGATACTTGTCTGGAGGAATTGCTGAGGGATTAAAGGACAAGATCTGTTTCAGAGTCAGAACGGATGACGATACTCCATTTAGAAGGTCAGAATTGGTATGAAAATTTGAAAAACTAACCCCCAAACCTGTTATGGAAATATGGAGTCTCTTATAGTCGTTTTTCTGGTTGATACGACATAGCTTTTCCCTAATATCTACGGAAATGAATAAATGGAAAGCTTCTGTCAGCTCCTGCTCAAATTTGAAACGAAAATTCTCCTTTGTCCCCTGTGTTTTTGGTCGAATGTTCATTTCAATTATAAATTGACAAGAAATCAGCTGAAGGAACTTTTAACAATCGACTTCTGTATTCCATTTGTATCGAGAATGTTCTGTGATCCCTGAGTTCGAATTGTGTGTGAAATCTAATGTATCTCTTAAAATCCAATTACTAGATGCCTGGCCTATCCTGTTTATTGATGTGTTTTATTGGTCCTGAGGCCCACTTACATTAGTTAGTGAATATTCAACGACTTTTTATGGCCCACTATTTTACTTTTGGAATCTCATAGGTATCAAACCTACGGTTACATCTGCCCAATGAAGTTGTAAAAACTTCATTTCGAAAAACTTGCGAGTTTCTATAGTCAGAATGTATTTTTTCGGCGTGTTGGAAAGCGGCACTTCAAAGGCTCTATTCAGATCATAAAATGTCATAAAATGCTCATGGGTTGAGATAAAATATGTACCGGATCATGCGGTGGAGAAGTGAGAATATAAAATATGCTCATCGACATCTTGGTGTTTTGGTTTATTATTTGATAAAATCAAATAATAAACCTTAGTGATCGACCAACAAAAAAAAAATTTTATCCCCCCCCTGAAAATTTCACAGTTTACGTTATGGAGTATGTAGATTTGAATAAACTAATACAAAAAAATCCGTCCGTCCGCCGTCCGTTGTCCGGGGCTTTTCTCAGAAAGTACTGAACCGAAATCAGTGAAACTTGGTAGAAAAATCGTGTGTCGCTCGGGTTTAATAAATTATTTTACCTCAACTCGACAAAATATACAGGGTGTATCTGAATATTATCGTATAGAATTAAGGGGTGATTCTGTGATGAAAATCGAGAAAGGTTATAAAATGAACACAAATCTGTTCAAAACCTAAAATAAAATTATAATAAAGTTGAAAATGACCGCCTCCAGCTTCAATACAGCATTCACTATTCTTCTTATTGAAATGCGTATGCGATGAAATATGCCTGCTGAATTTCTTATCGTGTCACACCCTGCTTAAATGCGGTTTCGCAGATCATCGATATTTTTTTCTCGTGAAAGTTTAAATTTTCGAAAAAACTTGTACAGATTAAAAAGTTATTAATGAATTGGAATCTTAAGGCATGTAGTTTTGAAAGAGAAATGGTGATCCAAAAAAAGTCGTGAGAATAAATATCTCAGAAGTTGATTATTTCAACCCCTTCTAAGCATACTTGACATACTTTCGTGTCTTAGCTCAATATACAGGTCGGGCAAAATTCGTTGTCTACTGAAGGGATCTCGAGAACTATAGCAGCTAGAAAAAAAGTGATAACACATTCTCGAGCTCTTTTTTCCTGACTAATCCGAATCTGAAAACAGATCCAGCTTATCGCGCATATATCTTGAGTTATGAGCGGAAATTGAGAAATTGTCATTTTCAATAATGCTTGCTTGTTTGAACTCGTATTGGAAATCTGTTGATACATTCTATAGACACTTTTTAGGAGTAATTCAAATATAATATGACTGAATTTTTCAATCCAGCCATTTTCGAGAAATGAGAAGGATTTTGAATTTTTTAAATGTGAACTATGGTCAAGAGATCTTTTATCTTGCTACAAAATTTTTGCTGATTTCAAAAATGTATCATATGTCGCTATTCACATGAATATTACATGAGAAAATATTCATTACTTTCTTCCTGCTTTTCTATTCACTGTTGAATTTTGAGTAGGCTGACGTTACCATAGCGACGATTCAATATGCATTAACTTTGTGTAAACTTGTGCCTCTATGATTGGAATCAGCGATTGCTGAATAAATATTTATATGGTTAATTTGTCATAGTTCTTAAGATCAGCAATATTTTGGGTCATTGGGGATAATAAACAGATTTTCTATTGCTAATCTTAAGAACTATGACAAATTAACCATAGAAATGTTTATTCAGCAATCGCTGATTCCAATCATAGAGGCGCAATTTCACACAAAGATAATGCATATTCAATCGTCGCTATGGCAACGTCAGCCTACTCATAATTCAACAGTGAAAAGAAGAGCAGGAAAAAACTATTGATCATTTTCTCATGTAATATTCATGTAAATAGGGACATATGATACATTTTTGAAATCAGCAAAAATTTTGTAGCAAGATAAGAGATCTTTCGACTATAGTTTACATTTGCAAAATCCAAAATCTTTCTCATTTCTCGAAAATCGCTGGATTGAAAAATTCAGTCAGATTATATTTGAATTACTCCTAAAAACGGGCCTGTAGAATGCATCAACAGATTTCGAATACGAGTTCAAACAAGCGAGTTATTCAGCATTATTTAAAATGACAACTTCTCAATTTTCGCTCATAACTCAAGTTCTATGAACGATAAGCTGGATCTGTTTTCAGATTCGGATTAGTTAGGAAAAAAGAGCTCGAGAATGTGTTATCACTTTTTTTCTAGCTGCTATAGTTCTCGAGATCCCTTCAGTAGACAACGAACTTTGCCCACCCTGTACAGGGAAAATACAAAAAAAAATTTTTTTTTGCTTTATCTTCGGAGGAATGCACCGTTTCCGGGGGAGTTTTCTCAAAATATTTATACGGAATACCTACCTTAATTTTCATCACAAAATCACCCCTCAAATATTTTCGGTGTTACTCAGGAACACCCTGTATATTTTAAATTGTATATCGCTTATTATTGGAAAATGAATTCGATGATCAGGTGGAGTTAACTCATAAAAACTGAGTATATATCATTTCATTAGGATCTTCATATCCTTCTCAACTTCAAGAGCAATCACTTCCCAAAAAAATAAACTTATCACGAATAAGACATGCAGATATACACAAGAATGAATTAACATAAATTTGTTATTTGTTACGGGGTATTTATAATACTTGATAATGACAACACGATATTACAACAGTCGTTTAAGATTAGAGCCAGCCAGTTCTTTAATTTTCATGTCGGATGTTTTGTAAGCCATTTAGCAATCTATTAAAACCACCATGTACCTACCTTATCGGTTGTATTAGTCACTTGCGCTGAAGATTCTTAATTGATTTCGGTTCAGTATGAGAACAATAACTTCATTTCATGGGTCGTAGTCTTGTTGATGGCCTTGATATTTAGAAGATAGACATCAGTCCTGGCATAGACCTTGTTCTTGCATTCAGCAAAAGAGAGTTGAGTGAGTTTAGATCGATTAAGGATATGTGGAACTCAAAATCCTGATTCATCCGTATTTCTCATGAGGAAGCAGTTTTCTCTGGAGATGATCATTAAGTTATACAGGGTGACACAGACTCATAGGATACCACTATTTTCTTTTTTGTTTCTCTAGCTAGATTGGAAAAATCTGAAACATTATATTCGCTCGCAAATCGTTATTTTTCGGCTTATTTGGAAACAAAATTTACTCCCGTTGTTTTGGAATGGCATCAATCCAAATATACCAGAGATTTTCCATATACCGACAACCGACACATATATTTGACCTTTTTATCTAGAACGTCATGGACCCGCTTGAATTATATCAACCAATCAAAAGCATACACGCAAAAAGGATTATAAATGGTTTTCCAATAAGAGGTGTTGATTTGAATAGCCCGCTATTTCGGTAGATGTCACTTTTGAAGCTGAAATTTTTTGAAATTTAACAAGTAGAAACTACGCCATTGATAAAAATGGAACAATACACGTGTCAAGAACGCATTGAAATTATTAAAATTCACTATAAAATGGTGAAAATTTGACAGAGACGGTTCGTAAAACTCGAACATTTTTGGGTCGTCGTGAAGCACCTTGTCGGACCGCAATAAAGAAATTGGTGGAAAAATTCGAGCTGTTCGGACAAGTTAAGTGATGTGAAGAACAAAACCCGTGCACGTCGCTCTAGAACAGCCGAGTATATTGCTGCTGTAGCCGAAAGTGTTGAAGAAAACCCAGGTTTGTCCATTCCTCGTCGTTCTTTGGAATTAGGCATTCCACAAACGTCATTACACCGTATTTTGCATGAAGATTTGGGTCTTAAGGCTTATAAAGTTCAGTTAACACAAGAACTCAAGCCGGCCGATCATCAACAACGTCGTGTCTTTGCTGATTGGGTCGTTGAAATGCATGAAAATGATCCAGAATTCCATCGAAAATCATCTTGAGTGATGAGGCCCATTTCCACCTCGGTGGCTTCGTCAACAAGCAAAATTGTCGCATCTGAGGCTCGGAAAACCCGAGAGTTATTGTTGAGAAGCCTCTCTAACCTCAACGTGTGACTGTTTGGTGCGGTTTATGGTCCGGCGGAGTCATTGGACCTTACTTTTTCGAAAATGAGGCTGGAGCAACAGTTACGGTGAATGGATTGCGCTATCGAGAGATGATTGATGATTTATTATGGCCGGAATTGGATGGTATTGATCTGGACAACGTTTACTTTCAACAAGACTGCGCTACGTGCCACACAAGCGACGAAACCATTGATCTTTTGCGGGAAAAGTTTCAGGACCGTGTTATCTCTCGAAGAGGTGATCACAATTGGCCACCGAGATCTTGTGATTTAACACCTTGCCACTTCTTTCTTTGGGGCCTCGTGAAAGAGAAGGTCTACGCCAATAGCCCAGCGTCGATTCAAGACCTCAAATATGGAATTCGTGAGGCTTTCGAGGACATAGGGCAGCTACTTTGCGATTTGGTTATGGAAAATTTCATTAAAAGGATATGGTTCTGTAAGCGTGGTCGTGGTGGTCATTTATATTGAAAAACAGCATTTTCTTTGAATATCAAAATAACACCTCTTATTGGAAAACCCTTTATTTGTGAGCGAAAAAATATATTGAGTTTTTTTAATTGTTCTAATGACATGATCATCATGATTTGCGTACTGGTTTCTAGATTTCATGATGAACGGATTAGTATTTTCGAATTATGGCAGAAAAAGATAGTAGTCCGAGGAAAAGAAACATAAAATTTTACCGAAAAAAGAAATCGGATCGAACTGAAATTCGGTACACTAATGTGCAATATTTGTTTCAAGGTCTATTCAAAATTCCATCGAAAACTCTTGAATAGTTTCCGAAAAATTTACAGATGATACTATCTCAACGATATTTCGTTAGCAATTGCGCGTCCGTATTTTACAACTATCTACTGAGTTACAGTCTGATCGTTGGAGTAGTTTATGACATATTGAGTAGAGTACCTTAGCTGGACAGAATTGAGTTTGACATCGGATTTTTCATTTGCGATTCCAACCTAGAAGTTCGAGATGATTTTTGGGATAAAATTCAAATGATACATATAGGCAAAACGATTATATTTCATACAGATGAAGTACTAAAAAACCTAGAAAAGCCCTGATGTGAGGTCAGGAGCTTTTACGCGCTTGTTCAAATTATAATTAATAGATCGACACGAAATTTTGCACCTAGTTGCGTGTTGGTAATCTCCACCTGATTACGTAGTTTCAATCTGATTTCATTCGTACTTTTTGAGATATTAGGGAAATAACGTTAAATTTCTAAACAACAACGAAATTTGGCACATTTTTTTCTTTATATCTCCGAAAGTAAATATCGGATCGAATGGAAATTCGAAACATTGTTGTTAAATACTGACTCCAACGTTGGTGTTGAAATCCCATTGGAATTTAATTAGTATTCTCAGAGAAAAAAATTTTCATCGAAAATTCAAAAAAATTTGGAATACATTTTTTTTTTGAAATTTACTAACAACTGGATCCATATGAAATTTCGCTCTAAGTTACGCGTTAGTATTCCCAAACTGTCAACGAAGTCTCAATTCGATCAAGTCAATACTTCATGAGATATCGAGACATTCACGTTAAAATTTCAAATGGTCCTAACTCCGAAACTATCTTACCGATTCCATCCATTAACGAACTCCACATAGACCTTTGGACTCCAAACCATATCTGACAATTTCAAGTTGCTAAGTCTTCTCCTTCGAAAGTTAGAGCACATACGGATGGACGGATGGAATTGAATTTGACCACGGATTCATCTTCAGGGAGTTCAAGCCAATCGTTCAAGACGATTTTCGGCTAAAAATTCGAAAAGTACAGACATCATGACGAAATGATAACGCGCTGTTCCCTAGAGCAAGCGCGTAAAAAATCCAGGATACCAATTGTCCATGTCTTCTATTGCATCCACGTAGTGATATATTTGAGCCAAACTAGAGTTCGCTATATTAAAAAAAGCGACTCCTATCGTGTGATGTACTTTCCACAGCAAAACTCTGCAGCAGATAATCAATTAATTGCGAAATGAATGCACAGCTCATTAGATAAGAATTTATGCATTCGTATCCGTGCAAAAAAAAATGAACATAAAAACTTTCTACGGGATGATCAATTCGCGAGAAATATAAGTAGCCAGTTGCTTGCTCGGCGAAAACTAGTTTTAAGAAATAGCGACATGTACATATAACATTCTTTGCACAATGCATGATTTTAGCATGAAGATTTATCGCGTAGGTATGAAGATATGAATAGGCAGGCTTTAGGTGCCTAGTCGGTAGCAACTAAGAAAAGCATATGCTTGCATGGGTTGTAGTATGTTGAGGAAAATATTAGCATTCGATAACTTGTCCAAGGATCTATGCTGTGTGATTTAATTGTAGTTTTATGATTTCGTCACGATGTCTGTGAATTTTGAGCCGAAAATGGTCCTAAACGATTAGGTTGAACTCCCTGAAGAAGAATCCGTGGTCCGTCCCTCCATTTGTGCTCTAACTTTCGAAGGAAGCGACTTGAAATTGTCAGATTAGGTTTGGAGTCCAAACATCCCGGTTGAGTTCATTAAGGGGTGGAATCGGTTTGATAGTTTCGGAGCTAGCCGCATTTGAAACTTTGAGGTTAATTCCTCGATATCAAGTATTGACTCGATCAAATTGAAACTTCGTGGACAGTTTTGGCAAACCAACGCGAAACTTAAAGCAAAGTTTTGTGTGGATTCGGTTGTTATATAATTAAAAAAAAAATCATTCGAAAATTTTTGAAATTTTTTATGAAGAATTTTTTCTCTGGAAAAATTGCTTGGATTTCAATGAAATTTGACACAAAACTTAGAGTCAGTGTTTAACAAAAACGTTCCAAATTTCAATTCGATCCGATATTTACTTTCGGAGATATAAGAAAAAAAACGGTGCCAAATTTCGTTGTTATTTGGAATTTTAATATTATTTCCCCAATATCTCAAGAAGTACAGATGCAATCAGATTGAAACTTTGTAATCAGGTGGAGATCACAAACAAGCAACTAGGTGCAAAATTTCGTATGGATCTAATAGTTGGAATTTGAACATGCTCCTGACCTCACGTCACTGCTTTTCGTTCTGTATTTGCAATTTTGTATAGTGAAAGGTAAACCTCAGTTTTCCCTCCATGTTTCTGCTCGAATCTTCCGAAGAACAGCGTGCTATCGTTCTGTCTAAATGTCTGTTATTTTCTGATTTCGAGCCGAAAACGGTCTCAAACGACTAGGTTGGGCTCACCGTTTACGCATCCGGAGTGAGAATCAATTCTGTCTGGCAGTCCCAGGAACGATAACTGTCGGAACGAACATGCTGGCGACTTGAAATTTTCACAGTAGAACGAGCATAAATTTGCGACGGTTGAATTCGTCAATGGGCCAAATCGGCCAAAGGATTTTGAAGGATTTTTGAGATACTTTGTCGATATTTCAGCAACTACTGGAGCGATCAGATTGAAGCGTGGTAGTCGAATGAAAAACAATAACGCCAAACTTCCTTCGAAATATTTTCGGGATCATACGGTCAGTAAGTTAAACAGAAATGTTTTCGTGAAATTTTTTCCCAAAACTTTTTTCAGATGAGGAAGGAATTTGCACCCAACTGAAACTCTATATCTTGCAACAGTGTGACAAATTTAATTTTACCCGATTTCAAATTCCGGAGATATCAGGAAAAAATATGTCATAATTTGATCATTAAAATAGGTGGGTAGTTATTGCGTTTTTGGTCGGCTCAACTTCAAGTTACATAGTCGGAAAATATAGGCTTACGAAAAAAACATTACACAAGCCAATTTTAAACACACCATAACAACAAATACTCCTAACGTACATAACCATTATTTTTCATCATATCCACCCCGAACGGTCATGTCAAAGTTTATTTCCATTCATAAATTTCACCAACAATTCCACCATGAAACACAGAATTAGTCTGTAAAAATTCATTTTACTCACGAAACAACCTATCAATCAATAAAACAATTATGCCTATACCGCTAATCCTCTCGTACTAATCGCGATGTGAACACGACATAACATATGAAGAAATCAAACGTCCAATATATCATGGCTACAAGAAGTTTTATCTCGGCACTCTCTCATTCGGAAGCTTACAAAATGGAATTGCTCATTTCGAACACACATAAATATGAATTGTATATTCCCGAACAAACCTTGAACAGAGATTACTTTGCGACTCACAATGAGTGGGAAAGATATTGTGTTTCTAGTGTCGAAGTTCCTGCATATATGGAAGTTGCAGTATTTCATTCTGGTTGTTTGAAAGTATTTTCATGTTGATTGAATTTAGAAGCTTAATGGTAATGTTCTTCAATTTTTTGGAGGAAGAGTTTCATAAAAACTTTTAGAACACTCGAATCGTAGAAAGTTCTGGCCCTGAAAAAGGACCTGAAAACCCCTGTTTCTTGGTTATATTTGTATTATTTGTTTTTCCGACAAAATTAGCCTATAATATTACGGAGGAAATTATAATTGGAATACCTGAGGAATCAGGAAAGAAGATAGATAATTCTTAAGAAATTTGCCAAATAACTTTGACATTCAATCAAGATATAAACCATAGATTTCTATAACGAAATTGAAGGGAATAATAACACTTGTATAAAAGAATGTTGGAGAATTACTTCTAGATAAACGAAACTTTTTCCTTGACACACCATAAACTTTTCGTCCATCAAACAGAACATTGTATATCAACAAGTAAAAATTTACTTCGCTCCATTGTTAACTATCGTTAGATTGACAACTGATGTGGCGCTTTCTTAATATCTCTTCCTGGGGCAATAACACCTAATAGAAGTTCCTTTGGAATGTAAGTGGACCTCTCTAGCATTTCTGATGTCCTGATGAATTGGTGTTATTATTTTCTTTTGTGGCATAGCAAATGACTCCATGCAGCTAGCTTAATCTGGTGTGGAGATTGAATCTCTTGTAATTTTTTTTTGTTATTGTTGTAATGACAACTTTAGAGATTCAAAACCGTGTTTTTTATAAATGATGAACAAGTGTATTTGTATTTGTCGTGTTATTTTCTGCTAATTTGACAAATTTCAACATGGAAATTTGTATGCTCAGCGGAGCTAAAACTGATTTAACTAATTATCTAATAAATTAAGTTTTACTAAGCCATAGATCTCCATTAGAGCATTTAGTCGATACCAAACTGTCATGCACCTTTATTACCTGGCTTTCTAATGAATCAAATTTCTGCTTTTGATATTTAAATCAATACGTTCAGAAAACATTGCTACTCTACGACTTCCGTGTTATTCATATCAAGTAACCAAGCATATTTAAACCAATAATGTAGCATATTAATATTGTTTTCGGTTAGATAATATACCATATTCTTTCATTCCAGTTATCACAAATGAAGTGATATATATCTAGCAATGCTAATTCGATTTGATACGAATCAATAAGACATATTGACGATAAAAATGAGATAGTAAATTATATTTTATTAGATTTTCAAGAGGTCGTTTCATTGAAATTAACAACTCATGTAAGATAATTGAATATCTAAGTATCCTTGGATATTAATTGATACCTACCAACCTAACATGTCCATTGTTGTTTAGAGATAGAGAAATATAAGTTTTCTTTTCATAGAGATCGTCTAAATTGATTCTGGGTTTTATACTATCAGTCATAAACGGAAAATATGTATTGTTCTGTGAATGCCCTATTGAATGACACAACTCTGCGAAATCAATATTATGTACAGCTGAGGCTGTTTCAAAACTGTTTTCAATGGGTACCAGTCGTTAAACTGAGGACAAACCACACGTTCCTGTTAATTGTATCAATCTATGTTCTATTCATCTGTTCACTGTGGGATATTTGCTTCCCACAGTGACACGGTGTTTTAGCCTGAGGACGTTGTTGAGAAAGATATTAAGAGATAACATATATTACAGCTGATTTAAGTCCAGGAAGTTACCTTGAGTTTCAGTCGTTACCTACGTATCCCGATAAATACTTTTTTAATTTTTTGTGAGTAAGTTCTTCTTTGACATCTTATTTGGATTGCTATACTTGAAGATCTGAGAGTAGAACAAATGGGAGAAAGTGGATGCGTTCACGGATTTTGTATTCTTGAAGTCGGACAATATTGGAGTGATCTCTAGGGATCATAACTAAGGTTATGTCAATCAACATTGACATCCCTTAGGAGCATTTTACGAATTTTGAGGATGAACGTCATGCACATCGATAAAAGTATTCTACACTCGAAGGTTAGAATTCGTAAGATGCTCCTGGAAGATGGCGCTGTACGATGTTGATACTGCAGCATTACATCGAATTGGTCATAAGTATATAGAGTCCTATCTGCGTGTTCCAAGAACCAAGGTGAGAAGGTTATAACCTTGAAACTGTAGTAACCGAACTGTTTGGACATCATTGGTAGATGTTTTGGTTGATTGGATGTTCAGCTCAGATTGGTGTGGAATATTTGTTTATTGTCCATAATCTTTCACAGTTATATTGATGGATAAGAATGTTGAAGAGAAGATGTGGATTTCATTTAGATTCATTAATTTATCAATTATCGTGAAGCTGTTGTATTGGCATAAGTCTGTTGGATCAATTGGCATGTCCTGTAATGAGAGAATAGTAATTTACGTTACAAGGCCGGGAAATGGCTCATTAAAGTATGAGTCTGGAATTTCTAGACGAGTATTTTGATGACATTTCACGGCCGTGTATCGTACAACGTTTTATTTCATACTGCTCAATATTTTTTTCAAATTTTTGGTTCAAAAATTCAACTGTCTATTCAGGTAGTTTGAAGATGTTAGTAATTTGTCAGTACATGATGTAAAACCATCCATTAATATAGGGTGATAATGTCGTATACTTTGAATCGGTTGCTTATAGTAACAAAGATTTTTTTTATGGATTGTCTTTTCTGTCAGTTCAGCATCGTATAGAATTTTTGGTTTCGAATAATTTTAAATAAAATGGATGCAGAGATTTTGAAAATAAGTTCGGAAGCGACGGCGAAATTTATCTCGGCCAAGTCATAATATTGGCTGACTTAAAATATAGCAGTCCGGTAAAGTTACTTTACCAGCCTAGTGATGTAGTGTATCATTTCTCGGACTCAAATGAGTCCGGGAAATGGCACATTACAGTACAGTATGAAATAAATGCCTTTGCCGAATTTATTTAGTAATTCAAATGGTATGAGGAGAAAATATTGAATTTTAACACCCTGTATCTTGGAAACCAAGCTTTCATGGACCAATGACACTTAAATTTCTGATATCATCCAAGTAATCATCGCTTTTAGTTTGTTATTTTGAAACACCCTGTAAATTCGTCTTTGCTCACTCCAATCGAAGTCTGATCCCATTGGTATCTTCTACATCTATCCGATACAATAACTAATGAATGTGCAATATAGTTGCGGGCATCATTTCAGCATTTCTAGGTAGCATTTAACGCTAACCAGTCCACGAAGAGATAGCAATCAACCAATTGAAAAATAAGAGAAATATTCCATACGGTAATATGTAATCATGTAATACCTTAAGTATAAATTAAGTTTGAATAGATAAACGAGGTAGCGACCATAGAGGTGTATAAACGTGTGTTGTTCATTGCTACCCAGTGCGTTACACCAGAATACCATTGTTTTCAGTCATAAATTCATAATAATAAGACAATTCGCTAATAACCATTCATCAAGTGACTGACACTTCCATTACAAGGAGTATTCAGAGAAGATCCGTTGTAAGAAGCAAAAAGATAGGCCGCTTTGGATAGGATTGTTGTTGTACTGTACTGCATCATTCTACAAACGAAACTAGACGTTCATCAGAAGCAACATCGTTTAAAATGGAATGAAGAAATTTACTTCGAAACATCTGTGAAATGGTTTGATGAGAGAGAATTTTTTGGCTCAACATTAGTTTATTGCATGTTCTGTGAAAGTGATTCACGGGATAAAATCATCATTCTTGCTGGTATTCATAATAATAATAATAAAAAATAATAATAATAATAATAATAATAATAATAATAATAATAATGATAATAATAATAATAATGATGTCGTCCAGCAGTTGGTCGAATTCCCCGATATATGGTGATAAAAAAAAATAATAATAATAGTTATTTCCTCAAATACACAACGAGACTTCTTCTGTACCAGAATTCATTCCAATTGTATGTCATATGCCATATTTTTATGTTTCGAGCATCCATTTCAATACAAGATCATAATGTATGCTATCACAAACTTTCAAAATTCTCGATTTTAGAATAATTCGATATTAAAAATAGTGAAATTTAGACGCAAGTCCAAGTTGGGTTGAACACGGTAGATCGCTTCCTACGTCATAGGTCACAGTACGAATCTATGATCGATAAGCTGGGGCTGTCCAATGACTAGGCAGAATGGAAGGTACACGAGAAGAGAGAGTGAATATGACACTTTAGGTTACAGAAACAGTGAAGATTCTAGCCATTACGTAAAACCAGATTAATATTCCAAATCCTACCGTATATTTCGTAGATATAAGTCTTCCGAAATTCCGCATCAACCCTTTCCTCATCAATTTTGTACAAAGTACTGAATATATTTCGATTAGATCAGCATTTTTGGAAATATCGTGAAAATGAAATTTCGAATCGACTCATCTGCTGAATCATTGGGTAGATTTTACCCATTCACGAACTCGAGTCTCTAAGTTGTTTCTTGCGGAATTCACTATAATCGCAATTGATATTGTAATTGATATCGTTACTGATTTTTATAGACTCCTAAATGAGCTTCTCAGAAGTTAAATCCTTGTTGTTAAATAGAAGAATGAGTATTTTTCTTAATTCTTACTAACGTAATGACTGTGTTGCGTTTAGGTATAGGCTGTGAAGCTAGAACTTTCTATGAGCGCCTACAATTGACTGTCTATGACGCGAGAAACTTCGATAGGTGCTCGAACTGCCAATGTCTCATTGGCAGTTGAATACTCGGAGATGCAATTAGAGAATTGGACAGCTTCCCGATCTCTCTTCTTACCAAATATTGTTCATTCCGATTATGTCCGGTGTGGTCCTCTCTGTATATGCTCTAACTATGTTGTCAGAGCCTCCAGCATCTCTCGACTTCACATCAGCATAAAGAATCGAAAGTTCTCCCTATAGGTCGTTTAGTCCTGCTCCAGATTGTCACTCTCGTCACTTTTTTCGCTCACCCTGTATATCTATGCTTCTCATCACTAGACGATGAATTCAAATAGTTCTTTATACGACTCGCGTTCCGTCTCTTTCTTCGAATACGTTACCGTTACAGGTTTGAAGATTATGCAGCGCCTGACTTCATCATCTCGCAGTCTGCACTTTTATTCTTTATTGGCCGGTAGCAGCCTTCTCGGATTATGAATACCTCGGATCGCAGTAAACATCGAATTTTAGTATCGTCTCGGACGTTCAACAAAAACCCATAAAGTAGAGTTTGCGAAATATATTACTATGAGGCACGTCAAAAGCGTGGAATGGAAAAAAATGACCTATGTCATCCTCAAAATTTTTGCAGCAGCTTTACTGTCTTTAGTTACATGCCTGTAATCGCGTATGCAAATTCTCATGGGTTTATATGTTATGTGCATCTTCAGGTTTGTTAGTAGCGTACCCCAGTTTGAGGATTTGTTTTTGCGCTAAAGTTCTAGAGTACAGCGAGCTTTCGTTTTGTCCAAATGTCTGTTATTTTTTCGAATTTGGGTCGAGCTTGTATATTTCTTCAGAAATGGGGTGTTGAATTGCAGAATTTCGGGAACACAGTCATATTCAAGGTTCATAAGACCTCATAAACATCTCAAGGTCAGGCACCCTCCTAAGGTCTGCATGCTGCAACGAAGCTGGAGCTCATTCTTCTTCATTAGACCAATTCCTATCTTGGTTAGATGTTGGACGTTTTCGTCTTTTGGGAATCCACATGAACCGAGCGTTTCCATGTCGTGATGGTGTTTGAAATCTGCGATATCGCAAATACAGTGACCTGATGCGACTAAAGGATGAACATTAGATTTTCTGGTGAAAATACCCAAAAACCTATTGGAGATGATTCTCTAATATAAGTGGAAAGTTACTTTTCCGCACACCTGAGGATCTGAAATTCTGTTATCAATTTCACTACAATTTTAGGGGGAGGCCGATTAATTTTGCCGAGGATAAAAGCCTCAGTACTTTTGTCTCATGCGTGAATATGAATGTTACTTCCTTTACATTCCCTCTGATAATAGTGTGATTTCTTTATACATTTCTTTATACATTGTCTGATATAATGCTCTTTCTCAAAGGAATAGAAATCTTATAGTCCATTTCTAGATTTTTTCATTTCTTTCTGAACGCTTATAACTGTGCAGATTGAATGATTTGATATTGAAAAATATGTAGATATACCGTTCAATCAATTCCGAGCAGTATTATGAGCTAGAATGCATAGTAATTAAAGAGAACCTATCAAAAAATCAGTCGACGCACTCATTTGGTGAGCGTAAGATTAATTTGAGCGCTCTGAGAGGCGGGGATGAAATTTTCAGCTTATGGCATCGTTCAGACCTAAGCTTGTGATTACATTATGAACGAAAAGCCATAAAACTCATTAGCGTATTAGATAATTGATGAGAGTTGGGCATGGGCTTCGCCATTGCCTCTATCGGCCAGTGGCGGCCCATGAGCGGAGGCGTTGGACAGAGGGATCATCAAAACATTTTAGGGAAGCACTCTGTGGTGAACATAAAATAAATACAGGATGAATCTTTAAGTTGAACATTATTTTCAACCATATATACCTCTCATCAAATAAAACACTTTTTTTAATTGTCATTTTAACAGATTTGGCTCAGGTAAAAAGTTATAAGCATTCAAATATTTCTCAATGTACTAATACACTCCTGCGCTTTGTTCGAGAAATGCGAAAACTCATTCACTCACTTGATTCTTATGATTTGGTGCTTTTTGCGATACTATCGCAAGGAAAACATTTCACTACACTGGACTCGAAACACTGATCTTCAACTTGATGTTCATGCAATATTCAATTTCATTCCACTATAAGATTATACATACAATTCCATCCTCGCCCATTCTCAAATTTAAAACTCCATAATTATACTTGTTTCGCGAAATTTATAAATGAATTATAGGAAATAAATCAACTAACCTTGAAACATTCTCTAGAATGTTGTGGTTATGGAAAGTCTAGTCCATAGACAGGGACTATGTCTGTGGTGTGGTCACGAAATAGCATATACCCATAGAAATTATAACTTAATGTTATATCAATGCATATACCTAATATTAGTTCTATGCGAAAGGGATGAATATTTCTGTGTATTCTATGGTCCGGATAAACGTGAACCCAGCTTAATTTACTTCATTTACTAGACCAGGGGCGGATCCATAAATATAAGGAAATTTTTCGAATTTTTATCCGATTTTATAATATTCAACGATGAATATATGCAAGACTGAGCGTTTGAGGAGAAATTATAAGGAATAATCCAATATTTTACAATGTTTGAAGATTCTTATGATGACATATGATAAAGTTTATCTGCATTTTTCATGCTTATTTCGTATAGTTTTATCAATCGACGAGTCTATAACTCGGAAACTGTTTGAAGTAGGATGAGAGTGATAACTGGTGAATATGTGTCATAGTTATAGAAAACTTCACACCAAAATTCATTTCATTCGGAGTTACTATATCAAAGCTACAATAGAAAAACTGATTTTTTCTGTAAATTTAAACAGCCTGTATCTTTTTGCTCGGGCCGAATCTAGAAAAAAGTGTTTAATTTGGTGGGAGGAATCTATGGTTAACATTAATGTACAACTCTAAGACTCACCCGGTTTAGCCGTCATAGCCGTCACCAATCCAGGTACTTGCCCCATTGATCGAAGCTTCACAGAGTAATGAAATGATTTTGTTATTTCTATTCTTGTTATGGAAGGAATAATCCTCTTCCTGGCAATATTGTTTATTTGCAAACCGAATATCTACCTTTTCTTCGACTTCCGACGTATTTTCTATTGGTAACGCAGATGAAGACAATATTATTGCATCTCTTAAATTCCTGAGCATCTCCTCGGGTAAGTTATTAGTGGAATCGAAATCACTGATGAAACCCATATAAGTATGCGAACACATATCTTGCAATTATGTAGTTCTTGCACCTTTCACGAGTTCAGCTAACGGAAATCTACCAAGCATCTCATCTTCTTTCACGAATCCTAATTGAATTATGAGACATGACCATGATTTGAATTAATTAAATTTCACCGACATAGGGAGAAAGCATGTTCTCACATTCGACAGATAAAGTGATTTACTGTTTGCAGTTCGTAGGGAAATATTGTATGGATTAAGAAAGTGTTTAAGAATGATTCATCAGATTATGTTTAGGTTTGGTTCGTTTTTCAAAACAGCGGGCTTTCTGTGCACGGTACAAACTTCAAAATGGTTAGTCGTTAAGTCGTTGAACATTTTGAGTTTCAAAGAACAATAGAGAGAGAAAAGAGTTCGCCACTGATTTTTTTAAAATTTCTCATTTATTCATGATGAAGCAACTTATAATTCATCTTCAGTTTCTTGTGCTTTTTTGTAGGAAAAATCAAATTTTGCGATATGATAATACTATCACTGTCATCTGGTCGAAAACGAAGCTAGATAGGAAGAAAACGAAGGAGATCAAAAAGTTGCATTTCCAGTTGCTTTATCTGAAAAAATAAAATAAAACAACAAACATCTGTGGTGTCCACTGCGATGTCACTGAACCTTATAATTTCAGTATCGATTAAAACTTATTTTGGGATGATTTTGCATTATTTTTTAGGTTTTTATGGATTTTCACTTTCAATATCTGAAACAGAACTATAAAATCAAATGAAAATTGTTTTTTTCATGAAAATCTTGAATTTTCTGTTTTGTCTGATGAAACACTCAGATTTGTATTCTGAAACATCACAGTTCGTTTTTTTTATCGTTTGTATTGTTCCTGTGTTGTTCATTAGGCAATCTTTTCTGCAAGAAATTGCCCTTGACAAATAGTTCGATACTGCAATCCGCAAGGGCATTTTTCATGAAAAAAAAAACAATTTTTATTTAATTTACAATAGTTCTGTTTCAGATATTGGGAGTGAAAACCCATAAAAACCTAAAGAATAACTTATAATTTCAATCAAGTAAGAGCTAAATCAGCTCCTTTCTACTTCGAATAACTCAATTCAAGAATATGTATGATATTTCAGTTTCAAAGTGATTAAAAAACACATAGTAATGTAATCTATGCCATCCAATATTTTATGCTAGCTAAGATTTAATTCCAAATTCAATTTCTAACTTCTTGTGCTACCTTGTTACGAAATAGGGGAGTTTAACCTTAGTATATGCCCCACTTAAAGAGTCAGCAAAATTAAATCAAAGATAACAAAGCTGAAATGACTCTCGGATAATTCCAGGGCAAAATTATTAACTCCCTTCAAGTTTTAAAAATATATTAAAGCTCTATGTATATTCAAATTATTTATCGACCTATAAAACAGTTGTATCTACACAAGTTCAAGTTTCTACTCAGCTTAATAATATTTCTTCCAAAATATTAATCTTCAAATGAGTCCATATATTCGTCCTCTATTTCACCTAAAAAGATTGGGTTTCAGGTGAGAGATGTTGAGTTTCCAGGATAAACAAACAAGAGTATCACTAAATTAACTAAGCCTGACAAACGGTCACAAAAAGTTTCTGTATTTTCAATCCTTGAAAATATAATATTAAAAAAATAAAATAAACTTACCGTGAATGAAAATTTTCGAGAAGACAAAACTATATCGATATTGAAAGATTTAATCACTGAAGATAAAATATGAATGTCACATTTTCAGATTTCTTTTTTTTTGTTTTCACTCTCAATATCTGAAATCATCAGAACTATTAAAATTAGATAAAATTGTTTTTTCATGGAAAACGCCTTTGCAGATTGCAGGATTAGGGGCCGTATTTATAGTTGCTCCTTGAGGCTTCCTTGCTGAAGGCCGCCTTTAATTCGCTTTTCTCTGCAAACAAATACAAGTTTTTTCCTTTCCTCCTGTGGCTGATGAAAGAGTCAGATTTTGTACTCTGAAACGTCATAGTTCGCTTTGTTTATGGTTTGTATTGTTCCTGTATTGTTCATTAGGCAATCTATTTTCCAAGAAACTGCCCTCGACAAAAAGTTCAATCCTGCAATTGACAGAGGCGTTCTTCATGAAAAAAAAATTATTTTATTTTTAATAGTTTTGTTTCAAATGATGGGAGTAAAACCCCCCAAAAAAAATCCAAAATAAGCTTTAATCGATACATGAATGTCACAATTGACGACTAATCAATAAATTCAGTACGATGAAATTTACCATCCTCCTCTTCTTTAATATAAAAGTATCTTAACCTCGAAGTTAATGCGTACTTCGAAAATCACTTATTGACAGTACATCTATCAAAGCGCACGTGAGCGGTTATAATAAGTTATAAGAATCAGCGGCGTAACAAACGATCGGGCTATTAAACTATTAAGAGGACTAAACCCTAAGAAAATTCTCTAAATAAAGTGTCTTCATTTCATTCTAAGTATCGAAACAATTCTGCCTTTTCATCAGTTAATAAATGTATCTAATATATATTTTCTTTCCAGGTAAGCTTTCATGATGATGTGACCATTACCTGTAAGTTATTTTCAATTATTATACAGTGTGTCAATTTAAAAGGATACCATCCTTTATATTTCGGCCCCATGCAAAATGAGAAAAACAGCAAACACAGGTGAACATTGGTTTTTGGGGTAGCATTCCATACGGTTGGCTCCAATCAATTTGCATCAACCCTGGTAGCGCGATGACAGCAACGCCTGAAATCCTAAATGCTAAGGGAGTTGAGCGACACCGTGTTTTGAAGGTGATTCTATGGATTTTCCGAAAATGCCTGAAACTTGACTTTTTTTGTTAGTACTTCTTCATCTCAGTATTACTGTGAAAGAAGTCATTTTGGCATCAGAGAATATTTTTTTTTTATATAATCCAGCTTCCTTTTTGTTCATACTATACCTCCATCAACACCCTCTGTATACATAGATTGTAATCTTGAAGTTTCATTGAATAATTCTAAATGAGCATAACAATAGTAATAACGACCAAAGTATGGGTGGTGAATAAAATTCATTAAATGTTCCTTATACAAACACATCTGGCTAAAATCGTACATTTTCCGTTCAAGTTCATCCAGACCTGGATATATTCATTCTAATCTAACTCTCTCGATCAACCCATTCGAAAATATTCATAGGGGATACCAACCTATCGTCCAGAGAACGGATTTACTAAGCTAAAAGAGATAAAAAAAACCCTACATACGTCTGCACGTATACACGTACCTGTACATACATCAGGAGCATAAAAAATAACCATGTCAATGAATAAAATACCTAAAAGGCCATTCTGGAACAGAAGTCCTTCAGCACATTGTCCTGTTAATGTTATAATTAAAGCACCGACGACACTTTGACATCTGGCGTGGTAGTAAAGCTGTCAGGAAGCTTTCAGTACGTAGTACCAGTTCAATACATAACCTCTTCGGTGGTTGAGTTGAACAGTTCAGCTTGTCTGTCACTTCGCCCTACGTCGAGAGTTATTTCAGTTATTTTTAGTGCGTTTCTTTGGAGGTTGGCATTGGGAATGCAAATTAAGCATGGGGAATGTTATTGTAATTAAACGTTGGAATTGTGTATCTGCTCTTTCTTGTTCAAAATGAGAAACGGCTTGGATGTCTCGCTGAGGTTTTAATTTATACGAACTGAATGATGCAGATTTTTAGCATGGAACGTCGCGATTTCTGCTTCAGGGAAAAACAGCATTAATATTTCGTCGACATTTTAGAATTAACGGAGACCTTGCAAATTTTCCCGTCTAGAAGGTATGTATAAGGTATTTGCATTTATGTACGCAACGTGTTATTCTGAATGTACAATCTGCAGTCAAAATTAGGCGATCTCTCATGGTTCAGAAGATTTAGGTCCCAAAAGTTCTAAATTGGTATGTTTTTTCAGGTTAGGTTTATCACCATGAAAATGGATCCCCTGTTTATTCTCTATGGTTCACAAGTCATCTTGGAACCTCTGCTGTTTTTTTATTAGGTATTTTTTTAGGTATAGAACTTTGAAATTGACTAAAACAATGATGACTCGTCAAAATTGACATGAAATTGAGCTTATTCAAAAGATAATCTTTTGACATTATAATTCAATAATTCATATAATTTCTGGCATATGACAGCCACGGCTGGCTCGGACGTAATCTAATCTGGAGGTATAATTTTCAATCACTTTTTCCAACATTTGTGGCCGCAAATCGACAATAACGCATCGAATGTTGTCCTCCAAGAGGTCGATCGTTTCGGACTTATCGGCGTAGACTAGCGACTCCACATATCCCTACAGAAAACAATCTAGCGGCGTTAAATCGCACCATCTTGGAGGCCAATTCACAGGCCCTAAACGTAAAATTATGCGGTTATCAAACGTTTCCTTCAGTAAGTAAATTATAGCACGAGCTGTGCGACATATTGCGCCGTCTTGTTCGAACCAAAGCTGCTGCACATCATGGTTGTTCAATTGAGGACCAAAAAAGTCAGTAATCACGGCTCTATAGCTGTGCACGATGGCGGATAGACTGATTCGGGTCTTCCTCTACGCTACGCTCCACAGCAGCAATGGCTTCTTCTGTTCTCACTGTACGACAACTCTGTGGATGCGTATTATCAGTAAGAGTAAACGCGGTGCGAAAAGGGTCCATAGTAAGTCGAATTAATTTCTCTGATGGACGATTATGTTGCCGTAAAATCAAAGTAGAGCGCCTTACGTATTTCGAACAGAACCATTTTGTTCGAAATATATTTGCACAATTTGGAAGAGTTGTTCAGGCATCAGTTCATTCATGTTGAAATGTCAGACCAAACTAAACATAAATCAATTGACGGCTGACAAAAAGGTCGCCAGTGAAAACAGTGTTGCCAACTTAAAGTTCCATACCTCTGAAAAAACACCAATTTTTTTCAAGAACGATTAATATAAATAGTTCAAAGTATTATATAACAACCTTACCTCTTTTTGTTCTGATTTCCACTCAGTCTAAAAGTTATGCTTGCTATTGGCGCAATTCAATCGGTTAGAATTATGTGTATTCGTCTGATAGCTAGCGGGAAATACTTAGGAGTCATATTATTTCGCCAGCGATGATAAGGCATTGTTGCCAGACTTCACTTCAAAATTGATTAATAATAATAATAAATTAATAAAAGTTTGTGAACTTAAGAGAATCAGTGAGTGGAAATCTACAAATAACCTGGCAGTAAGATTTCTGAAAGATCAGACTGAACTATGAAATTCCCCACTTTTCGAAATTCTGAAATTGTAAGCCTGCCGAACACATTTAAATATTTATTACATAACTTGCAATATAATGAAACAAAGTGATAAAAAACAAAGTAATTTATGTTATTCTACTCGAGAGGGTATCGCGTTCCATCTTGAAGTCATAGTATTACCAGAACAATTTTGGAATAAACGTTTCTTATGTTGAAAATTGAAATTTTATTCTTCCTCTATACCCTTGTTTTCATGGCTAGATAGATAACATATAAAACCCCCCTCGTACCACAGTAATTAAGTTTGTCACAACACGAAAAAGCAGACCTTCTGGTTACCTCAACAAAGACCAAACACCACGTTTGGCACATTGTCAGCTTCCTCCTGGAAAGAACACACCATCTGACAAGGCATTGTTCCAAACAACCATTCTCACGCATACAATGATAATAATAATAATTGTCTTGCACCGAGTACTATGAAACGTCGACCATAAAGTGCGATGATATAATAAGTCCATAAATATCGAAAATTAGGCGTAATGACAATAATATATCATTTTCATATTGTAGCTCCTATTGTCACAATGCAAATATGGCATGTAACTGTTACGTAAAGGAATATACAATGCAGTCTTTGTTGGTATTCTCTTTCAGCGGTGAAATTTGAAGGTCTCTGGATGTGCAGTATGTCATGCAGGATATGATGTTGCTAGATGGAATCGGCAACTCTTTGGGATTCGAGAACATTGTATCCGGGTACCGGATACACAATTCGAATTGACTTTCGGGATAAGAAGAGGACATTAATAAGAAATCAATCAAATAATTATCGTTATTTCAGCTGCATGAGGGGTTTCGATGTCTGTTGTCTATGGCTGGACAGTTGAGAATGTCAACCTTCCAAATTTTGGAAACTTACTTAAATTTTTTCAAAATATTTTTCGAAAAAAAATGTTTTTTCTGAAACTATAGCTCATATTTGAAAAGAATTTCAGTTATACCTTGAATTTCATATTTCACAGCAGTGTGCCAAATTTCACTTCGATAGCTATTTGTTCTGGAGATATTGGGAAAAAATATGTAGAATTTCGTGGTTTTCTTCTTGATATCGTTGTTTTTTTCGGTATAACTCGAAAAATACTGATTCAATCGTGATGAATTTCCGCAGCTAGTTCGAAGATGTTAAGGGACATCACTGTACGAAATTTAGTGATGATCGTGTCGTTAGAACAATTTGAAAAAAAATTTCGAATTTTTTTTTTCAAATATTCAATATTCTATGATCTTCTCATCATATTATCCTCATTTTATTTCTGTATGAACTTTCAAACTATCATTTTAAATACTGGATTCTAATTCGATCTGATCTGTATTTTTGGAAATATTGGGAAAATAAAATTTTGAATGGGTATATCTGCGGAATCATTGGGTGGATTTTACACATTCACGGATTCGGCTTTCTTAATTAAGGTCCAAACCTTCTTTACAAATATCAAGTTTCTAAGTTGTTTCTTTCGGAAGTTATTGTGTTTACGGTCTGGCTTTCAGGATATTTGGTAGTAGGCTTGGGGCTTTATTACGAAGGTCGAATTCGTGAACGGGTAAAATCCGCCCAATGATTCCGTAGATATACCCATTCAGAATTTTATTTTTCCAATATTTCCAAAAATACAGATTAGATCGAATTGAAATGGAGTAATTTATCGGAAAAAAATCTAGAAAAGCAATGTCATGAAGCCAGCAGCTTTTGCGCGATTGTTCAAATTCGTTGCTGAAGCGGTCATCTACAGTGAACATGCACACAAAAGCTGCTGTTTTCACGGCAGTGCTTTTCTAGATTTTTTGTTCTATTTTGCTTTCCACTTCTTGAAGTTTTTGTCTTGAAAAAATGAAAAAATTGAGGGGGCTTAGGTCAGGCGAACGCGCAGGCCATTCCATTGGCCCAACACGCCCAATCCCATCTTAATATAAAAATATCACGAGCTATAATTATTTCACAGAAGCTATGAATTTTTTTTTGTATTTTCAAATTGAAGTTGGATATTTGTGTAAATCTTACGGAAAACTGTAGTTCTTAGTTTCAAGCCTTTTTTGAGTAACTTTGAGTCATTCCAGGAAGCTGAGTTATTCTTGTTCTTGAAACAACCTTCAGGGAGATCATGTTACAGAAAAAAATTCTGCAAATTACCTACTACATAAACAATATGAGTTTGTGGAACCTCGCTGGCAAAATAAATCGAAAAATTACAAAAAACTTATAACTCTAAAACTACAAAAAATCGTGTAACATACATGGGGCATTTTGTGTTCCCCTCAGGTGTGAGGAATCTACCCTGTATAGCCTAAAATTGCAACATATTTTCATATTGCTCTTTTTGACTCAAATGATGGTTTGCCTTCAATTTTATTTACTATTTTTCACCAATGAGTATGAATAACTCAATGTCTCCTATTGCTCAATAGTTCAACACCATTTTCGTCCCAAATACCACCAATACACCAATTTCTTTATTGCGGTTCGACAAGGTGCTTCACGACGACCCAAAAATGTTCGAGTTTTACGAACCGTTTTTGCCAAATTTTCACCATTTTATAGTGAATTTCAATAATTTCAATGCGTTGTTGAAGCGTGTATCGTTCCATTTTTATTAATGGCGTAGTTTCTACTCGTCAAATGTCAAAAAAAGATAACTTCAAAAGTGACATCTACCGAAATAGCAGGCTTTTCAAAATAACACCTCTTATTGGAAAACCCTTAAGTATTCAGAAAAATTACTGCAGACATAACCTTGGTGAGTGCAGTATTCTCACAATTGTGGTAGAAGTATATTGCCTCTTTAATCCCATGAGAGGCGGTTTTATATCTTTATGATATGGAGTAAATACCATTCAGTATACCCGGATCAATTTTTGCGTAGAACTTTCATAATGAGATTTTTTCTTTTTCTTAATCTGAAGTTCTCAGTAGACGGACATAAATTATACGTTTTATTCATTACGAACTATAAACTCCCCTACTTTAGCATTTATAAATTAAGGTCAACAGTAAAGGATGAATGCAGGTTGTTGAATTCTGGTTTTTATAGCGTTTTTAGAGCTCCACATTAGCAATTTTTTCTATTAAATCGGCGAGATCGTTCGCGTTTCTTTATCCTCGGTTTTATGCAGACTTGAAGGTAGTGCATGTAAATGTTTAATTATTGAAGGGAATATCTTTATTGATATGAGAAATCCGTTTGGTCATACCATTGTTGATTGAAAAAGGGTAATTTCGAGTTTTTATATCGGATAATGGGTCTATAAAAATTGGATATTCTCATAGTTATTTTTTCAATTATGTTTGCCTTCCGTTCTTATCAATAACGATGAGTTCTTGTATACGAGGAATTGCGATGCTATCTGAAGTTTGAATAATTCTCCAATTTATTTAAGAAGATTATTTTGTTGTCAGATTCTTTGAAATGACTTGAGTGTTGGATATTTACGAGACAATGAATACTATCGAGTTCAAATTTATTAAAAACTTTTTTTTCAGAATTTACTAATAGTATGATCTCAACAAAATTTCTAGAAAAGTTGCACGATGCTATACTCCAACTAACTGCCAAGGTTCGATCTAATCGGTCCAGTTATTCCCGAATAAACGTCAAAATAACGTCAAAACTTTAAAAGGCATTAACTCCGAAACCGTTTAGGCGATTCTGCCTATTAAAGAACCGTCGCATTTTGAAATGCAACTCATCCTGTAAGTTCAGGTCCGTACGACCGTTATCGTGCCTACGAACGGCCGGACAGAATTGTTATTGACACTGGATCCGTCATCAGTGAGTCTAACCTACTCATTTGAGACTATTTTCAGATCGAAATTCGAAAAAATATTTCAAATAAACATCTTTCAGTTTCAATGAACTCCATCAAACTCCATACAAAATACAATAGGAACCAGGAATGACTACACCACAAAAAGCCTATGCTTTTTTCGAATATTCAAAAACCCAATCCAAAAAACTCATGGCCTCTGTAGATTCGTCTACAGCCAGCTTATAGAAGTCGGAACGGGCCTATATACCGTTTCTAACGGAGAAGGCATTCAAAGTCGAAGTTAGGCAAGAAATAAAAACACATTGAACATATGATGAGATCAAGTTCTTAGGAGCTAACCCATGAAAGACAAGGACAGCCCGAGAACGACATGCGCGTGCAATAGAAACAGACATATCTTCAAAGTTATACTGACGATACCTGAGCGTACGATGGAATGGACTACCTCGCGGCCAACAGTTTTTCATGTTGATGAGCGCTGTTGTCAAATTGTGATCAGTCCCGCACAGAAATATGAGTATAGCAGTTATCTGGGATCGGAAGAAAGAATTGGATTTATCGAAAGTAACCTAGGTTTCGGCGTGAAATTGTCCTGAAAATTCCACACGTTTATAATGACAGAATATTTTCTCAATTTGTCTGCTGACTGTGCGGATGAAATTGCCTTTCTCTTGGTTGGATCTATCTGTAACTTCCGACGCTTGACATTTTTTGCAGCTCTTGCGTTGACATTTTCTATGTCAGAGAATGGATTGAAGTTGCGATTGTTCCTTTCGAAAAAACATTCCTGCAACTGCTTAGCTGTAGAGTTCCATAGAACTTTGATAACACTCTCCTTGTAGTCTTCAGAGTTCTTTTTCCGCATGTTGAAGGCATAGTCTTCAAGAATAAGCACCAGGTTTTCCACAGGTATATCCGCTCTGTCGAAATCATACGCTTTTTCTGCGCAAAAGTTTATAAACTGCTTACATACACTTGCCTTCGATTTCCTAGTATTCGCGGATGTCAACTGCTTAATATTCTGGCGAATATTTTCTTTACTTTCTTGACCGAAGCGAGACATTTTTCTACGTCGTGCTGTTTTTGACAAATTCAAAACAGAAATAATTTCAAGCTTAGAGTTTCACTGAGTTACCATGGTAACTGAATAATCAAGTCGACGAAACCTTCTTCTATGTTTTGCAAGTACTTGATGAAGACGAAAATTGATGTTGTTGGAAATAAACACATTTGGTGTGGAATTTTCTTACGGAGTACCACACGAGGTCAAATTAAATCCGGAAAATTTTTCTCGCCCATGAATATTTTTGGAAAAATAACCCTCGTCTTCGACTCGGGATAAATATCAGAATATTCATGAGCTCGAAAGAATTTCCGGAAATAATTTGACCTCTATTGATATTATTTTATTTAGATTTTCGCACTGGATTTATCATGGAATGGAGATAAATAAGTATGAGTTCTACTTACTCTATTTTTGACATTTTACAGCCCGATTGTGTTGTAAACTTGCCAGATTTGATTCATTCATTACTTTTTTCACATATTTCTGTGGATTTATGGTTGTCCATATGTTAAATAGATCTAGATGCCACGATAAACTTTTCTTCCTCAATATTACGGATTTTGCTCTTTTATTCTTCAAATTTTTTCTTAACTCCTTCAGAATAATAACTTAAAAAAGTAAAAACAAAAAAACGGCATTTTGAAAGAGCCATCGAATTACCTTCAGAACCAAAGTTTATCTCTTTTTGCATTTTTTTGATTTTGTTTAGGTGCCAAGATCTTAAATCAAATTGACACCTTGTATTGTTTAATTGAACATCTAAAATCAGAAAACTAACCTGCTATAGTTTGAATGAAACAAGCTTGGCTCCATGATATCTTTTAAGACTCTTCATATACTCAGGTGGATGTTTTCAGATTTCTGAATTCTGCTTGAGAGTCATTGTTTGATGGAACAAATTATCCCAGCCTCAAAATATGAATTCTAGGTGAACAGGAACTATTCGTCTCGCTGAATCTCCATCTCATGGTCAAAGCTCCTTATCATGGTAAAACGGACCTGATAAATATTTTTTATTGGGCACACATTGCTAAAGATCAACGATCTAGAAAAAGAGATATTCGAATCCCAAAACCGAAATGACTGCGGTTCAAAAAATCTCATCAAACTGTGACGTTATGCGTACCGCTTTACCATGATTCATTGGCATTTGGAGCAACGCCTTATCATTCATGAGAATTTGTGCGTAATAGAGAATCAGCTTGTTTCTTTTGTGCAGCAAGATGATCAGGTTATGAATGAAGTGATTATCCATAGCTAAAATTGTATGAAGACACCAGCTTTCTGGTGGAAATGAAATGGTTATATCTCAAAAATCAAATGTATGCTGTTTAATTGTGAATGATTTTTTGGTGACTTGACCCTTATCAAAATTTCTTTCATCCGAATCAATACGAATTTCATTATGTATCTAACCATCAAGAACTTAATTGAAACAATGGCGTCCGTTATACATTCGTACGAATAAATCAGCTGACGATAAACTCCAAGCCAACCGGATGATTGACAACGTCAAGATCATCCTTGATTGACGCGTCCGAACGGAAACCTGGCAACAGAGGTCCAGGTAGCTAAAACTTGCGGTCATCCGGCATGGAATGTGCATTCACGTGGCGAGAGATACACGCTTGGGCATCTTCTTGATCGCTTCGACTCTGTGGCCAATTACCGCGCTTTTTCACGTGTACGGGGCCGTCCAAATTCCAAAGAATGGAACGCGACACTTGCTCTAATTGATCCTAGCAAATTGAGACAACAACGTTAGACCGCGAATTTTCGCTGGAATGGACAGCTCTCGACTTGGGATAGAATCAGGAATCAAAATTGGTTCTTGAAGGCTATATGTTTGATAAATTGAGGAGAAGGTACTCCAATTCTATTTTAAATCAATCTCGAACAGGGAATTCTGTCGTGTAAGTTACTCGCTTAACGCACTGTTGATATCACCGAATTTCAATCGCAGTTTGAGGGGGAATCATTCTTTGGAATTATGTCATTCAAGCATTAAATGGTAGATATAAGGTTTATACATTTGATTTGTGGTGATATGATGAAGGAAAAGATCATTAACTCTAGAAAAAGCTTCTGTTTAAATCAGACTCGAACAACTAGGTTACTCGCCTAACGCACTGTTGACATCTCCATATTTAAAATGCAGGAAGTGAACATTCTATTGCAATTAGATATATCATGCAGAAACTGAAAATATAACTCTAATATTATACATTCATAGCGATGATTTCCCGAAGAATGTTGCCTTCTCTTAGGAAAAACTGTGAAAACAAACTTCGAGATACAAGGTTCGTCGCCTACCCCACTGTTGATATCTCCGTACTTCGAATACAGTTTGAGAGAGAATCTTTCATTGGAATTATGTAGTTCAAGTAAAGAATAATATATTTTAACGATACTTATTCATGGTATCAACTACTAACTATTCGAACAAATTTTTCTAGATTTTTCAGAAGTTTTATAGATTCCGCTCGTCAAAAAACTTCAGAGTCCAAATAAGAATGATCTCGAATACTGGTATTGCATCTCCATTTCTGAAAACTATCGAGATTTCCATTTCACAACCACAGATCGGTTCGATCTGTGATTAATAATGGTGTCATTGATCCTCACCACGTTGATTGAATATGTGAGTCCGAAGAATCGAATTAGAAAAAGGATAAAAAGAAGTGTATCTAATTTAAATTGAGATTAGATAGCCCATCGAATGGGCAGACTCTTCAAAAATTTATCACCTCGTCTTCGGCAAAAAGGGCGGCTCAAACGCTAGATCACTGAAATGTGGGCCATTATAAATACTCAGAACAAATTAAGCCTTGACAGAGTGTATAAATTATAATCTCGATATTTAACGAGAGTTTACACTTGATCGGGTTGAGGGACGGAGGTCTACATATGTTCGGATTCTGTGGATGATTCTAGATCGTTATTTTGAATTTGGTTTGGCTATTCTGCATATGGGAAATGAAGTATTGTTGTTTGTGGAATGAATATTTATATTTTCATGAAAGCTACTGAAACTGTATTATCAAAATAGGAACTTTTGTTTATGTTGTGTATGTGTTGTTGTTTATTTCGTTGAACGGTCCCAATCGAGCCATTTCAAATTTAGGTTTTACCGTGGAAGTCCGTCAATCTATAAAAATAATTTATGTTTTTTTTCATATTCAACTAGAAATTCTGCAGAAAGACCATTCATTGATGCATAGTTACATGTTGAGTACACTATTTGAAATATTTTTGGTCCAAAAATAGGTCCAAAAGTAACTGACACATAATATGAAAACTAGCCAGATCGAGCTCTTTTTGATTTTTTAAGTTGGATATTGCAGTTTCTCAAGAATTTTCAGAAATAAATGCATTTTTACAAATTTGTGTTATGACATTTCGTTCCATTAGCTCACAATGGCAAAAATTTATTTCATTTTACATACACATAATTGAAACTCGATTTGTTTCAATATTTATTACTGAAGGTTTTATTATTTCATTATTTATATGTTCATGGATAAGATGTTGGCAAAAGTTTCGTATTCACAAACGATGGAAAAAAATTATTTCAATGTTGAATAGGATCTATTTCCCTGGTCCGATTTATATTCCATTCACTTTTATAAACTATCCCACGGCATTCTGACACATTTCACCTTGTATATTTTGAAAATGTTAGATTATAGTAATTTTCCTGTCAGATACCTACGCAATGTTGTCCTCTCTACATAGAGGTCGTAGTAATTACGTTTTTATCAAAATGTTTATTTTAAAAAATCTGAGATTTCCTTCCAACGATTTATACTGTGAAAATTTGCGCAGGAACGTAATTTTGGCTGCAATAACAGGTTTTTGTTCACATAAAATTTTGCGTTCATTTACCCTTTTGTATTAGTAACGCATTGATTTTATAATTTCAAAAAGTGATGACTCCGTTATATTCCAAATGATCCTTTGCAAAAGTGAATAGTGCATCAATCGAAAAGTGTTGATTTTTCAAATTATAATTCCCTTTTTTTCGTTGCAGTTCTTTTTTCAAAATGAAGTCCTTTTGACCTTTTGAGTGCACCAAGGAAATTCTTTGTCGTTTCTTTCACTTAAAATCTTTCTTATTGTTCTGATGGGCAGCTAAAATATAAATATCTATTCATATGAAAAATAATTCCTTAGTTTTCACTCACATACGTAGAAAATGTTGGATAGCTTGTAATAAATTATTGATTTCAAATTATCAAGGTTACTAAAAAAAACAGATTTCAACATTTCTACATAACACTTCCTGATACTTTGTCTCTGCTTCTCCAAAACTACCTTCGGTAATTTTAGTTTCCAAGCGTGATGATTATGTTGAAATTGTGAGTAGAAGTTGGCATTGGCATTTGGCAACGTCTATGAGAATTATTTTGACATTGCCGATATTTCACGAGTGCCAACCTGCGTCAGTTTTAAGTTGAAAAACTGGATAGACCTAAATCAAGTCCAACCGGAATTGAGTAAAGAATCTCATGACAAATTCGTATGATAACATGAACATAAATAAATAATTTTTGAAATCAATAATCAGTAATACAAACGAAATGATCAGCAAGCTTATGAAACTCCAATTCACACAAGAACGAATGTTGTATCAATATGAAACTGATTATTCCCAATTTAAATGTGTTTAGTCTCAATATGATTTTGTTAAGTATTTTTTATTTTAATATATGTTAATTTCCAATTTGAATGTTTTCAGTCTCAATTTCAAGTTGGAAAGGTATAGTATCATACGTGAAATGTATGGTAACTTGTTCACATCTGTTAATACTGTGATATCTATATTTATGCTATACATATTGTTCGATACTCCAAAGAATGTAATCAAGTAAGAGCACAAAAGCTCCTGAATTAACTTCGATGCTTCTTTATACCATAGGCGCCACCTGGTGAACTTTCCTCCTCATTGTCGAATGCCTTCATAAAAATTCCGAATACGAATTATACCTGAATATTTCTCGAACATGAGCAATTAGTAATAACGTAGCATAACCCGTCATTTCACTGCTCCGAACGTTCCAAAATGCCCACCGAAATCTGCGCATCAGAACTACTGGCACCGCCACCGTTGGAAAACTGAACTACCATCCAGGTGTTTCGTCACCCGTGGTTGATTTCAGGAATAACTTAAATACGAACTGATATTACCTAACGTGGCATACGGAGGGGTATCGATACTATGTTATTTAGAGAAATAACTCTGAAATTGTTGGTTATTATGATACGAAATCTTATGAGGTCCTTGGGTCCGATAATTATGGTTTCTAGGCAGTACTGCGGGTCTCCGACTGATTTTTTTGGTGCCAGGCTCAATCATTAAAATGATAGAGAAACTAGATCAGGTCCCTGTAATTGATTTTCGGAATGGTTAGTTTCTTTGAATACAGATTCGGTGGAGACAGAGAGACGCAAGTGAATTCGACAGGAAGTCAATAATAGCCTGTGCGAGATGTTCATTTAGAAATAAATATCGGGGAATCGTCTGGTGGTTCGATGGAATTTTTCCGATCGATGAAAATTATATGGAGACGGAGCGGAAAAAAAGATTATTCGAAGAATCGAACCGATAATCAAATATTTTATTTCATTTCGATATAGGAGGACGGTGACGTTTCTAATGCATGGGTAATGTCGGTTTTTACAGGTCAGGTAATTGTGTGGTCAGGTAATTTTGATTGAACTCGACTTTTTTCCGACAGGAATTGTTTGGTAGGTTTTTTCTGCGTTTTCACTACCGATATCTGCGGAATGAAATATTAGTCAAGGGTAGTTCAAAATAAAGTCTTACAAAACGAAAAATCGAAAGAATCTAAATTCGAAAATTTTTAATTTGTCTGATGAAAGAGTCAGATTTGTACACTGAAACGTCATAACAGTTCTCTTTGTTTATCGTTCGTAATGTGCATTTTGCGATTTGTTTTCCAAAAAAGTGCCTTGACAAATAGTTCAAATCCACAATCCGCAAGGGGCATTTTCCATAGGAAAAACAGAATTGGTTTTCACATAAAATTCTTCACGATTGAGTTCAAGCTTCAACCTTGTCCTTTAAGACAAGATTTTTGGGAGAAAATCGAAAATTACAGAAATTGACTTCTGTCGGCCAGGTAATATTTTGAGCGCCATTTTGTTGACAACGGAAAACTTGGCAAACTTTCATCAGTAAATAAACATTTATCAAATTCTTGCAATTTTTCGGAATTATATAGTCTGATCGAAATAAAATTATTTCACGGATCTAATCGGTAATAAAATCTGAAACTGTTTCTATTTCAACTATTTTGAAGTAGATGAATTTGATAATATTTCTTTTAGGAACTGAATTTCCTGAATTTGACTTCTGTCAACGAGATATTATCTTGAGCGATATTTAATGAAGAATGAAAATTTGCGTGATGTTTATTTGAAAAATAAACATCGTAAAACTGAATTTCTCCAAATTCTTGCAATTTTTTAGATGGATACATATGACATGAAAGTTAACTGGAAAAATGTTATTTTTCATGCTTTATGTAGGTTTTCAGACCCAATATCTCAGGAATGACAATCAAAAATCAAATCAAACTATAATTCATGGAAAACCCCCTGCGTTGTCAATTTCAAAAAAGTTCTGAAACACGAAGTATTGCAAGAAAATATTTCTACAAATTTTCTCTTCGTTGTCTTACGATGGAGTCAGATATAGACTGTAAAACGTTACAGTTAAATTCGTTGATCGTTTACGTTATACCTAAATTGTTCATTGAGCAAAATTTTTTCGAGAAACTGACCTTGGTAAATAGTTTGATTCCCTCACTCCGCAAGAACGTTTTTTATAGTTCTTTTTCAGAAAAATAATGCAATATTCTCCTGAAATATACTTTTATCGATGTTCGAAAAATGTTATTACAAAACTATAAATTGATAAAAATATTGTGAACTTTGTATTTTGGTATGGCCATAGATGATGAAGTTTTTTCATATCAAGAGATTTCTACATATTACGTGAATCTTGGAACCAGAAAAAATTTTGTCCGAAAATTTCAGCTCACAAGGTAAGTTTTTACGCATTTGTTCTTGGGAAAAGCACGTTGTCTTTTCGTCACTATGTAATTTTAGAATTTTGAGCCAAAAATGGTTCTAAACGATTGGGTTGAACTCCCTGAAGGAGAATCTGTGGCCAAATTCAATTCTGTCCGTCCGCCCGTCCTTCCGAATGTGCTCTAACTTTCGAAAGATCGAAAAATTTTAAAATTGTCGATGAAAAATTTGTTTTCCTCGGAAAATATTGATGAGATTTCAATGGAATTCTGCACAAACCTTAAAGTCAGTATTTGACAACAATTTTTCAAATTTCAATTCGATGCGATATTTACTTTCGGAGATATAAGGAAAAAAATGTGCCAAATTTCTTTGTTATTTGGAATTTTAACGTTATTTCCGCAATATCTCAAGAAGTACAAATGGAATCAGATTGGAACTTCGTAATCAGGTGGAGATTACCAACACGCAACTAGGTACAACTAGGTGTTGATCTAATAGATAGAAGTTGAACAAGCGCGTAAAAGCTACTGACCTCACTTCAGTGCTTTTCTAGATTTTTTGGTAAATTTCAATTTATTTATGATGTCTTACCGTTTCTTTGACCATAGTAGGTATGAAAGTAAATATATAAATAGTGTGAATACGGTGCATCAGAGGTGTAAAAAAATTGTTGAAATTGTTTGAACTTGATACCATAAACTGCCGGATCTTTATGGGTGGTTGAACTGCGGCAACACCTTTATGGGTTGTAAAAGATATCCAAATATAATGATGCATTGGTGGTCCTGATGGATGGTGAATATGTAAATACTTTCAAGTTTTGATGATTTCCCACTCTATCGAGAATAACCGTAGATCGAATCTTTGAATTCCTAACTGAATCTTAGTAGGAGTAGATATAAAATGTGTTGAAATGTTTCGATGTGTTAATTGGATGATGAATTTCAAATGTTGTTTATCTTTGGAATTTGTCGAGTTGAGATTCTCCAGGATTTATTTCGATTGAAATGAAAAATGTTTGATGTACTCATATTGTATATGTGGACACTCAGTAACAAATTGAACAAAAAAATTCTAACTGCTTGATTTTTACTTTGCATGATAATTTTTGTAGGCTTGCTTGTTCCTGAAATCGAAAGAGTCATAATTTTCCGAAATACTTATTAGTTTCAAACCACGGAATTTAAGATTGTTGTCAAATAAAGTATTCAAGGTTTGTGCATAATATTTTCAAAGTTCAAAAAAAATTTCGAAAACATTTTTATTTCGAATTGTCTAACAACAGATGATCAAGGAATTTTGCAAAAATCGTTCATCAATATTTCTCAACTAGTTACAAGTTTATTATGAGTGGATCCGTAATTTTTGACTTGTTTCAAATATAACAACAATCGCGAGGAAAAAATCGCCAAATTTGACATGTTTTTTTTCCGTAAAATCAAATATTGAAGAGGATCCAACTGGAACTTGACACACTGTTGTGAAATCTAGGGTTTAAGATCTGTGCAAAGTTTCTCCGCAATCTAACAAGATTGATAGTTTCCCAAAACAAATGTTGTAGAAAAAAATTCGGAAAAAATATCCAAAATATTGGTGTAATGTAACGATCATCACGAAAATTCCCACATAATTGTGCATCAGCATGTTTTAACAATTTCGAGAGTTATTATGGATGGATCAGTATTTCTTGAGTTATTTCGGAAATATCAAGGATACCAAGGAAAAAAACAAGAAAGTTGACATATTTTTTACCACTATCTCCGGAAATAAGAATAAAAACAGACTGAAATTTGTTTCACATTTGTGGAATAGGTATAAGATTTAAGGTGTGTGTAGAATTTGTTGAAATCTGATCAATAGTTGGACTCAAAAAAAAGTTAGAAAAAATTCTTTGAAATTTACTTATTATATAATCCCCACACAATATTGCAAGCAGTCGCGCGTAGATATGATATTTCAGGTTTCAATTTGGACGATGAAGTGTTTCCTGAGATATGGAGCGGAGAATCTCAAAAATTCAAAAGATTATAACTCCCAAACGTTCTGACCGATTTGGCCCATTAATGAACTCAACCGTCGCACTTGGATGCTTTATCTACCCTGAAGTCGCTAGCTTATTTCATTCGACAGTTATCGTGTTCTAGGCCAGCCTGTCAGAATCGATTTTGACAACGGATTCTTCATCAGTGAGTCCAACTTGGTCGTTTGAGATCATTTTCGGCTCAAAATTCGAAATTTCATACATCTGGACAAAACAATAGCTCGAAATTTTGCACCTAGTTGCGAGTTCGTAATGTCCACCTGAATACGAAGTTTCAATCTGATTGCATTTGTACTTCTTGAGATATTGCGGAACGTTCAAATTCCAAATAACAAAGAAATTTGGCATATTTTTTTTCCTTAAATCTCCGAAAGAAAATATCGGATCGAAATGAAATTTGAAACATTGTTATCAACTACTGAATCTAAGGTTTGTGCCAAATTCCATCGGAATCAAATCAATATTTCCAGAGAAACAACTGGATCCACACGAAATTCTGCTCCAAACCTAATTTAACCTAACCTAACCTTACCTTTCCTTACCTTACCTTACCTAACCTTATCTTACCTAACCTAACCTAACCTAACCTAACCTAACATAACCTAACCTAACCTAACTTAACTTAACCTAACCTAACCTAACCTAACCTAACCTAACTCCGAAACTATCCAACCTATTCCACCCATTAACGAACTCAACCTAATCTGACAATTTCTAGTCGCTCAGTCTTGCCCTTTTGAAGTTAGAGCACATACGGACGGACGGACAGAATTGAATTTGACCACGGAATCTTCTTCAGCAAGTTCAACCCAATCGTTTGATACCATATTCGACCCAAATTTGGAAAATTACATGATAACGCGCTGTTCCCTGGAACAATCGCGTAAAAATTTCCAATATTTACCGAATTTATCATTATTTCTCTGCAGCTAGACCAGCTGCGGTGTTCAGGAGAGGTTCAGCTACTGTGTTCATCTAAGATACACACCAGTGTTAATTTCAAACCAAAAGTGAATGCCGCCTGATAACTCCCCATCGAATGGAGCATAATATTCCGTATGATATTTTGCCATTAGCTTCCTCGTCCTCAATAGCCCATAAAATAAGATTTCGTGTAATGAAGAATAGAGGAATCGAATCAGTTCCCGTTCTCAATATCCACGCCGAGCAAAAGCGTGAAACGTCTAGGAATGTTTTGTCGCAAGCAGAAAACCTAAAACACCAGATACTTACAACTATTTACAAACCACAGCCGGCTGGACTTCCTGTACTGATAAGTGAAAACAACTGCAGGCGGGTCGTAAATAGCTTCATGCACACTCAACTGTTTTATAACAGCCGATGGCTTCATATCTCCTGAGACTGGGCATTTTTCACACGTTCCTGCCCCAAGATTAAGCAGAAGGCCATAAACTGTGGAGTAAATGAAACGGAAATTGAAGGAAATTGTTGGGTTCAGTTTCTCGTCCTGCGACGCTCTCATCCAATTTTATCTTCGTTCGCATTCTTTTGGGAACTTCTGCGAAGATGCCAGCGGTTAAATTTGGAACCTGTCCAAGCTAGTAGTTTTATGTAAACAAACCTTAGAAATGTGGTGGAGAACGAATATTTATTAAGCAGAACTTGGATATTTAAAGAAATTATTATAATTTTGTGTAAGATTTCTTGAGAAGGAACTTATTGTTTGGATCACGATATGAAATCGTGCTTTAAATCGTTCCTTGAGGATAATTTCGGTGTTATTTTAGTGTATGTAGCTTGGTGGATCAAAATGAACAAATATCTAAGTTTACTTGAATTTCTGGAAAAATAGGCACCTCAATAAGTAATTTAAGGACTCTGATTAATGTGAAGAAGTGCTGAATGCAGGCTATATTATGTGGTAAATCTAGAATCAGTCCAAATGATAGGACTTGTTCTCTTTGTTTACAAACGAGTCAATCAATAAAATGAAAACAGATTTTCTGGCTTAGTTCTTTTGCATCGTATTTCTAAAGAAAAGGAAACAGATATACATATAATTGATTTTATTTTCATATTACAGCAGCTCAAGATACACATACAAAATGAAAAATGTCACAGCCTAGTTCAACCTACCTATATAGAAATGAAAAAAATTAATGTTTTTATATGAATAACTTTAGTTATTATGAACATAACAGTATATCTAATTTTTGTCAGGTTTTCAACCAGATCACTCTTTTTGAATAAGATTTTGTGTAGTATGTGAATTAGGTAGCTGCAGAAGTGCTCGGTAGTTTCTCTGCAGCATTTTTGATCAAAATTCTCCTATTTTCATTTACACCCGAAAACATCATTACATGAAGTTGTTTCGAAATGAATACATTGTAATTTACCTTTATGAAAATAAACATCTTCAGAGAAATGCAGTGAACATACTTTCATATATTTCGTGACCTGTTTTCCAATCTTTAATTTCTAAATCTAGCGGCCGGTTTCACAAAACTTTGATTGCCAGATCAAGGGCTTGATTGTCCGTTTATAGTAAATTCTGTGCTCGATTTCAGTTCATTTTCAACCCAACCATCGAATGCAAACCTTAATCAACGAGTTGATCAGAAGTCAAAAGTTTTGTGAAACCGACGGTAGGCATTTCTTCTATCATTGAGTTCCCTGCCAAATGAGGTTTCCAAATTAACTTTACTTTCATTTGGCTTTGAATAAAATGAAAACTTGAGGCAGTAGATGATCCTTTCTTCTTTGGCCATAAATAACATTGAGTTGAGGCTCACAACAATAGTCATTTCGGGAGGATGCCATTTCGAATTATTACAATGGAGAATTTTCATCGGAAAGGAAGGGATCGATTGATCAATATTAAAAACACTTTCAGTATACCAAAATCTCAACTCCGAGAACAACACGAATGCTCGAAAATGAACTCTAAAAATAAGCAAAATACGTTAGAATAACAGGCACGTCGAAAAACTACTAGCTTGGAAGTGTTCGAATTTCTATCGCCAGAGGGCGTATCGCTTAGCAGTAGTTGCGATTTGTTGTACGTTGGTTGAGACCTGGAGTGTTCTTGATCATCACATAGTCGACGGATTCCTCGCGAATCTTCATACAGGGTGTCCCAACAAAAAATTGACTCCCCCGCCCAAGAACTCACAATCGAAAAATTTTCGAACACTCGAAAGCAAACAATACCTCAAAATATCGGCGGGGTGACTTTGGAGGTCAGAGTTCGTTGTTTTCAAAAAAATGTTTTGGTGCGAATTGTTGAAAATATCGTAAAAATGCGCAATGTTGCAACTCCTTTATAATCAAGAATTTTCGGGAAATAAAAACTGGAATGGGATGGAAAATGGGAAAATAACTAAGATTGCGCATTCTCACTGAAGAATTAAGTACATTCCAAACCAAAACTTCAAAAAATAGTGACTGACGCCTGCAGAACGACACCTCGTTTTCTCCTACAAATTCCGTCGAAATTTCTCCGAATTCTGAGATTCCACGTGGCTATTGGCAAAGTTGAAACATGTACACCGCGATGCAGGTGCCTGACCTTGAGATATTAAAGAGGTTTAATGAAACTTGAATGTGGGTGTGTTGCCTAGTCGTAATTTAACACAACGTGGTATTGTTTGCTCTTAAAAAATAATAATGAACTTGAAAATTATTTTTGGATTCTTCAAAACTCTTAGGTTCTTGAGTTTGGCGGTTCAACTGTCTGTTCAACATTACCTTTTGACGGTAAGTTCAGTTATTACATTATTTCGTGAATAATGAACCCTTTCTGAAAATTCTAAATGGGTTCTGTTCGGAACATTTTTTTAATTTTCAAACTGAGGAGTACTTGACATCTCTTCCCTATTCAAAAAATGTCGAGGGTTGATGCCACCTCCATGAGGTGGTTTCTTCGGAACAAACTCATGATAAAATTTGTCCTGCTCAAAACACAAATTGACCTGAAAATTCAACGTTTTAGTTTCAAGTAACATAGTTTTTTTTCGTTTTTTGTTTGTGAAGCAAGGTGTTCATGCTACCGGAATAGTGCAGTAATATTTAGTTATTGCCGAGCAGTCGACTTGCAAAAAGCTTAACAAAATGCCTCGAATTTGAATACCTCAAAATTATCATCATGTAAGCGATTTTGACCAGTGTAAATTTTGCCTATCGAGATGTTGGTTTGGTAGATGAACACAAAGAAGACCAATTGGTGAAACGAATGTCAAGATGGACGTTTTAGGCAACTGGATCTACGAGACCGTTTAGCCACTACGCGTCAAATCGCTGATCAATGGTTTGAAGAAGATGGTCCTGTTACTATATTTACTTCACATCTCCCTATTCGACCCTTTGGACTATTCTCAGTTAGTGCAACTTTTAACTGCGAACCACTGTCGTCAAAGTTTGAACTGGCGCAGAGAACGTCAGTAGTGGGAGGCAGAATGACCTAATGTTTGCTGTTGTGACTGTACGCAGGACTGTGTGAAATATGGTTCGAGCAATTATTGCTTAAGGTAGCCGTTCACAAGTTTTGTTCATTCGAGGTAGTATGACAGCTGCGCGTTATGTTGACGATGTCCTAAAAACCATACTACTGCCTTATCCAAATGGCCGTCCAGACGTTCCTTTTCAGCAATACAAACGCAAGTCTACATATTGCTGCCTAACGGCAGAGACAACTTTGAAACTCGACACATATGGAATACATTTGTTCTCCCGTTATGAGAGCCCAATTCGTAAATGGAAAAAAATTCACCCAATGGTTTCGCAGATGCACCCCCTCAAAATTTTATTTTCCTAATGTATATCTGAAAATACAGATTGCATCGACTTGAAATCCAGACATTGATGGAAAAAGAAAGCTTAAAGGTTCATGCATAATTTCGTGAGGAGGATATGATTAGAAGATCACAGAACATAGAATATTGTTCTAATGACCCGATCATCACGATGCACCAGCATTTTTCAACTGCTTAGTTTTCCTGTTTAATAAATGAACATTATTAATATAATACCGGCGATTCATAAATGTTGTCATATTTATCAGGCCTATGTATGCATATGTATACAGAATTTAGCCGTATCAATTAGCTATTCATCCTTTGCAGAATCCCGTTGAATAGAGCGCACACAAAGAATTTTCATCTGTTTCAAATGATTTAATACAGCCGGAAGAGGAACAAAACTCCTCACATGTTCACAGTTAAACGGTGTTTAACGTCGCTGTTTAACGAATGGAAATGGCCTGCTTGGAAAACAATAGCTGAAAATAAATCTATTCATAGTGTTACATACAAATCAGGCGACATCCAACAAGCATTTTCCTGGTTATAAAAGGAGCTGGAATATTTTCACACCAGTACGCAAAAGCGCAAAAATATCGTATAATTTCTAAACGTTTTCATATCGCATACAAAGTGATTTTGAAGGTAGGTCTTGCGGATGTTTTAATAATTGTATATAGTTTTCATTTTTTTACCCATGAGTTTCATTCAAACCAAAATTACTACGCCACTGAACTGGACACTTTAATGGAACCACGGACGATGAAATACTACGCTGAAAAACACAAAATGGTAAACGTTTGTAGGAATAGAGGAACTCCTTCCATAAGTTATAATATTGCCACCCTCTGTACCATTTCTTTCTACTTGACGGTAAGTTGATGTGGTCTCTCTCTAACTGTTACCGTTATACATAGTTCTGTGGTTGCGAACGTGGTTCATCCTCTGTTGAATCTTCTGTTCATTCTGTATTCAGAACACGACGGTTTGGTAAACAATAATTTGATTCTGATTGCAATAAAATTTTGCTTCATTCGTGATATCACGCCTACAAGAAGTTGTAATGGGTGTCGCAACATTTATTCAAGTTTTGAATTTGCTGCCGTTTGTGATATTAAGTGCTGACAACTATGAGTTCTATGAACTTCGCGAACAGATTTATAGTTTTCAAAGTGAATTTTCACAATTAGGAAGCGTTGTTCTGACATTTTAACAGTTTAACGTCAGAACAACATGCATGATGTATAATAACACCTTAGGTACTGAAAAGAAATGTCGACACAGTCTGTCCTTACCAACTGACAAACCATAGACAACAACAACCATCGAAATTTCTCATGCAGCTAACAGAACACCCATTATATGGTGAATAATTTATTCCTTGTTATTTCGAATTCATTTTAATGAATTGTAGCCGATTAGCACTAAACGTTAACAAGAGTTGAGAAACAGTGTACGGAAATAAATAAAGATTTGTTCATTTCACAAACGTCAATGAGAAAAACATTCATAGCATAGAATAAAAACATCCTAGAAGTGCTAACTCCCTCCTAAATCAGAGGAACAGAGTGCCGCCATTTTTTGGGGTCGTCGCGGGAAAAATGACAGCGATTCAAATATTCGTGCAGGTACCTTTATACAAATTGAATATTGGAATTTTATTGTTTCCTATAAATCATAAATCAAACAAACATATTTTGTGAAAATTTATCAAGTCCAATATATCTCACATATTCGCTACAGTATGATTATTTAATATGATTGAACCCAAAGATTAACTACTCAGATGGGTTAATTTGTTGGTGGATTCTCATTGATCCGAAATATAATAATTTACTTCAATGAACAGTGATCTAACAGTCCATGCATGTATATACGGAAATCTTACTACAATGGCTATCGATATTAGAAATACATTTTACATGGAAATGAATTTGAAAAATTGAAACATCCAGTTATCACAAACATATTTTAGCGAGTACCAACATATTTGTTGCGTTTCGAAATTTTCAGTTATAACTGGCCAGTAATTCGACCCGTTCAAGGAAACATTATAAACATTTCGTGATGCTATGAAATTTTGAAGGAGACATCTCTCTGACACGAATAATTCTAATGTAATTAAATCTTGTTCATGTAAAAATATCAGTGAAATATACAAATGATAATTAGTCTCAATATACGTCAAAGATTTCTATTCGAACTGTTCAAGTTCGATCATTATCAGAAAGAGCTTTCAAACAAAAAAATGGAAACCGATTTTTGACAACTCAGTCCATTGGATCCGATCACGATCTGAATAAGCCACTGAATTGCTTATAATTTGAAATTTAATAGGATAATTAATGCTTGAACTGAATTCACTTCATAATATATTTACCTTCTTCATAAGCCATCATTGAACATAAATTTTGGTTTCGTTTAGCGAAACTAGCAACATTTCGGTATTTCAGTACAGTTTTCAATTATAGGCTAGGAAAGTTAATATTTCATAGAAAAAGAGAGGCAAATATCTAACATCTCTCTGTAAATGCTGGGGTTGCCTGTTTCCAAGATTAGCAAAGAAGTTTCATACACCTGATTTACAGCTCTTGTGACCACAAAAAATGTTCTTCAAAACTAACTTTGATAAATCAGAAATCGAACGTAGCTGATCCAATACATATTTCAATCTGTTCCCATACATACCACACCGTGGCGAAGTGTTCGTAGGTTTTGTTTCCATCTTCAGAACCCATAAATCATTTTAAATTACTCTAGTCATCTCTGCCAGCCAGTATTATGCAACTTTACTCCCTCTAGCGTACAGTTTGTTGTTAATGTTGTTTTCTCTTTCGCAGGCTAATCGCTTACTATGGTTCACGATTTGTATACGTCTAGAACCATTTATTAGGAAAAGGAACACATTGTATTTTTATTCGTCGATATTTTTCCTCTCGATAACATTTCGAAATATAAAGAATATTTCTGCTGGGTAGCGGATCTTCTACCTATCATTTTTGGAACATATAGAAAATTGTCTCTCATTATTATTATATACAGTGCGCGTCAAAATTATGGAACAGATTTATTATCTCAGAAGAAAAATATTTAGCAACAAAATCCTGAAATAGGTCAATTTTTGTTCCACTTTTACCAACTTTTATGCATTTTTGAAGGATTTTTGTTGCACCCTGTGCGATCCCCATCAACCCTCTAAATTTTTTGAATAGGGAAAGTGGGTCATGTGGTACTTTTTCGGCAAGGTCTTCGTATCGTCTTTACAGGCGTACAGAAATTTTCAAGAAAATATATTTTTTTTGAGAAATAAGTTAGGTCAAAGAGGTTTTCAGTATGTGCACCTCGTCATGGCTCATTTACTTTGAGACGATGGTACCTGATGAAATTTGTCACCGAATGAAAGTCGACCATTACAGTTTTGTTCGTGCACAACTTTCAACCCCCTCACATGAAAAAATTTTTTCTCCATTAAAGGGTTCGTAGGGGTTGAAAGTTGGGCATGAACAAAACTGTAATGGTCGACTTTCATTCGATGATAAATTTCATCTGGTACCATCGTCTCGAAGTAAATGAGCCATGACAAAGTACACATACTGAAAACCTCTTCGAAGTAACTAATTTTTCAAAAAAAAAAATGTTGTCTTGAAAATTTATGCACGCATGTAAAAAAGATACAAAGACCTTGCCAAAAGAGGACCATATGACCCACTTTCCCTATTCAAAAAATTTAGAGGGTTGATGGGGATGGCATAGGGTCCAACAAAATCCTTCAAAAATGCATAAAAATTTGCTTAAAGTGAAACAAAAATTGACCTGTTTCAGGATTTTGTTGCCAAATATTATTCTCCTGAGAAAATGAATTTTTTCCATAATTTTGACGCGCACTGTATATGGAAGTGGAGACAAATTAGTGCACGCTTTTTCTTCTGACAAATCACAGATGAAATCAATATTTGTGAGCGAAACTCAAACTTCCTCACTCAGTCGAAGTCTACAAAACAAACAGTAGTCTAAAGACTACTCCTGTATACCTCCTATCCAAAACTTTAATTACATGTGTACGATATATCTGATTATGAATTTTTATGAGCTTTATCTGATGAAAAAATTTTTCACACGGTGTGAAGCTACTAACTTGCTCATTGTTTCAAACTTGTGATTAGCAGTAGAACAACCTCGATAAATATTTATGTGATGGATTCACAGAATCGAATTACGTTTCGGAAATTATCATCCAAATGTGTGGCGTCAATAGGTCTGTTCGTTGTACCTGCATGAGCTACATTAACTTCACTGATACTGTTCGGTGTGGTTTGTTGTAAACTTGCACTGTTCGTTGCGGAAATGTTGGGAGTTAGTGTAGTCACAGATTACGTGTGCAATGCATACAGTGAGGTTATCTTCTTTGACGGTTATGCATAAATGTAATTCATAATCATAGACATCTGTTGTTGTCTCTGGTTCCTGGTTGGAAGTGTTTTGTCCTGTTAGTGTAGTTATTTATTGACGAAATTAATTTGTATCTTATCGTTATTCAAAATTTTTCCGTGACGACTCTCGAAAAACTTTACGACAAATCCAAAATCACGTCGAAATGGTATAGCGAAAACAAAAGAGGAATAGAATTCTGTCATCTTGGATTTGCGTAAAATCATTTGGCATATGTTGATATTCTGTGAGAATCATAGAACATACTAAACTACACTAACTCCACTAATTCTGTTATTTGTGACTACACTTAGCTGCACTGAGAATCGGAACTCGGTGGAGTTAGTGCAGTTGGAGTAGGTACAATGAACAAACCTAATGCATGCACAGGTAGTGTATCTCCTGTCAGAACATTGGTGGTATTTGATGAGTGCACATATTGATTTCTTTGAATTCTAAGAACCTCAGAGATGCCAATAGCAGAAACTAAAATGCGTGAGGTCCGAATAAGCTGGCCTTATCGACAAAATACATCATAGGTCCGATCATTGCTCAAGTAAAAATTTAAAAATTCATTTGAAGGAATCCTCACTTCCAGGACTACAAAATATAAAGGTAGACAAATCAAGATATATCTCAGAATATATCTCAGCATATCTTCAGTCCAGCCGCTCAACAACCTCCAGAAGGGAATGCCACAGAATTGAATTAAAACGAACCGAAGAGAACGAACATAATTTTTCGATGGCACGCATGTTATCGCAGAGGAGCATAGAGAGCATAATGGTCGTTAATAAAATAGCGACTCGTCTCAAGTGTTATGTAGATACATTTCTGTGGACATTTCTACGAACATTTCTGCATTTATTTGCTACGTCTGTCGTGGTATTTCCCTTATACGAACGCTGGCAATTATATATATGATTCCTCGCAGATATATCGACATAATTTAATGTAAAAGTTGAGATTAAATCAGCGGATTTGTCATAGCTTAAACGACTTTATGTTGGAGTCTCCACGCATGTCAAACTAGGCGGAATCCATTGCTCAGGGTTGCCAACTGATCTCACATAAATCATTATAACTCACTGAAAGGGTTGCAGTATATACCCGTTGGAAAAAATTCTCTCGTGCTCAATATTATGGGTAATTTTGTTCAGAACCATTGATGAGGAATCCAACAAAAATGTTGAGAGTTTTTATTCACAGATTGGCAACACTGTCGGTATGAACTTGAGACTGCATACCCTTATTGAAGTTTTAGTTTCTTCGATGACATTCCTTGTAATTCGATGCAAGCCATTCATTATTATTTCATTGCATCGATAACTGATCATGTGTGAAGCCAACGTAGTAGCAACAAGGTAGCAAAACAACAATTGCGATATTCGACCATTAAATTTGTTGTGTCGTTCGTGTTTTTTTTTTATTTTGTTTATAAATACGTGTTTTAGCTGGGTGGGATTCGATAGAAATATTTACAAGAGTTGTCGGAGTTTTACCATGGATATTGTTATGAAATTTGACACACTGAGTGGAGGTTAACTTCTGTGTGTTCGAAAGTTCCAACGGATTTGTTGGGAGATTCAAGAACAAGAATGAGTTCGTTCAGTTGAATTTATATTCGAATTCAATTTTTTATCATTTTTCTCATTTATTCGTTTGAATATAATAAAGTTTTCAAGGCTTCGAAAGCTGTCATGTTTATATAGTGTGTAAATATGAAGAAGTTATATTTTGGCCCATATGCAAAATCAGAAGAAAAGCTTTGGTTTGTCTGGAAACATTTTATACGGATGAACTTGGTGACACTAACTCCTTAAATCTTAAATAGGAATAGGGGTTTAATGACACTTTGTTTAAGGTAACTCGATTGCTTTTTCGAAATGCCATAGAATTGACCTTTTTGTAAGAACATCAGAAAAGTAAAAAGAATAATTATGACTGCAAGTGTTGCAATGAAACATGAAAATGAATTCAGTCTTTATCTAGTCTATCTATAATTATTTATTGATTTGAAAGTCGAAGTGTTTTAACTAACTGAACTGTTGATTATATCGTTTAAAAATATATTAACATTCTGATTTTGTTCCAGGTGAGTAGAATACTCTGATGATGAAAGAATCTTATACATAAGGGATAAGGTGAGATAAAAAAAATTAAACATCTAATCTTTATTGCTATTCCTGAAACAACTGATAAGTAATTTCCGAAAATTCGAACAGACCAAGGTCACAGATGAATGTAACTTTTAGCAGACATTATCATGTTCTTCTGTTACCGTTGTATTTTATGTTTGTCTGTTTTGGTTTTCATATTTTTCACCCGATTTTTGGTTGTGCTCAACTAGTTCTCCGAAAGTTTTTCGTCACTAAGTGAGCAAAACTGCCATCTTCACTTATGGGAGGATTAAGCTTTCTGTGTCGTTTATAGGTTGATATAATTCCTTGTGTTCTTCGATTTAAACAATGTATATACATATAAAATAAATATCTCAATTATCTTACAGTAGAACGACCCTATTAAAAACATATTGCTACGAGTAGCTAAAGTGAAGAAAAGGATTACATAAAATCATCGTTTGAAACTCAGAAAGAAAGCCGGTGAAATTTGTTTTTATTTTATTTCAAACTTGTACACGTGTGGACCTACCTAGCGTGTAGATTGGCCTTTTATGTCGTAAAATTTTGAATATTAATTTATAAATTAGAAATTTTCGGGCTGTCAACCTCGAAAGTATTCGATGACCATAGCGTGACCTCCAAAGAAAATTCAAAACTCACCTAAGAATTATCTGTTTTTCAGATACGTTTTCCTCAAAATCGAAAAGAAGTATCGTTGAATGGGCATGAGAAATGAATAATACGATCTTCAGTCTTGAAGAACTTAACAAAGAAAGCAACCTAGCTTATACACAGCGTTAGGATTCCAGTTGGAAGGAATATTCCAAACAAATTATGCTTAAATGTTAGTAAGAACTCCAAATTGATGGCGAAACAGTTGAAAAGGTTCAGATCCAACCTCTAATCTATCCATTTCAATGACTTGTTTCCCATATTTCCTTCGATTTCGTTCAATTTCATGACAGAAGAGGCTCTCGGTCATCGGATCGATTTATGAAATTATCCTACTGCTTGAAATCAATGACCTGTGCTTAGTTCTTGTAATTCGGTTTTTCTCTGTCAATAGACGACTTCGGCCCAAGTTGCCAACCCACAATTTTCTTCACAAATTCACAATCACTGGGGAACGGGAATTTCAGGACAAATTCGATATGATAAGGTTCGTGTTATTTATAAATATCCGTAAAAGATGCCTCGGCTCCTCAAACAAGATAATTCCTCATAAATATACGGTTTTGTTAAGATCATCTCTGATTGGTTTTAGTTGGAATTCCTGATTTCATGTTAATAGTGTCGAATTTATATAGGATATATTCCGAAAATCAACTTGGTTATTTCGGTTCCGGTTTTCCATTCCGTAAATATGAAATATTCGGTTGGTTACTGAGAAAAAGATAATTACGGAATTTGATTGATGAAAAAACGTTCTTTCTGTCACCAGAACGATAGTCAATGTTCTATGGTAACATATCCATAGCATAGAACAATCTGTATTTACTTCATGATCCATAGAACATAAAAGAAACAACAATCAACAATGGAAAAATTACTATGTATGGTCTATGGATCATAAGGTAAATAAAGATTGTTCTATGCTATGGATATGTAACCATAAAACATTGATTGTCGTTCTGGTGCATAGACTTAATATGTCTACGTTCTGGTGACCGAAAGATTGCTTATTCGTCAATCAAATTCCGTAATTAACTTTTTTTTTCAGAAACCAACCGAATATTTCATATTTACAGAATGGAAAACCGGCAACCGAAATAACCGAGTTCATTTGCGGAACATATCATTCATAAACTTGACACTGTTAACATGAAATCAGGAATCCCAACTTGAATTTCAGCCTAACAAAAACCTATATTTAAAAGGAATTATCTTGTTTGAGGAGCCGAGGCATTTTCACGGATGTTTATGAATAACGCGAACCTTATCATGTCGAATTTGTCCTGAAATTCCCGTTCTCCGGTGATAGTAAATTTGTGAAGGAAATTGTGGGTTGGCAACTTGGGCCGAAGTCGTCTATTTTATTCAATTTCCATCTGACAGCACCGACCCAGCCTGTCAGACTCGTGAAATCACAAGTCAGACTCGATGTTTGTCAGAATTTATGGGAGATTTTGAACCTCTACCTTCTTTCAAATTTTTCGTAGAATTCCACTCGTTTGCGAGGAATTAGACTACGCTGTAATTGATTTCTGGTCCTTGAAGGTTCTTTCGTTACCCTCGGTCTCCTCTTTGACTTCTGAGGAGATTGCCCTGCAAAATTACTCCAACCAACGAAATCTCGCAAAGTTCGTCAAGTTTAAAATTTTTTTTCGGTATCTTGGAATTTTTCTTCTTGTACAAATGAGTTATCGACGCAAAGAACGTTTTTTCTTCTGTTAGATCAGGAAATCCCGCGGACATATCTCGACGTCAAAGTTCTAAAATCATCATTTTATGGATTTACAAATCCTTTTTTCAAATTTACAATTATTTGAGTATGAAACACGTTACCTCTCGTTTTCTGCTGAAAAACCATCACACAAAGTGAGTGGATTCGTGGACAAACCTTATCGAACCCCCACCGTATTACCCTGATTTAAATTCGATGGAATTTTTGCTCATTTTGAAACTGACCGATGTGTCACCGAAGTATCTCGTATATCTCTTCAGAATTATTCTCCCCGCCATGCTCTTTCAATGATGTCGGTTAAAACCACATTAAAAGACTCAAAGAACTACATTTATTAACTAGACGACTGTCGCGAACAACTGAGAATCGTTCAACTACACGGATGTCATCTCGTTCACAATTAGTTAAAAACACCCTTAACTTTTTACAGGACGACAACATACATGCATCTTGAAATTCTTGACTGATGTGTATATTTATGCTCCCGCTGAAAAAAACTGAAGAACGATGCATTACTCGTTATCTTCACTGAGCTCATTTCATCTTCTCATTAATATGTTCGTAGCGTAACACGTAATGTGATTATTTCAACTATTTTCTATAATGGTAGAGTAGAAAATATGAAGACGTATTGGAAATTAATAAGAGATCGGCCGAATAGAATATAGCAATTTGGTCTTGAACTATAATATAATGACTATTGAACTCTATAAAGTGTTTTTTGACGGTGGATTCTTCGGAAGATGTACCGAGTAGATTCATCTTCGAATAAAGAATTCCAGAGGAATAATCCGATCGAACTGGTCAGCGAGTTGATGATCGATCAAGAGTTTATTAAGTTGATGGTCAAGTCTTGATAATTTTTGATTAGAGCCGTCGGTTTTGGGGAAAGTTTTAAATCGATTTTTGGTGTTGGCCTGTCGGTTCATTTTGTGGGAGTTTCAGTAGATCGTGCATGAATATAAGAATTTTTCATTAATATCCGTTCTGGTAGCTTTCTATCCTTTCATTTTAGATTATTGTTTCTGTTCTGAGCTACAAGAAGGTTATCACTTGATCCAAACTTGTATAGTTTTCGAATTCATAGTCCTGAACGACTAGTTTGGACGCATTGATGAGGAACCTCTGATCACAGACTCACCGGATGAACCACTCGCCTCATTTGGTTAAGAAATCCATGTCAACACAGATATGACCCTGAATCGAGCTAATCAGAATTTTAGCAGGCGTTTGGGGTGCTTTGGGGTGCCAATCAGATTGCAGGAATAGGATTACGTCACTCTCGCCGCTTTTGGACTCGCTTGAAGAGGTTATAAACATGTAAACAAACTGAAATTAATTTTTGTCCTATTTATTTGATGAATAATTTCGTATCTGTTCCATTTTAGAATATAATCCAAACATTTTTTTACAACCAAATCAATTGTTTACTCATCTTTGAGGTTCTATTTTATGATGACAGGCCTCATTATAGGTTTTAATTATACAACAAGAATTGGAATCGAACTTAGGTGGACTCATTCATAATGTTTATTTTAAATAATAAAAAGAAATCGTAACTGAAGTAAAAGAATTACAACCTCCATTATTCAATAAAAACAATGGGATGTCTTATAAAATTGTATATGATTGTACAATTACAAGGATTGGAATCGAACAATGTTGTTCTATTCATAGTATGATTTTATATTGAAATGAATCTCATTTGATGTGTCACAACCTATACATTTTACATTTAATAGAATAGTATGTTTCTGTTTGCTTGATAAATTGATTTCAAAGAACAAGTTTTCGCCAAAAAAATACCTCTTTTAATAAGTTACTGTTGTATTTAATCTTTATTGATAAAAAAGTGAGGCAATTATGAATTATACTCAACTTGCTGAATTAAATTATGTAAAAACCAGTGCCTGAAACAGTTTGGCAGACTTCACGTAAACACGGTATACTTACTACAATATAGTTACTAAAAACTGAACGAATAACATATTTATATGAGTAATAATTGATAGTGATATGGAAAAGATAAGACAATGTAGTCTTTTAAAGAAGTCTATTTCTTGTTCATAATTTTTTAAAGTTTCTTCATTTCTTACACATTAATTCGATTGTATTCACACATTAGAAAAAGGTTTGCAATGTAATAGAACACACCCAAACTCCCAGAAGATTTTGGGGGTTTTCCTAGAGACCTATAACTGTCACTCAAAAGATTCTCTGATTAAGGTAAACTGGTTTTCCGTAACATTTTTCCAAAATTTTTATTCACTCGAATCGAGTTCTTCTATAGGAGTTGAAGATGTGAGAAAACACTCGCTTTGGTATTGGAAATTTGCTTTTCAAGTGGTTTCCTCGAAAAATCTTAGTCTGATTTCAATCTTATGATTCCTGAATCCCGACGAATCCGTTTTTACATTTCGATTTTGGATATTCCAAAGTCAAGCATTTAATTTGACAGCTGGTTTGAGGAAGAAGAAAGTGTGGTTATGTCTGTTGTATTTCTCAAGGTCGGAAAGACGCGATTCCCGCAAACGATGAAGTGATTTGTCTTGTTGGTCTGTGCTCTGATGGAACTGATTTATGATTAAGATTAGCACTAATTTCCAAATTCTATCTCGTTTTTTCTTGGGCAAAATAAATTTTCCTATTCAGTGGAAACCAGGTCGACTCCTTAACTTTTGCCTTCGAATTATCTGGTTTTGTCTTTCCGAAGTTTTCCTCAGTTGAGCATATACTCCATTCATTTTTATAAACTACCCCGGTTGGCCATAATTTAGGTCTATCAAGTTTTTTTCACTTAAAACTGACGCAGCTTTGCACTCGTGAAATATCGGCAATGTAGAAATAATTCCCAGCGACGTTGCCAAATGCCAATGCCAATGTATATTCTCAATCTCAACTATAGACCTAATAAAACGTGGTATTTTAGGTCTATGATCTCAACATAATCATCACGCTTGGAAACTAAAAATGCCGCAGGTAGTTTTGAAGAAGCAGGGACAAAGTATCAGGAAGTGCTATGAATTGAAATTTGCTTTTTCTGATAATTTGGAATCAATAATTTATCACAAGCTATCCAACAATTTCGACGTATGTGAGTGAAAACCCAGTGTATCGTTCACAAAAATTCCCAAGAACTTTGTAAATGGAGTTAGTTCTTTTAAGGTGACACAGGCTTTGTAGTACTACTACATTTTCATATTGGAGTATTTCAAGTTGTGCAACAAGACTTTTTTCTTGAGAATTTCGAAAAGTAGGGAATTCCATAGGATTTTCTGTTCGTTTGGAAGTCTTACTGCAGGGTTATTCGAGTCCTTTTTTTTTCGAATGAACTATCAAAAAGTGACGGACGACTCTATCCATTATTTTTCAGTAAAATTTCAACAGGAGATTCTTGATTTCCGTACAAGAAAATAGCATAACTGAATCTTCAAAATATACACGGTGAAATGTGTCAGAATGTCATGGCCAACCGGGATAGTTTATAAAATTGAATGGAGTATAATATATCCACTTGCTTCAACAGTTTTTCCTATGGAATCCATTTCACTTATACGAGTGGTACATTGAATAAGATACCTACAGAAAAATCGGAAACCATATACTCCATCAGCTTTTGACATACTGATAGACTGACTGAGTCATCATTTCGTGTAATATCCATGTTTGTATCTAAAGAATTCCAATTTCTGTAGAATATCACAATACACCAATAGTTTTTCCTGTAATCGTCCGTCTCTCATATAATACGACTTCACCTACCAACAACGCTCCATTGGACAATAAAAATGATAAAAACAATAAAACGTGAAAATGGGTTCTCTGCAACGCTCACGGAATAATAAAGAAGTACCAATGTAAAAGTGTGGTCAAGGCATGGTTCGTGACTTCTCATCTTTTCCTTTATGAATACCGAAAGATAAGGGGATAGAAACATGCCTTACTCACCTTGCTCAGTGTGGGCATTTCTTGGGTTGGTGCACTTGTAGTTTTGAAATTACACAAAGATATTGTTCTCACTGGGTTCGGTTTGGTGAAGGTGAAGAATTGTAAGTATGGGCTTTTATAGAACGATCTCGAGATAGAAGTAGATTAATTGAGGTTATGGTTGGATGATCGCCGTTCCAATGGGAACAGACGATTCTATGCAGGGAGAGGTCTCTCGGATCGAGTGCACTGAGTAGTTCGAATGATATTTCTTTGTTAAACCACGACATTCACTCGGAAAATGATTCGTCCTGTGTATGATTCGTTATAATTCAAAATATATGAATAAAAGAATTCGATGTCAGATTGAATTCTCTCCGGACGATCTTTGTCACGATATCACACAACAGAATAAGCTAGAGGTCTGAACCTCACAGGATAGGTTGCGTATCAGAATGTGACGGTTGAGGTCGTTTATGAGCAAAATTGGCCGAATAGTTCCGGGGTGATACGAAATTTTCATATTTTGTGTTTAATTCCCCAATATCTCAAAAAGTTCTCATGCCGTCGAGTTTTCTGGAGAAATTCCAAGTTTGACATTTTTTTTCGAAGTCTGTCAATAAATTTTTTATTGACCTTGACATAGATGCATAGAATATATCAGGTGTCGACACTTTCCTACTATTAAAAAATATATATGAAAAATTTTGGGTCCAAAACGCGGTCCTAGAATTTTCAATCTTGGGCTACTTGGCTCTGTAAACGATGATGGCGCTTACGTCGCTTTGGCAGGTGCATACATTTAATTCCGCTGAATAAAAATGAATTGAGCTATAATCTGATGAAACTATTTCCCGAAAAATGAATTAGATATTTGAAATTATGATTCTCACTAATACATAAGAGCAGTTTAACAAATGTGGAACATCTACTCATTAATAAAATGAAATATGTGTAAGGGAATAAGGAGTAAGATGAGGTTTATTGTGAGAACACTTTCATGGATGGATACAAAAAGTTATTTCGAAGCCAAAACAACGGTGAAAACGAAACGGGAGATTGAAATTACTAGTGGATTCTATTGGATAGTTTGGATCTCCTTAAAATTTTGTATATACCTATTAATACATATTCAATTCGAAAGTTATGAATTATGTTAAATACCTACTTGTGCAAATATTTGGAGGAAATGTTCATGTTTATTATTATTGAAATTGATATATGAATTTTCACTTTGCTGTTCATATTCATACGAATTTATCAGACGATTTTAAAACCAGACAAATTAATTGTAGTATCTATCGTTCCAAATTATTTCTTGTGGTATTTTTCAAAACACAACTCTGGAATACTTATTTTCCATGAACTGAATATTGAGATAATAAATACCTCATGTAATAAGCAGGTATTCAAAAATATCAAGTTTCAGACTTGTATATTCAGAGACGAATGATATTACCGCCATTCTGACTGAATGAAATGAATAATCATAATTTAAATTCGTCAAAATGAATTTATAATCGATTATCTGATTTGACTAGTTTTGATATGACAGGTCGGTAACTTCCGTAAATATTTCAGATTTTATATATCAGATTCTCCTATGCAGGCATCTATCGGTGAAAACTGAAGTAGGACAACAAAGCTGTATTTTGACAACATAAGGCGGTTTCGGAAACTTGATCGGGGTTACCTACTCGATCACCTGTCAGATTCCTCGGATCACTTACCCGGGTTAAGCAGTAAACGAACATGTCGGGGTTATAACGGCACAGAATACAGGAATATCTCTTCTGTGATTGTGGTTTGTTTTGATTTTTGATTGAATCAAAATATAACCTAAGTTAATTAACGAACAGTTTTGGCTTATCACGTTATGAATTCGATGCAGGAAATTCTTGCTAGATGTGAAAATTGAGAGTAAATTAGCCAGGGAGGCTGATGTGCAAAAGCACATTGAAGAAAATAATTCTTTATCATTATGATGAATTGAAGACCACAAATTTCATCTGTTTTGGAGGGTGCAGTTTCCTAGACCCTGTTCTGTTTCTGAGTGTGAATATTCTCGATATATTTCTGAAATTTGCAATGCAGTGAGTAGGTCAAAACCAGACGAGAGAGTATAAAACCTGCTGTTCTTATATGATTTTGTGTTTTGTGTTCAATAAGTAAGCAGTCTATTCTTGTTGATGTAAATTTCAATATTGTATAGTTTATAATTGATTGTATTATTTGTAGATTACATATGATTATAATAAAAAATTTTTCTGATGCATGACGTCGACATTTGAAAATAATGTATCAGAGCAAAGCTCCGACGGTTATTCATTTCTGGAAATAAAGAGAAGATTTTTACATTTTGATGATATTTCCTCGATAACTCAAATACTATTGATCCGATGGTGATGAAACTTGAAAGTTAATTGTAAGGTTGTTGATGCGATTGTGTCTTCAGAAAAATTTCCTAAAAACTGTAAAGACTTTTTCTCACAATTGACATATTTCGGAAAATAATGATCTAATTGAATTCAAACTTGTTGAAAGTTGAGAGATTTCGAAGTTGAAACTTGTGCAAAATTTCACGTGGATCAGATTACTAGAAAAAAAATTTAAAGGTAGGTACTGATAAAGCTTTCTGAAAGTAAAAACTTAAACGATATTTGTAGGGCAGGTTTCTGGCTCCATTGCAAAGGTTTCAATCATGAATGGGAGAAATCCGCCCGATAGTTCTGTGGATATTTCACTTCGAATTTTATTTCACCAATACCTAATATTTCCAAAAAAAAACAGATCGAATTGAAATCGAGCACTTGGTTGAAAAATTACAGCTTGGTGCAAAATTTCTTGAGGACCGTATGATGAGGATATTGCAAAATTTATTTTTAAAGATGTAAAGCGAATGAGCGCCTTGAAGTTCCTGACTACACTTAAGTGCTTTTCTAAAATTTTGTAGAGCTATAGAAGTGAAACTATGGTGTTTTCCAAAGACAAGTGAATCTATCGAATCTTTCATGGAATGATGAATTCGCGGAAGAAATCAGTTTTCTTTTACTGTTTCATGAATATTTCATTATATCACCTTCATAATCTTCAATGCAAACTCTTTTGAGTTTAAATGGTATTTGAATTTTCAGCGCTAAACAGGCTAATTTGGATGTCGACTCTGATTGGCTTATTATTCACAAAATTCAATTATATCACAGGTCTGTGATGTTATACGGTGGTATTTATACCGTGGTTCTCTTATTATTGTCTAAAAATGGAGAAGTATTACTTTTCTATTCTGTGATATTGTTAAAAGCACCTAGTGCGCATGCGGTTTCCTTTCAACCCTGCTTTCCGAGTAGAGTTATAAAAGATGATCTGGGTAAGTGATCGGGTAAGAGATCCAAAGGTTTCCGAACGTGGGTAGCTAATCCGATTAACTCGATCACTGATCGAGTAAGGACACAGAGGTTTCCGAACTGGGGTTAATAACCCAGGTCAGGTAAACGAACACGCAGGGTTAGGAATCGTGTTAACTCGATCAAGTTTCCGAAACCGCCTATTTGGACCTCATTTCGGACACAAAATATGTCAAAGAGTGTCCGCACCTTATGTTTTCTATGCATCTATACCTTGACGTTAAAATTTAACAACAGTACGAAATTTCACTTCGATTCGATATGTATGTTTGGAAATATTGGAAAATATATGTCAAATTTTGTTGTTACTTCCCCTGTATCGTTCTGTTTCCTCGGTAACTAAAGAAGTACTTTTTTGAAATCGCATTTGAAAAATCGCGTAAAAGCTCCCGTCAGTACTTCTTAAGAATTTTTGATTATTGAGTATTATGTAGCATTAAGTTGTAATTCCATTTCGATATCTCAGAATATGAAGAAGCACTCACCGAAAATTCTATTGGAAATTTTGATTGCTTCGAGTGAAACTTCATTTCACAATTTTGCGATCATCTAACCATATGATCCTCATGAAAATCAATCTTTTCACCATTGAGATGTGTATTCCCGAAAATATAAAAAAAAATCAGTCATGGATTTAATACAGAATGGTCAGGCAGTTTCAAGCGTTTTCCTTCGGTAGTAATTGTGTTTACGGTCCCCCTTAAGGTCGATTGTACACACAATATCTACCGAATATCAAAGAGTTGTTCTCGAAATTTATCCAATCGTTTTTACTATAATTCAAATTAGAAATAAGTGTGGTTTCAGCAGAAACATAAGGTCTTGAAATGATTGAACACTTAAAGAACAAACAATTATTTGCAATGGAATGAAATGTGAAAATGGCCTCTACTTTTCACTATTTTTTCGAAAGAAATATTTGAATGGATTATCATAAACTTGTATTCTAATAGACAAACTTGACCATTCTAACCAATACTCAAGAGGCAAGCTTGAAACACTCAAAATTACCATGCCAAATTCCCAGTGTACTAACATATATAGTGGTATGTACCACATTTTTTGAAATTCTCATATTATATAGAATCTGTCAATAAACGTTTCATAATATCCCATTCTTATTCGAATCCCCCCACTGTAATTTGTCGTTGGTCCTTCGAGCCGGATTTCAAGATACTCCTTATTTGATTATAGTTCATGGCAGTGAGATAGAACCGACCTATACCGCCTATTGACTAATTCATGAGGGATAACTATTTTGGCGGATTCCGTCTAGAATTATATATCGATATTACCAGAAACCATTTCGACTGCAACAATTTAAACTTATACCCGAAGGCACCAAATGCTACACATATTATTAGTATTATTACGCGTTCTTGGGCTGGATGGCCGGCTGAACCAATCTCTCATTCAATAGTTGTGTATTACGTAGCCCCAACAAGGCCACCGAAGTTCAAGTCGGCTCTCGCAGGCTCAATTTCATTCCGAGCCAATTTCAGAGGCCGATCTTCGTTCGGTGACCGGCTCTTCGGACGCCACTATGCTCTATCCCCACCACAGTCAGTGTCCGAGCACGGATATGTATTATGAATATGCTCAATAATTGGCATCGACACGAAAAACAGTAGTGTGATAAGTTTACGGTAAAGCGATCCATGGTGGACCAGGTACGATTTGCGTCGCGGTAGAACGAGTGTGGTCGGTTCTATGGACGTGGACAGGGACGGACTCGATGAGGGATGGGTACTCATCTTGGTACTGCTTTGTTTCGGGTAGTTCCTCCAGAGATTCTTGTTATGGTTCGTGTTTGAAACACTCTGGAGTTACTGAGGAGAAGCCAAAAAGATACACTCATCGGGTACTACCTGATAGAGGATCTTAGTACTGCTATGTTTCGGCTGAGATTCTTCATTCTCATTACAGTTAGGTTTTGAAACAATCTAGATGTTCTCTAGGTTAGCAGAAAAGGTGCACTTTGCGAGTACTACCTGATGCAGGAATGATATTTTTTGCCTTGGTTCTGCTATGTTTCGGCAAGGATTCTCTGGGAGGTTCCCATTTTATTTCTATTATGGATCATTTGAGAAGTACCTACTCTAGCTGAGCAACAAGGGTTTTCTTCTCTGTACGACTTGGGATTGAGATTGATCATATTCTTATTGCTGGATTTTCAGAAATATTCTTTGACAGAACCTTAGTTTGATTTTTAAACACTCTGAATGTACATACTTTGGCAGATTACAAAGAGTGTACTTTGCGGTACGACTCGATGGAGGCTTGGTATTTGTCTTGGTACTGTTGGTCGGGAAAAATTTTCCTGGATTATGGTTGTAGTTTGATTTTGAAGAACTCTAGATGTACTATGGTTTAGCATATTGAGATCACTTCTCAGGTACTACCTTATGGAGGATTGATATTGGTTTTCTTGGTACTGTTGCATTTCAGGAAAGATCCTCTGGGATATTCTTATCATAGTTCGATTTGAAAAAATTCTGGATGTTCTCTGCCTAGGCAAAAGGGTGCACTTTTCGAAATCGATGAGGGATTGATATTGATCGCCTTAGTACTGCTGAATTCTAGGGAAGAGGGAAGATTCTTTAAGGATTCTTGCCTTCAGATTTTGAAACTTTCTGGATGTACTTCGGCCAAGCAGAAAAGGTGCACTTCCCGGTACGACCGATGGGAAATTGATATTTAGATTGTCTTGGTACTATTAGTCTTCGCATAAGATTTTTTGGAATCTCAGTATAATTCGGTTCTGATAAAATCTGAAATAACTTTGACAAAGCAAAAAAGATGAAACTCTTGGTACGACCTGATGTGGAATTGATATTGGCTGTCTTGGTACTGCTGGATCTCGGGGAAGAATTTTGGAAGATTCTCATAGAAGTTCGATTCCGAAACAGTCAGGATGTACTCTGGCTAAGCGAAGAGGATTCACTCTTAAGTACGATACTTTTTAGTACGATTTTCATAAAACCAGAAGGGTTACAGTGAAAAATGTAATTATGAAACAGCACCTGAGTGTTCTCCAGTTAACCTATAATAAATATTGGTCCTTTCGATATTTCCTGATAGCTCATCTTCCTAGCCATCTGTCAACACCAAAACTATGCCTTCGTGATGTTGTAGCCTCATTGTTTAACTAGTTGAAGGTCATGTGTATCTTGAAAACACTTGGTTGTTTTTTCGTGTATGATATCAACCAAATGAAGTATACCCCTGAAGTTTGTTTACTTCTTTCAATAACACCCTGTATAAACTGATGAATTTCCAAAGCAAACAAAGCTCAAAACAATCGAACACTGTTCAGTGAGTTGTAACAGAGAACAATATTGCCAATTTGATATTCACAGTTTCTAAAAGAAATACGCTGTATAGGCTTCGATCGAGGGGATCTATTTATATTCTCACAACACAGAATCTCCTGAAAAATCCGGATCTGTAGACCGGAGCACACCTACGCCTGCTCCCGCGCACCTCATTACCCGAACAGAGCAAGCCTTGCACGTTAGTCACGTGGTTCTGGGCATAAATACAACCGGAGAGAAGTTAAGTGTAGTTGTCCATTTAATGCCACACCGAACAAAAGACAGTAAGGACACCATTATAGAAAACTATAAACAGCAATTACCATCTACTTTTCCACGCTATATACAGTCTGTTCAGCCTAGCATGGGGTGGGCACTACGTCGACGAGAAAGAGTGGATATTGATCTAGGAACGAGAGAGATTTGTGAAACACATCTAACTTGATTTTTCTAAGAATAATATATCTCAAAAATTTTCAGTGAGATTCCGTTCAATTTCTTGTATGAAATATCCTGTCCTTACAACCAAATAAAATCATTGGGTAAATTTTGCTCATTATTCAATTTGATTTCCGTAAACTTGAGTCTCTTAGTGAATCAGTTAATTCATCAACATAATTTTTCATTTCATTAATTGCTCTCTTATATTCTCGAGTTCATTATGAAACTAATTTCACGTATGACGCAGTAAATATACAGGGTGTTCTACAAGCTATATGACAAACTTTGACAAATAGTAGCTGTGCTAATTCTGAACATTTTATTTTCCTATGAACATATATCCGATTCGTTTTTGTTAAGAAGATACAAGCCTTTGAAAAATTATATTTTCATGTTAAAATCATAATAATTAATGGAAATTTTGATACTATAAAAATTATTCAAAATATCCACCTTCGTTTCATATTTGGTTTGCTGCATGTTGAATTCTATCAAGCAATTGTTGATGCGATTCGATTTCAACATACTGAACAAGCTGCTTCATATGTCCCCATAAATAAAAATCTAAGGGATTCAGATCAGGCAAACGAGGTGGCCATTGTATTGGTCCTCCTTGACCTATCCATTTATATTTATATTTTATGTCGGTCTATTTGATCAAAACATGGATATACATTTTTTCAAATGCTTGTAACTTCAAAACGAGAACGAATCAGACCTATGTTCATAGGACAAAAAAATGTTCAGAATAAGCACAGCTACCATCTGTCAAAGTTTGTCATAGAGCTTGTAGAACACCCTGTATATCACTGAAATTAACTGGGAAATTTTCGAAGAAGATTTTTCCGAATTTTTTGGATTACCCTTTTGATACCCTCAAAAGTTTAAGTCTTTTTTTATTAGCAAGGTAAGCTATACGTCTTTCTCGTGAAAAACTTGAACTTGTATATTAATAATACATCTCTCTTGTTGAAAACTAAATAAAATTGGTATTTATAGAATAAGTCCTTGCCGATTGCAAGATTTCTCAAGGGCAGTTTCTAGAAGAAATGTTGCCTTATTATTAATATCGGAATTATGCAAACGATCAACTAAATTCCTTCATCAGACATTAAGGGAAAAGTTGTTAAATTTACGTTACAAGGCCGGGAAATGGTTCATTAAAGTACGAGTCTAGATTTTCACGGACGAAGCGACGAACAAGCCGAGTTCTAGACGAGTTTTTAATGACATTTCACGGCCGTGTATCGTACAACGTTTTATTTCATACTGCTCAATATTTCTTTCAAATCTTTGGTACAAAAATTAAACTGTCTATTCAGGTAGTTTGAAGGTGTCAGTAATGTGTCAGTACATGATGTAAAACAATCCATTAATATAGGGTGATAATGTAGTATGCTTTGAATCAGTTGCTAACAGAAACAAAGATTTTTTTATTGTGTGTCTTGCCTGTCAGTTCAGCAACATTTTGAATTTTTGGTTTTGAATAATTTCAAATGGAATGGATGCAGAGATTTTGGAAAAAAGTTCTGAAGTGACGGCGAAACTTATCTCCGCCAAGTCTTCCGGACGATATCAAAAGGAATACGAGATATTCTGTAAATGGGGCAAAACTCACAATGGGGAGAAAATCCTAAATGAAAATATAATGTTGACTTACTTCTTGGACGCGGTAAGATTTTATTTCTTTTTTATGCTAAAATTGTAATAAAAATCGTTCATGTGTTAGTTGAAATATAACCAGTCCATTAAGTTACTTTACCGGACTAGTGATGTAATGTATCATTTCCCGGACTCAAATGAGTCCGGGAAATGTCAGATTACAGTACAGTAGGAAATGAAATCCTTTCCAAATATCCTTTTATTGATATTATTCATTCAATGAGAAACTCTACGCTATACCTGAACTTCAAGACTGAGTTTAAACGAGGTATATTTTACCTGATTATAAAATAATAATAAGGTAACTTATAAAAACAAATATTTTTGAATTCGGAACAGTTACACGTTGCTACACCTGAGGATGTGCTACCTACACCTTTCTCACTAACATGGTGGCAAATACGACATTAAATATACCATAATAATGGGCAAACTATGATAATCTCGTGTATGAAACAGATTTATGATAGTGGGGCTATTTGCTCACACTGCTTAGAGGTTAGACTAGAACAAATTACGATTGTAATTTCAGTGGACGTTGTTGGCTCTAAATGATTATAAATTATATTGTTATATCGTTCGGGATTAAGACAGATCTATCTGGGCAGTCAGTGGAAACTGTAATAAAGTTGCGGATTTCCTGGAGGTTCCATTTGGACAAATTTACACGGTGCTTTGAATGTATAATTTTCTAGTTTGAAATTCAATTCCTATCGCCTTATATGTGCTGGCTGTAGGTATGTTAGAGGTAAAAATTATATTGTAAATACGGGCAATCATCAATAACTCATGATTTTGCATGATCTCGGTGTTTTATCTGAATATTCAAGATTCTTCATAATTATTGTTATGAACTGATGTAATTTCAGTACAACACTGAGCTGTATATATCCTCTTCCTTTATCAATATGTATTTGGAGTCAACGTTGCATCTAGGAAATCGATCTTAGGAACTTACGCATTAAGTAAATATGTTTCTTATGTAATATTATCAGTTTCTTCACTGATGCGTTTAAATTGATAAGTATTCCATCGAGAGTATGTATGTTATATTTTCTGCGCTTTTATGTATAGTTGAGTTGCCTATACATATAGCCAGATTGCTGTTGGAATTCATTTTGAATTTCGTATGAAACTAACTGTCAAATGTGCTGAGGAATTTCCAAAAGCTGTATTAGCTGGTGCCTGGAATTCATTGCGAATCATTGGAAAAAACTCATTTATCCGCACAATTATGCATTCGTAAAGAAAATATATCATTAATTCTAACTTTCGAAACTCTGAATTTTCGCTGGATTTCTACGGAGTCCCCAATCTTCCCACCGCATTGCTTTTGCTATTTAATTGGTAAAAATTCTATTGTGAATATGGGGAATTATGAGATCTGGTAAGTTGCAAAAACTCATGATTTGGAATGATCTCGGTGTTTTATCTAAACATTCAAGATTCTTCATGATTATTGTTATGAACTGATGTAATTTCAGTACAACACTGAGCTATATATATATTCTGTTCCTTTATCAATATGTATTTTGAGTCAACATTGTGGCTAGGAAATCGATCTTAGGTACTTACGCATTAAGTAGATATGTTTCCTATATAATATGATGAATTTCTTCACTGATGCGTTTAAATTGTTAAGTGTTCAGTCAGGAGTATATCTGTGATATTTTCTGATCTTCTTTGGATAGCTAAGTTGCCTATATAGTCAGATTGCTGTTGGAATTTACTTTGAATTCGGTATGAAACTTACAGTTATCTGTACTGTAGAATTACCAAAAGCTGTATTAGCTGGTGCCTCAAATTTCATGCGAATTATTGGAAAAAATTCATCAACCCGCCCAATTTTTTTGATTTGGTACTTATTGCATTTGTAAAGAAAATATATCAATATTTCTTACTATTGCAACACTGAATTTTCACTTGATTTCTATGGAATACCCAATTTCTCCAACACCTTTGTTTTGTATGTTATTGTTGAAAAATAATATAATAAACAATAACTTCCGAAAGAAACAACTTAGAAACTCGATATTTGTTGAGAAGGTTTGAATCTTAATTACGAAGGCTGAATTCGTGAATGGGTAAAATCCACCCAATGATTCCGTAGATATATCCAAATTCAAAATACAGACTAGATCGAATTGAAATCCAGTACCTTATCGAAAAATAACAGTTTGAAAGTTTATTCAGATATTAATGAGGATAATATGATGAGAAGATCACAGACTATTTAATATTTAAAAAAAATTCAAAATTTTTGGTTCAAATTTTTCTAATGACACGATCATCACGAATTTTGCACAATGTTATCCTGTAACATTTAAGAACTAGCTGCGGAGTTTCATCACGATTGAACCAGTATTTTTTGAGTTATTTCGAAAAAAACAACGATTTCCAGAAGAAAACCACGAAATTCTACAAATTTTTTTCTGATATCTCCAAAACTAATCTCTGTATCGAATTAAAATTCGGTACACTGCTGTGAAATATGAAGTTCAGGGTTTAACTGAAATTGTTCTCGAATATGAACAATAGTTCTGGAAAAAAAAATTTTCGAGAAAAATTTTGCAAAATTTTTTTTTCAATTGGGTGACCATACGATTCCATCGAAATTATGCTGAAAGTTGCACGTCGTTATGCTTCAGCTAATTGCCAAGTTTCAAACCAATCGTTCCAGTAGTTTCTGGAATATGAGGGAAATAACCTCGAAATTTCAAATGGCTATAACTTGGAAACTATCAAGCCAGTTTGGCTCATTAACGAACTTATCCGCGGCATTCCAATGCGCGAACTACCCTGCAAGTTGCGAGTCGCTAGCTAGCTCCGTTCCACCGCTAGCTGGCTCCGTATCCCGTATCCGTATCATCGAAAATTACAGACATTTGGACAGAACGATAGCACGCTGCTCCCCTAGAACATGCGCGCATAAAAATTACCCTCCGTGAAAATTTCACAGTTTACATTTTGAAGTATGTAGATTTGAATGAACCAATAAAACAACTGTATTTTGAACTCTTAGCTTATTTTGAATTCGAATCGAAGCCACCCATCATGAACAAACTCCGAACAGAAAAGAGAGAATCACTTGTAATCTCGGTATCTCATAAAGTAACCTCCGATATTCAAGAAAAGATATAACTGTTCCTTCTGCCATATCTCAGACACGGGGTTCTTCGCAACGGTATTCTATTAGTAGATCACTGACAGCCATTGTGTTAAAAAACACCAATCTTCTTTACACTCACCACGCAATCTTGACCGGGCTATACAGAAAGCGAAGAGTAGGAGTTACAGAGACCCCACCGTGAAACATGTCACCTTTAGAAGGGCCCCACCAGGGGGGCCCGCTGAACAAGGCAACCCCCTATGAAATTGCTGCTGCTTTTGTTACGGTCAAACTTCCTTGTTCGAGTTGATTTTCTTATGTTATCAAATTGTACCATATTTCACTCATTTGTTTTTTTTTCTTGCTAATGTAGCTTTGTTTCGAACGTGTTTAGATTTGACGCATTATTTTTTCCTGCTTGCTAATTTATAAAACTATGAAATGGAGCATATGAAATTCTGGAGAAGCAGCGCGCATGCTCGAAATTAATGTTAGAAGCAATATTTTCAAATCTTAATTGTTCTGATGACACGATCATCGCGAAATTCTAATTTCATGACTTTATGAAGGTAATTTTCATGATAAACCTTCAGAACATCACATTTCAAACATATAATTTCACCCTTATATTTTTAAAAGAAAGTTTGATCACCTAAAACTGAAAAATAAAATGGGGATTTGCATTAAGAGGGATTTGTCTTGAGTGTAATATATGGCAACGTCGAATTCAGCTTTCTCGGAATGAAAAGGACGTCAAATGTGTTACTTTGCTCAGAAAAAACAGAGATAGCTATACTTCGATCTGGTTCGAGTAGAAGACAACGACCAAGGAATAGAAAAAGAGGAGCACAGACTGTCATATATTGACGAAGAACACGTGTGTACCATAGAATAGCAATAAATATTTCATTATTCTATAGCAGAAAAAGCAATTCTACTAAACACCGTTGTCACTTCTTGCATACCTGGCAAATCCCAAACCCCAATTTTGAAATCTGATTTCGAATACTTTCTGAGGGTGATTTGAGAAAATGATGAATCAAACCCATAATGATTATGTTCAAATTTGCTTTTGCAGTAATAACCCAATTTCAGCAAAAACCCCCATTGTGCATCAGCTTTGGTCTACAATCCACTTATTGCCCTAATGATCGAGTCTTTTGTGAGTAATTACGGAAATGAAAGCTAGAGCAGCACTGACGCGAAGTCAGCAGCTTTTGCGCGCATGTTCACTTTTGTTGAGATCCTTTGAATATGCGCAAAAAAGTTGCTGACTTCACGTCAGTGCTTTTCTAGGTTTTTTTCGGTAGTGTACTTGATTTTAATTCGATCTAATCTACATTTTCGGAAATATTGGGAATATAAAATTTTGAATGGGTATACATACGGAATCATTGGGCGGATTTCACCCATTTTGTTTCTTCCGTATTATGTTTACGGTCAGCCCAATATTTTCAAAATATGGATTAAATTTAATTGAAATCCATTACTTCATCGAAAAATGACAGTTCGAAGATTCATACAGAATTTTTAGGGGATAATATCATCAGAAGATAACAGAATATTGAATATTTGAAAAAAATAAAAATTTTCCAAATTGTTCTAATCAGCATTTTCAAACTAGCTGCTAAGTTTCATCATGATTGAAACGGTTTTTTTTGAGTTATTCCGAAAAATACAACGATATCGAGAAAAAACCTCGAAATTTTACATATTTTCCCCAATATTTTCGAAAAAAATAACCGTTTCGAATTGAAATTTTCCTTATTGCTCGAAAATGAAAAGATCGAGGTGTAAGTGCTGAGTTTCAATTACAAAAATTCCGAAAAAAATTTTGAAAAATATTTTTTTCAATCAACGGGCTGCACGATAAAAACGAAATTCAGCCATAAGTTGCGTATCGTTATACTCCAACTAATTGCCAATTTTCAATCCAATCGTTGCAGTAGTTCCTGAAATAACCTCAAAATTTCAAATGGCTTTAACTCCCAAATCATTCGGCTGATTTAACCCGTTAACGAACTTGACCGTCGCATTTTGAAATGCAACCTACCCTGAAATTTTCAAGTCGATAGGTTTCTTCGTACGAGCATACGGCCGGACGTCCGGACAGAATCGATTTTGACACCGGATTCGTCAACCTAGTCATTTGAGACGATTTTCGGCTACAAATTCGAGAATCACAGACATTTGGACAAAACGATAGCAGGCCCTTAACCACAAAATGCGCAAAAATGACATTTTTCGATTGATTGAAACTTACTGGAATTGAATATTCTCGACATAATACCACGTTTCATTACAGGAAATCAACTGTTATTTCTCAATCGATTCCAACCCATGATAGTCTAATCATAAAGCACATAACTCAGCAATGATAAGTGAAAACTTCACCCACACTTGAACTATGAACTTAGCGAGCAAGAAGTCCACACCTAACCTCTGATTACAACCTCTCAGGTATCCCAACATAACTAAGGGTTTAACAATAGTGACATTTACAAAGGGCAATTAAATTCTCGCTAAAATATTTACTGGCTAAATATGTAGCGCATAGTTGTCGGTTTCTTACTGACAATTAGAAAGATCTTCGGAATACAATGCCTTGTTTTGTGGGTTACATCAGGGCTTTTATTCAAGGAAATTGTGTATAAATCAATGTTACCAGGACGTAGTATGCGTATATGGCAATAAGAGCTGGTTTCTTCGACCAGCTATAAGAGGAATGCCAGATTTGGTACGGAGAATTCGGTATACTGGTTGATATACAGGGTGTTCATAGATTACAGGTACAAACGGAAAGGGAACATTCCTCGCATAAATTTAAGAAAAAAATTCCATAATGGGGGTGTTCCTGAATTTGGGTTATTACTGCAAATGCAAATTTGAACATAATTATTATGGGTTTGATTCATCATTTTCCCAAACTACCTTCAGAAAGTATTCAAAATCAGATTTCAGAATTGGGGTTTGGGATTTGCAAGGCATGCACGAAGTGACAACGGTGTTCAGTAGAATAGCTTTTTCTGCTACAGAATAATGAAATATTTATTCCTATTCTGTGATACACACATGTTCTTTGTCAATATAACCAAACAATTTCCGTTTGCTATTTGTCAGTAATATGACAGTAAGACAGTCTGTGCTCTTCTTTTTCTATTCCTTGTCGTTGTCTTCTACTCTAACCAGATCGAAGTAAGTATAGCTACCTCTGTTTTCCTAAGCAAAGTAACACATTTGACGTCCTTTTCTTTCCGAGAAAGCTGAATTCGACGTTGCCATATCGTGCACTCAAGACAAATCCCTTTAAATGCAAATCCCCATTTTTATTTTTCAGTTTTAGGTGATCAAAAGTTTTTTTAAAAATATAATATTGAAATTACATGTTTAAAATGTGATGTTCTAATGGTTTTTCATGAAAAGAACTGCATTTTCGTTTGAAGGAAAAACCCCCATTATCGGACCGCAAACGTTTCGTTGTAGCCATACAGGGTGTTCAACTCTGAATATTCTTCGAGCTATCGAAGAACGCCTCATTCAAGTATTCAGGTTACCATTTTGCCAAATGTCTGTAATTTTCCAAGTGTGCTGTTACTTTTGGAGAAAAATATTCCGGATTCTCGGAAGTAATCGAGTCACCAGGTTGCGTCTGAAGTTATTTTGTTTACGATCCTCCATTAGGCTAAGTTTAGGTTATTTTTCGATCATTTATTCATTTTGGATGCAAGCTGGTACGTAACCAGCTAATGGATTTGATCAGAAAATATCTTTATCATCTGAAAACTCTATATTCAAGAACCTTGGTAAGCTGCAAGTTTTGCTCCAACAAGGAAGGTCCACGAACAGAGTCGTGTGGAACTCCTGTTTCCTAATGAAAACAATGACCAATTGAAATAATTTATTATGAAAATATCCCGTGAAACCTGGAATTGTGTCATAACACAATTGGCTTCAATTTCTTCATTCGAGAAGATGATAGTTGTGGAAATGATTTTGGTTTCTAGCGCGTAAACATATGGGTGCAGTACCACTAACAAGCCGTTCGAAATGCGAAAAATTGAATGTGAAAGTAACCTCCTATTGGAATGTCATCATCTAATAGCTGCCTAGAAATCAGCGATATAATTATATTGGCAGTCATAAATGCACTTGCCTTATTACAATCCCGAGTTTACAGCCAAGATTTCTGAGTAGGTATGTTTTGTAGAAAGACTAGAGACTGTTATCTCATACAAGGTAGAGGAGACATCTGGCTTCCTAATGAATTTATGATAGGTTCATTTGAGGTCTCAGATTAGTACATTGAAGAGAAGCGCAATAATAACTACAGAAGAAATGTTTTTCGTCGAATTGCGCTGATTGAAGGCATGCGTTCATGACGATGGAATAGTAGTTCTACGAAGCGAAATTATCTTTGGGATTACATACGATATTACTATCTGAATTGTGTTGAACAAAAACAGAAATTTAACTGTACGATGTGACCCAAAGTAATGACCTTCAGGTTCCTTGATCGTGAACTTTCAAGGATACCTCTCAGTATTTGAGAACTTCACATCCAAATGTTCCAAGGAAGATAGATGAACAGTAGTTGTTCACCTAGAACACACATTCCCAAAAATTAATTCAGGTCTACTACTCACATTACGTGCTTAACTTCTGTAAAACTACCACGATAGTTAAGAATTTAAGATACGATACGAGATGGAACAACTTGCCATAAAGGGCGCTTCACCAACAATTTATTGCAAAATCAATTTGGTGACAACTTTATTTCCAGAAGTGTCTTTCACTTACTTTTTATGGGGCTATTTTAACTCATTATCTTATGCTGACGAATCAGCAGCTCTTGGAGCATTGAAAGCCAATATTCAAGCCCCCCCATTGACGCCATACGGCCAGATTTATTTATTGAAGAATTGGATTGATCGAATGGACCATGTAACACATATCCGCGAAATTGTGCACCAGATTATAATGATAAAAAGATCGTTTCAATATTTTTTTCGTCTTGTATTATCATTCAAAGTTCTTAAGCTTCAAAAAAACCTTTATGTTAAACGCTTATTCGAACAGTTCAATACTGATGTTCTTCGTTGATCTGACTTGAAATATAACAGCTCTATGCAGAAGACAGAGGCTGATTTTGAGAGTGCTTATCTTAAGTTATCTTCTTCGAAGGACCATGAGATAAAATTTCGTTATCTCTGCGATCAAGAGTTCAAGGGAAGTCTCAGATGCTAGCTGGAATCTTGAATCTAGTTCCTGCATGATGAAGTTCAGATAGATACGAACTTGAAAGTAATAAACCATTATGTTAAATTCCCAACATTTTTCTGCGAATTTTCATTTAGGCTGCGTGTACACGTCTCTAACCACCTCACGATCATGACTGAATAACTCCACGGACATTATAAGGTTATTACACGACTCCTTGAGCCATCTTTTTTTATTTTCGTAAAGCCCATTTCACCACCATAAATATTCTCATGTGTGTGCTTATTTTTAATATGTCCGTTTCTCAAAACTAGGAATTTCGTGATTTCTTCTGCGATCTCCCAGTCGACATCCTCGTATTTCTAGCTGCTATCGGCATGTTACATCATCTTAATGGCGGAGATCCGCCATGATATTGGCAACATAAGACATAACAACTGCATGATGGATGGCCAAGAAACGGCAAAACATGGTCATTTTTAGTACTAGTCCGCAACTAACTTCATGTCGATACTGTGCTGATAGTTCACAGCGTGTCGAACGCTCCTGAGTATAATTTCAATTAGAATTAAAACGACGAGTCCCGGTGTGGAATCCGCCTAAAGGTGCCCATACTCGCGAAGACTTGTCTCGTTCAATATACAAGGGGTTTAGGGTTATCGTTCATATAATTCAGGTCGTGATTCTACAGATAAAAATATAAGAGAAGTATTCTCCTGGGATAACACTTCTGCTTCAGGAAACCAAAACTAACCTCCAACAGACAGGAACCTTTGAACTAGCTGGAGAAGATGGGCCTTCAGAAAACTATTCTACCTCCTTGAGGGTTTTCCAATAAGTGGTGTTATTTTGAATAGCCTGCTATTTCAGTAGATGTCACTTTTGAAGCTGCCATTTTTTGACATTTGACAAGTAGAAACTACGCCATTAATAAAAATGGGTCGATAAACGCTTCAAGAACGCATTTAAATTATTAAAATCTACTATAATGGTGAAAATTTGGCAGAGACGGTTCGTAAAACTCGAACATTTTTGGGTCGTCGTGAAGCACCTTGTCGGACCGCAATAAAGAAATTGGTGGAGAAATTCGAGCTGTTGGGACGAGTTAGTGATGTGAAGAATTAAACCCGTGCACGTCGCTCAAGAACAGCCTAGAATATTGCTGCTGTAGCCGAAAGTGTTGAAGAAACCCCAGGTTTGTCCATTCCTCGTCGTTCTTTGGAATTAGGCATTCCACAAACGTCATTACACCGTATTTTGCATAAAGATTTGGGTCTCAAGGCTTATAAAGTTCAGTTAACACAAGAACTCAAGCCAGCCGATCATCAACAACGTCGTGTCTTTGCTGGTTGGGTCGTGGAAATGCATGAAAATGATCCGGAACTCCATCGAAAAATCATCTTGAGTGATGAGGCCCATTTCCACCTCGGTGGCATCGTCAACAAGCAAAATTGTCGCAACTGACGCTCGGAAAACCTGAGAGTTATTGTTGAAAAGTCTCTCAACGTGTGACTGTTCGGTGCGGTTTATGGTCCGGCGGAGTCATTGGACCTTACTTTTTCGAAAATGAGGCTGGAGAACAGTTACGGTGAATGGATTGCGCTATCGAGAGATGATTAATGATTTTTTATGGCCGGAATTGGATGGTATTGATCTGGACAACGTTTACTTTCAACAAGACGGCGCTGCGTGCCACACAAGCAACGAAACCATTGTTCTTTTGCGGGAAAAGTTTCCGGACAGTGTTATCTCTCGAAGAGGTGATCACAATTGGCCACCGAGATCTTGTGATTTAACACCTTGCGACTCCTTCTTTGGGGCCACGTGAAAGAGAAGCTCTACGCCAATAGCCCAGCGTCGATTCAAGACCTCAGAGATGGAATTCGTGAGGCTATCGTATTGAACGCTCTGACAGTTTCAGATAAGGGTTCGGTGTGGTATACACGTGCGTATACACCTTTAAAATCACAATTGAACTAGCAAGACGACTCAGCTCCTATCTGAACATTAGGCGAGAGTATGTTCTCGTTGCTTCGATCTTTATCGGCATAATTTAATATTTCTTTAATATATTAAAATATCACGTTGCAGTTGACGTATTTCTTGCAGATAATCTCCCGAACATGTGAACACCTGAGATAATTATGGCAGATTTCGACTTGTTCGTACGTGCATTAGTATAATTTCTGTTTTAGCGATCTGATCGTGAGAATACGGACTTCTGATTCCACGTAATGGTCTGGTCACACGAATGCCTATCGAAATTTGGATAAGAACTATGATGAAAAGTACGAATGGAGATGCCATCAATAGAATTCAGAGTCACTAAGGAAAATAAGTTGTATACAGTTTATCTGGTCCGAAATACAATTAATTTTGGAGCGACCTGAAATTCTCAAGGAAGGCTGGGGTTATATCTGGTAGGTGAATTGGTAGAAAGAAGTACGTCTGTAGTGAGTCTACTAAAATTCTTCTTTTTTTAATTTTGTTGGGAGTTTGGTTCAGTCCTTCGGTCATTGCCAATGGTGGTTACAAATCTGATGAGGTTCATAGGAGCCTTTGCTTTCGCTTCGCTAGAAATCAAAACTGGCTCACCCATTTGTGTATTTCTTGGGCTGACTCGCATACTATGTTCGGATGTTGTTGTTTCCTATCCACAGAACCTTGAAACGGAAGCTAGAAGCAGCTGTAGAAGATTCATGGTACAGTATGATGAGAATTCTCTTGAGGTCTGTTCTGCTATTCAGCTCCCATTAATCGACCACTGTCCTGTAGGATTCTTTGCGAAGCTCACCATAAGAAATAAGGAGAAACTACCCTCATTGGGCCAGAACCATCTCGCGGCTTCGCAGTCAGCTGTTAGCCAGTGGCAGCTATGACTTTGGAATAAAAGAGGACGTTGGTGAACAGGCAAATGATCAGTGTACAAAGACAGGCGAAGATATTCTTCTCCTTCTCGAAGACTTGGATCAATAAGTTCTCTCCCTCGGTAAATAACTTCTGGCCCTCATTAAGCCTGAGCCATTTTGCGGCTTTCCAGCAAGCCAAAAAACGAAGGCAGTTGATTTATGGGAATGAAAAAAGAAGCTGGTATACTGGCGGATTGTCTATGGCATGCCAAATTTATCCCCTCCTACTCGACCACCTGGACCAAAATGTCCTCTCGCTCTGGGAATTAGAAAATAATACATTGACAGGCCATTCACGGGACACGGTCCTTTGAATTATCACCTTCGTAACATAGGAAAGTTTCTTCATGATAACTGTCGCTTCTGTCCAACTAAACATCTGATTTCGAAGCTTTACATAGGGAAAGGCTACAAGACATCTGCTAGTGATTTCTGAGACCGAAACAATAATGGACTCAGCATTCAGATATGTAGTAAATATTAATACACAAAGAGCAACATAATAGATTTTTAGGTCAAAGTGTTTGCAAGATTTGTAAGGCCTCATCTTCTTTTCATTTTCCTCGATATCACAGTGCTATGGTAGCCATAAAGAGTCAACTTGTGGACTCAAGCCGTGTTTTTATGGTATTACATTAATCCTAGGACAGTAGGTAACCTTGAATAGTTGGCTTTATGACTCTCAGTGATGATGCCGATTATATAATGTAGATGGGCGACACCTTAATAGACTTTCTAGAGCAGCTAGTGTTCTGCCAGTAATATACCTTAGATTATCCATAATTCATTCACTTATACCTGGTGAACCTCTCTGTTTTCCTTCTGAGGTTCCTGATTGAATACTAAATACCCAAATCAATTTCAAAAAAGCCAAGAAAAAACCATCCTGTTTATATTCAATACGGAAACCTCTCCAGACGATACAACTCTTCAATAAAACACGACCAAGTACCGCACTACAAAAGCTCAGACCGATCGAGTAGACTCGGTGACTAGAATTAACACCCCGCATACAAAAATACGTTCTGTCTGTCGCTTCGTACCTTCGTACGTGTTACTCAAGCAGACCCTGGTGAGGATCGTGTGTCTGTGAAGTGAAGAAATTAACAACTGGCCTTCTGTAATAAGATATGGCAAAGTACGAAGAAGCGAGGGAGAAAGAAATCAGGTATCATTATAAATAGAAGTTCCGATGTCACTGCTATTTGTAAAAAACGAAATGTCGCTTTCTGCATTTATTGCGGGTACATTGGTCGATGATGACGAAGATATGTATTTTGGGATTGTGAATCTGAAATGTGAGTTGATATTCTTTGAATAATTAAAACATTTTTTTCGGAAATCTTCCTCGCTTTGTTGAAATAATTTGTTTTTTCGTACACTATTTATCAAATAACGATATAACTCAGCACAAATCTGAATTTTTTGGGTTTTTCTTGGGTTTTCACTTCCACTACCTGAAACAGAACTATTAAAATTTAAAAAAAAGTTGTTTTGTTCGTGAAAAATGGCCTTGCGGATTGCAGTATCAAACTATTTGTCAAGGGCAGTTTTTTCATAAGGCAGTCTGTTCTGCAAGAAACTGCCCTTGATGAATAGTTTGATACTGCAATCCGCAAGGGCGTTTTTCATGAAAAAAACTTTTTTTTTATTTCAATAGTTCTGTTTCAGATATTGGGAGTGAAAACCCATAAAAAAACAAAAAATGATGCAAAATCCTCCCAAAATAAGCTTTAATCGATACAAAAACTGAAGTTAATTTTAAAAAACAATATTTTGAATTTCGATACGATCCGATCGATCGATATGGAAATTATATCCTCAATATCTCTACAAATACATATTGGTGATAAGATCACTTGGATGGTATTAGTAAGGTTATAAGGCATATGCTTCGAATTTTTCTTCAAAAAATTTTTTTTCGGAAAACTATTCATCAGATTTCAATGGAATTTGGCACATACCTTGGAGACAAAACTGAACCATACAGCTCCAATTTCAAGTGGATCTGATATCTATTTTCAGACATATGTCAAATTTCGTGGCACCATCTCGTATCTCTGAACTGAACGCTATCGAGCTCAAACTTCATTATTATTTGGAGAATATCTACATGTAACCTCCCGCATAATTTCGTGAGGATTGTTCTGGGGAAAAATTTGAAAGAAATTGTTTTTCTAGAATGTTCCAGATTCTGGTTGAAACAAATCGTTCTTTCAAAAACTATTCTTTAGCGTGCAATGAAGTTTGGCACAGACATTAGAGTCACTTTTAAACAATAGTTTACCAAATTTCATTTGGATAATATTTTAAATTTCCGAGATATTACAAAAAAATTTATCGAATCTGGTGGGTTTTTTTAATCAAGTAATGGACTTGAATTCAATAGAATGAGTATTTTCTTAGAATTTGGGAAACTTAAATTTCTTATTGGTATATTTACGGTTCCATGGGTTCAATTAATTGATTCTTGAACGCGATCTTTGCATTCAGGCTATGGAACTGCTTCACAAATATTAAGTCTCTAAGTTGTTTCTTGCTGGCATTGTTGTGTTCACGACCTGCCATTTGATATCTAACCACTATTGAGTGATAAGTATTCAAATTTCAACCCAAAGAGCATCGATTCTATTCAGATATATCAATTCTAGAATCACGAATTTTATTTAGTAATCGATGAAGTCCTGAAATTAAATCTACAAATTCCTGCAATTTTCAATGAGAAGCTCCTTATTATACTTCGAATATTCATTACACGACTCATCAATATGCAGGAGAAGTATCCCGGCGCGTTCTAGTTTTTCCACGTTTCGATTTATTTTTTACGACGTCGTCAGTGTAGCGTGATCAAAAAAACATGTCATTCCAGTTCGGGCGAGGTCGCCTCCCATAATTATTCATCCGACGCTTTCTCGTCATCTTATTCGTCTGAAATTAATGTATCTCGCGAAAAATATCCTCGAATGCAAATATGTTCGCACTTTCCGGTCCGTGGTCAACTACGGGCCTAATTAGGGCAACTCCTGCCATGCGTAAAATAGCGATGGCAACGGAGCATCAGTAATTAGTTGGGATCCAACATTTAATATTATATCACCGGGCTTTTAACATAAATAAGTCAATTAACGAGTTACCAGCCCGTTAAACTAATCGCTATTTCACTGCGTTTGCCAGACATTGGACAAAATGGCCGCTGAAGAATGTTGCCTAGCGAAAGTGTCGGTAAAGAACAGGCCAGAGGCGTATGGGCATCACATATACAGCAGGTAATTGTTCCTTACGATGCTGAATGGGGAGTAACTTCTCTCTAATTCGCAAATACAGGGTGGGCCAAGGTCGATGGTTGCCTAGACTTTCACGGAAAACGGGACGTATTATTTTGATGGAAATCTTGTTCTTTGAGAATAAATCATTGCTGTATCGATAAAGAACATTTTCAATGCTGTGGTGTTGCCGCTTATAACAAAAAGTACGAAATACTGTGACATTTCGAATGGACACTCTGTATATTATAGCTTCTTTCGATTCGCCGTAGCCTCATGATTATTTAGATGTCAACTTCCTTATCACTATATCTAGTGGTTTCCGAGTAAATAATTGATTTGCTCCTTCTCATGGATAACTAATACCAATTGTAGTTGAATATTCAGAATGGCATTGCGAAATACAGTGTGTCTTAAAATTGCAGCACCATTAATATCTGAAATAAAAGAAATACGAAGAGAGTTGAACTTTGGTTTGTAGGGGGACATTTTTTTACAGTTTGTTTTAAAAGTAAGAGAGCCTGGTCCTCTTCGAACAAGAACATCTCATCGGCGAGCCTACCTTAGTGATGTAATGATTAAAAAAGTAAGCATCGAGGAGAACTTTAACTCAATGCTATGTAAAAGCGAAGAATGGGAAAAGGAATACACTACCCAAAACGTCAAAGCAAATACCGTTAAATGGTATACAGATGGTTCTGAAAAAACGATGGGGGCGGCGCTGGAGTTTTCGGGCCTAGAACCAAGGGTACCTACACGAGTGTTTTTCAGGCAGAAATACTTGCAATCGAAAGATGCATAGACATTTACCTGAGAAGAAACTATCAAGGGTGTGACATAGTGATCCATTCTGATAGTCAGGCTGCCATTTGAACTCCTTTGTCATCGACTCGAAGCTGATATGGGAGTGCCGAGGGAAACTCAATAAAGTAGCCAAGAACAACAAGGTCTACTTAGTCTGGGTTCTTGGGCACTCAGGAATCAAAGGAAATGAAGAGGCTAACACTATAGTCAGAAATGGAGCACAAACACTATCTACTGGCCTAGAACCTTTCTGTGGTATAGGCGAATACACCTATAAGAAAGAGTTTTTGTAGAAGGGATGAAATGAAAGAGGAGCACTCTGGAGGAATTCTTCAGGAATGGAACACTCTGAAAGGTTCCTTCGGAACTTTGAAATTGCAAGGTCCAAAAATCATTTGGATTTCAGTAAAAACAACTTACACCTCCTCACTGGTTTCCTCACAGGGCACTGTCGCTTGAGGAAGCACATGATGAGAATGGGCTTATCAGAAACTGACCAGAGCAGGAAGAGGAGGAAACTCCTGTTTACCTTATCACAGAATGCCTCGCCCCTGTGAGCCTGCGCAAGAAATATCTTCTAATTTGTTATTGTGGAGAAGTAGAAAAACTATCTGGAGATTCAAAAAATCCAGTAATATTGTGGAGTTTTTTTATCTTCATCTCAATATGCAATGTTAATGTTGAATGTCATAACAAAGACACATACGATAGCATTATCAAGTATGATAGCTTTGTCGAATTCCATAGCAATATCAAATAACACGGTAAAGTCAAATGTCCTTTCGATGACAAATGTCATAGCAATGTCAAACGTCATTCCACTATTGACATTTGAAACATGACGATATATTCCAAATGAACCACTTGAAAAGTCCTGATGTAGAGCTTTCTACTAATAGGTCCAATAGCAGCATTTCCTTGAACACCAGCGAATCACGTGTGTGGAAAAGCAGAGCTTCAAGACCCCCCTTCCCTTTCAAGATTTTATGGGTTGCTATCATCAGGCTCACAGGGTTGATACAAATTGATAAAAACCAACCGTATAAAATCCCCTCTACGAACCGAAGTTTACCCTTATCTGCATTTCTTCTGAATTTGCAGGTGGGGGAGATATTTAGGATGGTAAATTTTCAACTTGACACACTGTATATTCGTTTGAAATAATTTCCTCATATTCAAATGTTCAAGCACTTGGCCGGGAAATAACTTTTCCGGTTTTTTAGGGATCGTCCAACCATTCGCTGTTGGGTAAACAATTAACAGTGCTGTTCCTAACGTGGCGCAAGGAATTAGTAACAAAGCCTACACAGAACACACCCGGTATCCTAACTCGCACAAGCTTTAAGCTTCTGAGGGGTTTCGGAGAAAAATACAAAAAAAAATACAAAAAATGAGCAATCAATCACAACAACCCTGTATATTCCCCTGTTAGCATAACATGCCATATAGGCCGAACAAAGACATGTCTCTCTACACCAAGATGCGATCCGGTACGTCCGTCATGACTAGCTAAGGTGTTAATGCGGCCGTGTCTCTGCTTCTAGTGGTCCAAGGTAATTAGGGGGAATGTCGCGGATGTCTAGAGTTCCGAACTTTTTGCCGAACGGCAGTTTATAGCATCGCATAGCCTGAAATCGTGAGCCACCTTTAGTGGCCGCTCGGTGAGATAATAATGAAATTTATCCGCCTTTGGCTATTGGACGTGGAGTCGTTGTTCTCTGCCATCGGTAAGGTCTGAAGAAGCTTCGTGTTCTGGTGGTATATCGAATTTTCTGGTCTATCTAATTCAATTTCAGTGGAATCGAAGGATAATTTTTCAAGTGGGGTTAAGTAAATTGGCGAGAATGTTATTTAAGCTAATTTAGCGGAAATTGAAAATTGTCGTTTCTTTATTCAAGATGCTTTTTTCGGGTATTTTCTGAGTTTCACTTCCAATATCCGAAAAAGAACTATCAAAATTAAACGAAAATTATTATTTATAGAAAACGCCCTTTCGGATTGCCTGATCCAAACTATTTGCCGAGGGCAGTTTCTCAAAAAAATGTTGCCTCATAATAATACGGGCTTGATACAAACTGACATGCAACTGGCAATTCAAATGCCATCAGTTCGCGCCTTTACTGTCTGATGAAGGGGTCAGATACAGACTATGAAACGTTATTCGAAATACTCCTCAAGGACAATGCCTAGAATCTGTTACTTTTCATAGTCAATACAGGGTGAGTCTCTAAGTTTTACATTGATTTCAACCATAGATTCTTCTCATCAAATGAAACACTTTTTTCATGTATCATCTTTAGATATTCGGCTCCAGCAAAAAGATACAGGCTGTTCATATTTCCAAAAAAAATCAGTTTTTTTTAGCTTTGATATGGTAACTCCAAAAGAGATGAATTTTGGTGTGAAGTTTTCTTCAACTACGACTCATATTCTTCAGTAATCACTTTCATACTACTTCAAATAGTTTCCGAGTTATACACTTGCCGATTCATAAAACTATACACAATGAGCATGAAGCATGCAGATAAAGTTTATCTCATGTTATCATAAGAATCTTCAATCATTTCAAGATATTTGATTATTCTTCAAAATTTCCCCTTAAACGACAAGTTTCGCAGATATTAAAAATTCCAAAAATTTCCTTATATTTATAGATCCGTTCCTGATCTAGTAAAGGATGTAAATAAAGCTGGGTTCGCGTTTATCCGGACCATAGAATACACAGAAATATTAGTCTATTTCGCATAGAACTTATATTAGGTATATGCATAGATATAACAAGTTATAATTTCTATGGGTATATGCTATTTCGTGACCAAACCACAGACAAAGTTTCTGTCTATGGACTAGACTTTCCATAACCATAACATTTCAGAGAATGTTTTTAGGTTAGTTTATTGATTTCATATAATTCATTCATAAATTTCGTGAAAAAGTATAATTATGGAGTTTTCAATATAAGAATGGGCGAGGATGGAATTGTGTATAATCTTATAGTGGAATGAAATTGGATATTGCATGAACATCAAGTTGAAGAGCAGTGTTTCAAGTCCAGTGTAGTGAAATGTTTTCCTTGCGATAATATCGCAAAAAGCACCAAATCATAAGAATTAAGTGAGTAAATGAGTTTTCTCAATCTTGTTTCTTTGAATTTCGAACCTTGGATTGATTATTCTCCAAAATAAATCACCGTAAGGGATATCTTTGATGGGAGGACACTTAAAGACTCAGCCTGTATATGACTCCTTCATCAAATAATAAAGCGACAATATGTAAAAATTATTTTATGGCTCATTTCTTTAGAACAATAGGCGGAATTATTTTCCTAGTCAGCAAAATTCAGGAGGACTATTCAATTTTTTTTTCTAGATTATCACTTTTCGTCATCAGTATCTTTGTATTATCCCCATCATTATATGTGATTCTCAATAATTGGACGTCATGATGTTGGTATGTGTCTGTTCTTCAGATTATTTTTATGTTCTCGTTATTTGATATCTAATGGTCGTTTCTCTTTCTTCTGTATCTCTTCTTCATTCGTTTTATTTTACTAAGTACAAATCTCAAAACATTTTTCTTTTTGAAAACACTTCTTACATTGAATTAATTACCAATTCTTCTGATTTTTTCGATACAGGGAATTCTAAGGATCACAAGATGAACACCCTGTATTCCTCAGAAATATCTTCTTCACGCAATGTATTCATCATCAACCTCTTCATCTAGGAATAGACCATAGAATAGCGCGAATTCACTAATACTCATGAAACAACCTACAAAACCACATTTCATTTGATAACCCAATTCATTCAATATGAATCTAATTACGACGCATAATCTTATACCAAACCTACAAATAAATTTCCATTGTGATCTGAATATTTATGGCATGTATGAATGGATGTACGAGTATCAACATGAACAACACAAACCTATCTCAATTCTATATTTATGTAAATGTAGAAGTAACGTATAATTAAAATTTCGAGCCCACTCATCGAGTGTTACATGTTTGATATATAGCCCCTTTTAACTTGAGACCTTTGGCTAAGTGAAAGTTGAGGAATTGTGGATACAAATTGAGTTATTTTGGAGTAGGGAACATCAAGGAAGACAAACATGTTGGAAACGACGTTTTTCAAGATGCACAGAATTGTTTTCCACTTTGAGTAATATTTTATTTATATTTTCAGACATAACAAAGTATGTGTAGGACAAGTCACAAATAAAAATACAGTGCGCGTCAAAATTATGGAACAAATACATTTTCTCAGAAGAAAAATATTTGGCAAGAAAATCCTGAAACAGGTCAATTTTTGTTTTTCACTTTTACCAAATTTGTATGCATTTTGAAGGATTTTTGTTGTACCTTGTGCCATCCCCATCAACCGTCTAAATTTTTTGAATAGGGAAAGTAGGTCATGTGGTACTTTTTTGGCAAGGTCTTTGTATCTTCTTTACAGGCGTGCAAAAATTTTCGAGAGAAATTTTTTTTTTTGAAAACTTACTTCAAAGAGGTTCTCAGTATGTGCACTTCGTCATGGTTCATTTACTTTGAGACGATGGAACCTGATGAAATTTGTCACTGAATGAAAGTCGACCATTACAGTTTTGTTCATGCACAACTCTCAACCCCTTTCAACCCCTCACGCGAAAATTTTTTCTCTCCAGTGAAGGGTCCGATGGGGTTGGAAGTTGTGCATGAACAAAACTGTAATGGTCGACTTTCATTCAGTGACAAATTTCATCAGGTACCATCGTCTCAAAGTGAATGAGCCATGACCAAGTGCACATACTGAAAACCTCTTTGATCTAATTTTTCAAAAAAAAATAATTTTTTTCTTGAAAATTTCTGCACGCCTGTAATGAAGATACAAAGACCTTACCAAAAAAGTATCACATGACCCACTTTCCCTATTCAAAAAATTTGGGTTGGTGGGAAAGGCACAGGGTGCAACAAAAATCTTTCAAAAATCCATAAAAATTTGGTAAAAGTGAAACAAAAATTGACCTGCTTGAGGATTTTGTTGCCAAATATTTCTCTACTGATAAAAAAAATTTGTTCCATAATTTCGACGCGCACTGTATGGATTGACTCAATATTACTAGGTAGATGATTGTATACCTTAATGCACTTACTTGGATAACATTTCATTTCAATTGATTGACATTATTTCCTTATTTCTAGTATTATGGGAAAGAAAGCTTGACAATTCTACAAGAATATTCATTCTCATTTTCCTCAGCAGAAACCAATAATCTGATAATGAAAATGGAAGCTAGCGAACATCCTATTCCCCAAAAAAATTGTCTTTAAGAGAATCGTGGAAAACAGCAAACAACAGTGCTCCTAGTATTCCTAACAGTCTTTCACGAACTTCTCCAAAGTCTCAGGAAGATCAGCGATAAATATCAAGAATAAGAGCGGTTCCAAGACAGGGCCTTGAGGAACCCCAACTTCAAATTATGTTTACCGGGTAAAGAATTCGCAACTATGCCGGATACAATATAGAACTTGTTCCATTTTTGAATTAATATGGAAATATTGTGCATTGAGCAGCGTTGATCAAATTCATATTGACAGTTGTGGCTTGCGAAAGTCGTGACAGAGTCGAGTTATTGAATATTTAAAGTAATATGCGTAGTTTCCAGTGATCGTAAACACCCACAACGTCGTGTATTGATTGAAATTGTCGTTACTTGGAGAAATTATTTCATGACTGGTTAGCAGCTATTTTCAATTGTCGTTAACCTATTTCAGTTGAACTGTCAATTTTTTTCAGCGTCGCTCTGATGGATTATTATAGATGTCATTTGCATTTTCTCGCCATTTCAATGAAGCATATCGATATTGACGTAGATCTCACTGGAGATATGTGTCATGAATTGAAGGGAGCGATTCACGATATCGCGAAAATATTTTCTTAAACATGATGAGTAGGAAACGTCATAGATTTACTATTAACATGCGATTAGGTTTGTTTTTATTCATGAAATAAATGATTATTAATCATGACAATGTTTTTGGATTAGCATCAATGAAAGTCATTGGGAGTTATTGATTTTATCTGAAATATATCCCTAATGCAAGTTGAATATCGATACGAAACCGAATTCGAAGCGAAAATCAGCGAAACAGCGAAATACTTCTGAACTTCCTCGTCACCGGTTCGGTCACTTTTCAGTATGAACAATAAAATGCTAGATGAGTTTTTTTTCGGTTCGCTTTCGGTTCGAGTTCGTCGTCGTCGTTTTCTACCACGTCAACACGCTAAAAAGTCACAATCTTTACGAGTTAGGTAGAATTAAAATCTTTCGGTTGTCCTATATCAGAAAGTTTTTGGTTTTTATGCAATTTTCCACAATGATGTGACTTCTTTTGTGTTGAATGAGGGTTTATCCTGAATTTGGGTTATTACTGCAATTGTAAATTTGAGCATAGTTATTATGGCTTTGATTCATCTTTTTCCCAAATAACTGTCAGAAATAATTCAAAATCAGATTTAAAAATTGGAGTTTTTAAAATTTAAAGGGATTTGCAATGCATGCACGAAATGGCAACGGTGTTTAGTAGTAGTCATTTGTCAATATAACCAAACAATTTCCGTTTGCGATTTGTCAGTAATATGACAGTATTATGACCATCTGTGCTCTTCTTTTTCTACTCCTTGCACCAAGTGGCAACGGTGTTTAGTAGGATAGCTTATGTTACTATAGAATGATGAAATATTTATTCCTATTCTGTGGTAAATACGTGTCATTTGTCAATATAACTAAACAATTTCCGTTTGCGATTTTTCAGTAATATAGCAGTATGACAGTCTGTGATCTTCTTTTTCTATTCCTTGGTCGTTGTCTTCTACTCTAATCAGATCGAAGTATAGCTATCTCTGTTTTCCTGAGCAAAGTAACACAATTGACCTTTTCTTTCCGAGAAAGCTGAATTCGACGTGGCCAAATCGTGCACTCAAGACAAATCCCTTTAAATTTCAAATCCCCATTTTTGTTTTTCAGTTTAAGGTAATCAAAAGATTTTTTTAAAAATATAGTATTGAAACTATATTTTTGAAATGTGATGTTCTGAAGGTTTTTCATGAAAATGACTGCATTTTCGTTGTCCATGATATTGTACTTATCAGCAATACCTGAGATTTAGTAGAAGGACTATGGTTTTCTTCTAAACAGTGATCTCAGAAACCCATATAATACATTGAAAAAAACCAAGTAGATTAATGATGAGACGACAGATACATTATATTCTTATACATCTTTTCCCAATACTGAACACGTATTCCCATGAAAAAGTGAAATGACGACCTTTTTCCTCCTGCAAATTGCAGGTTACAACATGTAAGGTGTAAGATTTTCGGCGGTAACCTTTAATAGTCAGCCAAAATCGATATTGAATAATTATTGCACTAAAACAATACACTTCAACGATATTCTATGGTTCATCTGAAACTACAACCCATAACCACAGATTACGTCGAAACCGCTCATTACCCGCTCTGTGCTCAATCGAAACGGACCATCGAAGATTATCGGATCACAGATTGATCGAAATTTCGCTCGTTCAGTTTGACCCATCACAATTTCTACAAAATTATATTACTTTGCATTTTCGGAATCAATTCGGGATGATTGTTCCTAATTACGCTTAATGATAGAGTCATCAAATGTAAGAGTGTAGTTGAAGGGAAATTGCCTTAAATGCTCCGGCAATTTTTCTCATGGCTTTTTACCGATGTGGATCGCTCACAAGTCTGTAAAAGTCACTACTGAAATACGATTTGTGATGATTAATTACGGCGCCATTTTTCATTCGCGCAGCTCACTATTGGGATTTTATGATCGATTTATCGAGCGACAATACAGGCGTTGTCAAAACTTCGAGTCTCTCGATTAGAGTGAACGTGACATGGAGAGATATATTGGTCTTAAATGGGGTAATCAGTCACTATCGGCAAGGTTGCAGAAGAGCAGATTAATTACGAGAGAAAAAGAAGAGACCCTGAATAACTGAAATCTTTCGACGAACTGCAACCCAGCCAAAACTATGAAAGTTTCAAACTCAGCTCCGTAGTTTTTGCATGTAATTGATTTCTCATTTTTGCGCGCATGTTCTAGGGGAACAGCGTGCTATCGTTTCGTCCGAATGTCTGTGATTTTCGAATTTTGAGCCGAAAATGGTCTCATAAGACTAGGTCAGGCTCACTGATAACGAATCCGGTGTGAAAATCGATTCTGTCCGCCTGGCTGGCCGTGGACACGATAACTGTCGAAAGGAGAAAGCTTGCAACTTAAAACTTTAAGGGTAGTTTGCGCATCGAAATGCCGCGGTTAAGTTCCTTAATGGGCTAAATTCGCCAGATGGTTTCGGAGTTATAGCCGTTTGGAATTTTGAGGTTATTTCCCTGATATTTCAGGGACTACTATAGTGATTGAATTCAAACTTCGCAGTTAGTTGGGACGATACGGCGCACATCTCCAAGCGACATTTCCTTGGGATCGTATGGTCAACCGCTTAAAAAAAAAATTTCAAACTTTTTTTCAGAAAATATCGATCATATTCGGAAAAAAATTCTGCTCATACCTTGAGCTCTATATTTCACAGCAGTGTAACAAATTTTAATCCGATACGAATGATTGTTTCGTAGATATTGGGAAAATAGTGAAATTTCGTATTTTTTTTCTAGAAATCGTTGTTTTTTTCGGTTTAACTCAAGAAATACTCATTTCATCAAGATGAAACTTCGCAGCTAGTTTGAAGATGATCAGGGACAACTTTGAGCGAAATTTCGTGATGATCTGGTCATTAGAATAATTTGAAAAAAACATTCAAATTTTTTTTTTCAAATATTCAATATTCTGTGATCTTCTCGACATATTATCCTCATCAAATTCTGTATGAACCTTCTAATTGTCCTTTTTCGTTAAAGTACTGGATTTCAATTCGATCAAGTCTGTATTTTCTGAAATATTGGGAAAATAAAATTTTGAATGGATATATCTGCGGACTCATAGGCTGGATTTACCCATTTACGAATTCGGCCTTTGTGATCAAGGTCCAAATCTACTCTGAAACTCGATATTTGTAGAGAAAATTCGCTCGAGATTGATCCTCCAAGCTTTTCAGCAGAATCGGTGTACCCTAAGGGCTAAAAATTGAGGGTTGGAGGGAAAAAATTATTTCTTGAAAGCTTACCACTGAATTTTCATTCAGTTGATCACTGTTGCGTAACTCAATCTAAAAATTCCCACCTGGATGATTTCCGACCAGTGGTCGCTGAGTTATAAAGAAATACGCTGCAAATTTTGGTGTGAAAAACCAAACAGTTATGAGTAATATATGTTTTATTTGAGATGTCAATGATATTGGGTTATTAATCGGAGAAAATAATAAACCTTGTGCAGAAGTTGCAGCGTTTTTCCTTCTAAGGATTTCTAAATTGAAGCAGTGGAAATTGTGCAAACTGAAACTGAAATAATTTTTTTTTTCTTTCCAGGTATGTTTCTATGCTTCAATCGTTTGTCAACAATTTAGTTGGTGAGTAATCATAATTATTACTAGATTGATATCCCGGTCCTCAAGCGAAGTCAGTGAAAGTGCAGAAAGGGGTAAACTTTTACTGGTATAAAGGGGGACTTTTATATACGGTTGGTACCAATCAGTTCGTGCCAACCTTTTGAGCGTGACCTTTTCTGTCAGCAGTAGTTTTGAAACAGTAACGATATCCAAAGTTAGGATGAAACGTGAAAATGAAAAGTTTTACTACTAGATCCAATTACAGCATTTCCAAGTATATCAGTGAATCCCACGTGTGGAAGAAAACAGAACTTCCCGATGCCATGATCAATATTTTCCCCACAATATAACTGAATTCGTTGTTGCATTCTTCAGATATTTTCTATGCGTCTCAAGAATAATATATTAAAGAAGTACTAACGAAAAATGGCAAGTTTACAGCATTTTCGAAAAGGCCACCGCACGACCTTCAAAACGAAGAGTCACTTACCGTCCCTTTCTATTTAAAATTCAAGGGACTGCTGTCGTCAGCTACTCTTATCCTCCCTTCATTATCAACAAAGATCTAAGCGAACTCGAAGAAAAATCGATCTACAAGCATCGGCAAGCATTTCCAAAGACATATCTGATGGCTCTGTACAAAACACATGCTCAAACTTCGATGCATTTTTGCCAAAATGTATCGATTTTTTGAAATTCTGTATAATGAATGTAGGCAATAGCAAGAGAGCTCTCGAAAATCCTTGCTGAATAAAGAGATGAGAAATTGTGTTGAACCTTTCTGCATTTAGATACCGCAAGACCAAAAATCACAGAAAGTTCTCACATAGCACATATCTGAAATTAGATTTTTTGACTATTCATTCACTGTAACCAAAATCAACATAAATCGAACAAACCATAACCTTATCTAACCCATCCACTCAACACCGAACAAAGATTCAATCCAGTCCAAAAGCGAACATTTTATTAGTCCCTCTTTCCATTGCATTTTGGAGAAACGCAGACACCGTTCATTTACCAAACGGAAAGAAAAAAAAACACACACCAGCGGACTTATCCACTGTCTGCAAAATATCTGATGGCATTGTATACAGCACATGCTTAAATCTGCTAAATTCCTGTGGACTTTTAGGGCAATATAAATAAAGCTTTCGACTATCCGTGCAGGCTAAATACGGAAAGGAGAGATGGCAGGGGGGGATGTGCAGATAAATGACAGTTCTCGAAGATCTGCATGCAAGAGTTGTTCCGTAAGCGATCCGGGCAGTAAACAAACATCTCTGTCACGCTGGTCCACCTTTATAACTGTCAGAGATTTGCATGAGGCCGGTCTCTTTCGCGCGTTCCCGGGACCGACTAAGACAACGTCCGAAATTTTCGTAGGGTCAACACACTGCGCCTTCTCGCTGAAATCGGAGCTGCTTGTTCGCTAGAATTGGGGTTATCAATCGCTGTTGAGGAAAGGTCATACTCCACGAAAAGACCCGATTTGTCATCTATTATACTGATTAGAAACCAGGAACGATGGGGGAGGGTGTACTTCAAGGCTCTGTTTTAGGGCCAACGCTTTTTACGTTCATAGCTTTTCCGACTTGTTGGAGACGAAATTTGGTTCATTTACCACATGAAGTAGAATTCTTGGAAATAGAAACTTGTTTGCTATCTCTCTGTTATACTGTAGAGTATTTTGTACTTCCTTAGAACTCCACTTTTATCTTATCGCCTAAAGAATATATTTGTAGGAACTTTCATGTTTTTGGGAAATTTGTATGGATTTTCTCCCACAATATCTGAAACAGAATTTAAATACAAAAAAAAAATAAAGTTATTTTTCACAGAAATGTCTCCTGGAATTATAGGTACCATTTTTCAGGAGCTATTTTTCAAAACAGTGTTACTCAATGAGTGGTAACGGATCAATTAAAAGGATTAAAGATTCAAATGTGATGTTTCGTAGTCTAGAGATAGACTCTCTCATCAGACAATTGAGTATTTTGTAACATTTTTTGAATGTGAACATGTTCTCGAAAGCTGAAAACTTCACACCAGTGCTTTTCTAAAATTTTATATTAAACATTGGGCCAAATTGTTCATTCAGTGAAATACAAGTTTGACTCCTAAATTCATGTAGTTATTGGGTTCTGTCATAAGGATTTCTTCTTGTTCCAATCTATCAGTCTCCATTGGTCGAACGTAAATCATTCATTCTTTATGATATTCTTGTATTCTGAAGGCCGTGATGTTTCATCTATATCTATAGGTTTTTCCGATGAATGTAGGAAATATTATATACTCTTTTTATTTCCATTTTTCCTTAATTGATTTGAATAATGATTCAAAATCAGTTTTATGTATTTATTTATTTTACCATAAACAGACTTGCCATTTTACAAATATTATAAATTATTCTTTCGAACTCCTTTTGAAGAACACTCATTACCGATATATCCCTTGATGAAGGCAAGGTTTTTTCCGAAACTGGTTGCAGAAAGAGTATTAAGGAAATGTTTCGTATTAGTTTTCAATCAACATCGAACTGAAGTTTTTCATAAACCTATTATTATGTATTTCAGAAATAATGCTATTCAGTTATACCATTTACAACATTCCTCAAAAGGATGATTTAGGCGTTCAACAAAATCACCATCTTGAGAATATCGATGTCCTTCAAGTTCATCAACAGTCCTATCTATTGAATTCCTATAAACCCATCCAAGGTGTAATCAACAATTTTATTCATGGAATAGGACGAGCGTACTCTCATACTTTATTCGATACCATACATAGATAAGCAATCGTATTAACATAGAATTACCGTGGCAGGTGATTCAAAACAGATTATTCTATGATTCGACTGCGAGAGTGTGCGAATGTTCTGTGCGCGTTCAGTCTTACAATCCCTCCTCTGGACTATAATTACGGAATACAGTTACTCAAATGATACGAATTTTCTTTTTCTTTCGCTCTCATCCGTACTCGATCTACTTTACCTTCGAATTGTAATATATAATTATGAAAATTATATATCAATTCCGCGTGTATTTGAACCAGGAGGTATGTGAAAAAATTTTCGAAAAAGTCATGGTTGAAAGGATACGAATATCAATGTGGAAATGTTAAAGTTCCCCACCCTTCAGATTATTATAAAGGCATCTATTTTTACACCTATTATGAAGGCAACAGAAACTCGTATCATATTGGGGGGTGTTTAGAGGTAAAGAACTTTAAGTTGGCAACACTGTTTCAACTGGCGGCCATTATGTCAGCTGTCGAGTGATTTGTGTTTAGTTTGGTCTAAACGATCGACCACTTTGAGGACAACATTCGCCGCGTTATGTTTAAAGAACAATGAATTTTTCAGTAGAACTGGACCATATTTGGCTGAATTCACTTAAAACCAAGTGGATATGTGTTGCTGTGGTTTCTCAAAATTGTCAATTCGACAAAAGTCTCAGAAAACAAAAATCAAAAAAAAATTAGTTTGCAATTTTTCTCATTTGTATGATGAAAGTGTCAGATTTGTACTCTGAAACTTCACAGTTCAATTTGTTTATATTTTGTTTTTTTCCGGTATTGTTCATAAGGCAACCTGTTTTTCTAGAAACTGCCCTTGAAAAATAGTTCAATACTACAATCCGCAAGGACATTTTCAAACAAAAAACAATTTTGATTTAATTTTTACGCGCTCGTTCTGGGGAACAGCGCGTAATCATTTCGTCAGGATGTCTGTAATTTTCGAATTTTGGGCCGAAATTGGTCTCAAACGACTAGATTGGACTCACTGATGAAGAATCCGTGGTCAAAATTGATTATGTCCGTCCGGCTGGCTGTGTGCGCTGTAACTCTCGAAAGAAAAGAACTGGAGTCTTGAAATTTTCAGGTTAGGTTAACATCCTGAATATCTCGGTTAAGTTTTTTAATAGGCCAAATCTGCCGAATTTTTTTTTGTGCTGCAGCCATTTGAAACTCTGATTTTTCAATAACTCGAAAAAAATTTATCTGATCGAAAAGAGACTTGGTTGAAAGATGAACAGTGTCAATAAAAAGAATTATCCATGGAAAAATTCGAAAAATTTAATTTTTCTTAAATTTTTATATTTCATTAAAATTTCACCATTTCGCAATGTGAACAAGCGCATAAAAGCTGCTGTTTTCACGTCAATGCTTTTATAGATATTGCAGGTGGAAACCCAGAAATCGATAATTAATCGGGAAGTTTGTGACATTTTTGTTTGAAAATCGTCAGGGAACTACCATTCAAGAATGGGAACTATAGCATCCAACATTATCACATTTTTAGTGAAAATTCGTATATAACATATTCTACTATATGAATTACACGATGTAGGATATTAAATTCAATTAGGAAATGTCTTCATCGAGGAGTTCCGCTATGCAGTTCTGACATGGAAATGAAATATTGCGAATAAAAAAATCTGACCAACAATTAACCAGCAATATTTTATTCATTACACAGTCGACCAAAAAGAGATAATCTTCCGGTACATCCAAACTCCGATAAGTAGTTCTGGCATCAGAAGAAACAAGAATCCATCCACAGTAAATAATAATATATCATTAAATAGCGATCTACACACCCAAAAACAAATATTGCAAGGCAGAGTGCATAATTCCGCATAATATAGAGGTCCTTGACTCGCCAAATATAAGGGTTGCGGTCTATCTTGATCGCAGGAAAAAATATGGCGTTGTCATCTTGAAATGCCTTCGGCTTTCTCAAACAATGCCTTTAGTTAACGATATACTTAGTTAAAATACCTGTTGCACGGACTTTTGTAAGGTCTTCTGAAATTCGGAATATCTTACGGTCAAGTCCCGTCGAATGAATATTTTAAAGGGATTCAATCAATACCAGTTTACCTTTCGAGATTTCTGCGTACCGAGACTCGGTTTGAGAATTCTTTATGTCCCCGTGCCACAGAAGAATTCCGTGACTTAATCGAAATTTGTTCGGACCGAATTCCTTGTTTTTCTGTGGAATTCTGCGACATTGCAAGGTTTTGACTTAGGTGCATAGAAGATAAGGTGAATTCAAAGATGCGCTTTTGTTCCGCCACTACTGGGAAAATCACTAGAATTTGGTTTTTCCACTGAAGGTGGCGCTAGTTGGAAATCACGACCGGTCCTCAAGGCAGCAGTCTGTCAGAACTGATTTGACATCAGACAATATATAAGGTGAAAAATATCTGGATGAATGGATATTATGTTCCGTATTGCTTTAAGTGAAATATATTCCAAGCATTCAATATACATTGTCATTTTTAGCGAATACACGATCCTTCAATTTTTTCCTATGATATATTACGAGAGACAGGATATTTTTAGGTTAGAAATGTGAAATTATTTCACGAAATCTACTGATACATCGATATCATTTGATAGTTTGTCCAAATATATTCATATTTTCACGATTATGCACATATACAAAGGTATATAGCAATGGGGTCATGAACTGAAACCTCAAACATAAGAGATGAAAAAATGTTACCACTTTGTGAAATCTCAAAACTAGTGTACAGGCAGCACGCGAAGTCTTCCGACTAGTCATTCGAGTTGTCGGCCAGCTCAAAAATCGGTCAACACCAGTTTCAATGTAACCGTTGCTAAGGGCAACACGAATTCCATCAATAAACGACTTTTTTCTCGATAAAACAACCTACATACATTCTTTGGCACATCAGTGAATTCGAGCTACAATAATTCCTCATATCCAGTATAACAAAAAAAAACTCAAAAACGTCAATATCCTATCAGTAAAATATCAAAATTCCTTAACGATTCAAACATCTACTCGAAGCGCTCAACTACATAAAAAGATAAATAAAACGACGCTACCTTCATATGAAATAATCGGAATGCTAGATCTAAGCAAGCACGAGTCGTCCAACAAGTCGTTTGACTAATCGGCCAGCTCAAAATCGAACAACACCTGTTTCCATATAATTGTTCCTCAAGGCAACACAAATTCCACCAATAAACGATCTCTCTTCAACAGAACTACCTATGCATGCGATCTTTGGCAGAATTTCCCAACAGAGAATTCGAGCTACGATAATTCCTCGTCTCCAGTATAAGAAAAAAAACTCAAAAACGTCAATATCCTATCAGTAAACTATCAAATTCCTTAACGATTCAAATATCCACCTAAAATGCCCAACTGCATAAAAAAAGAACTAAAACGGCGCAACCTTCATATGAAATGATCGAAATGTTAGATCTAAGCTAGCGGGAGTCGTCCAACAAGTCGTTCGACTAATCGGCCAGCTCAAAAATCGGACAACACCAGTTTCCATATAATTGTTTCTCAAGACAACACAAATTGCGTCAATAAACGATCTCTCCTCAACAGAACTACCTATGCATACGATCTTAGGCAGAATTTTCCAACAGAGAATTCGAGCTACGATAACTCCGCGTCTCCAGTAGAAAAAAACTCAAAAACGTCAATTTCCCATCAGTAAACTATCAAATTCCTTAACGATTGAAATATCTACTCGAAGCGCTCACCAACATAAGAAGAGAACCAAAACGACGTAACATACATATGTAATAATCGAAATGTTAGATCTAAGCAAGCGGGAGTCGTCCAACAAGTCGTTCGACTAATCGGCCAGCTCAAACATCAGACAACACCAGTTTCCATATAATTGTTTCTCAAGGCAACACAAATTCCGTCAATAAACGATCTCTCCTCAACAGAACTACCTATGCATGCGATCTTTGGCAGAATTTTCCAACAGAGAATTCGAGCTACGATAATTCCTCGTCTCCAGTATAAAAAAAACTCAAAATCGTCAATTTCCTATCAGTAAACTATCAAATTCCTTAACGATTCAAATATCCACCTAAAATGCCCAACTGCATAAAAAAAGAACTAAAACGGCGCAACCTTCATATGAAATGATCGAAATGTTAGATCTAAGCTAGCGGGAGTCGTCCAACAAGTCGTTCGACTAATCGGCCAGCTGAAAAATCGGACAACACCAGTTTCCATATAATTGTTTTTCAAGGCAACACAAATTCCGCCAATAAACGATCTCTCTTCAACAGAACTACCTATGCATGCGATCTTTGGCAGAATTTTCCAACAGAGAATTCGAGCTACGATAATTCCTCGTCTCCAGTATAAAAAAAAAACTCAAAATCGTCAATTTCCTATCAGTAAACTATCAAATTCCTTAACGATTCAAATATCCACCTAAAGTGCCCAACTGCATAAAAAAAGAACTAAAACGGCGCAACCTTCATATGAAATAATCGAAATGTTAGATCTAAGCAAACGGGAGTCGTCCAACAAGTCGTTCGACTAATCGGCCAGCTCAAACATCGGACAATACCAGTTTCCATATAATTGTTTCTCAAGGCAACACAAATTCCGTCAATAAACGATCTCTCCTCAACAGAACTACCTATGCATGCGATCTTTGGCAGAATTTTCCAACAGAGAATTCGAGCTACGATAATTCCTCGTCTCCAGTATAAAAAAAACTCCGAATCGTCAATTTCCTATCAGTAAACTATCAAATTCCTTAACGATTCAAATATCTACTTGAAGCGCTCAACTGCATCAAAAAAAACTAAAACGACGCAACCTTCATATGAAATAATCGGAAAGTTAGATCTAAGCAAGCGGGAGTCGTCCAACAAGTCGTTCGACTAATCGGCCAGCTGAAAAATCGGACAACACCAGTTTCCATATAATTGTTTTTCAAGGCAACACAAATTCCATCAATAAACGATCTCTCCTCAACAGAACTACCTATGCATGCGATCTTTGGCAGAATTTTCCAACAGAGAATTCGAGCTACGATAATTCCTCGTCTCCAGTATAAAAAAAAACTCAAAATCGTCAATTTCCTATCAGTAAACTATCAAATTCCTTAACGATTCAAATATCCACCTAAAATGCCCAACTGCATAAAAAAAGAACTAAAACGGCGCAACCTTCATATGAAATGATCGAAATGTTAGATCTAAGCTAGCGGGAGTCGTCCAACAAGTCGTTCGACTAATCGGCCAGCTGAAAAATCGGACAACACCAGTTTCCATATAATTGTTTTTCAAGGCAACACAAATTCCGCCAATAAACGATCTCTCTTCAACAGAACTACCTATGCATGCGATCTTTGGCAGAATTTTCCAACAGAGAATTCGAGCTACGATAATTCCTCGTCTCCAGTATAAAAAAAAAACTCAAAATCGTCAATTTCCTATCAGTAAACTATCAAATTCCTTAACGATTCAAATATCCACCTAAAGTGCCCAACTGCATAAAAAAAGAACTAAAACGGCGCAACCTTCATATGAAATAATCGAAATGTTAGATCTAAGCAAACGGGAGTCGTCCAACAAGTCGTTCGACTAATCGGCCAGCTCAAACATCGGACAATACCAGTTTCCATATAATTGTTTCTCAAGGCAACACAAATTCCGTCAATAAACGATCTCTCCTCAACAGAACTACCTATGCATGCGATCTTTGGCAGAATTTTCCAACAGAGAATTCGAGCTACGATAATTCCTCGTCTCCAGTATAAAAAAAACTCCGAATCGTCAATTTCCTATCAGTAAACTATCAAATTCCTTAACGATTCAAATATCTACTTGAAGCGCTCAACTGCATCAAAAAAAACTAAAACGACGCAACCTTCATATGAAATAATCGGAAAGTTAGATCTAAGCAAGCGGGAGTCGTCCAACAAGTCGTTCGACTAATCGGCCAGCTCAAAAATCGAACAACACCAGTTTCCATATAATTGTTTCTCAAGACAACACAAATTGCGTCAATAAACGATCTCTCCTCAACAGAACTACCTATGCATACGATCTTTGGCAGAATTTTCCAACAGAGAATTCGAGCTACGATAACTCTTCGTCTCCAGTAGAAAAAAACTCAAAAACGTCAATTTCCCATCAGTAAACTATCAAATTCCTTAACGATTGAAATATCTACTCGAAGCGCTCACCAACATAAGAAGAGAACCAAAACGACGTAACATACATATGAAATAATCGAAATGTTAGATCTAAGCAAGCGGGAGTCGTCCAACAAGTCGTCCGACTAATCGGCCAGCTCAAAAATCGGACAACACCTGTTTCCATATAATTGTTTCTCAAGGCAACACAAATTCCGTCAATAAAAGATCTCTCCTCAACAGAACTACTTATGCATGCGGTCTTTTGCAGAATTTTCCAACAGAAAATTCGAGCTACGATAATTCCTCGTCTCCGGTTTAAAAAAAACTCAAAAACGTCAATTTCCTATCAGTAAACTATCAAATTCCTTAACGATTCAAATATCTACTTGAAGCGCTCAACTGCGTTAAAAAAAAACTAAAACGACGCAACCTTCATATGAAATAATCGAAATGTTAGATCTAAGCAAGCGGGAGTCGTCCAACAAGTCGTTCGACTAGTCGGTCAGCTCAAAAATCGTACAACATCAGTTTCTATGTAACTGTTTCTCAAGGCAACACAAATTCCGTCAATAAACGATCTCTCCTCAACAGCACTACCTATGCATGCGATCTTTGGCAGAATTTCCCAACAGAGAATTCGAGCTACGATAATTCTTCGTCTCGAGTACCAATAAATCCTCAAAAACGTGCATTCCCTACCATTAAATTCGTACATTTCCTTAACGAATCGGATCTAGACTTGATGCGCTCATTTGTAGCAATGTGAACAAAAGCGACTCGTTTACATAAACTACGTTTACCGTTAACGAGTAACTGCCTCAGTTTAATTTGTATGTGCAGATAACATTCAAATTAATTAAGGCATGTTACCGATATACAATCCAGTTGTCTGGTGTCGAAGGGGGCCGTGGATGTACCACGGCGGCCATATTTATGGGTATGGCACGGAGCTGGGACATTCTTATGTAGAAACACATTTGGGGATACTGAAGAATCGTAAATATATTTTAGAGGCGTTTATATAAAGCAATGCAGGTTCCTTTGGTCACCTACGCAGCCTTCGGTACCGGCCGAGCTGAGATATGTGTTTTGTTTTGTCATTCGCGGCGATAGCTACTAGTCAATTCGATTTGAAAGTGAGATATTCTTGAGTTATGAAGAATTGGTTGTTCTAGGCACTAATTTAATGGACCGGGAGAAGCCTGTCCCCCCTTATTCATCAATAAAATGAGCGATTTATTGAGATGAAAGAAGAAAATCACTGACATGGCATCAGAAAGAATGATATGGTTAGGTTAGTGCTTTTTCATTGGAAGAAGTTGCTATAATATCATCGCAATGTGCAACTGCAGTTTAATTTTAATTCTCTGGACTATCATGTTTCGTTTTTTTGCGCGCATGTTCTAGGGAACAGCTTGCTATCGTTTTGTCCAAACGTCTGTAATTTTCGTATTTTGAGCCGAAAATGGTCTCAAACGAATACGTTGGACTCACATAGGACGAATCCGGTGTCAAACCGCAAAAATCGATTCTGTCCGTCCGGCCGGCAATGAACACGATAACTGTCGAACAGAGCAGGCTAGCAACTTGAATTTTCAGGGTAGTTCGCGCATAGTTATGCCACGGTTGAGATCGTTAATGGGCACTATCGGCAAATCGTTTCGGAGTTATAGCCATTTGAAATTTTGAGGTTATTTCCCTGAAATTTCAGGAACTATTAAAACGGTTGGATTGAAACTTGGCAGTTAGTTGGAGCCTAACGACGCGCAAGTTTTAACGGAATTTCGTTGGGATCGTATGGTCACTTAATTTGACAAAAATTTTTTCAACATTTTTTTCTGAAGAAATTTTTTTCTCCAGAAACTATCAATCATATTGAAAAAAATCTGCTCAAACCCGAGCTCTATATTTCACAGCAGTGTACCGAATTTCAATTCGATACGAATAGTATTTTCGGAGATATTTGGAAAAAATGTAAAATTTGATGTTTTTTTCTTGATATCGTTGTTTTTTTCGGTATAACTTGATTTCTTGTTTTTGCAGTAAGCTGTACCTTCAGCATCTTCGATCTATCTGCCAAATTTCATCATGATTGAATTAGAATTTCTACTAACTCAAAGATGAAACAGCTAGTGCAAAATTTCGTGATGATCGTGGAACAATTCGAGAAAAAAATTAATTTTTTTTTAATATTCAAAACTCTTTTTTTTTCTTATATTATTCTCATTAAATTCTGCATGAACCTTCGAACTGTCATTATTCGATAAAATACTGGAATTCAATTCGATCTAATCTGTATTTTTGAAATTATTGGGAAAATAAAATGTTCAATGGGTATATCTACGGAATCTTTGGATGGATTCTACCCATTCACGAATCAGCCATCGTAGTTAAGATCCAAACCCACTCTACAAATATCGAGATCCAAAGTTGTTTCTTTCGGAAGTTTTTGTGTTTACGATCTGCCGTTAGGCCGACTGTAACACTTCCGGAAGAAACGACTCAGAAATTCGACATTTGTAGAGTAGGTTTGAGGCTTAATCACGAAGGTCGAATTCATGAATGGGTAAAATCCGCCCAATGATTCCGTAAATATAATATATATAAAAATTTTCTTTTCTCAATATTTCCGAGAATACGCTTCTTCAAATTCATTGCCAAAGCGGTCATCCCCATTGAACATGCTTACGAAAGCTGCTGCCTTCACGGCAGTGCTCTTCTAGGTTTTTTTGGATCAAAAAGGTTTTACGTGTTGAATACAGAACTTTTTCTACTGTAGCAAAAATTATGAGGAAATTGGAGAAAACTGTAAAGTAAAAATCAAGAAATCAGTCACGTGAAGTTAGGAGCTTTTACGCTCTCGTTCAAATTCGGGAGCTTGAAAATAAATTTCGGATGGAATAATTGTTTCTTCAATAAAAATGTTGTGAATTTTTTCCCTTATTTTTTTTATTATACAGTCCCCACGAAATTATGCATATGTGTTGGCCTTCCACAAGTAATCACAAAGTTTGAATCTGACCGCCTGGGTATCTCGCAAATTACTGAAGACATACTCTTTAAATTTGAAATGACTATAATTACGAAACTGTCGAGCAGATTTTGCTAAATAACGATCCGAACCGTATTATAGGTGATCTAAACCAACACTGAAAACTTCAAGGTTCTAGGATTCTTCCTTCGAAAATTAGAGTACATACTGCTGCACAGACAGAATTGAATGTGATTCTTCATCAGTGAGTCCAAAGTAATATTTCGAGATATTCAGTTCATAATTACAGACATTTCGGTGAAGATAACGCTACTGTTTCCCAGAAAAAGCGTGAAAAAATCAAACAGTATAAGGCAAGAACTAATTCAGATTGACAAGATCTCTAAAACAATTCAACACTTCTCGCATTTATTCCTATTCTTCTCCAACTAACCTATCATTTTCCACCTATTTAACACATTATTGTCAGTATGGGAAGCATGGTTACTTTTCGTTTTCACCAAAGCTAATTAGAGAGTACATTCCTCTCGTATTATTAATTTAAAGGTTGCGATCAGGTATTTTTCCTTTTCCTGTATTATTTCGGATTATATTTATTTCCTTCATTACATCAACGGACTAATAACGCGAGAGCATCAATTTTAAGTTCTCGAAGAAGCTTCAGTATCTAGAATTATTATAATGATTGAGTAGCTCAAGATATGGGAACCCGCAAGAACAGTTATCTGCATCTCTTGAAGGGTAGAGGAGGGGATTTGCTATGGAATTCTTTTGGTTTTGGGTCACAAAAAGGGCCATTCGTCCTTGACTCTGAGTTTGTTCAACATGATTCTTGCAGAAGATACGGTTTTCAGTTTTCGATGGGAAATATAGCAGTTTAGTTGAAATGTCCTCTTTCATAGGACTGAAACTCGAGAATCAATCAGATTACGTTTTTCCCTGGGAATATCCATCATTTCAAATCTTTTCCAAGATTTCAAAAATTCTTATTCGATCATACTCTATTGAAATAATATGACCCGAAGTTTCAAGCAAAGTTTCAGCAAAATCTGGTCTATAATTATCAAGGAATGGAAATTCCATGAGAATATTGTTTTTGATAATACTTTCCTATTTATGTCAATTACTCCACTCCATATAACGAGGTTCCAATTCAATCGAATCGATATTTTACGACTAACTGAAAACACAAAACTTCAGATTACGTTCATTTTTCTACTCAACTAGCGCTCTCCTATCAAACTAAAAACAAAAAAATTCACAGTTTTCAGTGTTCACGGCTGTATGAATATATAGAATTTGATCACAAATTTTTCCTCTCTGAGTCTATTTGAATCGTTTGAAACAACGTTTTGCTTGAAAGCGGAAAATATCAGATATTTGGACAAAATAATAACCCCCTCGTTTCTGAACACAGTCACGCAAATACATATCCAATGAAAATTTGAATCACTCTGTATAATGAAGAAGATGACTCGCTGAGGCCATATATTATTACTGAAACGTCTTGACAGCTCCAATCTTTCTATGGTGTGTGGGTAGATTTATTCACGAGAAATTGTATAGTTATTGAAATTGGCATTATTTCTTATATGGCTTTATTACAAACCTCATTTTCCATACATTTTTCGATTAAACATTTGAGTTACAATCCATGTTTTCAGTTTCCGTATATGATAACACAATGAAGCCATTGTAACATTGTTAATCATAGAATCACGTCTCAAATAGAAAGAAATGAAAACTGAAGATAGCTCTATGGATCTCGTTTCTCAGAAGGAAGAACATTGACTGTCGTTCTGGTGGCCGAAATATTGCTTTTTCATCAATCAAATTCCGGAATTAATCTTTTTTTCGGGAGCCAACTGAATATTTCATATTTACGGAGTGAAAAACCGGCAACCGAAATAACCAAGTTGATTTGCGGAACATAACCTACATGAATTTGACATTATTAACATGAAATCAGAAATCCCAACTTAAATTTCAGCCAATCAGATATGATCTTAACAAAAACCTATATTTTGGAACTTGGGCTGAAGTCGTCTATTAGATCAGCATGAAACTACCTATATGCTTGTCAAATGCTTGCGCATAGAACAATAATACCGTCAGTTCCTCAAATTCTTTTTTCTTTGACAAATGAAATGCTGTGAAAAACACTCCAAAATCTCTACGACTTCATGAATTAGATGACGTTCGATAATGATGGTATAAAACTTCAAATTTCAAAACATGGTGTGCTCATCTGCTCATCTGTGATCGTATTTACCAATGATGACGTCACTTTTTTCATTCAAATTCAAAGCACACAATATACATTTCCTTCTATTTTAATCTTGCTGACGTATTTTTTTTTTAAGATGAGCACACCATGTTTTGCTCACATCATGAATACAATCATCAAATCATACAGATTTTTCTGTGAAAATTAATATGATTCAGTATTTTTAAAAGCATTCCAATCGACACTTTTCATTTCATTCGACTGAGAAAAGTTAAATCTTTTACACCTCCAGAGAACTTGGAAACCATTACTCATAGATTCTGTACTATGTCGATTCTATGAAAAATGTCAATTCGCGGCAAGCTTCTATGACAGTCTAACGCCCAATTCATTAAATTGGTAGACGGATCTCGCCCGGAGTTCATCGCCCCTATTCAGAATCCGATGTCATTTCAGATTAAAATATTCGAGTTCGAGGAATCGATGAGATCTGACTGTAGTAGGACTTGACAACGCGAAGTACGACGTCTGGCTGGTCCTGTCACCAGGTGGCGTTGGTGGGTGCAGGCGTGGTCCGCAATTTTCGGGACTCATCACTTGTATATTCCTCTCTGGGTCGTAGATTAGGATCTGTGGTCGTAAATCTGCCAACGGGCAGAGTACAACGAACGCTGTTGGGCTCCATCTTGCGGTAACTCAAGGATTCTTATTGAGTCCATTATTATCATTGATGGTCTTTCAATTTCTTAGAGTATCTCCTCTGTTGTTAATGACGGGGGCTTTTTGTATTTGAACGTAATAGATCAGTTCGTTCCGAACCAACCCAAAAATTTCGTCAAATTTACAATCATTAGGCAAGGAGAATCTCAGAAAAAATTCGACATGATGATGCTCACATTATTTATAAATATCCGTTAACTTTACATCGGCTCCTCGAACCAAATAATTTAATCCAAATAACCTTTTTCTAGTGCTAGTATATTTGACGGAATTTTTGTGTTGGCAACTTGGACCGAAGTCGTCTATAAGAATTAATGCTGAAACATAATGACTGGAAGCTTCTTTCCTGATTACTTGAACAAAGCAGCTTCGAAATGATTCAGTTATCCAGGAAATAGCCTCAAAGCTGTCCTACTGAAATAGCACTCTTAAGATCGAGAAAACACCCTTCCAGGAAGCATACACTCTTCTATCCAGGTCGACAAATTAGAGTGATATTCATTTTCAAAGAATGCTCCTTCCAGAAGGGCGAGTAGCGCGAACAGCCTGTACATGTCGCACAGCAATCGAGGCATTAATTGAGCCATAATTTTTATTTACCGAGTTGTTTTGAACGAACCTCACCTGCGACTTTATTGCAAGCGGTGTATCTAGCAATCTAAAACAATATAATTCAACGTAGCGCATGAGGTAAGCGATATTTCTTCATAGAACCATCACCAGAATCCATCACCGATATTACCGGCCGAGAGGAATAAAATAACTGAGATCTGTGGTTATTTTTCAACCTTACTTGGTTATTACATTTCTTAGAACTATCCGGTTACAGCTCGCTGGCTTGCACTTTTCAAACGATACTAATAGAATTTTTTGCCGACATTGTTCGTGCAATTTCATATCATACTTGTTCAATTAATGTTGAGACATGAAACTGAATAATGTGGTGTAAGAGAACTGGGAGATAATGGGACCTACACGTAACCTAACCTATAAAAAGAAGTACGCTAGGAGGAATTGAAAGAACTCTCATTGTCACTTCGCAGAAGAGAATTCTGGTATGGTCGAATTGGAGAAGCTAGAGTTTCTTTGATCTTGTTCATCGAGTGGAATTGTTCGATTGTTTAAACATGTTGGTCGCTATAAAGAAGCTAAGTACATTTTCATAAATAATAAATATAAAATGGATACGCAAGCCATAGAATGAAAAAAATTCATCACAATTATTGAATTTGTTGAGAAAAATTGAATTGTAGAAGCTTCAATAAATTATAAATTCGAAAACAGGAAAAGATCTGGGACGAAAAGGTATCGACGAAGTACCAGAGTCGGAGAAACATGGAATCGCTTGAACAGTTGCTTTTTTTTTCAGTAATAAGTTTTTTTGCCGCTTATTGGGTCCGAACAATTTTTTTGCCACCCTTATTTTTTGAAAGGTACTTGCCTCATGTTTTATTTAGTTGTCTAATATTGGTTGATCATTTAATATCATTCCTCCTGAAAAAAAGTTTGAGAAATATTCAATAATTCGACAATGTCAGCAGATCAGTTTCCAGAGAAATAGTTCTGACATCAAAAACTATCTAATATTTTACCTTTATTTGCCATCAATATATCTGGAAATTAATAAATTTGTAGCTTCTGTTCGAAAAAGGATATCACTTCATCATATTTTGCTAATTTGAACCTCAATTAACACATAATCCTTCAGGGTGATTTTTGAATGAACACTTATCCGAAAAGTGAAAAACGAAAAATAAATTTTTTCGAAGCCTATGGCCTATGGCGAACACATTTTAGTATGAAAATTTTGATTTTGGAACACAGGTTTTACTTTAACACAGACCAGGACATGGGTGGCAAAAAAAAAATTCTTTTAATTAGAGGCAAAAAATATTAGCCCGTTTTTTTCGAAACAATGATTTTAAGAAACGTCTTTCCTCTTACTTAGGTAACCTAGCAAAAAAAACTTTTTATAAAAAACGCGAGTGGCAAAAAAATGGAATGGGCTAAAATTCTTCACGAAGACAGAAAAAGCTTCTGAAACGAAGAAGTTTCACATGAATTCCTCTCGTCTCCCCATTCATAATTGGCCTTTGAAAAACTCGGTTTCATTTATCCATTACCTGCGATTTTCAATTATACAATATGACTAGCATATTTACACTTGTTCCCGCCGCTACAAGCGGCTACGTTCAAAACCGCGGCCGAAATAAAGAATTTTACGCCTTCTTGTAAGCAATAGCTGAGAACATCTCGAATGATTATCTCCAACGGCCTGAATGGAATATAGTGAGTTTTTCTATTGCTATGATTGTTATTCACGAGTACTGAACATTTTCATTCGAATTTTGGTTTTGCCGTTTCTGCTGTGGAGTCAGAATTCAGATTTGAAACCTGTTTTGATGTGAACTCTCTGGCAAATTCAAATTACTTTTAGATTTTAGTGAAATATTTACATACAGAGTGTAAAATTGAAAAGGCCATCGAATAACCTTTTGAAACAAGATTTCACTCCCATTTAAGACTTTGAGGGTTGGTGCCGTCTGGCTGAAACTGATTGAAACCAACCGAAAAAGATGTCCTTCACTCATATGAATTTTTACTGATTATGCATATGGCGGTCAAGATATTAAGAGGGATACCGTTTTGACACACTGTATCTTTAATCATTTCAGAGGCTCAATGCTATTTTTTCTGTTATGGATAACAGTAAAAAGCCTATAACGGACGAAATTGAATTTGAACTCAACTTCTCCATCAGTAAAATCGATAAAATATTTCAAAAATTGCAGACAATAATACCATGAAAATTATCATCGAAAACTATACGATACCAATATTACCAATACAAAAAAATCCTTTTTCAACGCTTACCAAGGTCTGTTCCATCAAAGTACGCGTTGGAATGCATCAACAAGACCATAGACAAACATAGACGACTGAATCCATCGCACATGGCCGTCTTGTTAGTTTTTCAAAAACCATCATCTGAACAGAAGTTTTATCTCCGCATCCTCATACAGTATGGCAATTCAAATAATAATTATAGAAAGTAAGGTGGACGATACTGTGTAATTTCAGGGGCTCAAAGGGAGGGTAATAATAGGGTTCTGGCTATGTCATTGCGGTGTGGAGGCCATTTCGTGTGGCTGATGTTCAGCACGCATTCAAGGTCCTTTGGATTGCCTTCTGTGGTCCGTAGATTATGGAACACAGCCAGATGTAATTACGATAAGGAACGATATACAATATAATTTGATAACAGTATAGAGACAGTGATAATGCTGGCTATTCCGGTAGTAACCTCACAGGTCATATCTCGTTGTGTTCTTCAACGGAATCTTATGATCCAGAAAGATTTTGATCTTACTGATTTTCATAATGTATTATATGGCAACGCAATATTGTTCTTCTTGTCAGGACAGGTGGGTTTATTCATCTCAGATTCTATCAGCGGGTTTCACAAAGCTCTGATTTACTTGATTGTTCTGATCAAGACAATTCTATGTTCAAATTCAGTTCATTTTTAGCAATTCGCAACTACTGCTAAGCGATACGCCCTGTGGCGATAGAAATTCGAACACTTCTAAGCTAGTAGTTTTTCGATGTGCCTGCTATTCTAACGTAATTTGCTTACTTTTGGAGTTCATTTTCGAGCTTTTATACCGAAAGTTTTTGTAATATTCATCAATCGATTCCTTTCTTCCGGATTAAAATTTTTGATTGTATTAATTCGAAATGGCATCCTTCCAAAATGACTATTGTTGTGTGCCTCAACTAAATGTTATTCATGGTCAAAGAAGAAAGGATCATCTAGTGCCTCTAGTTTTCATTTTTTCCAAAGCCAAATGAAAGTAAGGTTACTTTGGAAACAGCATTCGGCAGGGAATTCAATGATAGAAGAAAGGCCTAGCTTTAAACATTGAAGATTTGAAAACAGGTCACGAAATACATGAAAGTAAGTTCACTGCATTTCTCGGAAGATGTTTATTTTCATAAAGGTTAATTACCTACAATGTTTTCATTTCGAAACAACTTCATGTCATGATGTTTTCAGGTGTAAATGAAAAAAAATAGAATTTTGAACAAAAATACTGCAGAGAATCTACCGAGCACATCTCCAGCTACCTAATTCACATACTACACAAAATCATATTCTAAAAGAGTGATCTGGTTGAAAACCTGACAAAAACTAGATATACTGTTACTAGTTGATACTAGGTTAAGTTATTCTTATAAATACAATAATTTTCATTTCTGTATATAGGTAAGTTGAACCAGCTGTGACATTTTTTATTTTGTATGTGTATCTTGAGCTGCTGTAATATGAAAATGAAATCAATTATATGTCTATCTGTTTCCTTTTTTTCAGAAATACGATGTAAAAGAACTAAAGCAGAAAATCTGTTTTCATTTTATTGATTCACTCGTTTGTAAACAAAGAACAAGTCATATCATTTGTACTGATTTTAGATTTACCACATAATATAGCCTGCATTAAGCACTTCTTTACATAAATAAGAGTCCTTAAATTACTTATTGAGGGGCCTATCTTTCCAGAAATTCAAGTAAACTTAGATATTGGTTCATTTTGATCCACCAAGCAACATACACTAAATTAACACCGAAATTATCCTCCAGGAACGATTTAAAGTACGATTTTATATCGTGATCCAAATGAAAAGTTCCTTCTCAAGAAATCTTACACAAAATTATAATAATTTCTTCGAAAATTCAAGCTCTGCTTAATAAATATTCGTTCTCCACCACATTTCTAAGGTTTGTTTACATAAAACTACTAGCTCGGACCGGTTCCAAATTTATCCGTTAGGGCACTGGCATCTTCGCAGAAGTTCCCAATACCACAGAATATCAACGCGTTAATCCGATGATCAAGCTTTGTGAAACCTACGGTGAGTCTGAGTTTCATTTCTCCACTGCTGTTATAAGGCATTTGATTGCACTTTTTTTTTCAATGGAAAGTGGAATTTGAAGCAACTTTATGTCTTCAGGTTTTATTTTAAGCATGAGGTATATGTAGAGATTTATTCTCAAAAGAAGGGTTTTTTCGACGAACCATCTTTGGAAGGTAGAGAATACGTTAATAAATCTTTCTTGCATGGTTCAACATAAGTTATTCCTTTTAATGTATATCTTCGAACAAATGCCGAAAAATGTCATACGTATAATCGAGAACCACGAAGAAGACCCTCAATTTGACCATTGTTCTCAGGTAAATGACAAATAAAGGACCTGTTGACCGAGAAATACCGTACCAATTCGTATTTCCCCAGCATTTCTCAGTGCTACCAACTTGGATGACATAAAAACCCCAGGAACAACCTCAGTGACCCTCCTTCACCATAGAATACGCTAATTGACATATCAATACTCCCAAACAGCACCGTTTATCCCAATAATCTTTGTGGAGGCATCTCTGCCATAATTTTTACCAGATCGATCTTCTGCGAGCTCAAAAAAACCCATAACGGTATTCTGCCGATTAGAATCCACCTACTTTCATGGGAGAACTGGTCTGAAGTCTCATTTTTACGTATATCACGCTAGTAAAGTAAATCGAGATGAAGATTTCAGATTTCTGGATTCCGTTGATGGTTCTGCTCTTTTTTTGCCGATGGTGAATGCTGATATACCAGTAATGCAATGCAAATGTGGGAGTGTAATTATTTCTTCATCTTCGCGTAAGATATAAACGTTGCATGTTTGGTTTGATAATCATGTGTTTTCGTTATTTTTATCATGGTTCTTTAACTAGATAATGAACTCGAGCATAATGTGTTGAGCTTTGGTTTTGAATTTCATTCTTAGGATATCTGCGGTTGGTTGTGATTATGTTGGCCCACATGAAGGTTGTTAACAATCCACTTTTTGACAGGGTGTTCGGCTCTTAGAATGGAACGAAAAGGATTTAGAAGCAGTTTCAAAATAATGTCCTTCTGAAATATTCTCAACTTTAGGGAACACGAGTTACAAGTATTCAGAGAACCATATAGACTCGGAAACAACAGGAATGAGTTCAGAGTAGAAAAAAATATACTTGGTCAAACCCAGAAACAATAACTTCGCTAACTTCCATCAAGAATTAAATTCTTTGAATGCAAACTCATCAATAACTTCTTCAATAAACGAATACCCAAGAAATTCCTAAACGTTAGAAAGGTTTCAAGTTATACCTTCATACGAATTCATTTTTTGAAAATACTCTGAAAAACGAAATCAACACGACATTTAAACAAAAATTTATGATTTGTTTGACTAGCCCGTAGCTGAATACTCTCTTGAACAAGTCAAGGCATTTACGAAATAAGATGGTGGGAGTTTGTGCATGGCAACTGGTTCCAAGCAACCCCGTGAATCAACTGGGTAATATTCCACCCGTGTTCGGTTGGATTTAAATCCGATGAACTGGTTGGCCACCGCAGAATGTTGACGTCGACTTCTTCAAGAGAGTACATTTGTCTTGCTAAAAGGAAACACTGGAATGCCATATAGATAAAGTGGAGAAGTGGTTCTTAGGACATCGTCAACATAACGTGCTGCTGTTATACTGCCTTGAATAAAGAGGAGTGATAATTGTCTATCATATGCAGTAGCTCTCCAAATCATAACCCCAAAAGTCCTGTGCAAATGGTTTCATAGCAAACGCCATATCACGTTGGTATTCCCAGTGGCATTCTATCCTTGTAAGGCTCTTAGTGTATACCTAAACAGAATCGTGATTCGTCGCTGAATACGACATTATGCCATTTTGACTTTTAGGGCTGTTGTTTTCTGCACCAGTTCAAACGTTGACGACAGTGGTCCGCAGTTAAAGGCAGTACTGGTCGTGGACATATGAGAAGAGTCTGAACCATTGATCAATAATTTGACGCGTAGTAGCGAAACGGTTCGCAAAGTTATTCCTTCTGGATCTTACGCTTATTTAAGTGATAGAAAGTGTGATTCGACAAAAGCCTTCGAAAGTTTGACGTTTTTTTCGGTTTTTCTAGGTTTAGGTCTTTCTGGAGGAGCTTCACCCTTAACTTGTTCTTGTCCTTCTGAAAATGATCTGTGCCATTCAAAAATGAGTGATCTTGATAAGGAATTTTCTTCGAAGGTATGTTCAATCTTTAAGCGCTCATACTCCCGAAAATTGATGACATAACTCCGTTTTAAATTCCGCTCTTTCATTTGCATATAACACAACAAAAACACAAGTCAACAGAGTGCCGATGTCTGTCTATCTAGGATGGTACCCGCTACGAGAATGTTTCGCAAATTCTCACCATACATCGCAAATTACTAAAAGCGAAACACAAATATTATATCTTATCATTAACAGTCGTAGCGTTGGAGGAAATTCCAAATTGAACATTTTCGAAACATCCATAGGAACACGTTCGCTCCCTATGTTCTCACGAAAACTCGAAATGATTTAATTCATGCGAGGTACAAGAAAAACATTTTAGGCAATTAAAATATGATAAGCCTTAAATCTTCCTAGAACCGTTTAATTCGTTTAGGTACCCGTTTAATGGTCAGCGTCTTCATTAGGCCTCAGACGTACCACAAACAACAGGAATTCGTCTAGTATTATTCACTTTTTATTCAAATTAGAATCGAAAAACACTTATCGGAAACATACGCTCCACTCCATCTTCTAATAATCAGCGTAATTTGTCACATTTCGAAAAACCCATCGGTTTATCCTAAAGGCGGGAGCCGCCGTGGACCCAGTGGCGGATCAAGATAAGGAGGGCTATTTTTATGCGAAATGGACCCAAAAAAGTGTAAGATTTTGTAGTTTGCCGAGAACAAATGATCTTTTCCCTTTTATTCTCGTGAAATGTTCGGCTAACTTTTTGTTACCTATTTCGAAAGAATTAGGTCCAAATTATATCGTTTTTTTTATTGGAATTAGTCGTGAAAAAGCTTATTGTGCATTTCTTTGTTGGATAATGTTCAGGGGGAAATAATTTAATAACTGATTTTATCATCCAGTTGAGAATAGGCAAGCAGAATTTATCGAAAAAATTGAACTTCTGGTTTTCAAATGAAACAGAATATTCATCATATTTTTCGAATCAGTGGCGTATCACAAATAAAAGGAAAGAGGCAAATGTGAGCTGCAGATTTTTCTGAAAAGTTGACTTTTCATCCGATGTGAACCTCAAAATTCATTACACATAACACTAACTTACAGTGACATTTGCAATTTGAGCCCTTTCGAATCAATGGGAAATAGTGTTTTTGTCATAATCTTCATGACTGAGAAGATGGCTGACTTAGATTTGTTATTTATAAGGGTTTCATAGCATTGAATTGATAAGGAGAAGTGATATCCAAACAGAGAGAAGAACAAGACAACTCAGTGGTAAATTCATTTGTTCTAATTCCAGATTTGAGAGAACCAACGTCAACAGTCATTTCAAAGAGATAATTTCAATTTTCCGGGATTCTTTGAATGCAAACTTATCAAATACTTCTTAACTAAACGAATACGCAAGAAACTCCTTAACATTAAAAAGTAGTCAAGTTATACCTTCATCAGTATTCATTTTTTGAAAATTCCCCGAAAAACAAAATCAACCCGACTCCTGCTCCTGACAAAAATAAACTGTGGCTAAAACTTTTGGAAATTTAAAAAACACCCTGGATTGAAAAAGGTATTTCCAGAGTATCTAGTATTTCGTAGGAGGTGATAGTCAGTAGATTCTGAAGCAAGTTGACGACGTCTGAGCGTACTGTTGTATTGGATAACGTAGTTTACTGGACCTTCATTCCTAGTCCTCAGGCTTCGCGCGACATCTATGAATTATTATGAAATGAGTTTGCGGTCAAAAAAAAATTACAGGCGATTTTGAAAATATTTCAACAATATCGACGAAATTTAATGTTTACTGTTTCCTATAAAATAACCCGCAACTTTGCAGTTCAAGCAAAAACCACTCCTCTTAGCTGATTTCTGAAAAGAAGTGTGAAATCATCAAAACGCAGCAGTGAATAATTGAAAAGCCAGTATCGTGCTCAATGCAAAAAATGTTTTTCTTGTAACGAAAATATGAATATATATTCAATGTCTAATTTTCGAACATGTCACGCCATGTATTCTGAACAATAGTGAATTTTGAAATACTCATGACCCCTTGACGCCACTGTATACCTAACAGTCTCTATATACCTTACGTACGCTTACTGCGCCTATGGACTGCTTCGCCACTGCATAAACGAAATAAATCATAACGGTTATCCTAGGACGCATGCTCGACATTGAACTTTTTCGCGAACCGTTTTACGAGCACGAACATAGAATATGATGAAGTGAAGAAATTATCTCAGGTTATTTTCGCTCCAATGGTCGCTATACATCATGCGGAAACATGATTTTGCATGCAATAATCTTTTAGGGATTTTGTCGTGGTAGTGTGAATCTTGTGTAACGATATTAATGACGACTGGAGAGGTAATCGTGTTTTTCTATGAGACAGAACGGGATTCTTCAGGCATGACGATAAAATTTATTCGAAATTAATTCTTTGTCAGATCTTCACACCTCCTCTTTTGTGCAGAGATCGATAAACTCACATTTGAAATCGACCCACGAACAATACAAGTAGACATTTATTTCAGGAAAACCTAGGGGGTCTGAAATATAGACATTTATATGAAAACGATGCCCTCTAGGGCAAAAAATCCCGTTGCAGTCATGATGATCTGAAATTTGAATTTTCATTAGGGTATGAACCGTTAAAGGAATTATACACTAAGAGGCCTGAGAAGAGTTACATCCAGAAGGAATAACTTAGCGAAGTTCATTTTCTGTCAACAGTATAATCATAATCAAAGCATTATTTGATAAAATATCAACGTTTTAGTTTGCACGAACACAGTTTTTTCTTGTCGTTTTGTTTATGAAGAGTGCCGCTCATGTCTCCTAAATTGTTATCGCCCGGCAGTCGACTTGTGTTAAGCCATATTTAAGCATAACGAAATGCCTCGATTTTGAAGATGTCAAAATCCTCTCCTGATAGCAATTTTGACAGGAGTAGAATTGCTGCTGATCGATATGTTGGTTTGTCCCATCGAGATATTATCCGTCATCTTTTAAGTGCCATAATAGTAATGCGTGTGTGTCGTAGATGGACCAATGAAGGTTTTGAAACGCGAAGAAGACCAACTGATGATTGTAACGTTCTCATTCCGTTCACGATTAGTACGGTCATCAACTGCGGACCACTTACTTCAAAGTTTGAATTAATCCAGAGGAAAGCAGAATGGCATGATGTCGTAATCATCAAGACAACGCACGACCCCATATTGCTTGTAGAACTTGGACTTTCTTCAAAAATCTTATTGAACACCATATTGCTGGAAACGAGTTGTCACAAGCAGACATACATAGACCATCTTATTTCTTGCTCAAATTATAATAAAAAGGCAAAAAAATTCATCTCACGATGCTATTCTTTCTGGATGAGAAGCTTTTTATGTTCCTGGGTATATAATAACACATGAAAAACATTGAAATATGTCAATAGCAACGTTTCAGTAAATTAAATCTTCTGAGATGTTTTGCAGCAAATTTTTGTAACCCGATAGTCAGCTCAAACAAAGTATAGCAACCAAATTTATCGAACTAAGCCCACACAACTTCGTATTTTTTGAAGACACAGTTCCATTTTCTATTTCACACCAAACATATTTGCGCGCATGTTCTGGGGAACAGCGTGCTATCGTTCTGTTCAAATGTCTATTATTTTCTAATTTTGAGCTTAAAATGCTCTAAAACGACTAGGTTGGACTCTTTGATCCGGTGTCAAAATCGATTCTAGTCGGCAGTCAATATTCTCTGATCTTCTGATCGTAACATCTTCAGGAATTTCTGAATGAACATTCGAACTGTCATTTTTCGATGAAGTACTGGATTTCAATGGGGGTTTTTCCTGAATTTGGGTTATTAATGCAAATGCAAATTTGAACATAATTATTATGGGGTTGATTCATTATTTTCCCAAATTACCTTCAGAAAGTATTCAAAATCAGATTTCAAAATTGGGGTTTGGGATTTGCCAGGCATGCACGAAGTGACAACGGTGTTTAGTAGAATAGCTTTTTCTGCTACAGTATAATGGAATATTTATTCCTATTCTGTGGTACACACGTGTTCTTTGTCAATATAACCAAACAATTTCAGTTTGCGATTTGTCAGTTATATGACAGTATGACAGTCTGCTCTTTTTTCTATTCCTTGGCCGTTGTCTTCTACTCTAACCAGATCGAAGTAGAGCTATCTCTGTTTTCCTAAGCAAAGTAACACATTTGACGTCTTTTTCTTTCCGAGAAAGCTGAATTCGACGTTGCTATATCGTGCACTGATGACAAATCCCTTTAAATGCAAATCCCTATTTTTAGTTTTCAGTTTTAGGTGATCAAACATTTTTTTGAAAATATAATATTGAAATTATATGTTTGAAATTTCGTGTTCTTAAGGTTTTTCATGAAAATAACTGCATTTTCGTTCAAGGGGAAAATCCTCATTCGATCGGCTGACCATAAATATAATAACTTCCGAAAGAAACAACTTAGAAACTCGATAATTGTAGAGTACCTTTGGACCTCAATTACGAATGTCAAATTCGTGAATGGGTAAAATGCACCCAATGATTCCGCTGATATACCCATTAAAAATTTTATTTTTTCAATATTGCCAAAAATGCAGACTAGATCGAATTAAAATCCAGTACTTTATTGGAAAAAACCTAGGAGTGCACTGCCGTGAAGGCAGCTGCTTAATGCGCATGTTAAAATTCGTTGCCAAAACGGTCATCTCCATTGAACATGCGCGCAAAAGCTGATGCCTTCACGGCAGTGCTTTTCTAGGTTTTTTCGAGAAACTTGGTTCCGCGCCGTACAGAACACAAGTAGGACAAGTTTCCTGTAAAAAAACGACGAGGTACAGGATGAGAGGTCTAATCCGTGAATGCATTTCAAACAGCTCGTTATTAGAGATTTTCCAAGATGAGTAATGGTAAATTATGACCTTCCAGTAATTGGATATGAAAAAAGGTAAAATACGAATAGTCACTTCGAGCGCCATCGGAAAAAATCGGAATTGTTGATTTAATCCAGAGATTCACGACATTGCGAGGATGATCTGGTAGGTGCGAGGATTAAAATTCAGCCCGTCTGGCTGTATTTTTCGTATTCGTGCAACTTATCGAGAAGAACTCCAGTGGCGGGTCTAAGAGTATTGCTAAATGCCCTTTAAGTGCCTTTTTACGCGCTTCTTCTAGGGAACAGCGTTATTATTTCGTCACAATGTCTGTAATTTTCGAATTTTTAGCCGAGAATGGTCTTAAAGGATTGGGTTGAACTCCCTGAAGAAGAATCCGTGGTCAAATTTGATTCTGTCCGTCCGGACGTGTGTGCTTTAACTTTCGGAAGGAAAGGCCCAGAGTCTTAAAATTTTCAGGTTGAGTTTTGATCCTAAATATCTCGGTTAGGTTCGTTGATGGGCCAAATCTACCGAATGATTTTTTTGTTACAGTCATCTGATCGAAATGAAGCTTGGTTGGAAGATGGACAGTATCAATAGGAAGAATTATCCATTGAAAAATTTGAAAAAAATGTTTTGTTTTGAAAATTTTCATATTTCATTAAATTTCATTGAAATTTCCAAGTCGCCATTTCGCGATGTGAACAAGCGCGTAAAAGCTGCTGACTTTACGTTAGTGCTTTTCTAGATTTTTCACGCATTTGTTTCGGAGAACAACGCGTTATCGTTTTGCCGCAATGTCTGTAATTTTTGGATTTTCAGGTTAACATGATCTTAAACATCAAGGTTGGATTCCGATTTCGAATTCAATTCTATCCGGCCGGCCATCCGTATATTTTCTAACTTCCGGAGGAAAATGGCTCTGAATATTTCACCGAATATCTTTGAAGTGCAAAATGGGTGAAACGGTTTCGGAGGTAACTCATGTGAAATTTTGAGATTAATACCTCGATTCAAGGAGTACCAATGCGAATTCAGATTGACTGTTCGTTATTGGTTGAATAATAGTAGATTCGTTATGTTGTTAACTTGAGAAAAATAATTCAATATTTTTCTGAAAAAAATTTCTTTGTCGGAAAACTCGTTCCAAAATATATTTTTGGAAGTATTGGAAAAAATATATATTCTTTTGAGAATGAGCATTACATTCTTTGGTTTATTACAGTGTTAGCAGAGGAAATGTAAACGGGGTACCATACATTTTTCCGTATGATACAAGAGCACAGATAAAAACCTCAGCAAAAACTCTGTCTCCCCGTGTAAGTGTTGTAATTTGTTTGAAGAACATGGATGGCATCTTTTTCATTGGAAAATAATTTTTTCATCATCTTGAAATTATTTTGGCGAAATTTCTTGACATTATCTGAAACAGAAAGAGGGACAGAAAACCAGCAGGAAGCAGTAAATAAAATTACCTACAGTTGCTCTCTGACCGGGAGAGTCTTTCGACCAGGTCCGGTCCTCCAAGCGATGATTTTTCATTTCCTCAGATGAAGTAAGAAAGCTACAGGCCCCTTATATTGGGGAATCATCTCCCATAGATCCATAATTGGATATTTTACACTAGGTATCTAACAAAATATGGGGAATAAATTAAAAAAACTTTTGACATACATTATTTACACTGAATAACCCTATATCATCGAGACTAGTTCGAAAATGTCCAAGACCCAAATTTCGGTATAATATGTTTTTATAATTTAATTTCTACACTCTGTAAATGGCAAAATATATGTAAAGGCCAATATTCTGTTTCAATGCAATACCGAAATATTTCATATTAGAACAATAATAAACAATATTATCCGGTCACGAACCGCCACTGGATTTGGCACGGGGATTAAAATCCAAACAGTCCAGTCTGGCTATATTTTCATATTTGTGCATCTTCTCGGGCAACTTGGACAACCGAATGGCACCTTTGATTTTAATAAAGTACCTTATTTGTAGACCTACAGAATGCGAGTACTCGGTCTACCAGCATAGCCGTAAAGTTGGTACTTACAGGTAACCTGAGTAATAATTTCTGTATTTGCTGTGAAATGAAAGTGGAAATTTTCACAGGAGGATCGGTAACATAATTCTTATCAGGTGGAGTGGAATGTGAAATTTTCTGATTTGCACATTTAAAACGATGTTCATCTTCAAATGTGTGCTCTCCTTTATTTCCTTCGGATTATAACTGAAATGTTCCTCGATATCGTTGTGTTCTTTGGAATAACTCAAAAAATACTGATTCAATCATGATAACACTTCGTAAAAAGTTTGGAAATGCTGATAAACAACTTTGTTCAGAACTTCGTGATGAAAGTGTAATCAGAACAATCAAAAAAACCTGAAAAAGCACTGACGTGAGGTCAGGAGCTTTTACGCGTTTGTTCCATTGCCAAAGCGGTCATCTATACAAGTATTGACCCTGCAAAGCGCAGATTTTTTTCATATGGTCCTCAAAAAATTCTGCGTGAACCTCAAGCTATAATTTTCGATCAAGTGCTAGATTGCAATTAGATTCAAAATTTTGAATGGGTACTAACTATCTGAAGAATAATTGGCGAATTCAACCCATTCAAGCATTCGACCTTCTCAATTCAACTGAAAACCTACTCTACAAATATATTTCCTATGTCGATTCTTCCTAAAGTTAATGTGTTTACGGTCGGCCTAACCACTGATAGTGAACAAAATGATTTCCGAAAGAATATACTCGGTAGCTTGATAATTGTAGAGTAAGTTTGGAGTTTAATTACGAAGGCCGAATCGGCGAATTAATAAAAACTGTCGAATGATTCCGCAGAAATAACCTTTCAAAATTTCAGTTTCCCGATATTTCCAAAAACATAGATCGAATCGCAGTTCAATGAAAAATGCCACCTTGAAGTTTCAGCCAAATAGGGTCCATAGAACAATGAGCAAAAAAATTGAAAGGTCCTCCGGCATTTCGTTGAATGTAGAGAGTTATTTTGCTCATTGTTCTGTAGACCCTACTTGGCTGAAACTTCAAGGTGGCAATTTTCATTGAAGACCGATTCGATCTATTTTTTCGGAAATATCGGGAAACTGAAATTTTGAAAGGGTTTATCTGCGGAATCATTCGATAGTTTTCACTAATTCGTCAATGTGTGCTCTCCTTTATTTCCTACGGATTATAACTGACATTCTCCTCGATCTCTTCGTTGTTTTCTTGGTAATAACTCAAGAAATACTGATTCAATCAGGATGAAACTTGATATCCAGTTTAAAAATGCTGGTGAACAACTTTGTGCAGAATATCCTGATGATAGTGTAAAAAAAATTCTGGAAAGATAAAATCTTCGATGGATATATCTGCGAAATCATTGGGTGGATTTAACCCATTCACGAATGTGGACTTTGTAATCAGGGTCTAAACCACCTTTATAAATATGGAGGTTTAAAGTTCCAAAAGAAACAAATCAGAACCACGATATTTTTAACTAGGTTTGGACTTTAATAATGAAATATCATTTTTTAGGTTTTTTATGGGTTTTCACTCCCAATATCTGAAAGAGAACTATTAAAAAAATGAATAAAAATTGTTTTTTTTTATGAAAAACGCCCTTGCGGATTGCAGTATCAAACTATTTGTCGAAGACATTTTCTTGCGAAATAATTTGCCTAATGAACAATACATGAACAATACAAACGATAAAGAAAGTGAAATGTGACGTTTTAGAATACAACTCTGACTCTTTCGTCAGACAAAGCAGAAAATTTCAAGAATTATTTTCTTACGATCGATAGTTTCTTATATAATTCTTTCAATTTTCTGAAACAAACGATCGAAAAAGACTCATACCTTTCCTTTGAGTACCGATTGAAGATTGGGAGGATTTCGCATCTAAAAAATGATCCTTCCAAATCCTCCCAAAATAATCTTTCATCGATACTTAATAATGAAGGCCGAATACTTGAATGGGTAAAATCCGCCCAATGAATCCGCAGATACACCCATTCAAACTCGAAAAGTAAAGACATTCGGACAAAACGATAGCTCGACGTTTCCCAGAAAATACGTGCAAACATGTTGTAATCGACAATCGGATTATTTTGACCTTGACGATATTTCAGTGGTGCCAACTTGGCTCAGTTTTAGTAGCCAAAGCTTGTTAAACGTATTCCAAGGTCTACTGACTGACTTCATAAGAGAGAATGGAGAATACATGAACACATATACTCCATTCACTTTTATAAAGTATCCCGGTTGGCCATGATTTAGGTCTATCATGTTTTTGTAACTAAAACCAAGGCAGGTTGGCGCTCCTGAAATATCGACAATGTCAAAATAATTCGACGCGAGGTTGCCAATTTCTACTCTCTTTCAATAACAATTCAGCTTCAGCCATAATAAACTAATAAATAAACATTTCGCTTTTATTGTATTGTATTGAGCCTTAAGTAGGTAGTCATGTTTGAATTGAACAAATTCCCTAACGAATAATTTCAAAAGTTATTGTATATTTCGTGGAATTGTTTCGATAGGAAGTAGTACATTGAAAATGAACTTGGTATATCCTATGTTGGTAGAACATTGAATTTTTATGCACGAGAATAACATGAATTATACAATATCTCAATCAATGCTATTTTTTCTGATATTTAAGGAATTGCTTTTTTCTGGGAATTGAATATTTGAGTTGACTTCAAAGTATGTCCATAAAACATAATTCCATATCTTGCTTTTGACTTGAGTACTGCATGTTAGGTAGTTTTCATGGAGAATTTATCCAGATATCTTGTCATTTCACCTAAAGATAACAGACTGAAGCTGAGCTGTATCCCAGCTTAGAAATATGTTGATCCCAATCCAGTGTATGTATCATTCACGTAGATTCCCAAGACATTTGTAAATGGAGTTTTTTCATACTGGAATTTTTGAAGTTGTGCAACAAGGTATTTAAATGACTTCTGTAGGTTTATTTCTTGAGAATTAAGAAAAGTAGGAAATTTGAACTAACGGACTACTCTGTCCATCATTTTTCAGTAAAATTCCAAAACACTCGATTCTTGATCTCCGTACAAAAAAGAAGCAGTTCTGAATCTTCCAACCGTGTTTATATAGTGAAATATTTCCAATATTAACAGAGAAAAAAGTTTCTTCAACATTCGCCAGGTCTTTGGAATTATTGAATTCACATAATATTTTCTCAAATTCATTACTTTCCAAATATAGATTGACATTTTGAAAAATAAGTAATTACTACGACCTCTTTGTAGAGGGGACAACGTTTTGTAGTTATCTGACACGAAAATGACTATAACCTAACATTTTCAAAATATACACGGTGAAATGTGTCAGGATGTCATGGCAAACCGGGATACTTCAAAAAAGTGAATGGAGTATAAGTTTGTTGATTATTATCAATTATCATGTCGCCTTTCGAGGAAACTTCTCTCATTGATTTCGCATTTCGCCCAAATCCTCGAATGCCAGACTACTAGATCATTAATAAGATTATTCCAACGCTCTGCCCAAAACCACATATATCAGAATTCGGAATCGCTTCGCTCCATGAATCACGAAAGCGATTGCGCGAAATTACAGACCGCGGATTTTATAGCTTCCTAATAATATCTGATTTCGGCCTTTTCCCTGTGTCAATTGCGTGAACCAACCAAATCAAATCTATCATTACCCTTTGGGGTCCGCCCGAACGAACCGATATTATGCTGCCCCCCCTCCCCGCCAGGAATACCAATACCCCAAAATCTCGGTTCTACAATTATATTGTTTCAGAAACCGTCGAAATTGTTGTCTTTGTGTTTTGAGTTAAAACGAAATTGGCCCGTTGGAGATTTGGACGTTCAAGGTCACGTCGGATGGACCGTAATTACGGAGAGCTGGTGATGGATATTTTTTGCTCTATTTCTGTCTGGTGTTTCTGCTTCATAACGCCATAAGTTCTTGCGATGGTTAATTGTTTTGCATTATCCGCGGTGTGGTTGAGATATTATTTTCGCACCGTGGTGATGTTTGGGTTGGTCTAGTGGCAGTGTTTTTTCACGGGATTGAATTCTTTGTTTTGGTGTCGGAACAGACTGTGCACTTGCTTTGAAGTAGGAGCATTGACGTGAAGTCAGCAGCTTTTACGCGTTTGTTCACATTGCAAAATGGTGACTTGGAAATTTCAGTGAAATTTCAATGAAATAAATTTCAGAAAAAAATTTTTTTTTTCGGAATTTTCCATGGATAATTCTTCTTATTGACACTGTTCATCTTTCAACCAGGTTTCATTTTGGTCAGATAAATATTTTTGCGAGTTATTGGAAAATCAAAATTTCGAATGGCTTTAGCACAAAAACCATTCGGCAGATTTGGCCCATTAACGAACTTAACCGGGATATCCAGGATCTCAACCAAACCTGAAAATTTCAAGACTCTAGGTCCTCTCCTTCAAAAGTAACAGCGCACACGGGCGGACGTATAGAATCACGGAATCTTCATCAGTGAGTCCAACCTAGTCGTTTGAGACCAATTTCGGCTCAAAATTCGAAAATTACAGACATCGTGACGAAATGTACCCCAGAACAAGCGCGTAAAAATAAGAATTTTCAATTTTTCCTGTTTTTTTTAAACTGTTTATCAGATTTTCATCGAAGTCGTAATAAAGAATACCAAAAGAAAATGACGAATTTTGACATATTATTTCAAATACCTCCGAAATAATAAATCGGATACAACATAAACCGAAAAACATAATTGTGTTATACACTGCAAGGCGCTGAGTTGTTGTCAAACAAAATTCCAGATGAAAATTTTACACTTTTACACTGACTGTCCTTATGTACCATTCTCGATCCACTATCTGGGATCTGTTCAAAGATCGGGAATTACGGAGAGGTTTAAGACCTAGGCCGAGGGGCTAGATAAACCTACCCTTGTCTGAATACTTCTCCATTTTCGCATCTAGGGTAATTCTATGCAGCGCGAAGTGCCATTAAGTTTACATCGCGCCAATTCGAAAAATAGTTATATCCAAAGTGAAATGAAAATTATTCTTGCTAGAAAGAAAAGAGTTTTCGAATTCAATTATTTTCCTTCAACTCATTGAATTTATAGCATTTGCCATTAATTTACCGAGTTTCATTATGATCCGATGAGTATTTTTCGTGTTTTTCTAGAAATAACATTGTCACAAAGAGAAAAAACAAGAAATTGGACATTTTTTTGGTGACTTCTCCAAAAATTATATTTGAATGGAACTGAGATGAATATCGCTGTTGTAGAATATTAACTCCCCATTAATTTTGCAACCAACTGCGCTTTAATGTTCTACAACCTATTAACAAGTTACAATCCTATCGCATGAAGAGTTCTTGATATATTGAAGAAATAACCTCAAAAATTCGAATGAGTACAAATACAAATTCGCTAGGCGAATTTGACCCAATAACAAAGAGGAATGGTGTATTCTAATACGCAACCTACCTCGAAAGTTTCAAGTGGCTAGCTCAATCCGTTCGCAAATTATCGTGGCAAAATACGTCCGGACAGACTAGATTTTGACATCGGATTCTTCATCAGTGAATCCAAGCAAGTCAGCCACTTTCGGCTCGAAATTCGAAAATTACTGAGATTTTAAAGAAAGAACGAGCCAGTAAGGCAGATCGAGAGAGGGGGAACAAGAGAGAGAGAGAGAGGGAAACGACAACGAGAAAGAGAAGTCGAAGCAGAAAAGTATTCAAACTCAACAATTAAATAAAAAAAGCTGCAAATCTTACACAAGGATTTATTATTCATTTTCACAGTTAAATATCCCAATACAATTGATATCTTAAATAAAACTTAAATATTATTCATAACTCATTGGTTTTTCACAACACAACTTGCACTGTTCTTCTTTATAACTCAGGGACCACTGGTCGGAAATCATCCGGATTAAGATTTTTAGGTTGAGTTATGCAACAGTAATCAACGTTGAGAGTTTCATGAAAATTCGGTGGTAAGTTGTCGAGAAATATTTTTTTCCCTTCCACCCCCAGCTTTGAGCCCTTAGAGTACACCGATCCAGCTGAAAGGCTTGGAGGATCAATCTCGAGCGACACACGGATTTTCTACCAAGTTTCACGGATTTCTGTTCAGTACATTCAGAGGAAAGCCCTAGACAACAGACGAACGGATTTTTTTATTAGTTCATTTAAATCTACATCCTTCAAAATATAAACTGTGAAACTTTCAGGGGGGACAATTTGTTTTGGACGATCACAAAGGTTTATTATTTGATTTTATCGAAAAATAAACCAAAAAAAAACGACAACAACAGAGGAAAGAACTGCATCGAAGAAAATCAATATGACAAAGGTGCAGTTCGAAAGGTTGCCTTATATTCACAAACATCACTTTTTAGCTGTCACTCGAAACACTATATCACTTATCATCATGACAGCAAAACAGCGGAAGGGTCCCTTCAATCCTCACCAACATTTCCAGCGACGGAATGCGCTGCTTAAGTGATTTTTACCCCGGTATGAAATCGGCTAATCGTTTTTTTCAATCGGCATATCTCTTCGTCTAGAAAATAAAGTAATTAATAGTTGCTATATCTTTGGCCGCGCAACAGTTGCCTCGATCCGGCTTATTATAGTAGAAAATCAACTCCGAGATGAGCTATTAATATAATCACATAAATATGCAATATATCATCTCAAGATGCCGCTTCGGCACGGCAGCGGCCTGTAAGAACTAATTATGTCCAGAAGCGCGTTATTTTTACGAATTCTCAGTGATCTACCGCACTCAGAATGCGCTTCCTCACCGGTTTCTAAGTGCGACAGCCTTATTTACGGGATCAGGATTAGCGGAATCGAGTGGTCTTCCTCGCGGACTTCAAGAGGTCCGGATTTACACCCGTGGGAATAAGCGCGATATTATACCCTTGCCGTGTATTATGTGGACATAAGGAAGTGTCCCTGAAATTATTGCAATCCTATTTCTTCATTTTTCAGACAAAAATTAAATAGAAATTATTAGCTATGGAAAACGCACTTACGTATTGCAGGATTCAAACTATCAAAGGAAGGTTTTTGAAAAAAAGTTGCCTTATGAACTATATCCGAATAGTTTTAACGATCACTACAACTGTTACGTTCCAGATTTTTTATCTGACGCCTTCATCGGGCAATAAAGAGAAAATATGCAAGATTATTTTCCTTTAATATTTCGTATTTCCAGACTTTTGTCAAATTGACAAAATGCACATCACTTGATCGTTAAAATTATTTCGATATTGTTCAGGCAACATTTTTTCTAGAAACTGCCTTGAGAAATACTTTGAATCCCGCGATCTGCAAAGACATTAGTTATTAACTCTTAAGAATTAAATAAAATTATTATTTATAGATTGAGGGATTCAGACAATTAGTCAAGGCAGTTGCTAGGAAAAAATGTTGCCTAATGAACAATTTCGGAATAATGTAAACGATCCACGAAGTGAACTGTTACGTTCTATATCTAAATATGACTCCTTAACCAGACAATAAAGAGAATATTTGTTCAAAGTATTCCGATATTGCTCATGAGGCAATATTTTTTCTAGAAAATTAACGAGTAGTTTCAATCCCGAAATCCTCCATGGCGTTTCCTATAAATGATAATTTTGATTCAATTTTTAATAGTGCTTTTTCTGAAAATGGGGTGGAAACCTGAAAATACCTGAAAAATAATGCGAAACCTCCCCAAAATATCCTTCAGACGATTTTTGGAAGAAAGGTTTGGTCCTATTTCTATCGTTTGTTTCGAATAATCATATAATAAATTATCACACACTGACACAGCCTGACTTTAATGTCGAGATGTAGATATTGTTCATTATAGGCAACATTTTTGTCGGAACTGTCCTTGAAAAATAGGTCGAATTCAGCAATCCGCATTGGCATTTCCTATGAATAAGTCTGAAATCTTGATTTTCATACAAGAAAAGACTTCTGTAACTTTTTCAACGTGACACTCTGCTGTATTCTGTATATTGACATATTTGTCGCCGTATCTCAAATCTAAATTAGCAATATTCGTATGATCGATTCTGTTCATCGACATTGTGTTTTTCGTTGATCGTTTCATCTCTGTGTAACAATGAACATTATCATCATCAGAAAACCTAGTAGAAAAGCACTGACGTTAGGTCAGGAGCTTTGACGCGCTTGTTCCAATTCTAACAGTTAAGTCAGCACGAAATTTTGCACCTAGTTGCGTGTTGGAAATCTTCACCTGATTCCGCAGTTTCAATCTAATTGCATTTGTACTTCTTGAAATATTGCGGAAATATCGTTAAAGTTCCTTTTTTCCTTATATCTCCGAAAGTAAAGATCCGATCGAATTGAAATTTGAAACATTGTTGTTAAATACTTGGTCTGAGGTTTGTGCCGAATTCCATCGAAATCTAATGAATATTTTAAGAGAAACAAATTTTTCCTGTAAAGTTTTTGAAATTTTCGAATGAATTTTTTTTTTATTTTCCCACAACTAGATCCACACGAAATTTAACTCTCAGCTGTGACCTTGTATTCTTAAGCTGTCCACGAAGTTTTAATTTGATGGAGTCAATACTTCACGAGATATCTAGGAATTAACCTCCAAATTTCAAATGGGCCTAGTTCCGAAACTATTCAACTGATTCCACCCATTAACGAACTTAACCTAGATATTTAGACTACAAACCTAATCTGATAATTTTGAGTAGCTAAGTCTTTTCCGTTGGAAGTTAGAGCATATACGAACGAGGGATGGCCGAACGTACAGAATTGAGTTTCATTTGAGTTCGCCCCAATCGCTTAAGATCATTTTAGGCTCAAATTTCGAAAATACAGATATCGTGACGAAATGATAACGCACTGTTCCCCAGAACAACCGCGTAAAAACGGAAAATGGTATATAAGTTATTCCGAGTGCCATGATCATGTTGCAGTGATTTTCAAACTTCCTCATTATAGAGATAACATTTCCTCATCATCATAAATTCCAACAGAACAATCAATATCTATTGCTATCATAATGGTATTTTACCATTTTCCTACCACCCACTTTCTAACATACCGACTAATGGATACCAAAAACAATTCCGAGTAATTTAGATGTACAACACTTCATATTCAAGATTTTATGCCCACATATTCCTGGATGAATTACTCTTACGTTCAATAATCCTCTTTGAAAGCATTCAATAAACTCATTAGGCATAAGTAGCATCGAGTCATTATGCTGAATAACACTGAAACGCCTCATGCAAAAATAGGTAAAGAAGTCCATGAATACAACCATCGATATCATCAGGCTTCAAGAACTAATCTTAATCGTCTACTCTGAATCTTGATGAATCCAACACTGAGTCTAATGGTTAAAACTTGTACACAATCATCTTAATTACGGTATTAATTTTATATCGGAAATATTTCGTGTTTTAACGATGCGGAGATAATTCTTTAAAAATAGTTCTATGTTTCTAGTAATAATTATAAAATGTTTTTATTTTTCAACAGTTTAGAATCATTCCTTTTGAGACTCGAATATTATATTAAAAAATATAATTCTGTGTATAAACAACGCTGTCAATACGAATCGCGAAAATTATTAGTCACAGAACAGAGCCTTGGGTTATACCATTTCAAATTTTTAATGGAAATCATTTGGGAATCATAAGCACTTCTTGCTTCGGGTTCAAACATCAGTTTTTCTTTCAAGAAAAATCCAAGTTGCTATTTTGAGGTACGCCAACTTTTTATATAACGAGTTAATTGATTATTGTCATAGAAAAATGGTCCCAATTTCTTATTTAACGACTTCTTCAAAACAAGTTCTTCAACACCTTTTAGTCTCGCTGGGGTTCCGATAAGTTTTTTCACAGGAATACACTTAAAATCCCATGGTTACATCGTAATCCTTTTATTGGGTGCTTTAGTTACAGGGCCGGAACAGAATTATTTTCAACCAATTGTGAGGTATTGAATTTCAATCAATATTTAACTCAAGTTCATTATTGTTTTCAACAGATATTACAATAGCACATACAGAATTATTTTTCATTCAAGTTTACTTAATTGATTTTTGAAAAATTACAGAAATTGAATACAAACTTAGACTTTGTTTGATGAACCGACAGAACACAGTTCTGATGTCGATTTCATAATGACACATGACAAAACTAAGAAGTATAAGTTTGAAATTGTAATGAGGAAATCCACTCATCTTATTTCCTTCAAATTAATTTCATATTTTGCTTGATCCAACCCTGGAATTTAATCAACGTGAACCTGTCCAAATTAAAGTAACCTAATTTATTTTCGTAATGGGGCCCCAGTTCCGAGGTAGCCGATTTTCGAAGGCGTAGGCGTATGAAAATGTTTTGTTTCGATATTTTTGGAATTTATCAATTTGTTTTTTATATTATCTTAGGTCTGTAATGTGAAAATAATCGAAATGGTTATTGGTTACTATCAATAACAACTGCTTCTACGTTGAAAGTTAGATCATGTATTTTATTTATTAATTCACGTATTATCTACTATTTGGTAATTAGCCATTTTTGGTAATGACTTAGGATTTAAATGCTGTATCATTATTTGTTCCTGATTCTTAGGTGTTTTTTTTTAATTATGTGAGTCGGAGCCGGAGTGTGAATCTTGAATAACGAAAGAAACAAATTCCAGAAAAGCATTAACCTGAAGTCAGCAGCTCATGAGCGAATGTTCAAATTCGTGGGCGAAATTTTTTCGATTTTTCTGATGACATCTCGCACAAAAAGGTTCATCAGCATCTGCCTGTTAGTTACTTAGTTTAAACATAATTGTATCAGTATTTTTTGAGTTATTCCAGAAATGATATCGATACCTATGAAAAATCACGAAGTTTGACATATTTTTTTCCTAATATCGGAAATTGCAAGCAAATTCAGTTCACTGTTGTGAATTCTTGACTTCAAGGTCATTTTGAAGTTTTATCGAAATATTATGCATTGTTTCCAGAAAAAAAGTTTTTCAAGAACCATTTGAAAAATTTCCGAAAAATTTTTTTTAATACAATAATCTTATGATCTTGACTGAAACCGGCAAATTGCTGCATGTTGGTATTTCTTCAATCCGATTGCATAAGTATTTCCTAAGATAATAAGTGAAATAAATTCAACAATTCAAATGAGCCGATTTGACCCCATAACGAACTCAACCGTCGCATCTTATACGCAGCCCGCCCTGAAAGTTTCAAGAGCGTTATCGTGCCTACAGACAGCCAGTCGGACAGAATTTAAATCGAAGTCGCCATCAAAAAAAATTCTATACAAATAGGAATAGAAATTTCTTCACACTAAATAGAGATTTTCCAGTGGCTCACCACGAAAAAGTTTTGAAGGATAAAAGGGAAGTTGATCAAGAAATGATATCAGCCTGTAGATTTCCAGAAATGAAGAAATCTTCATGTGTTGCGAAGTCCTGAAAAGACTACTTCGGTTCAAGTTGCCAACCCATAAATTTCTTCCAAAATTACTATCACTGGAAAAGGGGAATATTTGAACAAACTCGACATATGATAAGATTCGGGTTATATATCCGTGAAAGATGCCTCGGCTCCTCAAACAAGATAATTCTTTCCAAATATTGGTTTTTGTTAAGATCATTTCTAATTTGCTGAAATTCAAGCTGGGATTCCTGATTTCATGTTAATAGTGTCATATTTTTATAGAATGTGTTCCGCAAATTAACTTGGTTATTTCGGTTGCCGGTTTTCCGTTCCGTAAACATGAAATATTCGATTGGTTCCTGAAGAAAAGGTTAATTACGGAATTTGATTGACGAAAAAGCAATCTTTCTGCCACCAGAACGACAGTCAATGTTCTATGATAACATATCCATGGCATAGAACAATCCATGATGTTTTACTTATATCATGGAAAATCCATATTCCTTATGATCCATAGATCATACTCAGTAATTTTTTCATTGTTGATTGTTGTCTCGTCTATGTTCTATGGATCATAAAGTAAATAAAGATTGTTCTGTGCTATGGACATGTTACCATTGAACATTGACGGTCCTTCTGGTGACAGAAAGAACGTTTTTTCATCAATCAAATTCCGTAATCAATCTCTTTTTCAAAAACTGAAATTCCCCTTCCCTACAATCGAGAACTGAAAGAGAGAAAATAAATGAATCTTTTTCATCCTTAAATTCCATAACTGACTCAAAGTGAACCGAAAACGCGAAAATTGACATCGTAAAAGAAAGTAATGAATATTCCCAACTTAACAACCACAAAATAAGATTCTTCGTTGGAGCAAATGTAAATATTATTTTAGCGACATAAACTGGGCGCCTTGCACGTTCGTTATAGTCCATAACGCCTTTTTTTCAAACCTCTGGTGTGTAAAATGAATAAGTTCCACCGCATAGCATAATTGTAACATTTCTGTAACCAACAATTAATCCATGGGTACTATCCAATTAAACATTTAACCACGCACAAGCTGCCTCACGTAGTCTGTACACATTTTATGTACACCAAATACATATAATCAAGATGAGAAGAAAATTCACTTTCTACACATACTGGAAAAGTAGATGTTGCCCTCCCGTTGAACACATCTCTTGATGGACATTCTACCGCATTTGCTACATTCGTTATTATATTGTTAGTGATTTCATAGTTTGAGTGTTGTAAATTTCTTAGCGATAGGTGTGTTGTAAAGTATCAAACGTGACTTTAAGTGTTTTCTTGTGCAAATTGAGCAGATACGTTATTGTTCGATATATCCAGTTATATTCAACATTGTAGCATGCAAATTATTCCCTTTTGTGCGTTTTATATATGAATTATGAAAAGAAAAGTATCTTTTAGGGAATGCGTTTCACTATATAGTCCGTCAATGTTATGAACAAGTTAACCTCAACTAATCAGAATGGTTTGCACCGTTATGCGCTTTTGTTGTATATACTTATGAAGGGATTTGAACTTTCACATCCTGTTTTAATAAAATTCCACATATTCTGATCATGATATACAGGCTACGTCGGAAGTCCATATATTCTTCTTCTTCAACAATGTACTTGGCCGTCTAAGGGCCGGTATTATAAAACTAAACGGAAAGTTATCTTTAACTTTAACTGACAGTTAAACTTTTGCTCAAAAATGTCGGAATTATAAAAGTCTCATTTCTATCATAGACAAGAAATACTGTGATGATTTCTATGAAAAGGAAATAATTTAAGATTCTGTAATAAATCTAATTAAGTACCAATTTCTGGGTTGTAAAAGCTGGACTTTGGAAAAATACCCCCTTTCAAAATATGATGGGAATAAACAACAAACCCTTTATTGACAAATATTCGCACTATGTATCAGGGAGCTTAATGGATTGTGGTTTCCATAAAAATAGAATTACTGATTTGAGGGAGAGTTGCAATGATCAATTTTGAATTCTTATACTTTTTGCAATATGCAAGGGATGTTTGGGTATTTATTCGGTAACCTAACTACTTCCACTAATGATTATATCGGAAATGAAAGCTTAAAAGGAAAAACTTTGGCAATAATGAGACTCATTCAATTCAGGAATTATTGAACAATTACAATGAAATTTGTCCAATTCAAATTGGGTACAGAATTTTTTTTACAAATACTTCACTCTTCACCAACGGGCAAGTACTTTAAACTGACACTGGGAGTGGTAATAATCTCAACAATAAATTTGCAAAAATGGTCATTCAATTAATAAATTTAGTAATGTTTTGTGTGGCTCCAGGTTATAGAGCCCTGATATCTAGAGTTTGTACACGGCTACCAGTTTCGTCATTATTATAAGAAAAGTATCCATTGCAATTGTGATGATTTCCTTTCATCTTAAAAGTTAAATAATGTGTATAAATTATTATGCTTCATTACGCCTTTACAACTTTTATCTGTTATATTATGCACCGAAAAGAATAAATGCAAATGATTTTTTTTATTTACATCTTATAATAGTTGAACAGAAAGAGTAACTGATATTTTCATTACAATAATATGCCATGATGAACTCTCAAGATTGGATTCTTACTCGAGTGGGGTTTATAGCAGGCATTTCGATGTAAATAGATAATGAGTATGCAATTTTCCATGGGACATTTCTGAGAATACAGTCAGTATAGTTGATTTGTGAAAACCCCTAAAATCTCCAGCAACTATCGATAAAGAAAAAGATGCATAAACTCTGCGTTTACCAATACATTTGCATCACTATGAATATGTATTCCATTACAGGCGTACAGTGTCAAGATAAGCGAAATCGGTTTTTGAATTCCGTTTCTTCCCATAAGTTCAAATGGTTCAGCCGATTTCTAAATATCCTTTCTCAACAAGGATATTCAACAATTTTCATGGCATCATCGTCCTAGTAACTTAAAAGTTCTTCAAAAATGAAGTGAATATCTCTCAACGAGGATGTTCAACAATATTCATGTCATCTTCGTCATTGTGAATTAAAAGTCCTTTAAAAATTAAGTGAATATACCTTGCTAACATGTTTCCGAAAATATCATAACAATAAACAAATCGAGGTTATATTTCCCTTATGTCAGCCGAAAAGACAGAGAATCTGTGAAAAAAAACAATTTAACTTTAACTTTAACTATAATTGATACCCAAACCACCAGATAAAGATAACCCTGCAAATCTAACTTTAACTGGAAATTACTACTTAATTTTCAGTTAAAGTTAAAGTTAACTTCCCGTTAAGTTTTATAATACCGGCCCTAACCAAGGTCCATATGTTGATTGAAGAACCAAATTCAGCTCAGGGATGGACCCACAAATACATTGCCATTTCTCGAATTTTATCAGATTCTATGTTCAGCGTGGCATTTTTCTGGGGTATGAAACTGCTTTGCTAATCCTGGAAACAGGCGACCCCAGTATTCAGAGAGAGATGTTAGATGTTTGCCTCTCTTTTTCTATGAAATATAACTTTCTTAACCTATAATTGAAGACGGTACTGAAATACCGAAATGTGGCAAAACTAGTTTCGCTTAAACGAAACCAAAATTTAGAAATTTAATATATGTTCACTGATGGCTTATGAAGCAGGTAAATATATTATGGAGTGAATTCACTTCAGTCATCAATCATCCTATTAAATTTCAGATTATATGCGAGTCAGTGGCTTATTCAGATTGTGATCGGATCCAATGGACTTAGTTGCCAAAAATCAGTTTCCATTTTTCTGTTTGGAAGCTCTGTTTGATAATGATCTAATTTGAATAGTTCGACTAGAAATATTTGACGTATGTTGAGACTAATTATCATTTGTATATTTCACTGATATTTTTACGCGAACAAGATTTAATTGAATTCGAATTATTTGTGTTAGAAAGATAGCTCTTTCAAAATTTCATAGTATCAAGAAGTGTTTATAATGTTCCCTTGAACGGGTGAAATTACTGGCCAGTTCTAATTTGGAATTTCGAAACGCAACAAATATGTTTGTGATAACTGGATGTTTCAATTTTTCGGATTCATTCCCATGTAAAATGTATTCTTATAATATCAATAGTTATTGTAGTAAGATTTCCGTATTTTCATGCATGCACTGTTCATTGAAGTAAATTATTATATTTTGGATCAATGGGAATCCTTCAACAAATTAACCTATCTGAGTAGTTAATCTCTGGATTCAATCATAATCAGTGATCATTCTGTAGCGAATATGTGAGATATATTTGACCTAATAAATTTTCACATAATATGTTTGTTCGATTTAAAATTTATATGAGACAATAAAATTCCAATATTTCAAATATATAAAGGTACCATCAGGAATATTTGAATCGCTGTCATTTTTCTCGCCACGACCCCAAAAGATGGCGGCCACTCTGTTTCCCTGATTAAGTAGGGAGTTGGCACTTCTAGGATGTTGTTATTCTATGGCATATCTGAAGAAGTTTCACGAGAAATAATGAAGAATGATTCAGTTTCCTAAATTATTCAAAATTGTTTTAATTCGCAGGATAAAGTTTAGTATGTATTAGTTGGAGAAAATGCACCTCAAAATCAACTTTATTTCAAAACGCAAGAAAAAACTATGTTTTTCAAGAATTGCAACAACATGTATCTTTTTGAATATCGATTAAAGTTTATTCTTGGAGGATCATTTTGTAAGCTTTTTCCCGTCCGAATTCTGAAACAGACCTATTACAAATTAAATAAAGTTATTTTTCATGGAAAACGCTTTTGCGGATTTCTGGATTGAACTATTTGTCAAGAGCAGTCTCTCGAAAAAAAGATTGTACTCCGAAAAGTCACTGGTCACTTTGCTTATCGTTTGTATTGTTCTTGTATTGTTTATTAGGCAATCTGTTTTCCAAGAAACTGCCCTTGCAATCCTGCAATCCGCAAGGGTTTTTTCTGTAAATGAAATTTTAAAAACTGATAGTGCACATTACAACGAAAAAATTATTCTTCGTGAACATAATAAGAAACCTAGGGTACATATGAACTACCAGTTGAAGTGAACTTCCGATTCATGTGAACTACCGGTTCTTTGAACTACTGGTTCTTTGAACTACTAATCTCAAATAAATGAAATTCTATTGCAAGAAAATTATTCAATCGTACATTCTTCGCTTGTTGCACTGACTAACGTTCTGTTTTCTTTCAGGTAAGCGAACACTCCATTTTGCCATGTGGAAATCATCCGAAGCGGTAAAGTATTGTCATGTTACTTCTTTCTGCTACACATCGCCATATTTGAGCAAAACTTCGCCATACAACTATGCGCGTAACAAATGAAGAACAAGAATCGCAACGGGTAAAAAACGTCTTTATAGACTGGCATTTTTCTTCGGAACCTACCGTTAATAATAACTTATTGAAAATTATTTCTTCTACTAATTAGGCGAATTTTTCCGTATTTGTTCGAGAAGACCTGATTTCTTGTAGCTGGGCATCTCTTGCATTTTTATAGAACTTGTTTCGAAAGATTAAAATTTATGAAGTTGCTCGCTGGTGATGTCATAAGTGTTGATATTTATCATCGATATTGGTGATTGGACTGATGGGTGGTATGAAGATTTGACGCCTTCGAGTTGAATTTATTTGACAGTGTTCGGATGCTTCTTCGTTGTGTGAATGATCATTATAAATTTGACGTGACCTTTGGAGGAGGTGTTCATTTTCTATCGTTTGAGTAATTGGTAACTGACCTGGAAAATGTTGAAGAAACTTTTTTTCCTGTTAATAGTGGAAATATTTCATGTATGTAAGGATTTATCACATAAGATGTCAAAGTGACAACAGTATCAAAATAATTGAAATTGTGAATAGAAAGAAATATTCAAGACGACTTCGGCCCAAGTTACCAACCCCCAATTTTCTTCACAAATTTGCTGTCACTGGGAAACTGGAATTCCAGGACAAATCCGACATGATAAGGTTCACGTTATTTATAAATATACGTAAAAGATGTCTCGGCTCCTCAAACAAGATAGTTCCTTCCAAATATAGGGTTTTGTTTAGATCATCTCTGATTGGTTGAAATTTAAGTTGGGATTCCTGATTTCATGTTATTAGTGTCAAATTCATAAAGGATAAATTCCGCAAATCAACTTGGTTATTTCGTTTGCCGGTTTTCCATTCCGTAAATAGGAAATATTCGGTTGGTTTCTGAAAAAAAGGTTAATTACGGAATTTAATTGATGAAAAAACGTTCTTTCTGTCACCAGAACGACAGTCAATGTTCTATGATAACATATCCATAGCATAGAACAATCTTTATTCACTTTATGTTCCATTGAACATAAAATAGACAATAATCAACAATGGCAAAATTGCTAGGTATGGTCTATGGATTATAAGGTAAATATAGATTGCTCTATGCTATGGATATGTTACCATAAAACATTGATTGTCGTTCTGGTGACAGAAAGATTGCTTTTTCATCAATGAAATTCCGTAATTAATCTTTTTTTCAGGAACCAACGGAATATTTCATATTTACAGAACGGCCAACCGGCAACCGAAATAACCAAGTTGATTTGCGGAACATATGCTTCAGGAACTTGACACTATTAACATGAAATCAGGAATCCCAACTTAAATTTCAGCCTAACAAAAACCTATATTTGGAAAGAATTATCTTGTTTGAGGAGCCGAGGCATCTTTTACGGATATTTATGAATAACGCGAACCTTATCATGTCGAATTTCTCCTGAAATTCCCGTTCCCCAGTGCTAGTAAATTTGTGAAGGAAATTGTGGGTTGGCAACTTGGGCCGAAGTCGTCTATTGAGTTGAAATTGAAGAAAAGATTGAATAATCAACATTGAATGTTGATTCTTTGGTTTCAGGTATAATTTGAGTTGTTATTAGAATTCGTTATAAGTTATGATTATCGCTATCATCCATTGTATCAAATAAAAACAAAAGATATCAGGAATCAGACTTTATTATTCTCTTTGATAACTCCTTCAGCCAACGTTTCGGTGACGAAATTGTCCCTTTTTCAAGACTAAAACATTCAAAAATTCAGTATGTAAACATACGGTGAAATCCTCAGTTCACCTTCGAAATTCCCTTTTACAGAGACACTAAAATAAAACAAGTGCACAAACAAGTTAAAAACATGGTCTACTTATTTCCTGTCGACAATTAAAATTATTAAAAGCAAACAATTTGGGTGCAAGGATAGCGGCGTCATTTATCTTGAGTTGTAACTGACAACTGACAGTGAAGCTGTCGTACTTCAAGCGTCAGCGTCACCAACTGTTTAAAATCAAAGACTGTTTAAAGACAAAGAAAAGCACTTTTACAGAAGGAACATTAGTGAAATGATGCATATCAGAAAGTCGAGAACTGTAAATTTCAGAACTGATGTTGAAAGTTTAAGTAGTTTTTACGATTGCCTACTCGACGCAACTTGAAGCAGATCTAGATGTGATGTCGACAATTGAAATGACATAATACTTTACTAGTTGCCTTGTCTGTCCGGACCTTTTGTCCACTCCGTTTTTCTTCTTTTTCTTCCTTTTAACATTTGATTTTAAACAGTTGGTGACGCTGACGCTTGAAGTACGACAGCTTCACTGTCAGTTGTCAGTTACAACTCAAGATAAATGACGCCGCTATCCTTGCACCCAAATTGTTTGCTTTTAATAATTTTAATTGTCGACAGGAAATAAGTAGACCATGTTTTTAACTTGTTTGTGCACTTGTTTTATTTTAGTGTCTCTGTAAAAGGGAATTTCGAAGGTGAACTGAGGATTTCACCGTATGTTTACATACTGAATTTTTGAATGTTTTAGTTTTGAAAAAGGGACAATTTCGTCACCGAAACGTTGGCTGAAGGAGTTATCAAAGAGAATAATAAAGTCTGATTCCTGATATCTTTTGTTTTTATTTGTTATAAGTTATATTTTGTATGAGGAAATAAAATTAACCTTTGGTTTCAAAGAAACAATTCTATTGATTATTCAAGTTTGAAAGATTAACACTATACCTATATAAACATGGTTGGAAGATTCAGTTAAGCTTTTTTCTTGTACCGAAATCAAGAATCGAGTGTTGAAATTTTACCGAAAAATAATGGATAGGGTAGTCCGTTACTTTGTGAAAGTTCATTCGAAAAAAAATAAATGTACTCGAATAACCATGCAGTAAAACTTCTAAACGAACAGACAAACCCACAGAATTCCCTACTTTTCGAAATTCTCAATAAATAAGTCTACAGAAGACATTTAAATACCTTGTTGCACAACTTGAAATACTCCAGTATGAAAATATAGTAGTACTAGAAAACCTGTTTCACTTTAAAAGAACTAACTCAATTCACAAAGTTCTTGGGAATCTATGCAAACGATGCACTGGGTTTTCACTCACATACTTCGAAAATGGTGGATAGCTTGTGATAAACTATTGATTTCAAATTATCAGGCTGGCTATCAGAAAAAGCAGATTTCAATTCTACAAAGCACTTCCTGATACTTTGTCTCTGCTTCTTCGAAACTACCTTCGTGATTTTTAGTTTCCGAACGTGATGACTATGTTGAGATTGTGAGTAGGAATTGGCATTCGCATTTGGAAACTTCGATGAGAATTATTTTGACATTGCCGATATTTCACGATTGCCAACCTGCGTCAGTTTTAAGTGAAAAAACTTGATAGACCTAAATCCTGGCCAATTGAGATAGTTTATAAAAGTGAATGGAGTATATGGACTTAAAGTAGCAACCTTAGCGCCATCATCGTTAATAGAGAGAAATAGGACAATATTTGAAAATTCTAAGACCGCGTTTTGGACCCAAAATTTGAGTGGGTAATAGAAGCAAAGTGTCGACACCTGATATATTCTATGCATCATGGAGAATACCACCGAGGCCGACCATAGAGGCAGACACTAATTATTCCGGTTGACTCTACTCGTCTCTAAATGCATTATTCTGTGGAAATATTCAGTCATTCCTCATAACAACTCCGGTCGCAGTATCTTGGCGGCACGGCCAACTCCGCGTCCTGTAATTTCAGACCGGCCGCCCGGTCTCTCAGCCTCTCTCCTGATAGACGTGCCCCATTAAAGTGGGGCCCAGGTAGAAAATGAGGTAAAACAACGAATATGCGGCCACAGAAGCCGTTGAAATCGTAATGACGCAGTCCGATTGTCGGGGTAAAAGTCCGTATTATCGAATATGAAAAATGGACGAGGGGGACTAAATTATGATGGTTAGCGGGACGCGACGAAAGACAGCATAAGGGCCATAGCATGTCGCGTGAAAGTCTGGAATGTGGTGTACGAGGTGGATACAAAGATTCATTGAGCCTAATATATATACCAGGTGTGGTTAATATTCAAACTTTGGCATCTTGCAATTGGGGGTATAATTTTTGTTTCTCTATGCGCAATTGCTTAGTATTACTTCTAGTCGAATCACAAATCATCCTCAAACCTCAAAGTTTTCATAACGATTCGCGATATTTTTTCCTCACTTAATTCTTGTGACTTGATGCTTATTTATTGCAGCATTTTGGTAACGAAAGTATTTCACTTTACTTGAGCATTGAAACACTGATCTACTTTATTTTCCTGCAATATCCATTTGATTGACCGTCGAATTAATGCTGGCATTTGAGGGAATTTGTGTTTGATTACAAAAGACGAGAACGGCAACAATGGGGGTTTTTCTTTTAAACGAAAATGCAAAAATTTTCATGAAAAACCCTTAAAACATCACATTTCAAACATATAATGTCAATATTATATTTTAAAAAAAATGTTTGAGCACCTAAAACTGAAAAATAAAAAATTTAATTCGCATTTAAGAGGATTTGTCATGAGTGCACGATATGGCAACGTCGAATTCAGCTTTCTCGGAAAGAAAAGGAGGTCAAATGTGTTACTTTGTTTAGGAAAACAGAGATAGCTATACTTCGATCTGGTTAGAGTAGAAGACAAAGGAACAGAAAAAGAAGAGCACAAACTGTTGAACTGTCATATTACTGACAAATCGCAAACGGAAATTGTTTGGTTATATTGACAAAGAACACGTGTGTACCACAGAATAGGAATAAATATGTCATTATTCTATAGCAGAAAAAGCTATTCTACTAAACACCGCTCTCAATTCGTGCATGCCTGACAAATCTCAAAACCCAATTTTGAAACCTGATTTTGAATACTTTCTGAAGATAATTTGGGAAAATGATGAATCAAACCCATAATAATTATGTTTAAATTTGCATTTGCAGTAATAACCCAAATTCAGGAAAAACCCCCATTGTAGGCAGAATGGCATGAGGTCATATTTATTTTAACTTGAAATAGCAATAGAGATAGTGACTTTATAGGCATATTTGATATTCACCTAGACTTTATTGGAGAATAAGAACATTGTGACAAAGTTGTCTCTTATCTGTGGAAATTGGGGTTTTTCCTGAATTTGGGTTATTACTGCGAATGCAAATTTGAATATAATTATTATGGGTTTGATTCATCATTTTCCCAAATTACCTTCAGATAGTATTGAAATTCAGGTTTCAAAATTGGGTTTTGGGATTTGTCAGGCATGCACGAAGTGACAACGATGTTTAGTATAATAGCTTTTTCTGCTATAGAATAATGAAATATTTATTCCTATTCTGTGGTACACACGTGTTGTTTGTCAATATAACCAAACAATTTCCGTTTGCGATTTGTCAGTAATATGACAGTCTGTGCTCTTCTTTTTCTATTCCTTGGTCGTTGTCTTCTACTCTAACCAGATCGAAGTATAGCTATCTCTGTTTTCCTAAGCAAAGTAACACATTTGACGTCCTTTTCTTTCCGAGAAAGCTGAATTCGACGTTGCCATATCGTGCACTCATGACAAATCCCTTTAAATGCAAATCCCCATTTTTAGTTTTCAGTTATCTAACATTTTTAAAAAAATATAATATTGAAATAATATGTTTGAAATGTGATGTTCAAAGGTTCTTCATGAAAATAACTGCATTTTCGTTCAGAGGAAAAACCCCCATTATTTAGACTTTGAAACTTTACAGTTCACTTAGCTTATCATTTTCATTGTTCGTTTCCTGTAAATGCCATTTTTATTCAATATTTATTAGTTCTTTTTCAGATATCGGGAGTGAAAATCTTTAAAAAACTCCGGAAAATTAATGTTAAATCCTCCCAGAAAAAGCTTAAATCGATATAAGCTCCTAAAATCCCAACGAAGTTCCATGAAATCTGAATACTGACACAACATAAGTAATAAATTCCATGCAAATATCAAAGTTCGAAATTTCTTCACCGAACTAAGAGAAATATTTTCCTATTTCTCCAATCGAAAGTATTGAAATGTTCATTTTCATGTGTAGATACCGGTAGAAGCGTATTTATGAATATTTAATGGCGTGAAATGAAGATATCTACTGTGAATGTCGTAAAGGAAGATGATGGAAATACATCAGATTTAAAATAATCGGTAATCTATTATTACTGGACTGGCTCAGTGAAAGTCGTCCTCAGAAGGATTATTACCAGGCATAATTTGTTGGTCCACGTTTTAAATACATTAATATCTTCCTATGTATCAATTTATCGTAGATTGTGAACACTCACGCGGCTTGTGACAAGAAATTTCAACGACTGGAATGTTACAATTTTAGAATGGTTTCCGGCCTTTATTTCTTCTTTGTTGTTGGCTCCATCAGACATTTGTTTGAATGAAATCCTTTGAACACTTTGTCACGCATGTTCTAGTGAACAGTGGGCTATTGTTTCGTCCAAACATCAGTAACTCACTGATGAAGCTAGTGGCTTCAAATGTTTGGTAGGTTGGAAGGTTCTTGAGTTATACTGCTACATAACCAATCATCAGACCGACTCACCTTGATAATGGGATTCTGGATCCGTAGTACTTGTTTGATGTCATCCTGCAGTATTAACAATATACAACGCCATCCCAGGAGTAGTTTTCGAAACCTTAACCTTGAGTGCGAAATACTATGATCCTACTCTAACCTTATCCAACCTTACCCTCGAGTGCAAAATATTTCCATCGATATGTATGACATTCTATTGTCGTTTCAACAAAAACAACTGAAATATTATATGCAATAAAATAATAAATATTTTAATCTCGTTTGTTCTCATTTGAATCCAGTCAGTACTTATGGAAACTTCGTAGATTTCTCACTCATGTTATTTGTTGAATCCATCAGGTGAAATACCGGGAATACAAACAGTGAAAACAATCAATCATTCATGAGAAAAGTAGTAATTTAAGCTTTATTACCCTTGGAAAACCAATTTGTGTGCAAACTATGTGTATTCCTAGCATTTATCGCGTCAGGGGTTCTCAAAATGTGAGGTTTTTAAGAAGACCTGGCAAATGACAGTGGCCAAAAAAAAATTCCACCTTTATGTTTGCTGTCCACTGAGGATATGGGACAGCGAGCTGAGCACCTGCTCAGGATTCGTACAACTTCTATTGAGAATTTCAATTATTCCTTACATAAATATATATAGTGCGCGTCAGAATTTTGGAACAAATTCATTTTCTCAGAAGAAAAATATTTGGCAACAAAATCCCGAAACAGGTCAATTTTGTTTCACTTTTACCAAATTTATATGCATTTTTGAATGGTTTTTGTGGAACCCTGTGCCATCCCCATCAACCCTCTAAATTTTTTGAATTGGGAAAGTAGGTAATGTTGTACTTTTTTGGCAAGGTCTTTGTATCTTCTTTACAGATACAGGCGTGCAGAAGTTTTCAAGAAAAAATTTTTTTTTTGAAAAATTAGTTACTTCAAATAGGTTTTCAGTATGTGCACTTTGTCATGGCTCATTTACTTTGAGACGATGGTACCTGATGAACTTTGTCACCGAATGAAAGTCGACCATAACAGTTTTGTTCATGCACAACTTTCAACCCCTTTCAACCCCCTCACGAGAAAATTTTGTTTTTCCATTAACGGGTTCGTAGGGGTTGAAAGTTGGGCATGAACAAGACTGTAATGGTCGACTTTCATTCGATGACAAATTTCCTCAGGTACCATCGTCTAAAAGTAAATGAGCCATGACAAAGTGCACATACTGAAAACCTCTTTGAAGTAACCAATTTTTCAAAAAAAAATTTTTTTTCTTGAAAATTTCTGCACGCCTGTAAAGAAACATTGCCGAAAAAGTACTACATGACCCACTTTCCCTATTCAAAAAATTTGGAGGGTTGATTGGGATGTCACAGGGTGCCACAAAAATCCTTCAAAAATGCATAAAACTTGCTAGAAGTGAAATAATATTGACCTGTTTCAGGATTTTGTTGCCAAATATTTTTCCTCTGAGAAAATGAATTTGTTCCATAACTTTGACGCGCACTGTATATATTATATGAAACTGAATATTTTTCACTCCTCTTGATAGGTATGCAATACAAAGCAACGAAATGTATCGAAATATAAATGAATATATTCTTTTAATAACGATCTTGACACCAGCTGGATGGTTGAATTTTCTCCGACATCTGGGGCCGGAAAGTTTTGGTACCACTGGCTTACTTCATAGACTGCTAGATTAGAAATGGCAATGCGTGTATTAATAACCTTATGACCGCCTATGAAAGGAAAATTGACCGGTTTGACGATTTTCACATGGAAGTAAAGGATGAAAGCACGAACATCAACAAGGAAGGAGTAATAAAAATTTGGTTTACTTGATCAATAGAATAATGAACGTGAAGAATTGAAAGCGATAAAGTTCCTCCACCGTAAAATTGCGTTCATAAGTTAATTTTTAATTTCGGAGTCTAGAGGGCGATGCTCTCTCGTTCCTTCTGAACAGCCGGTTTCTTCAATGTACGAGAGGCCTTAAAGACTTCCAAGTGTTAAGATCATTTGGATTTCGTTTGTTCATGGTATGAGAAAACCTGGGGAAATACATTTGTGCAATCCTTCATATTTATTTGTTTTATACTGTACTGTAATGTGCCATTTCTTGGACTCATTTGAGTCCGGTAAATGATACATTACATCACTAGGCAGGTAAAGTAACTTTACCGGACTGGTCTATTTTAACTTACACATGAACGATTTTTATCACAATTTTAGCATAAAAAAAAAGAAATAATCCCTTACGGCATCCAAGAAGTAAGCCAACATTATGTTCTCATTTAGGATTTTCTCCACATTGTAAGTTTTGCGCCATTCACAGAATATCTCGTATTCCATTTGATATCGTCCGGAAAACTTGTCCTGGATAAGTTTCGCCGTCGCTTCAGACCTTTTTTCAAAATCTTTGCATCCATTTTATTTGAAATTATTCAAAACCAAAAATTCAATGCTGAACTGACAGGCAAGACAATCAATGAAAAAATCATTGTTACTGTGAGCAACCGATTCAAAAAATACTACATTATCACCCTATATTAATGGATGGTTTTACATCATGTACTGAAACATTACTGACACCTTCAAGCTACCTGAATAGACAGTTCAATTTTTTTACCAATTTGAAAAAAATATTGAGCAGTATGAAATAAAACGTTGTACGATACACGGCCGTGAACTGTCATTAAAATACTCGTCTAGAAATATCTAGACTCGTACTTTAATGAGCCATTTACCGGCCTTGTAAAGTAAATTACTATTCTGAATGAATTTTAAAGTTTTCTGATGTCTTCGATTTCTATCTGTCATTTTCACCTAGATGCATGATAAATGCTGAGGCACAAATCTGTAGCAAAACGAAGAATTACCAATCTCTTCACATACTTCTCGTCTTGATCTTCCTATTCCAAAAACACCGATGAAACATAACATCACGAGAATAGTCATCAATTGACTAACTTCAATAATACGAATGAGCGTCAACTATAAACTCAATGGATAGCCACAGATGAGCAAACTGATTCCACTAGTGCCATCTAATGTTATTCCTGAGACCTTCTTTCCTCCATGATGCTAAGCTATCATTTCTGATAACCATTTCAGCCATAAATTGAATAACGCTCAAATAAAGAACAGCATAAATACCTACTGAAACTTTGATAGCGACCTCATAGACACAAACGCGTTGATTTTTCGAGATTCCATAGATTTACAGCCGATCGAATAGAAAATGATTAACTCTTATGTGAGGATGAAATGACGTCTTCCTTCATACATCAATGGACTTCCCATACTTTTATGGGCATTTTACGATTTTTGGCATCCGCAATTTCAAACATAAGATACCATTTTCCTCATTAGCAAGTACCGCAATGCAATAAGTAAGCAATCATTATCTGAGATGCTTCTACGTATAAGAACGAGAAGTTCTTCATCATTTCACTGTTTTCTTTTGTGTACCGTGAAAGATTTCCCAAGCTTAATCGATGGATGTGATCGTTAAGCGTTCATTTGAGAAATATTCAAAAAACAGTCATGCTAGGTAAACAAATTCGATGAGCAAATTCTCGACGATGTTTGAGGCTATAAAATAAATAATGCGGAAAAAAGAGTTGACGTGGAAAATTTATTTCCATCCTCTCAGTTTGTCATTTTACTTATCTGGTTTATTGAAACGATGAAAGATTTTTGTTTTTTGCGAGCACATTCAGGCTATTTCTCAACTCCAAGTAGAATAGAGACGCTTCGCACCGGATCGTAGATCGGAATTGAGCAGCCGAAATAAAAATAAATCGCACTAAGGGCTAGTTAAAACGTACTTACGATATTAATTAAGAGCATCCAGAAAAAATTATTTAGTAGCTTCTTCTCATCTGTTTCAAAATACCAAATTTCGACAGAATATAAGTGGAACACTCTGATTTGCCTGCATTACAATTCAATTCGTTAATTTCTAAGGTAAAGATCATTCATTCGATTTTCTAACGTTGGCAACAAACAAATTTTTGGTCCTCAGGTTTCAAACCAGGGTTCATAGATGTAAGTCAAGATGCGTTGGCAAACCTTTTGAATAATCTTGCTCATTTTATTGTTTTCTATGATATGGCATAACCCAAAAATAGTTCGAGGAATATTTTATAGGATATGTATGGAAAATATAGTTTTATTGTCTGAATTTACATTTATTCATCTTCCCACTGGAGTAATCATAAAGAAATAGGATTCTTTTCATTATTGTTATCTTAAGAACCTGAATAAGCTGATTTCATGATTGCAATCTTTGGAATTTGCAAAGGTACCAAGACATTAGAAGCTGGTTTTTGTTCTGTTGAAATTTACAGATAATCTCTCTTGATTTGTTGAAAATTTCTACGGATTGTTTGTCCAAAAAATGTTCTGCCAACTCAACGATTGAATTACAAATTAAGTAGATGTAAATTTCAACAAGGAATCAAAATTCTCGTTTGCAATTTCGGACTTAATTTTTCACTAGAGCGATGACTGACTGTAAATTTTTTCAGATTCGTTGGACTTCCGGTTTCACCGTCAGTGACACCAACTTTCGTTTTTCAAATGGGAAGTCCTATATTTTATAATGAAAATAGATTTCTTATGAAATTATGACTTATCTCAATGTGAAATGCTTGAATTTCTGTCGAAAAATTCTTTTTCGAATATTGATTCCTTCCCAAAAATATTCTTACGAACGGTATTCGGGGGACACCCTGTATATCATTCCGAAATCTGGAGCTGCGTAACTGACTGTTTCGAAGTCTATTCAAGTGTTATAAGCGGCAACAATCTCAGCATGGTTTTTACTCTGTATACAGGGTGAGTCTTTAAGTTTTACATTAATTTTAACCATAGATTCCTATCATCAAATGAAACACTTTTTTCATTTATAATTTTTTTAGATTCGGCTCCAGCAAAAGATACAGGCTGTTTAAATTTCCAAAGAAAAATAGTTTTTCTTCTGTAGCTTTGATATGGTAACTCCGAATGAAATGAACTTTGGTGTGAAGTTTTCTATAATTATTACACATATTCTTCAGTAATCCTACTTCAAACAGTTTCTGAGTTATAGACTAACCGATTCATAAAACAATACGGAATTAGCGTGAAGAATGCAGATAAAGTTCATCTCATGTCTTTATAAGAATCTTCAATTATTTTAAAATACTTAATTATTCTTTATGATTTCTTCTGAAACGCGCCGTTTGCAGATATTCAACGTTGAATATTATAAAATCGGATACGAATTCGAAAAATTACCTCATATTTATGGATCCATTCCTGATCTATTAAAAGAGTTAATTAAGCTGGGTGACGTTTATCCGGACCATAGAATACACATAAATATTTATCTATTTCGCATAGAACTAATTTAGGTATATGCTATTTCGTGATCATACCACAGACCCAACCGTAACATTCATAGACATAGAATAATATATTATTATAAGTCTGGAGAATATTTTTAGGTTAATTGATTTATTTCATATAATTCATTTATAGATTTCGTGAAAAAAGTATGATTATGGAGTTTTCTATATGAGAATGGGCGAGGATGGAATTGTGTATAATCATATAGTGGATTGAAATTGGATATTGTATGAACATCAAGTTGAAGATCAGTGTTTCAAGTCCAGTGTAGTGAAATGTTTTCCTTGCGATAATATCGCAAAAAGCACCAAAATCATAAGATTTAAGTGAGAAAATGAGTTTTTTCAATCTTGTTTCTTTGAATTTCAAACCACGGATTGGTTATTTTCCAGAAGAAATCACACCGTAAAAGATACCTGTGGTGAACTTGCAAACAGAGCACAGGAGTGTATTAGCACATTAGGAAATTTTCAAATGCTTATAACTTTCTACCTGAGCCGAATCTGGAAAAATGGCAAATGGAAAAAGTGTTTCATTTGATGAGAGGTATCTATGGTTAAAATTAATGTACAACTCAAAGACTCACCCTGTATATGCAGAAGAAATCAGTTTTGATAATTGAATTGAATAATACATGTCAGTGCACATCATCAGGAACACATTTTTGATCGATTCTTGATTGAATTCAGCCAAAGGGGAATAGTTCAAAAATTTGTATGCAATATCAAATGTATTCTTCACATAATCTTTATACCTTAATATCTAATAATTATCCTTAATCATCCACCAAGGACGTTATGACATTTCGCAACCTTCTATCAATAAACCGTGGTATCGAACCTCGTAAATTCCAGGCGATGCGCGCTAATTATATTTTCTCATCTGTGCGCGATTTCCGAGCTTCATTATCATCAACAATAAACCAAAACAGATCTGTATAATTGACGGTCCGCCATTAAATGAGACACTTCGCTGTATCAACAGAATTCGGCCTAATCTTAATTGTTTCTGTAGGATTTCATCGAAGTCTCTATTATTTCGTCCCCGATCCCATTAGCGCTTAAGCGATTTGTTCTCGACCCGTTTCTTATCGTCTTATGTAACAAATGAACTACCACGGGGTCGCATCTACCGATAAAACATCGACCGAGACGCAGTTCATACGGATTTATAGGACACTTGGACGAATAGTCCGGGAGGTAGAATTACGTTTTCGATGGTTGTAACAGGTCTGTCGATTTCATGTCAATGGGGCGGCGGTTTGGTCGCGTGTACGCTAGATGTCGCTCGTAATTATCTGTCTTCTGAAGCTGCTCTCACTAGGTTATACCGGTTGAGTCTTGAAGTTGTACATTGATTTGAACTGTAGATTTCTCTCATCAAATAAAATACTTCCGATAAAAGATTCTGACTGATGAAATTAACAGACAAAAGCAATCGTTTCCTTTCAGCTGTGCCATGGATTTACAGAATAAAATGATTTTAGATTTGAATTTTTCTACGACTATAACACATTTTTCAACAACCACTTTCATTCAACTCGAAACGATTCATAGAACTATGAGGAATAAGCATGATAAATACAGGTTCAGTTAATTTTAAGTCATAATACACCATTTTCTAAATATTCAGTATTGAATGTTATATAATGTGATGAAGGCTCGAGAAATTTTCCTATTTTTGTGGATCTGCTCCTGAGCTAGTAGAGGCTTTGAATAAACCCCGACCCTTGTTCATCTGCACCACAGAATACACAGAATTATGTATCTATTTTGTGACTAGAATATAGACATAGAAACTTTATCCTTTGTCTATGTACGAGACTTTCTAGATAATTCATTGAGCTCAATTAAAGTTTCCACGCTGACTGAGTGATTTCATCTATGAATTCTTTGAAAATTTGTATAATTATGGAAATGTGTATATGAGAATGTACAAAGATAAATCGCGAATAATCTTATGGTGAAAAAAATTGCATATTGCATAGATATCAAATGGAGGATCAGTGTTTCAATGTTCGAATGTAGTGAAATATTTTCATTACAATAATACCTCAAAAAGCATCAAATCTTACGAATCGAGTGAGTAAATGAGATTTCTCAGTCATGATTACCGTAAAAGGTATTTGTGTTGAACTTTCAGACGAAATAAAGGATAGTATTATTTGATGAGAGTAATAATGAATAAACCTCTCAAGATGTTTTTTCAAGAATTTCGTTTTTCTGGAAACCATAACTCGGTTGAATTCCAACTCGGTAAATGTAAGTTTGAAAATGCCAACAGGCAAACTTGTGCAAAATTTCGTGAGTATGGTATGTCTTGAAAGATGAGAGCTCTGGAATAATAAACTAACCCATCACAAATTCGAATATCTGTGTCAACCAATATTTCACGTTAATAAGAGCTAATTATCCAACGAACCAAAACATTTACACCAAAGAAGCGGTGTCTAAGGAGTACGGTTACTGCGGTTGTTTCCGATCACCAGACTGACATACCTTCGAAATCTCAGATGAGACTCGAGATTTATGACCGGTTTGACGGAACGCTGCAGTATTAACAACATACAGCGCGCCATCTACCAGGAGAATCAAGCTGTCTCGAATATAAGATATCAATTCGATCAGATCTATTATTTGAAAAATATTGGTTCTATCAGCAGAGTCATTTGGTGTATTTTACCCATTCACGCGTTCTGCCCTCTTAATTTAGATTCGAACACCTGCTCACGAGTGTCAAATCTCTGAATTGGTTCTTTGGAAGTAATTGTCTTTATGATCGCCCGAGGGCGCACCCTGTAGTAGTGTGATTCAGATCGTCACTAGTCGAATTTATTTGTGTTGGAAATTCAGTTACCTCAAATGATTGTATCAGTCGCATAGTTATCTCCCGGACTATAAAATCTCTCTATTCTCGACCTGTTTCCTTGACACACATATGTAAAAGCAATTTTTGCCGTGTTTATCACAATCTGACAAGAAAGTATCCGAGTTACGCGAATTGTACCGACTACAAATGCTTAAATTACCTTCGACAGACCTAGAAATGTCTTCGGTTATCGCTCACATCTATCAGCCAGCAGAGAAATCTTCTAATCGATAAAATATTTCTTCTTGCCAGTTGCTCAATGTTATTCCTGTTAGAGAGAGCTTATTTTGTTGCTGAGCTATGGGAATGTAGTCACTTCTTGTTGAAGATGGAAATACTTTTGTCTGGAGAATGGAAGCAGGACGCTCAAAAATGAATTAAGAGCAAACAATACCACGTGGTGTTGAATTACGACAAGGCAACACAGCCACATTCAAGTTTCATCCAACCTCGTTAATATCTCAAGGTCAGGCACCTGAATCTCGGCGTTCATGATTTAACGTTGCCAATAGCCGCATGAAATCTTAGAATTCGGGGAAAATTCGATGTTTATAGGAGAACACGGGGGTCGTTCTGCAGGCATCAGAGGGTATTTTTCGAACATTTTTTTTAGTCCAGTAACATTCCGAGAGCATTCGTGTAAATATTTTTCGAAAGAACATTATAAACCATCTGATTGTTGTGTTTCCCGACTTTCATTAACTCATACTGTCAATTATTTGGTATCTAAGGAATTCTCCATTACTCTTAAATCTATAAACACAGAAACAGTCAAATCCTCATGACTTATCGTTAACACAATAACTGGAAATTCGTAGAGCAGGACAGAAGAAGCCATTGCTGCTGTAGAGCGTAGCGTAAAGGAAGACCAGAATCAGTCTACCCGCCATCGTGCACAGGAAAAGGGGAATGATAACGGACTTTTTCGTTTCTACATTGAACAATCATGGTGTGCAGCAGCTGTGGTTTCGACAAGACGGCGCAATATGTCTCACAGCTCGTGCCACAATTGATTCAGTGAAGTAAACGTTTGATAACCGCTTAATTTCCCGTTCTGGCCCTTGAATAAGCCCCCAAGATCGTGCGCTAGTCTACGCCGATAAGCCCGAAACGATCGACCACGTGGAGGACATCATTTGCCACGTTATTGCCAATATACGGCCACCAATGTTGGAAAAAGTGATTGAAAATTGGACCTCCAGATTAGATTACGTCTGAGCCAGCCGTGGTAGTCATACGTCAGAAATTATATTTGAATTATAATGCCAAAAGATTACGTTTTGAAAAAAGTCAATTTCATGTGAATTTGAAAAATCCATCCTTGTTTTATTCCATTTCAAAGTTCTATACCTCTAAAAAAAACACCCTTTACAAGGATAAGCCACTAATCTATAAAATGATGGAATTTTTCTTCTCGATGTTCCCAATAGGTCTCTTGCATGTAACACGAATGATCATATTTTCATGTTTTTTTCCCATCCCATATTGATACAAAATCATAATGTATACTATCAGACACTTCAACAATTCTCGAATTTTGAATAATTCGGTTTTAAAAATGGTCAAATCCCGACTCAAGATCGAAGCTGGAGAAACTCGTCAGATCGCCTTCTACGTCACTCGTTATTGTACGATTCACAGATCGATACATCCGACGCTATCTATTGGCTTGCTAGAGAGAAAAGTACACGAGAAGAGGGAGACAGTGGAGATATCCCGGTACGTCACGGAAGCCGCGAATTTTCGTCCGTTTAAATAGCCGACATGCGAAGCCAAATTCAAAAGATCATTTTCTCGTTGAAAATTGAAATTTTTGACGGCGGTTAAAGTTTTCCAGTAGTCTTACGGATAGAATATCCGATTACATTAGGTTTGTTTGTTGTACCTACATGAACTACATCAATTACACTTACTCCACTGACTCTGTTCGGTGTGTTTTGTTGTTAACTTGCACTCTGTGCGTTGCGGATATATTGGCAGTTAGTGTAGTCACAGATTAAGTGTGCAGTGCATAGAATGAGGTTTTCTTCTGTGATGGTTATGCTTAGATATAATTCATAATCATAGACATCTGTGGTTGTCTCTGGTTCCTGGTTGGACGTGTTTTGCTCTCTAAGTGAGGTTATTTTTGGACGAAATTTATTTTCGTCATATCGTTATTTGAAATGGAATTTTTGTCAGTTACGACTTTGGAAAAACTTCACGACAAATCTACATCCCCTCGAAGTCGTAGCGAAAACAAAAGAAGCATAGAATTCTGTTATCATGGGTTTGCGAAAAATCATCTACCATATATTTTTTGTCTGCGAGAATCATAGAACAGATTGAACTACACTAAGTCTACTCATTCAGTTATCTGTGACTACACTCAGCTGCACTGAGAATTGGAAGTCAGTGGGTTTAGTCTGGTTAGTGTAGTTCAGGTACAACGAACAAATCTAATGATAAAAAAAATTCATGCAAGAGATCTATTCTCTTAGTCTAAGGAAACGATCCAAACAATTGAAATTCTTCCGATTTCACACCGTCAATTCCTATGGTTAATTTCCCCTAATATATACGAAGTAGGTGTTTCAATATTGTCAGAGATAAAAATCTCGCTGCGTCCGTTCGAATCACTCTATTGTTCTGAGTTTGAAAATTCAAATTCGATGTTTCAAGACTGAAATAATTAATTTATACTCCATCCTAATGGATGCTTAGACTGGTTCAACACAATAATGGTCGAGGGGCGGTACCATTCAGGCGGTAACAAAATGGAGAACCTATTTACATTTTAATTGAGAAAAACTATGATACCATTCATATGATCTTAATTAGTATGTGAATTTCTGTCGTTTCGATGGGTTTCTAGCTCTCAAACACGCGACAATGTGTTGATAAATGAGCAAACAATGGAGTTAAAATGATTTATGTGTCCTGGAAGAGGAGGTGGTCCCCGGAAAAAATCTTTTGAATGGGATCATTGAAATTTCACGTTGTAATCGGGAATATTTTATTTACTTAGACTGATGAGGAATGAGTTAATTAATTAATTGGCTGTCCATTATCCAGGTATTTTCATTGGTTTGATCTGCAGAAAACCTTGATTTCAACACTTCAGGTTCCCATGACGAAAAAGGATAATAGGAAGTTTGTTTCACAGAAAAAAAGGATGATAATAGGTTCAAAAACATTCGAATTCCACCATTCATGCTGGCCCAAATAATTTCGAATACTTGCCATCTTCCTTTTTCAATCATTAAAAATATTTGAGTTCGGAATTTTTTGACGTTTCTGAATTCTCCGGAAAATTCTGACAACCATCGAGTCCGACTTGTGATTTCACGGGTCTGACAGGCTTGGCCAGTGCTGTCAGGTGGAAATTGAATAGAATTGACCAGAAAACTCTGAACTACTGACAAATTTTGCATGAACTGGTAAGAAGCGTAGGTCAATGATTTCAAGCAGAAGGATGGTTGGTTGGTTGGTACTGATTTCCTTCAACTGGTTCACCATCAAGTTGGAGTTTTTTCAAAATTTAAGCATAATTTGTACCGGTTCAGAACATTCTGGATTCATGTATACTTCGAAAGGTGACAATTTTTGGAGAGATACTCTCCTTTTCCTCGCAGCAATCACTTGGTACTGTTATTCAATAAATAAACTGATGTGATTAGAAAATCGAAGAGAATTGGTAAGCTCATTTCCAAACGGAAATTAATAAAATTATAAACCCTCGCGTAAAGTCAACAGTAATTTTTCCGACAAATCGCCACGTGCAATATCTCTAGGCTGATCCTGCAAGAATGTGGGTATCTTACTCCTTTCCAGGAAGGTGAAAAATCGCTATTACGTAACATAGAATTACAGAAATAACTCATTATTCCACGGAAACGGCTAATGAGGAAAATATACATCATTCCAAGATGTAAGAGATACCGAAAATCAATAAATATCGGCCGTGTACACGCATGCGATGTTTAGACCATAGAAAAAACGATGCAGGAAACGCTCGTTCTGTGTGCGGCTACGTTCCAGAGTATCGGTTGTAGTAGATCATCCTTCGAGAGCATCGAGGTAACAATTAGTTTCTGGTTAATAGTCGGTTTGGGATATTACGCTATTTTATACGTCATTAGTTCGGTTTGGGATGGTTGTTACTTAAAAAACCGATCAATCACGATATTCTCGGAGCAAACATGATTTGATGCTGAAAAAATGCTGCAAAGCATTAAAATTTCGACGATATCTCATTCGTAATGAGCGCTTTTTAGCATTGGCATTGAGTATTTTGTTTTGCGTTGCTGATTATACAGAGTGTCATGTTGAAAATGTTATACCCTGCGAAATCAGAAAAAGTTCATAAAGTGGTAAACTGTGGTTTGGAGAGGATATTTTTTACGCTTGGTTCCAATCAATTTGTACCAATCCTGTGGAAGTGATGGCTTCGACTACCTTAAAAGTCTTCCAGAAAATGAAAAAAAAAAAAAAATAGTTACGATAGTAAGAGCTGCAAGAAAACATGAAAATGAAGAAAAATTTTTTTTTAAAACATGTTCAATAAGAGTATTTCCTAGAATACCAACCATATAATCCCACGTGTGGATCAGAGATTCTAGATGCCAAGGTGATTTTTTTTACAATTTAACTGAATTTGTTGTTGCACTCTTTGGAATAATAGATCAAAGAAGTACTTACAAAAATATCTGAAGTATGTCATTTTTCACCATCGAATCACTTTCAAATCAAGATGTCACTAAACCCCCCCTCTTCATTTAAGATTTCAGGGGTTTCTGTTATCATTAAATTGATTGCAACCAACCGCATCAAATGTCCCGCTGCGAACCATTCACTTTTATAAAGTATCCCGGTTGGCCATGATTAAGGTTTTTTAATTAAAACTGAAGAAGGTTGGCACTCCTGAAATATCGTGAATGTCAAAATAATTCGGCAGGACGTTGTCAATTCTTACATATTTTTATCAATGACTCTATGGTTTGGCTTGGTTACAAACAAGATTACTAAGACCTGTGTGTAGAACAGACAACGTCGCCTACTCATCTGACACGAAAATTACTATAACCTAAAATTTTCGAAACATACACTGTGAAATGTCTCAGAAATTCATAGCCAACCGGGAGACTTTATAAAAGTGAATGGAGTATAGTTAGCACTAGTGTTACATTATTGAACGTATGGATGCAAACCAAGAATAACATCAAATGCATATTTGACATGAAATTAATGAATAAAAATTTTCCTATATTTCAAAAACACCCTAAGAAATAATTAAATTCGCTTTTCAATAATGAAATGTAAAGTATTCTAGTATTTTCTTCTGATTAACAGTTTCTCTACCCCACTTATCATGAACAATACGTTATTGATGTGATTATAACCCTACTTTATTATCTGGCTCGCGCAAGAAATAGTTAACATGTAAAATAAAGACATTAATTTATGTTGCTCTTGGGGAACAAGAAGAATTTTTATGTGCATGTAAAGCCGATAAATTGCCATTGGTAATTAACGATTGAAATAATCCATAGCTCTTTGTAGGAGGACAAGGACTCAATGATAGAGACATTCAGCCTAGATTGTAAATTGGAGAATATATAAAAATGAGATTTTAAGTATCTTGGTCAGGATCAAAAGCAATACTGAATGCCAACAAGCATAACAGAAGGGTGGAAATAAATATTTAAGGAATATAGATTATTGTATATTCATTGGAAAAGTTAGAATGAAATTATGTATATATATATTCTCTTGAGATGAGCATTTTTTATATTAAACAATATGTGTTATAACAGTATTAGCAGAGGAAATGTAAACGGTCTCCCATATATTTTTACGTATGATACAAGAGTACAGATAAAAACCTCAGGAAAAACTCTGTCTCCCCGTATAAGTGTAATAAAACTGTTGTTTGTTATTAAAGGGCTTCTTTTTCACAGATAAAATTTCTTGTTTCCTATTCGATGCAGGTTGAAATCTTAGAATCACACCTGAAAACAAAAATAGGTGACGAAAACACCAATATGAACTGGTAAATGATTTAATACTCATTAAATTAATTCGAATCTATCCCAAAAAAGAATTAGAAACCGAATGAATTGCCTCGAAAGCATCGTCAAATTTATATATTGGACAACTATTAACTAAACGTTCTATTGTTTCACCTTCTTCCCCGCACTCGCACCTTGGACTTTCGACCGAATTCCATTTGCAGAGGAAACTATTACAGCGACCATGACCGGTTCTAAGCCGATTCAAAATGTACCAAATTTTCCTAGGAAGATTAAAACTATGAAATTTTCTGAAGGATCGCTGATCGAACCTTTCTTGAAAACATTACACGAATTCCATTCCGAACGCCAAATTTCTTTGTCACTTTTATTGGTGCAAAGAAAATCGTTAATCCATAAAGGTTTACGATATTTCAATCTAGCAATTTTAGAATCCGGAATATAAGTTATGATTGGGAATAAATTCGGAAAGGAATGATATTTATCCCAAGATTTTATCACAGCAACCTGTCTACGAATATGGGGCGGTACAATATTTGAGAGAACTGGTAACAACTGTAAAGGTGTAGATCTTATAGTCCCACTAATGATTCTCATAGCAACATTCAGCTGTACATCCATTTCACTAACATGAGCGCTATTAAACCAAACCGAACAACAATATTCAGCAGCAGAAAAAACCAAAGCCAAAGCTGCGGTACGAAGAGTGGTGGGGTCAGCACCCCATGAAGAACCAGCTAGTTTTTGAAGAATATTAATCCTAGATTTCAACTTCATGCGTAAGTTTTCTAAATTGGCCATTTAAGAATGAAATTATAAAGACTTAGATCGAAAATTAAACAGTATGAGGTAAACTTAAAAATGAGATGTTGTCCTGATAGCTTCGTCAGTATACCAATGAATTAGCTGTTAATTAGGTATATCGAATAGTTGACCCATTATTTACCTAACACTTTGTAGATTGAAGAGGAAAAATGCTATTTTTATTTTGATCGGATTTCAATGCATTTTTTCCATTGCATTTCTTAGTGTAACCGAATCTGAGGTAAAGAAGTCTCACAGGAACTACAAATGGTTTTATCGTAGCATCACGTCAAAGGTGGTATATGTTTGCTCAACTTTAAATCTTCCAGTTTCTGTTTGAAGAGGCTCTCTTGTATAAATATTTCATGTCTACCAGTTTCTTCTGGTAATGAGAAGTCCAAATAAGAATGTTTGTGCTGAGACGTTCAGCATAGTCAATCGTTATAAAACTCAAATGTGGGCACAAATACTATAAAAGTGCTTTCAGATCTGTGTTTACCTTGGCTCGTGAATCTGGCGATAGTTCACGAGACTGGCTTACAATGAAATTAACTTTTCATTAAAATTTGTTTTCAATTCAGAAATAGTTTTCATATACAGTGCGCGTAAAAATCATGAAACAAATTAATTTTCTCAGAAGAAAAATATTTGGCAAGAAAGTCCTGAAACAGTTCAATTTTTGTTTCACTTTCACCAAATTTATATGCATATTTGAAGGATTTTTGTTGCACACTTTGTCAACCCTCTAAATTTTTCGAATTGGGAAAGTAGGTCATGTGGTACTTTTTTGGCAAGGTTTTTGTATCTTCTTCACAGGCGTGCAGAAACTTTCAAGAAAAAGAGTTGTTTTTTTTTTGAAAAATTGGTCACTTCAAAGATGTTTTCAGTATGTGCACTTTGTCATGGCTCATTTACTTTGAGACGATGGTACCTGATGAAATTTGTCACCGAATGTGTCGACCATTACAGTTTTGTTCATGCACAACTTTCAACCCCTTTCAACCCCCTCACGTGAAAAAATTTTTTTCTCCATTAACGGGTTCGTAGGGGTTGAAAGTTGTGCATGAACAAAACTGTAATGTTCGACTCTCATTCGGTGACAAATTTCATCAGGTACCATCGTCTCAAAGTAAATGATCCATGACAAAGTGCACATACTGAAACCCTCTTTGAAGTAACTAATTTTTAAGAAAAAAAAGTTTCTGCACGCCTATAATGAAGATACAAAGACCTTGCCAAAAAAGAACCACATGACCTACTTTCCCTATTCAAAAAATTTAGAGGGTTGATGGGGATGGCACAGGGTGCAAAAAAAAAACTTCAAAAATGCATATAAATTTGGTAAAAGTGAGACAAAAATTGACCTGTTTCAGGATTTTGTAGCCGAATATTTTTCTTATGAGAAAATGAATTTGTTCCATAGTTTTGACGCGCACTATATATTGAGTTCATCAGCAACTTACAGAATAGTTAGTCTCTAAAGTAATACCTTGCTGAAAATATTGTGTTTTAATTCGAATGCATCAGTATTTTTCGAATGAATGAGAAATAAATTTGGATATTTCAGAAATCTTTTGGCCCATATACAATCTCAACTAGCACAACAAGCTCGCGAAAATGATTTGAAACCACACAGAGAAAACGAACTCTGCGAACAAAATATTCTTCTGCCTTCACACAAATTAGTGAAGTGATAATTGAATATATATCTATCTTTCTTTATCCTATCATAAAGATGTCGTCTTTCAACGAACGTATTTCAATATTGATGAACAGAAAACAATTTCACTTGTCAGATATCAATATCATTCATTCAGATACAGGAACTGTATCTGAAAGATTTATAGTGTTCTTCGCACCCAGGGCTTCATTAGCGAATTTGTGGGCTATGTTTAAAAATCGTTCATTCAGATTAGAACAATAACTTAATTTAATTTAAAAAAAAACTATTTTACAGTTTGATAATATCACTTCGATTACGATCGTGATAAATTATCGTATCATTAACTGCATTCAGAAATACAAGTATAATAACGTGTACATTTCTAATAGAGATGAATAAGATTATTCATAAACGAAGTGATCGTGGAAATTGTACGGACAAAAGGTCAAAATCTCCATTTCTGTGTCATTGGTCATAAGTTAGAGATACAAGGCGGGCCTTTTAAAGTATCATATGGGATCCAGTAGTTTTCAATCGGTTCCCCATCGAAAACCGTCATAAATAATTAAAAAAATCTTCAAATTATATATCCGCGTATTCTTTATGATCTCCAATAATGAATAGATTCTAATCTGTGAAATAATGTATATTGAGAGAATGATCGTTAGAATGCAAGAAGCGAAAACATTTTGATGATGGAAAAAATTGATTGGTTAATTTGCAGATGGGTGGCTTCCAATTGGTTGACGTAACTTTCTTAATTGTGAGTATCATGAAGGATGTGATTAAATCGATACGGCCTGAACAATAAAGATAAAGTATCTGATTGCACCCACAAAATTCTTCGATGGTTGTGTCAGAAATTTTCAAAAATTGGTTCAACTGGCATCATACGATGAGTTGATTCTGTATTCAAACTCTTTACATTTTCAATTTGGACCATAGACGTAAAAATATGAAACAAAGAGTTTTGAAACTTGACCATAGATATAAATATGGTTAGTTCATGTAAAAGGTTTTCCAATAAGAGGTGTTATTTTGAATAGCCCGCTATTCCGGTAGATGTCACTTTTGAAGCTGTCATTTTTTGACATTTGACAAGTAGAAGCTACGCCATTAATAAACATGGAACGATACACGCTTCAACAACGCATTGAATTTATTAAAATTCAATATAAAATGGTGAAAATTTGGCAGAGACGGTTCGTAAAACTCGAACATTTTTGGGTCGTCGTGAAGCACCTTGTCGGATCACAATAAGGAAATTGGTGAAAAATTCGAGCTGTTGGGACAAGTTAGTGATGTGAAGAATAAAACCCGTGCACGTCTCTCAAGAACAGCCTAGAATATTGCTGCTGTAGCCGAAAGTGTTGAAGAAAACCCAGGTTTGTCCATTCCTCGTCGTTCTTTGGAATTAGGCATTCCAAAAACGTCATTACACCTTATTTTGCATAAAGATTTGGGTCTTAAGGCATATAAGTTAAGTTAACACAAGAACTCAAGCCGGCCGATCATCAACAACGTCGTGTCTTTGCTGCTTAGGTCGTTGAAATGCATGAAAATGATCCGGAATTCCATCGAAAAATCATCTTCACTGATGAGGCCCATTTCCACCTCGGTGGCTTCGTCAACAAGCAACAAGCCTCTCTATCCTCAACGTGCGACTGTTTGGTGCGGTTTATGGTCCGGCGGAGTCATTGGACCTTTCTTTTTCGAAAATGAGGCTGGAGCAACAATTACGGTGAATGGATTGCGCTATCGAGAGATGATTAATGATTTTTTATGGCCGTAATTGGATGGTATTGATCTGGACAACGTTCACTTTCGACAAGACGGCGCTACGTGCCACACAAGCAACGAAACCATTGATCGTTTGCGGGAAAAGTTTCCGGACCGTGTTATCTCTCGATGGGGTGATCACAATTGGCCACCGGGATCTTGTGATTTAACACCTTGCGACTTCTTCCTTTGGGGCCACGTGAAAGAGAAGGTCAGCGTCGATTCAAGACCTCAAAGTTGGAATTCGTGAGGCAATCGAGGACATAGGACAGCCACTTTGCGATTTGGTTATGGAAAATTTCATTAAAAGGATATGGTCCTGTAAGCGTGGTCGTGGTGGTCATTGGCCTGATGTTATTTTCAACTATTAACGACATAGCTTCTTCTTTATAATGAAATATACATCCGATCATTTATATTGAAAAATGGCATTTTTCTTTGAATGTCAAAATAACACCTCTTATGGGAAAACCCTTTATTATATCTCATTCTGGAGATTAGTTGGCATAGACTATGGATATAAAGACATGTACTGAGTCATTGAAAACTATATAGCTCGCTCACCAATAACGTCACAACATTAAGAAAAAAACTGTCATTGCGCAACCCCTATATTCACGAGTATGCCCTGATTTTGGAATAGCTCATGATCCTGAAAAGCTAATTCAGCTAATTAACACAAAGAATTGAGGAACATTTTCCATGAATTGAGCCGTTCAAACTCTATGTCATATTTCTCCTCCGAGGAATAACCGCAGATTGAACCATAGACAGATAGAATTCTTTTCATACGGTCTCGATGATATATTCAGTTTTAGCGAAGACAGGCACGCAAAAGTTTCGAATATTTCCCGTTGTTCGACGAATATAACTTGCCTAAAATCTGTCTAAAAAGCGGTCTAATTATCCTTCTGCGTGTACCCTTGGCATTATAGGCATCCTCTCCGAGGGATAATCAAGCTGGAATGAGAGAAACGTGATCTGACAATTAGACAAGAGGCGTTCTGGGTCCACCTGCTAGCTGGTCGCGTACATCGCATATCGTGCAGTCAATTGGGAAAAATGTCTGACAAATCTAGAGGGGGCTTTAGTATTCGCTAATCGGTTGTTGGTCAATTCATGCAAATATCACGAGAATATGAAGGTAGGTTGGGTTTTAAGGTTTTTAGGCGAGAAAGATTTAACCGACTTTTTTTGAAATTTGGTTCACATACAGGGTGGTGAAACTTAAGGAGAACCCAGAGGCGTACATAGAATTTTTCCATAAATTTCTACAACTTTTCAACTTATTTGTGGCTTGTCATATCAAGATAGGCATTAACAGAATCAAAGTGAGAATAATTAATTTCAAATCCAATGTTATGACCATAAGTTGTACATTCGTCAATATGGAATTGTTCCGTTTTGTAGGTTCTTTCTGGCTTTTCACTCCCAATATCTGAACCAGAACTATTAAAAATTGAATAAAATTGTTTTTTTTATGGAAAACGCCCTTGCAGATCGCATGATTGAACTATTAGTCAAGGGCAGTTTCTTGGAAAACATATTGCCTATTGAACAAAATCAGAAGAATACAAACTATAAACAAAGCGAACTATGACGTTCCAGAGTACAAATCTGACATTTCATCAGACAAACTAGAAAATTTTCATAGTTATTTTTGTCGGTTTTTCGTTTTGTGGGACATTTGTCAAACTGGAGCAAATTCCTTCCACAATGAACTTCAAGCGTGTTCGTTTTTAGCCATTCGAAGTTTTAGAATCTGAGTTTAAATATGATAAGTCTCCATCGAAAAAGCTTGTTTTAATTAGTGGACGACAAAAAATGTTGAAATCTTTTTTTAAAACTTTTCTGATTATGGGATCATCACGAAATTATGCACAAGCTTGTGTCTCAGTACTTGCCAGCTAGTTATCACGATTCGTCTTAACCAGGTCAGAATTTTTTGAGTTATTTTGAAAAAAACAACGAAACCTGGGAAAAATCCAAGGACTTAAATATATCTCTCCCAGTATCTTCGGAAATTAAAATCGGATAAAACTGATATGTTTGTCCAGTCTAATCGTCTGAGTTCAGTTCTTAGAAAACTAGAAAATGGCAGACATTTGTGCAAAAAGATATTCCATAAAACATGAGCTCAAATGTGGATATATTGATTCTCAGACGGCTTTTGCGAAATTTCCTCAAAATCTAGGAGAATATTGAGTTTTATAAACACCGATTGTTTCGTTGAACTTCACCATCCTGTAGCTCAAAAGGTAGGAAGTTAAAATCATAGGTTATTTGATCTTTTCTTGCTAATATCCCTGAAACACCTTGTATATGTATTGTTCAGTAAAATATGAATTAATATAAAATGGTAGGTGAACTTTTCATTCATAACTTTTCAAAAAACTGACTCAATCCATCATACCTAATTTTGTCCTGCTGAAAAAAATTCAAGTTAAATTCGTAAAATCTGAATGAAGTAACTTCCAGTCCTCGTTTCTTTGAACTCAGGCTTTCTACCCTTTTTAGACCATGAAGATTATAACGAGGCAATGTGTTCACCAAGATACCGTCATATAGATTTTGTGTTCATAATGATTCTGCATCCGTTTCACTTGTTTAGTAAATTTAATCAAGTTTGTAATTAAGTTTCCTGTTAAAGCCAGCAATTACTGAGTGATTTAATAAAGTTGGATATCGTAAACTGGAGCGAGTATATCTTCTGTAATTATCACAATATGGTTGATATTCAGGACCGTAGGAAGGTGTCATCGTTCATCGGAGCTGATCACTCGGCTTAGTTCTTCGAATATTTATTGTTATAGCCGCATTAATACCTTTTTAGTCAGTTACTCTTATTGACTCGGCCCAGCAATATTTTATTCGCCGAAATGTCTGTATTTTCAAATTGGGATCAGAGAATGCGTATTATTTCTATATACAAGAGGAGTTCCTTATGATCAACCTAGCTAATAAATCAATGGGCTATCGCAACAATGTCTTCTTGTCAATTTTTTATGATATTTTATTTTGTCATCTCCATAGACATTGAGACATAGGCAGCGCAATGACACCACATAATTGGTTACCTTTAGAAGGAGGAAAACTTCTGCCCATTCACAGACTTTTTATCTCTCGATATATGAGCTTGGCAAATTTCATTTATTATCATATTAATATTAAAAATTTCCCATCAAGGGATTCGCGAGAAATCTTCAAATTTTCCCCCTATACTTGAGGGGGGAGTTCATCTCTCTCACATCGTTGACAATTTTTGTTCTCATGTTTGAAGGAGGCGCAGCCCTTGTCACTTAGTCTAAAGTCATCTTCAAATTTAGTCCAATTGCTCAAAATTTTTTAATGACTGTAATTTTCGATTTTAAAGCCGAAAATGGTCATATTTGATGTCAGAATCGAATATGTCCGGCCGGCTGTTGCCACAATAATTTGAGAACCGAATAAGCTAGCGACTTAAAACTTCCAGAATAGGTCGTGCATTAGAATGCGGCAGTTCAAATCGTAAATGAACCGAATCGGCGAAATAGTTTCGGAGTTATATTCATGTTAATTTCTGAGGTTATTTCCCAAATATCTCAGGAACAGAATACGAAATCGAATTGAAGCATGGTTATTGGTTGAAGAATAAAAACTCTAATCTGCTCGAGATATTTTGTTCGGACCGTATCGTTGGAAAATTCAAAGAACTCGTTCTCAAAAAGTTTCCAACAAGTTACCAATATTTCGAAAAATACAATTTTTATCGAATTGAAATCCAGTACTTCATCGAACAATGGCAGTTCAGAGGTTCATACAGAATATCATGAAGATAATATGTCCATAAGATCACAGAATATTGAATATTGGAAAAAAAAACTTGAAATTTTTTCAAGATTGTTCTAATGACACGATCATCACGAAATTTCGCACGAAGTTATCCATTGGCATTTTAAACTAGCTGTTTTATCATGATGAATTATTCAGAAAAAAAAACAACGATATCGAGAAAAAAAAATTTGACATATTTTTTCACAACATCTCAGAAAATCTTATTCGTATCGAATTGAAATTTGGTACACTGCTGTGAAATATATAGTTCAAGCTACGACCAATATTTTTCGCTTATGTAATGAACATTTTCCAAGAAAACATCTTTTTCGAAAAAAATTTGGAAAAAAATTTTTGAATTGTTTAAATTGTATCCGAATTATTTCAATATTTCAATGAATATTTTAAGTCATTCTATCTTGCAAAAAATTATTGTTTTCTTGGCTTTCTCAAATGTTACCATACTGTCAGACATATTTTCAATTTCGCTCATGACATCATCTCAAGTGGTATATGAAAAAAAAAATGTTCTGCCCAAATTTCAATTAAACTTTCAGAATATGTCACAAATCACTTAAATGCCCAGTTGTTCCCTAATGATCCTTTGAAGACCCCCCTTGCTTCGGTCCTGTCCGCATGCGCCATAATTATCACAATATGGCCAATAACACTAATTGCAACTAGATATGCCTCGGACTTTCGTTACTACATAATAATACAATACGTGACTATGCTGCCATCTTCGTCGAAGACCTGGAAAACATTTATCAAAGCCATTTTTCCATCGGGTGGTAATGCATGGAATGAAATCATCCACTAATGAATAGGTTCGGAGCGGTGTACAATTGTTCGAGAAACATGGAACGAGCCTATGCTTCATCTTGAGATACCGACAGCACTGGGCGGATCTTGCGTTCGAAAATGAAACAAATGGTTTCAGGATATTGCAGAGGGTTGGTACGAGAGTACGTCCCATTTTGGTCTATTTTCACGCGCTTGCTGTGGAGATAATCGCTATGATTTGGCAAAATGGCTGCAATTTTCCAGTTTTTTGTGCGTTAAAGCTATTTGTGTATTAAACACGTTAAATGATATATTGTCGATTGAAAGCTGAGACATACTCTTCAAATTAATTTGAAGTTCTCGGTCCATCCCATGAAAGAATCAGACACCGAATGAATTGCCTCGAAACCATCGTCAAATGTATATATTGGGCAACTATTAAATAAGTGTTCTATTGTTTCCTTATCTTCTCCGCATTCGCACCTTGGACATTCGACCGAATTCCATTTGAAGAGGAAATCATAACAGCTACTATGACCTGTTCTAAGTCGATTCGAAATGCGTCAAATTTTTCGAGGAAGATTAAAATCTCGAAATTTTTCTGAAGGATCGCTGATCAAACCTTTGTTGAAAACATTACACAAATTCCATTCCGAACGACAAATTTCTTTCTAACTTTTATTGGAATAAAGAAAATCCTTAAACCAAAGAGGTTTACGGGATTTCAATCTAGCAATTTTAGAATTCGGAATATAAGACATAATTGGGAATAAATTCGGAAAGGAATGATATTTATTCCAAGACTTTTTCACTGCAACCTGTCTACGAATATGGGGCAGTACAATATTTGAGAAAACTGGTACCTACTGTAGAGGTGTAGATCTTATAGTCCCACTTATGATCCTCATGGAAAAATTAAGCTGTGCATCAATGTTACTTACATGGGCGCTGTTAAACAAAACCGAACAACAATATTCAGCAGCAGAAAAAACCAAAGCCAAACTGCCCTACGAAAAGTGATAGGATCGGCACCCCATGGAGATCCAGCTTGTAATTACTAGAATATTATTCCTAGATTTCAACTTCATGCAGGTTTCCAAATGGACCTTGAAATTCAAAGGAAAATCTAATTTTACTCCAAGATAAGGAGTGAAATTATGTTTCAGAATGGCATTATTGAAAGTAACTTTCGAAATATTGAACTTCCCTGGATTATTCAAATGAAAACAGCAAACTTCTGTTTCATAAGGATTTGCACATGAACGCCACTCAATAAATTAATTTTTCAGAATTTCTAGATCTGAATCTAGAGTGTTTTCAAAAATTTGAAAATCAGAATGAGGAAAAGCAAGAGAAATATCATCTGCATGAATAAATTTCTCTGAAGTTGCAGGAATGTCACATAAATATAAACTAAACTAAGGGGAGCTAAATCTGCTAGCTTTTTTTATCGTTGGAACGAAGTAGCTAGCGTACGTCAGTCGGTGGCGCCATCGTCTGGCGACTTAGTGAATCTACGCTGCCTATAGCAGAAATAAGTAATCATCTTATGCTGCAGATAAATTGGGTGGATATCACGTAAACGAATGATCAAATAAAAGACATTATGACTGTCATATTCAGGAGGAAATGAAATGTTCAGTAATGTATCGTACAACTTATCTCCACTATTCGAATCGAAGGGATGAAATGGTCTGATTATGGATTTTATAGAAATAAATGTCTCCCTCAAGAACAAAATTGATGGGTGACCCCGAGTATATCGAAAAATTTCGTTGTTTCAAAGTTTAAGTTATGTTAGGTAAAATTCTCATCTCCATCACTTGGTTTAACCGTTTTTACGAAGTTAATTCCTTTTGAATTAAGCTCGCTCTGTATACCGAAGAATGTCGTTATAACAAAGGTTAGCCAGACAGCATTCGCTAATGATTCTCCGTTCAACTGATTCGTCTTGGAAAGGGCAGTTTGTAAAATAATACGTCATTTCACGGTTACTACTAGAAAAACCGTCCTCAGCTATCGTAGGGGCCATTGTCTTCCCCAAGAACAGATCTAATGTGAAAATATAAAAAAAACTGTCGACTCATCGGCTTACTATCAATTTAGATACAAAAAGTGAGTTTGATCTGCCATACTCACAAATGATCGGAGTACAGGGACGGATTTTCGAAAAGATGCATCAGTACTACCACATCAGGCGATTTGGTGGTGAGTTTATTCCCATCGAACTTCAACTTGGAATTGCAGGCTTTGGTCCATGTTGCCACTCCGAAGATTTCGAAAATTTTCTTCCTCTGGAAATTCCGGACCGAATTAGTCATGTTAAGGTTCGCGTTATTCATGAAAATTCATAACTTTGTTTGAAGAACAGAGGTGCACCGTTCTTCAAACTAGGTAATTGGATCCTTATAAGTTATAAATAATTTATTGTCACAAAAAATTACATGGTTTGTGAAACTTCAAACAAATAATCCTGAGGAATATTAAAACTCAAAAACTGGTGTAAAAACTTTTTGAACAATACTGAAAGTTTCGGATATTCATGAATAATACGAACATGACAAATTTGCACTGATATTTTCCTTCCCTAGTTGTTGAAAGTTTTCAGAATTTTTGGGTTGGCAACTTCATTTTGTGAAAAATTTTTCATTGGGAAAGTACAAAATGGTTCTTTGGATTCCTAGATTAATTTATTCGAATCCATATACCTATAGGGTGATTTTTTGAATTGAACACTCACTTGAACCATAAATTCAACTTTCCAACTGAAATAATATTTATTTAATTCACTGGTAGCTCTGACAAAGCCGGCAAAATAGCTGTTGACTTTCAAAGAATCAATTTTTTTCTGAAGTTTTGGCCCTGTCATTTCGAATAGAATTGATTCTGGTTAAGAGTTTTCTATGGCCTAGGAACATGCTTCACTTATCATTTTTTTTGTACTGCTGCTGTTTTCAGCGAATTGGAATCATAAAAACCTCATATTATTTTTTTGAAATCATTTTGGAGAATTGTATTATTGCTTGTATTCTTCTCTCCAATGCTTTCATATTCAACGTTGAATGTTAGAGAATCTGAACAAATCTGGAAAATTGTTTTGATTTTGTAAATCGGTCTCTGAGCTCATAAAATTCAAAAGAGCACTATTTGAGCTCAGAAGTTTTTACGCACCCGTTCAAATTCGCTTCCCAGCGGTATTTTTGATTTATTCATTAAATGATAATGATGAAATTTGACATATCCTTTCTCCAATATTTCCAGAACTAAAGATCAAATCAAGCGGATATTTACTTCAAAGTCTGTGCCAATTTCATAGGAACCTGATGAATACTTTTAGAAAAACTTTTTTTTTTAATTTTTATGAGTTTTGAATAATCTTCCAGAAATATTGTTTGAAGTTGTACGTCATTATTTTGAAATAAACAAGACTACGAAATTTCAAATCGATCAAATTACTACTTCTCGAGATACTCATTGAAAAACCTCAAATTTTCATCTAGAAAGATGATTCAACTGATATGCAAAAAGGAAGGAGTTCAATTACATTACTAACAATCAAATTAACCAATTTCAGTCAAAAACTCACTTAGCGCTTTGTTCAACTGCTTATCACAGCTGGAGACTCCAACAGTGGGTAAGGCGACTAACCCAGATATTTCTGGCATATTGGTTTTGGGGTTGCAATGTAGTCCGGAATGGTAAAATCCTTCGTATCTATATTGATCTCTTGAAATTGAAACTTTTACACCATTGATTGCATACTTCCAGTGAAATGTAGATCCTTTCATGGAAAGATACAAAATATCAATTTAATGGACATAATATACCTATATGTACCTGATTCGTCCCTGTTCGTCCACTAAGAGGACAAATGCAAGGAAGATATTCCATTCTGAACGGAAATTCCATAAAGGATGCCGACCGAAATAAGTAGCCATTGAAAACATTCACGGGTATTTAAACTTTGAACATGATGAAACGAACATGAATAGGTAAATTCGGACCCTTTTACATTGAGACAAATCACACAGGAAATTAACAGAATTCCTCTCTAACCTTGCAGTAACATTTTGTCATCAGTTGAGTATTGAATGGTATGATTACCTGCTGTCTAGTAAAATTTAAATTTATTTATCTATATGTAATATTTCGAGAGTTTTTCGTGAAACTCCCACATTTCAAGGCATATGGTTGCGTGTGTTAAACCTAATTTTTTTTCTATATCAATGACAAGTTCAGGTCTTATTCTATAAATAAATGTCCTTCACGTGGTACTAGAAGGATACGGATGCTTTTTTTGGGAGGATTTGGCATCCTTTTGTAGGATTTTCTGGGTTTGCGCTTCCAGTATCTGAAACAGAAGAATAAGTTACGCCTCCTCACTGGTTTCCTCACAGGACACTGTCGCCTGAGGAAGCACATGATGAGAATGGGCTTATCAGAAACTGACGAGTGCAGATTCTGTGCGGAAGAGGAGGAAACTCCTGTTTACGTGATGACAGAATGCCTCGCCATTGTGAGCCTGCGCATGAAATATCTTGGACATGAGCATTATAGGAGGAATAAGAACTTAGCCTCCTTGAAGCCCCCATAGATATTAGACTTCATCAGAGCTCTAGAGCTAGAGGGCGAGCTGTAGGTTGCGAAAACAGCTCCGACAAGGGGGCACAATAGACTTTAAGGTCGCAGTGGAATGTAACCCCTTACCAACTTTAAAAAAAACTATCTAAAACAGAACTATTAAAACTCAAATAATAATTGTTTTTATGGAAATACCCTTGCGGATTGAACCATCTGTCAAGGGTGGTTTCAAGGAGAAAAGTTGCCTACACCATTGTCAAAAATCAACTTCAAGATCGGTTCCGAATTTCACAGATATCGAAAGGATAGTTTCCGAGAAAGAAATTGAGCGAAATCATAAGATAAACAATCCAAATATTTCCATTATTTCCTTTGAATGCCTTCTGTGCGTGAACAACTCGAGCTCATATTCATTTCATAATTAATAGCTGTCGCGCGAAGCTGAGAGATTGGGAAAGCAGTAAACCAATACGATATTCAATGTGATGATAAGCTTAGATAGGGCCAATCTATTGGCTACCAGCTCCCAAGAAATACCAGGGACTCTTAAAATACCTTCTCCAATCTCTTCTATATCCTTCTCCTAAGAGCTATATAAGTAGGTCCAGGCGGCTATATGGACAGCCTTCGAAAGGCTTGGTTGAGTTCTGTCGATGAGCAGGTCAGGACAGGTGTTTATTTCGTTTTTCGGGACATTTTGAATTTTTAAAAATGAATGTTCATGAAGATATAATTTATAACCTTATCAATGTCAAACATTTTCGGCAGTAGTCGTTTAGTGGAGAACTTAATGATTAATTTGCATCCAAGCAATCCCGAAAAATTGAGCTAATTTATAAAAAAGTAGTGTTGAAGTTGTTTCTCTCAAATACGAAACGGGAGCTAATGAACTTACCGGAGAATGAATATATTCGTTTCGGTTTCTTATTTGATGAAATTACTTCAAAATATCACAAGGACGAATATCTGTCGATAATTCAACAAATATTCCACTTTGATCTGAGCTAACCATCCAATCAACCAAAACATCCACATCGAAGAAGCGGGCCTAAGGAGAACAGACACTATAGTTTCACTGTCCTTACCGATCATCAGACTGCCTTACCTATGGCAACCGCTGAAACAGGACTCAAGATAATTACAACCTTTCAGACGGAAAACTGCAGTATTACTACTTAAAATTCGCCATCTATCGGGAGCATCGTACGAACCCTACTTTCGAGTGCAGAATACTTTGATCGATATGAATGACGTTCATCCTTTTGCCTCATCGGGTCGCTGCATGCGGGATTTGCAGGTTGAACAACGACCGTCGAGACGTCGAAATACTCGGTAACGTGATTAATCATCATCAAGAAAGATAGTAAAGGTTGTCAGCATTAGCTCAATTCGGAGCTTATGCTGACATTCTCAACAAAAAACCACCAAAAGCAAAATCCTTCTAGATCAATCCGAGTTCCAATTTCAACAGCTTTCTCCGCACATCTGGCCCTTATGCAGCAACAAAACGCTGAAAACTCATTTAGAATAAAAGCAGCAAACACATAAATCACCCGCTAAAGGTATCATAACTTGAGAGATAATATATGGAATACCGAATGGCGCATCTCTTACACACGGTGTTTAATTATTTTTAATTTACAGCTACAGTTAGGTATGTTATTAACTGCATAATCGATATCATTCTAGATAATGCCGCTGACGCAGATTTATACGCGCTGCCCGTCCGGCATACCACTGCGTATGCGCTTCTGTACACCGCCAGCGAAAATTCGTACAAACCGGAGGATTACCACCTACTCATGTACTCTTTGTTTGTATGCGTTTACTTGAAAAATTTCTTTGGAATACATGAAACCGAAATGAACGATGACCCATAACTTTTATAGCAGCATGAAAAGTGTTCGTAGTTGCTGTCCAAGATGCATATATAAATAATTTATCTGGTGTTGACACTTTCTAGGATGCACAGTACAATGATGCTCTCATTTTCATTTGTTTTCCTACTAAAACTTCAGACCAAACTGGGAAACCGGATGTATTTCATACTCCCGCCACCGACACGGCCAGTTTTAGAACCTTAGATACATACATAGATTTTGTACTGTTTGTTAGTGTTTGGTTTGATAATTTTTGATTTCACAATTCATTCAAAGACTTTTATAGTTGACGAGAGTATTACTGGGAGTACATATTCCATTCTTATCAAGTATAGGTATGTATCATTCTTCAATCTTATTGAGTGTAGCAACTTTAAAACTACGGGGATATCTCCAAGGTTAGCCAGTATTTCAATATTATTAATTTTCAGATCCAAATGGCAAGATTGACTTTGGTGGATTTCTTAGGCTGTCTTGAAAGTTGAAAAACAGATAGTATTGTAAAACATACTTTTTGGAATAATAGACAAATACTCATAACTTTACTATTTTTATAGCGAAGGACTAAATACTCAATATATTGTGAATAAAATGAATACATTCACATAAAACTAATGCTACTAGTACCGTGAGCTTTATTCATTATGGATTGACAAATAAATTTTCCAACTCTCATATGATTGCTCTTGAAAAAGCTGTAATAAATAAGCCTTGTACAACTTTGCTTTTATCGACAGATGCATTTTGAGCGAACAGTATTCATCACCAGATATTTCCTTGTTGAGATTTTTTTTTTTCAATGGTCAGTTTTATCACTAAAACTTTGACGTTGTTCCTTAATGATCACTTCAACAGACAGATTTCTGGAAGGCATAGTATTCCTCTTAAGTAAATTTCTCTGCTTGGATTAAGGGCCTGGAAAAAAATTGTCTTCATGAATGTGATCTATTATTTCATGAGCAATTCGTGCTTACCTCTATAAAAATGATCATCATCGGTAAAATGCAGGTAACAGACTCTCATAAATCTTGTTTGTTGGTTTTTATTGATTCTTAAACACTTTCAGGCCCGACTTGTTAAAGGAAGTTTCTTTCATCCTACCTCGAAATTTTTCACCGGGCTGTGGAAATCTATGGGAAGGGACATTTGAGTTTGCTTTTCTCAGTAGAAGCACTTGTAAAATCACACAAACGCCAAGAAAAATGCATAAACTTTCTCAAATTCTCGACATTTCTTTTAACTTGTCAATGATAATGTCAGTACCTTGAGTTACTCGGATAGCCACCAGAAGGAGTAGCGCTTATCTTCATTCTCCAATTAATGGGAATTCGGAAATTGTCATTTTGAATTTATTTATGTTTTCTCAGATTATCATTTAGTTATTGATAAGTGCGTGAAATATTTTGTGTTAGCTTCGAAGAAATGTGTATATCCTCAGATACTTTTAAATGGTTTCTTTTTGTTTTTTGGACAGTGCATATATATGGAAATAAGTGTTCAAATGAAGAAAGAATCCTATTTATAGAAGGTATAAACTTCATGATACTGAGCATCAAATAATTCTTTTCATGATTGTCTTTCAATGATTTTCACTAATCGAGGATCGAGTTATCAACCTCCAATAAAAATGCATATTATTTTCACCATTGAATGTGTTATATTTTTCTTGGTTCATTATTGAATATACATAAATTGTTTAACAATTTCCATACACTTGAAATTGAAATTTAAAGCTATATGCTACTATCAAGTGCTACTAGAAAAGCTCAGTTTTGAATCCGATGAAATAAAATCAACCATTGAATAAAACTCCTGCTTTCTAATTGTGAATTTAAATGGGAAAGAACTCAAATCGAACTGATTTTATATAATATGTCTTATTCAAGCAGTTTTTATTCTCTATGAAACTCCAACTCTTGATGGGGTCTCAGTCTGACTTAATGTGAGAATGATGATTGTTCCGTATCAACTTCCATGCATAAACTTCCCGCCGCTTTACCACATTTCGTTGTATATGTGCAAAATCTGGAAAAATATTAATATATTTGAACAAGCTATCGCATGGTTGCTTTGCGCAACCTACTCTGAAGGTTAAAAGTTGCTAGCTTCTTCAGTTTTTCTTTGACATCTAATATTTTATCAGTGATTCTAACCTAGTTGTTCAAGACCATTTTCGGCAGAAATTCGGAAAATACTGGCAAGACGGATCGATAGCATGCCGTTCCCTGTGCGCGAAAATCAGTTAAAATGATTCGAATATTACTGAACCCACTCTCACAATAACATTTAGTGCATTTTTCCGAAACTTTCATCTCGCGCAGACCCAAAAGTCTAATCGAAAGGCCCCTCAGGACTAAAATATGATAGTGAGAAGTAACTTTCCAGTGTTAATCCTGAAACGAACGAGATGAGCTTCGAGCGAGCAGAAAGGCGTCATCATGCTCCTTTTGTTGTGGAATATCATAACGGGTTCTTATAGCAGAGTCAGCCTTGACCCTCGATGTGCACCACAAGAAACTATTTTAATTAATATTTCACTCCTGAAGCAGCGTAGAGTTGGGATGGAAAATCGTTTTGGAAGAGCAGAAAAAATTAAGACCAATAAATCAATCATTTAGGGACATTTATTAGATCCATGGACCCTATTCTTGAATGTGATGGTATGAATGTTCTTTATCGTTCAATCAAAAATGCACCGCGACAACAGCGTCGTCACGCGTATTTTCTCCCATCCCCGATTCAAGAATAGGAACCCAGATGAAATGTTCCATTTCCTTTGAGTGAAAGTATATTCTATAGTGTAGAAATCAATTTTGGATTTTCCAGAGAATATACAGGGTGGGCAAAATTCGTTCTCTACAGAAGGGATCTCGAGAACTATAGCAGCTAGAAGAAAACTGATAAAACATTCTCTAGCCCTTTTTTCCTGACTAATCCGAATCTGAAAACAGATCCTGCTTATCGTTCATAGAACTTGAGTTATGAGCGAAAATTGAGAAATTGTCATTTTCAATAATGCTGAATAACTCGCTTGTTTGAACTCGTATTCGAAATCTGTTGATACATTCTACAGGCACTTTTTTAGGAGTATTTCAAATATAATATGACTGAATTTTTCAATCCAGCGATTTTCGAGAAATGAGAATGATTTTGGATTTTCAAATACAAACTATAGTCGAAAGATCTCTTATCTTGCTACAAAATTTTTGCTGATTTCAAAAATGTATCATTTGTCACTATTTACATGAACATTACATGAGAAAATGGTCAATACTTTTTTCCTGCTCTTCTTTTCACTGTTGAGTTATGAATAGGCTGACGTTGCCATAGCGATGATTGAATATGCATTATCTCTGTGTGAACTTGCGCCTCTATGATTGGAATCACCGATTGCTGAATAAATATTTCTATGGTTAATTGTTCATAGTTCTTAAGATTAGCAATAGAAAATCTGTTTATTATCCCCAATGACCCAAAATATTGCTGATATTAAGAACTAGACAAATTAACCATAGAAATATTTATTCAGCAATCGATGATTCCAATCATAGAGGCGCAAGTTCACACAAAGATAATGCATATTCAATCGTCGCTATGGCAACGTCAGCCTACTCATAATTCAACAGTGAAAAGAAGAGCAGGAAAAAAGTATTGACCATTTTCTCATGTAATATTCATGAAAATAGTGACATATGATACATTTTTGAAATCAGCAAAAATTTTGTAGCAAGATAAGAGATCTTTCGACTATAGTTTGTATTTGAAAAATCCAAAATATTTCTCATTTCTCGAAAATGGCTGGATTGAAAAATTCAGTCACATTATATTTCAATTACTCCTAAAAAAGTGCCTGTAGAATGTATTAACAGATTTCGAATACGAGTTCAAACAAGCGAGTTATTCAGCATTATTGAAAATGACAATTTCTCAATTTTCACTCATAACTCAAGTTCTATGAACGATAAGATGGATCTGTTTTCAGATTCGGATTAGTCAGAAAAAAAGAGCTAGAGAATGTGTTATCAGTTTTCTTCTAGCTGCTATAGTTCTCGAGATCCCTTCAGTAGAAAACGAATTTCGCCCACCCTGTACAATGTGTTCCTTAATTAGATGTAGAAACGAAGAGGGGACATTCCTTGCGAAATTTGAAGGAAAAAACCTAGAAAAGCACTGACGTCAGGTCAGAAGCTTTTAGGCGCTTGTTCCGTTGCCAAAGCGGTCATTTATACAAGTATTGACCCTGCCAAACGCAGATTTTTTTCATATGGTCTTCACGAAGTTCTGCATGATAAGCTATAATTTTCAATCAAGTACTAGATTGTAATTCGATCAGAAATTTTGAATGGGTGTTACTATCTAAAGAATAATTGGCGAACTCAACCCATTTAAACATACGACCTTCCAAATTAAACTGAAAACCTTCTCTACAAATATATTCCCTATGTCGATTCTTTCTGAAGTTAGTGTGTTCACGGCTGGCCTAACCACTGATAGTGAACAAAATAAATTCCGGAAGAATCTACCCATTAGGTTGATAATTGTAGAGTGAGTTTAGAGTTTGATTATGAAGGCCGAATTGCAAATTAGTAAAAACTATCGAATGATTCCGCAGATATACCATTCAAAATTTCCGTTTTCCTTTATTTCCAAAAACATAGATCGAATCGTCCTTGAATGAAAAATGCCACCTTGAAGTTTCAGCCAGATAGGGTCTACAGGACAATGAGCAAAAAATATTAGAGTCCTCCTGTATTTTGTTAAATGGAGAGGGAGTTATTTTGCTCATTGTTCTGTAGACCCTATTTCGCTGAAACTTCAAGGTGGCATTTTTCATTGAAGGGCGATTCGACCTATGTTTTTGGAAATGTCGAGAAACTGAAATTTTGAAAGGGTATATTTGCGGAATTATTCGATAGTTTTTACTAATTCGCCAATTCGGCCCACGTAATTAAACTCCGATCTTACTCTACAATTATCAAGCTACTGAGTAGATTCTTCCGGAAGTTATTTTGTTCACTATCAGTGGTTAGGCCGGCCGTAAACACATTAACTTTAGGAAGAATCGACATAGGGAATACATTTGTAGAGTAGTTTTTCAGTTTAATTAAGAAGGTTAAATGCTCAAATGGGTTGAACTCGCTAATTATTCTTTAGATAGTTTAACCCATTCATAATTCTGGATCGAATTGCAATCTAGTTCTCGATCGAAAATTATAGCTTGAGGTTCATGCAGAATTTCCTGACGACCATATAAAAAATCTGCGTTTGACAGGGTCAATACTTATATGGATGAACTCTTTGGCAATGGAACAAGCGCGTAAAAGCTCCTGACCCCACGTCAGTGCTTTTCTAGGTTTTTTCACGAATTACATCGATTGAGTTCATCTAGAATGATCTTTTCAGTGTCAAAGTGACACGATAGATGTAGGTATGCATTCTGCAACTTCTGCTGGTTCGTGTAGGTACCATTACCTAACGTCCAACACGTCGATCGTGTTGCTTCTAATGAACATTACAATTTATTCTAGATTCGATCACTAATTCAGCGTCCTCCAGCAACTGAATAGTTTTCGTTGGTGTTCGACACAGAATCGTGTCAACGGTACAGAGTTCTACATTCCCCTTCATTAACCATGAAGATATCGAAACTTCGAAGAATTTAGAAAAATCTTCCAAGTCGTCGATGCAATATTATGATGATTGTTCGTTTGTAGAAGTACAAAAATAAATGCTAAGTTTCGTCACAATGTCTGTAATTTTCGAAATTCGAAGCTGAAATTGATCTCAAACGACTAGGTTGGACTCACTGATGAAGAATCTGTGGTTAAATTTGATTCTGTCCGTACGACCGTCCGTGTGTGCTTTAACTTTTGAAAGAAAGGACCTAGAGTTTCGAAATTCCCAGGTTAAGTTAAGATCGTTAGTGGGCATAATCGGCCAAACAGTTTCGGAGTTATGCCTTTTTCGATCGGATTGAAACTAACACGCCAACGCGAAACTCAGTGCGAAACTTCGTATGGATACAGTTGTTACAAAATTTCAAAAAAATTATCATTCAATAATTTTTGGAATTTTTGTTGAAAATTTTTTTTTCTCGGAAAGTGTTAGTCAGGTTTCAACGAAATTTGGCACATACCTTAGAATGATCAAAGTTCAATTTCGATACGATATTTACTTTTGGAGATATATGGAAAAAAATATGTAAAATTTCGTCGTGTTTGAAATTTTGACGTTACAACAAGTGCAAACGCGATCAGGTCGAAACTTTGTAATTATCTGAAAAATACCAAGACTTAACTTATTGCAGAACTTTGTGTGGATTCAATTGTTGTAAAATCTGAAAAAAAAGGTTCATTCCAAAAATATTCGGAAAATGTTGAACAGATTTTTACGGAATTTGATATAGACCTCTAAATCAATATTCAACAACGATATTTCAAATTTCAATTCGATAAAATATTTACTTCTGAAGATATATGAAAAATTAATGTCAAATTCCGTTGTTCGAAATTTTGAGGTTATTTCCTCAGTATCCTAATTATTTAGAGAATATCAACGTGCAACTACAACAAATTTTTTGTCGAAAATTATCCACATCTTTATCGGAAAAAAATATTTTTTTATTTATTGACCATATTTCGATGAAATTTGGCACATACCTTGCAGACAGTATTCGACAACACTTTTTTGAATCTCAATTTGATCTGATGTTCGTTTCTGGAGATATAAGGGCAAAAATATATCGTGTTAACCAGAATGACATCCGAAAAAAACGAATATAAGAGACTACATATTTTTATAGGTGAGAAGGTGGAATTCGTGAAAAGTTAAAATCCCCTAAATAATTCCTTAGATATCTCCATTCGAAATTTTATTTTCCTAATATATTCAATAAAACAGATATTATCGAAACGAAATTCTGCACTAGGTTGAAAAATGACGGTCTAAAAGTTCATGCAAAATGTCTTGTGGAAATGGCTCCGAAGGTGAACAATAAGCGCGTAAAAGCTCCTGACCTCACGTCAGTACTTTTTAGGTTTTTTTATGGAATATATCATCAAGTGACTCAACAAATTCTGGTTGAAAATCCGAATTTCACGCGCTTGTTTATATTCTTTATATTTTCACTTCGATTTAATCTTTATTTAGTTTGAAGTCATGACTGAATATATCAGAAATTATTAGGCGGATTTCACCCATTTTACGAATTCGATCTTCATAACCAAGGCACAAACCCACCCTACAAATATTGAGTCTCTAAGCCGTTCATTTCGGAAGACTGTCGGTCTTACTGCCATTTCGAGAGAAATTACACATACCATGTAATATCTGCAATGATATCCTCATTGGTGTATCAGCCAATTGTGGAACTTGTACATTACCATAAGAAAATAGTGAACCTTTGTACATTATTCACATTTTTTTTTCTGTTTTGTACGACGAACAATCAACCAAGGGGCAAGGTTAAGCCTAAATTGCCTTTTCACGACGTATTCAATCAAGACTAAAACCATGCCCATTATACTCATTGGAATCGCCAAAAACCACGGCATACATTCTTTTTAATTTACTGCTTATCTCCACGAAAGCTATATTGAAAAAATATTCCCATCCAGCCCAACTCATTCGATTCTTTTTTGTAGGCAGTTCCCAATTCACGAAATTCTTAAGCAAATATAGATCGCAACCCAGATATTCCTACGTTTCTTCCCAGAATTGTTTTGAGGTCCACGACCTCGGAAATAATGATATAGGGTTGTCCTGGTAATAACAACTTCTCGTTTAGTATCCAATTTCAGTAGATTTTGTCAAATCTGCCCCACCCCTTCATATAAATTTGCAAGTGCGGTCACGTGACGGCTATTATTAGTAAACTTGGAGGTGGTGCTCCTCTTTAGAGGTAGAGGGAGCTGAGTCTGCATCAGATATTGGCATTATATATTCTTAATTAAACAATGTGACAGACAGAAATGATTTACGTGCATTAATTATAATGTGAGGTATCACTTCTCTCTTAGGCGAATTAGCTGAGGAAGGAGGACATAGACGATTATTGTGACGATGATATTGTTATTTATCGATCGATATAGGGACTTGTAAACAGAGAAATCCAATTTGCATCTACGAGAAGAACAGAGCGAAGCTTCGTTTATTACGGTTTTCTAATTAGTGAAGTAGTATGCGAATATGTGGGGAGCAGTCTTGGTTAAACCTGAAATGTTAGCTGAAAAGAGCTAATATATACACAGTGAGTCTTTGAGTTGTACGTTAATTTCAACCATAGATTCCTCTCGTCAAATAAAACACTTTTTTCATTTGCCATTTTTCCAGATTCGGTTCAGGTAAAAAGTTATAAGCATTTAAATATTTCTCGATCTGCTAATACACTCCTGCGCTTTGTTTGCAAGTTCGCCACAGATTCACCTTCCAGTGATCTTTTTTGGAGAATAACCAATGCCAGGTTTGAAATTCGAAGAAACAAGATTGAGAAAACTCATTTACTCACTTAATTCTTATGATTTGGTGCTATTTGGGATATTATCGCAAGGAAAACATTTCACTACACTGGACTTGAAACACTGATCTTGAACTTGATGTTCATGCAATATCCAATTTCACTCCACTATAAGATTATACCCAATTCCATCCTCGCCAATTCTCATATTGAAAACTCTATAATTATACTGTTTTCACAAAATTTATAAATGAATTATATGAAATGAATCAACTAACCGGAAAACATTCTCTAGAATGTTATGGTTATAAAAATTCTAGTCCATAGGCAGGGACTATGTCTGTGGTGGCGTCACGAAATAGCATATACCCATAGAAATTATAACGTTATGTTTTATCTATGCATATACCTAATATTAGTTCTTTGCGAAAGATATGAGTATTTCTGTGTATTCTATGGTCCGGATAGACGTTAACCAAGCTTAATTTACTCCCTTTACTAGACCAGGGGCGGATCCATAAATTTAAGGAAATATTTCGAATTCTATCCGATTTTTATAATATTCAATGATGAATATCTGCAAAACGGTGCATTTAGAGAGAAATAATAAGGAATAATCAAATATTTCACAATGATTGAAGATTCTACTGATGACATAAGAAAAAATTCATCTGCATTCTTCATGCTAATTTCGTATAGTTTTATGAATCGGCAAGTCTATTACTCGGAAACTATTTGAAGTAAGATAAAAGCGATTACTGAAGAATATGTGTCATAGTTATAGCAAACTTCACGCCAAAATTCATCTCATTCGAGTTAACATATTTGACCTAAAGAAGAAAAACTGATTTTTTTGGGAAATTTGAACAGCCTGTATCTTTTTGCTGGGGACAAATCTGGAAAAATGAGAAAGAAAAAAGTGTTTTTTTTGATTGGAGGAATCTACTGTTAAAATTAATTTACAACTTAAAGAGTCAACCTGTATACTCATTGGAAAGTGTCTACGTCTTCTTATGACAACTCATTCCAAACAACTCGAGCTTTGTGAAGTGAATATGCCGGAGTTTTTAGAGGTTGACAACAATTCTAGCCCTGTCAAGAGGCTAGAAGAACACTACTCTAAGAATGCAGATTTGATGTCATAATTATTGGGGTCATGCAAAGACCTTGTGCTCCTTTAATTTTGTTACAGATAGAGATGATTTTTTCACAAACATTCCATCGTATTAGGGTGGGTGATAAAAAAATAATTGAAATTTAGATTGGAGTACCTCATGGTACAGTTCTGAGGCAAATAATGTTAATCATATATGAGAATTAATTCTTGAGCTTTGAGGTATGGCAACACCGATTGAAATATGTCAAAGCTGACATTGTCATCTTGATGTTAATAACAGAGAATAGACGACTTCGGCCCAAGTTACCAACCCACAATTTTCTTCATAAATTTACTATCACTGGGGAACGGAAATTTCAGGACAAATTCGACATGATAAGATTCGCGTTATTTATAAATATCCGTAAAAGATGCCTCGGCTCCTTTAACGAGATAATTCCTTCCAAATATAGGGTTTTGTTAAGATCATCTCTGATTGGTTGAAATTTGAGTTGGGATTCCTGATTTCATGTTAATAGTGTGAAATTCATTTTGATATGTTCCTCAAATCAACTTGGTTATTTCGGTTGCCGGTTTTCCATTCCGTAAATATGAAATATTCGGTTGGTTCCTGAAAAAAAAAGGTTAATTACGGGATTTGATTGATGAAAAAGCAATCTTTCTGTCACCAGAACGTCAGTCAGTGTTCTATGGTAACCTATTCATAGCATAGAACAATTTTTATTTACTTTATGACCCATAGATCATAGAAGAGACAACAATCGACAAAGGAAAAATTACTAGGTATGGTCTATGGATCATAAGGTAAATAAAGATGGTTCTGTGCTATGGATATGTTACCATAAAACATTGATTGTCGTCGTGGTGCATAGATTTAATATGTCTATGTTATGGTGACAGAAAGATTGCTATTTCATCAATCAAATTCCGTAATTAACCTTTCTTTTCAGGAACCAACCGAATATTCCATATTTACAGAATGGAAAACCGGCAACCGAAATAATCAAATTGATTTGCGGAACATATCCTTTATAAACTTGACACTATTAACATGCAATCACGAATCCCAGCTTAAATTTCAGCCTAACGAAAACCTCTATTAGGAAGGAATTATCATGTTTGGGGAGCCGAGGCATCTTTTACGGATATTCATAAATAACGCGAACCTTATCATGTCGAATTGGTCCTGAAATTCCCGTTTGCCAGTGATAGTTAATTTGTGAAGAGAATTGTGGGTTGGCAACTCGGGCCGAAGTCGTATATTGACGTACGTTGGATACTCGAAACATGGTCTCGGTCGATAACAGGACTATGAAAGTTTCAACAAGTTTAAATGAGAAATTACAATACCCTACAGAATCAATAAGTATCATGTCCAAATAAAACCTCATTAGTTTTTCTCATGTTATAAAAATCCCCCTATCTGAACTGAGCCCACTTCCACCACAACTGCAGCCCCCATTAAGTGATAATGTCCTCTAATAATCCGAATGAGAGCCCAAAATTGCCATTTTACAAACTCGAAACACAGTCTGGACATGTAATCACGGTATAATTTTCTTCCTCGCTGACCCATGGTCTACGTGCTGCTATGAAAATGACCAGATGGAGATCGATCTCACATGGTTGATGGTTGCCTCTCATCGTCTCAATCTTTCTGTATTACATTTTTAATTTAGTGGCAAGATGAGAGGCGAGATGTCGATGCAATTAATTCTGAGAGGGTTTCGCGATATTCTGGCAGATAAATGACGAGGTGTTTGAGATCCTGGTGTATTCATTCGTTCGATTTTGTTAACAAGTTTTTCCGTGACAACAAGTGTGTATTTTACTGCAACTTCTTCCGTCGTATAGAGACCCCACAGAAAAATTTGGGTGTAGTTACAGTTTGACGTTTACTTTGTGAATGTCCACAGAGTATGAATAACTTCACCCAATATACAGGTCTGGCTAAGACAATCTAGAAGAGTTGAGTACTTAGCCCGCCAGTGGAAGCTTCAGAACCTCAGTGTCATGCCATATCGAATAAAAGACTGTTCTTTTGCGCAGGTTGGTGTGGAGTCTCTAGTTCCTCTATACGCGAACGCGATCCAAGTAAGAATTGTCCCAGTCGCACTCCAAACTTGAGGTGCGTTAGACCATATCGGTTGAAAATAAAGTATGAGATATTGGTCTAGGGAGAATGCATCTGAGTATTCCTGTGCGTACCCAGTATCTTCAAAAACTAAATGTTTGGACAAGAATACTGGGGAATTACATCATAGGACCATTTTTCATCGACGGTAACCTAAACGCGGCTTAATATCTGGAGCTTTCAGAGAATCAAATTATTCCGACAATTCGCCTGTGGCCCGATCAAAAGGCCCCCAGATCACCATATTCATCTCCAAATTATTTTTTTCTGTGGGTATATCTGAAAATTGCGGTATATGGGCAAGAAGTTGATAGATCAAAGGATAGAACTAAGGTTCAAAATAATCGAACTTTGTGCCAAAAATGGTACTATGCCGAATCTGCTCAGAAATATGGGATTATGTCTTTATAACAGATTTGGACAAGTCTGGAGTGCGACTGGCAGTTCTTCCTTGGCTTAGATCGCGTATCGAGGAACTGGAGACTCTCCACCAACCTACGCAAAAGAACAGTCGTTTAGTCGACATGGCATGGCTCTGAGGTTTTGAATCTTCCACTGGCGAACTATATTCTCAACTCATCTAGATTAACTTAGAGTCTTGGCCAGAACCGTATAAGTAATTCTTTGAAAGCAAACAATTTGGCGTCATCTAAATTCTCGAAATACATATCAAATAAATGAAACATCAAGAAAAATATAAACAGAATAATAAGAACCAGCGTGAAAGCGCTGAGAATCTATAATATAATCAAGTTTGTTAAAAAACGAAGTTTATTGTTCTTAACATCCCCACTCAAATAATACGCAAAATTATTGGCAGTCCCCACGCACCTGTACTATTAGTCACAGAATTATTCAGAGTTATTGTAATAGTGTATGAATCATTATGACTATCGATTAATTTATAAAGGGAATGTGTGTTTTTGATCGTGAAAGGGCTCAAATTTATAGCCTTGCTCCAGGCTGTTACACACCATGAATACACACTCGAAGCATCTCGGACAAGCAGACCTATGAACTCAACAAATATGCATCACTGTCAAATTCTATGGAGAAGTATTTGACCTCGATCTGTTGTTCTTGCGCTTGGATCCATAATTCTACAAATACATTCAAACAGGTCTGTAACAGTTTACTTCAGGGTCTGAAAAGTATCAGTCAATAAAATACAATCAACAATTATTTTTAATGACGGAAGTTTATTATTTCATAACTGGACGACCGAGTTTATATTTTTTTGTTTCATACCTTGTCATACATTACTTCGGTGAGATTTACTTTTTGTATAGCCTTCTACGTTGAAGATATATCTCAATATAAGTCAGAATATGCCAATTTCGAAAGTTAAAGAGTACCCTGTGTGGAAAGTACTGATCGCCTTGCGCATATTCAATACACCATACTTTAAGGATCAATCACTTTATCAATTCACACAATATCATTTGCATATTCCATGCAAGCTGATTACAACTTCAGTGTAGAATATGAGAAGATTTGAATATTGTTCAAACGGCTCTGAGTATTTGAAGATATTAGATTGTCAATAGATCAAGAGTTGTCTAGTGTATAAATGCACTCAATTTCATTTGAAAATCTTGAACATCAGTGTTCACAGTGCAAAGTAAGTACAGATCGAGTTTCTTACGGTCGGTCTAAACGGCCGGACCGTAAACACAATAACTTCCGAAAGAAACAACTTAGAAACTCGATATTTGTAGAGAAGGTTTGGACCTTAATTACGAAGGCCGACTTCGTGAATGGGTAAAATCCACCCAATGATTCCGCAGATATACCCAATCAAGATTTTATTTTCCCAATATTTCCAAAAATACAGATAAGATCGAATTGAAATCCAGTACTTTATCGAAAAATGTTCCAATGACACTATCATCACGAAATTTTGCACTATGTTGTCCTTCGACATCTTCAAACTAGCTGCGAAGTTTCATCACGATTGAATCAGTATTTCTTGAGTTATACCGAAGAAAACCACAATATAAAACATATTTTTCGAATATCTCCAAAACTGATTGCCGTATCGAATTGAAATTTGGTAAACTGCTGTAAAATATGAATTTCAAGGTATAGCTGAAATTGTTCCCGAATATGAACAAAAGTTTCAGAAAAAAAATTTTCTCGAAAAAAATTTTTTTCGATTGAGTAACCATACGATTCCAACGAAATTTCGCTGAGAGCTGCACGTCGTTATGTTCCAACTAACTGCCAAGTTTCAATCCAATCGTTCCAGTAGTTTCTGAAATATGAGGGAAATAAGCTCAAAATTTCAAATGACTATAACTTCGAAACTATTAACCGATTTGGCCCATTAACGAACTTAAATGCGACATTCCGATGTTCCCTACAAGTTTCGAGTTGCTAGCTGGCTCCGTTCGACAGTTATCGTGTCCACGGCCGGCCGGACAGAATCGATTTTGACACCGAATTCGTCATCAGTGTGTCAAACCTAGTCGTTTGAGACCATTTTCGGCTCAAAATCCGAAAATTACAGACATTTGGACGAAACGATAGCACGCTGTTCCCCATAACATTGCGGGCAAAAAATTCAAAATTAGTGTGAAATTTAAATTCCCCGTTGAAAACACCGTAAGGCCGCTCCTGATTTTCTTCCTATTTCAATGAACACATCTACAAACTAACATTTATATTTCCACATGCTGAGCTCACAGGCACCCACTCCAATATTGAAAATCCGACCGTTAGTCCAGAGGCATTCATAATACCCATCCGACAATTGTTAAAAAACATAATTTACTACTTAAAACTCTGAACATTCGTAGTCACTTGTTAACGGTTCACCAAGATCAATAAATTTCGAATTAAAGAAGAAGATAGGTGTTTGTGCATCGCTAATGCCATGGGATAACGCAGCTCGATGGTTGAACGATTCGTAAAATGCCGAGTGACGCGGTGGACACACAATGGATTATTGCAAATAGAAGACGTCGTCTGCCATTTGTAATTCATTAGGTGAAAATAGCGGTTCTTTTGATTCAGGCAGGATTGTCCTTAGTGGAGATGGTTTCCGTATTGCTTTGTGTTTGCATATTCCTGATTCACGCGGCTAAGACGATAATTGTGATTTTCTATGACATTTGTTTGGACAGGACTTCTTATTGTGATATTTTCTCCAAAAGTATGATGTTAATTCATTTTATATGGTGTTGAAAGTGGTCCTGGAGTGAGGGGGGATGAACACACTGATCATATTGAAAATTCTAATTAGATAATATTTTACCAATATTTCAAAAATAGAGATTAGAAGAAATCAAGTATTAGATTGAAAAATATCAGCCTTAAGGTTCGTAGTTCGTTTAGCAAACCATATGAAATTTTTTTCAAATTGTGACATATATTTTCAAATTGTTTCGAGAATGAGCAGTACATTTTTTATTTCAAACAATATATCCTAACACAGTATTAGCAGAAGAAATGTAAACGGGGTACCATACTTTTTTAAAAATGATACAAGAGCACAGATAAATACCTCAGGAAAAACTCTGTCTCCCAGTATGAATGTAATGAAATTGTTGTTTGCTATTGAAGGGCTTCTTTTTCATCAACAACAAAATTTCTCCTTTCCTTTCGATGCATGTTGATTACTCGAAATCACACCTGAAAAGAAGACGAAAAAACCAATATGAACAAGTGAATTTTTATTATTCTTTAAATTAATTTGTTCACGATCCATCTCAAAAATGAATCAGACACCGAAAGAATTGCCTCGAAACCATCGTCGAATTTATATATTGGATACCTATTAACTAAATGTTCTATTGTTTACTTTTCTTCTCCGCATTCGCACCGTGGACTTTCGACCGAATCACACTTGGAGAGGAAACTATTACAACGACCATGACCGGTTCTAAGTCGATTCAAAATGCAACGAATTTTTCTAGGAAAATTAAAACCATGAACTTTTTCTGAAGGATCCATGATCAAACCATTCTTGAAAACATTACACAAATTTCATTCTGAACGCCAAATTTCTTTGTCGCTTTTATTGGAATAAAGAAAATCATTAATTCAAAGCAGTTCACGAGATTATAATCGGGAAATATAAATTCCAAGGACTGTGCAAAATTTTCTAAAATGTAATGAATAGTTTCCGAATAAAATTTTTAGAACATTTTTTTCCAATTTACCAACCTTATGATATCAACAAACTCATGCTGTTGTTGCAAATCATTATGATCCAACTGAATGCCAAGTTTCAAACCGATTGGTCTAGTAGTCCCTGAATTATTATAGATGTAATGAAAATATAGTCTATAATACTTGACAAAAATAAACTCTTTTTCTCTTTTACAGGTAAGCATAAACAAACATCTATAATATCAAGAGACCAAGTTGGGTAAGTTTTTCTGACCATCTCCGATTAATTCTGATTGGATCCAAGGGTTTCTGGTCAATTTTTGTGGTCGCAGAATGAGAATATAAAATATGGTTTCCTATATGAAGGAACATTCCGTTTATATTTGGCTCTCAATTGAAACCGTTCTTTCAAGAAATTCCTGGGAGTCATATTGACGGAATAATCGAGCGGATTCAAACCATTGGAGGACTCATCTTCGTAGTCAAGCCCGAAGTTCTATACAAACATCGACATTCTATGTATTTCTTTCGGAAATTTTTGTCAACCACGCGTCGTATTGTGGACACTGTACAGGGTGTTCCTAAAAATTGGAGATACAAACGAAGAGGGGAGATTCCTTAATAAATTAATTTCAGGGAAATAAACCCTCAAACAAGGTACTTCAGATGTTCCGAGATACAGGGTGTTGAAGTTTGAATTTTTTTTAAAGTTCATTTCTGATAGAATCTGCATTAAACAAGTTATTCAACTGAAATTTGGTATAGATATTACATTTTGGAGTTCACACAATGTGACCTGCCAATTTCAATTGAAAATCTACAGGGTGATATTTTTTCCGGAGCACTGTGCCTTTTTAAGGTTTAGTCTCACTATACGTTCCGTAACCTTCCAGTATCCTTCCCATACAATATTATAATGTGTAATTGAATTGAAGTATGCACACTATACGCCTCGTTTACGTGCCGTCAACATGGGATTTTTGCCTACTAAATTTTGATTTGAATCATTCGGAAGGATACTGGGACCCTATTCTTGAATGTGATGGAATGAACGTTCTCTATCGTTCCATCAAAAATTTACCGCGTTTCCTTGACAACAGCGTCAACACGCCTATTTTTTTCCTTCCCAGATTCAAGAATAGGCACCCTGGAAGGTTACGGGAGGTATAGTGAGAATCAACCCTAATCCTCCAGAATTTTTTTGGTGAAGCCTCTGTGAGTTTGAAAAATTTTAAAAATGATTATCATGAAACCCTGCTAGTATCCTGCAGTGAATAAATTCATTATAAGTTATTATCGACATTATCTGTAGAAATAATTCATAAAGACTTGATAATCTCTTGAGATCATTTTGTACAGTGAAGATACCATGAAAAAAACACTGTAAATTTCACACAAGGGTTTATTATTTTCTTAGTTGAATAACCCAATATACCATTGATATCTTAAACAACTTAGAACCGAATGCGATGATTCATTTTCGATATTATTGGAAATTTGCAGCGTTCTTCTTTATATTTCAGGAACCACTAGTCGGAAATCATCCGGGTAAAATTTTTCAGGTTAAATTATGCAACAGTAATCAACGTTCAGAGTTTCATGAAAATTCGGTGGCAAGTTTTCGAGAAATAATATTTTTCCCCCCCAACCCCTCATTTAGAGCCCTTAGGGTACAATGGTCCTGCTGAAAAGCTAGGAGGATCAACCCCGAGTGACACAGGATTTTCTACCAAGTTTCAAGGATTTCCGTTCAGTACTTCCGGAGAAAAGCCCCGGACAGCGGACGGCGGACGGACGATTTTTTTTTTATTCGTTCATTCAAATCTACATACTCCAAAACGTAAACTGTGAAATTTTCAGGGGGGGTTAAACTTTTTTTTTGGTTAGTCGATCACTAAGGTTAATTATTTGATTTTATCGAATAATAAACCAAAAAATTGAATACCTCAACATCCTGTATCTCGAAAATGAAACGTTTGTGTTCCCTTGTATGTGAGACTTTTTCCCTCAAATTAATGAGAGGAATCTCATATCCTCGTTTGTACCTGTTATTGAGGAACACCCTGTAAAACGAAGAAAAAATCAATTTACGGACATACGAAATTAGAAAAGCATTTATGATTTTTGTCTTCAAACAACTTATTTTCGACGCCATTCACGAGAAGAAGAAGAAAAATAATCTCGCTGGCAACGATGTCGTTTCATCTGATAAAACTTAAGTAATTTTCTCAAAGTGTGGCCAAAATTCATCTCCGAAACGTCCAATAATATGTCAGCCAAACGGGACACATTCTTCCAGGCCAATTTCAGACCTTTTCAGTGTTAATTAGCAAAATTTAAATAACATCTCTGCATCAGGACCTGCTCAACTTGGCTGCCTCCTCCTTCTATAGAAATATGTGGTAGACCCGATGGTATCTCGAAGTCGTGGGACCCATACAAGAATAAAAGAAATTAAAGAGGGAATTAACAAGGTCCTTGTGCACACATCAACTGATAGTGGCTGCTCTTTTTTTTCGATACGAGAATTGCTAAGCGCATAGATTAGGGACCAATGAGCGGGTGCATTTGCATTCTGAGGAGTGGAAGGTCTTTTGTTTCAGCATAGAAGTTGATTCGTATTCTGCATAGAAGTTTCTTCGAATGCGTCAGGAAATTGAATTTTCAAAATGCACTGACGTAAATTCAACAGCCTATTGGCGAATGAAGATAAGCGCTACTCCCTCTGGTGGCGATCCGAGTAACCCGAGGTACAGACATTATCATTGACAAGTTAAAAGAAATGTTAAGAAAATGAGAAAGTTTATGCGTTTTTCTTGGCGTTTGTGTAATTTTACAAGTGCTTCTACTGAGGAAAAGCAAACTCAAATGTCCCTTCCCATATATTACCACAGCCCGATGAAAAATTTCGAGTTAGGGTGAAAGAAACTTCCTTTAACAAGAAGGGGCCTGAAAGTGTTGAAGAATCGATAAAAACCAACAAACAAGATTAATGAGAGTCTGTTACCTGTATTTTACCGATGATGATCATTTTTATAGAGGTAAGCAAGAATTGCTCATGAAATATTAGATCACATTCATGAAGACAATTTTTTCCAGGCCTCTAATCCAAGCAGAGAAATTAACTTAAGAGCAATGCTCTGCCTTCCAGAAATCTGCCTTTTGAACTGATCATTAAGGAATAACGTAAATGTTTTAGTGACAGAACTGACTATTGAAAAAAAAAAGAGTCTCAACAAGGAAATATCTGGTGATGCATATTGTTCGCTCAAAGTGCATCTGCCGATGAAAGCAAAGTTGTACAAGGCTTATTTATTACAGCTTTTTCAAGACAAATCATATGAGTGTTGGAAAATTCATTTGTCAATCCATAATGAATAGGACTAACGATATAAGTAGTATTAGTTTTATGTGAATGTATTCATTTTATTCACAATATATTGAGTATTTAGTCCTTCGCTATACAAGAAGTAAAGTTATGAGTCTTTATCTATTATTCCAAAAAGTATGTTTTACAATACTATCTGTTTTTCAACTCTCAAGACAGCCTAAGAAATCCACCAAAGTCAATCTTGCCATTTGGATCTGAAAATTAATAATATTGAAATACTGTCTAACCTTGGAGATATCTCCGTAATTTTAGAGTTGCTTCACTCAATAAGATTGAAGAATGATACATAACTATACTTTTTTTAAATGGAATATGTACTCCCAGTAATACTCTCGTCCACTATAAAAGTCTTTGAATGAATCGTGAAATCAAAAATTATCAAACCAAACAATAACAAACAGTACAAAATTGACTATCAAAACAAAATCTTTGTCTGTATCTAAGGTTCTTAAACGGGCCACCGTGGCGCTGCAATCTTAAATTCAGACGCCAATACGCGTATGATTTCTTTCTTTCTGAATCGTTCTGATGATACCATCTGCACGAAGTTTCGCAGAAAGTCTTGAATAAGCATTCCTCAAATAACTACCAAATTTCATCGTCATCGGGTCAGTATTTCTTGAGTCATTTCGTCGATGCCACGACATTTGACATAACTATTTTGGCAATATTTTTAGAATTGAAATCTGATAAAAGATTAAATTTGGTACACTCCTGTGAAATATTGATTTCGAAGTCTGTACGTTTCTTTTATATCAAACAATATGTACAATCACAGTATTAGCCAAGGAAATGTAAACGTTTTACGTATGATGATACAAGAGCACAGACGAAAAAAACCTCAGCAAAAACTCAAGTGTAATGAAATCGTTGTTTGTTATTGAAGGGCTTCTTTTTCATCTACAAAATTTCTTCTTTCCTTTCGATGCAGTTTGATAACTCGAAATCACACGTGAAAACAAAAAATCTAGGAAAGCACTGATGTGAACTCAGCAGCTTTTACGCGATTTTTCACATTGCGAAATGGTGAAATTTCAATGAAATATAAAAATTTTCAAAAAAAAGAAAAATTTCCGAATCATCCATGGATAATTTTTTTTTATTGACACTGTTCATCTTTCAACCAAGTTTCATTTCAATCAGATAAATATTTTTCGAGTTATTGAAAAATCGAAATTTCAAATGGCTGTTGCACAAAAACCGATCGGCAGATTTGGCCCATTAACGAACTTAACCGAGATATTCAAGATCTTAACCTAACCTGAAAATTTCAAGACTCTAGGTCCTTTCGAAAGTTACAGCGCACACGGCCGTACCGACAGAATCAATTTAACCACGGATTCTTCATCAGTGAGTCCAACTTAGTCGTTTGAGACCAATTTCGGCTCAAAATTCGAAAATTACTGACATCGTGACGAAATGATAAGGCGCTGTTCCCCAGAACAAGCGAAAAGATGAAAAAACCTAAATGAACTAGTAAATGATTTACTCATTCAATTAATTTGAAGTTCACGATCCACCCCAAGAAAGAATCAGACACCGAATGAATTGCCTCGAAACCATCGTCACATTTATATATTGTCAAATTTATATATTGGACAACCATTAACTAAGTCTCCTTTTGTTTCTTTTTCTTCTCCGTCGATTCAAAATGCACCAAATTTTCCTAGGAAGATAAAAACCACGAACTTTTTCTAAAGGATCGCTGATAAATCCTTTGTTCAAAACATAACACAAATTCCATTCCGATAGCGAAATTCCTTTGTCAGTTTTATTGGACAATCCTTAGACGTCTGTGCTAAATTTCAATGAATTCGGAATTCGAAGAAAATTTTTTTTCAACAAACTCTTGGAAAATAATGAAATCTGTTAGTAACAATATGATCGCAATGTAATCTCACAAAAAGTAGCATTAGCATTAGTAGTTCTTGAGATATAATAACCTCAAAAAACCCAAAAATGAGCGATACTCCGAAAGAGCAGGCTTTAAATTACGAGGCAACGAATTTTGACATTTGATTCTTCATCTATTCATCTAGACCATTTTCGAAAAACAATTCAGAAATTACAGACATTTGGGCAAGATTGTAGCCCACTATTCCCTTGAACATCATGTTAAAAACGAGAGCAACTTTTGCGCAGTCATTTTCATTGATTCCCGATAAATATGTAGCTATAAGAATAATTGAAGGTTGTCGTTTTTTCAATCTTCAAAATATTTTTGAATATTTTTCCATCAGAAACAATTCATTGATATTCGTTAAGAATAATGGGATGTGTACTTCCGGAAATATTGGTGAAATAACGAATCAAATGGCCTAACTTTTGGGTGAATTTTACCCATCCGTGAAGTAGAAATTCGATTTTGAGCTCCAATGAAAAAAAATTTCGAGTCATGGGGTGGCTTTTTCCATTCACGAATTCTGTCTTAGTAATTGGGCACTCCTTGGTCGTTTCTTACAAGAAATCTCATAAAATATCACCTTTCTACGATTTAACAGTAAAGAGCGCGATAAAATTTTTCAAATTTTCAATCCAAGTACACCCACCGACGAGCCGCCGCTGTTCAAATTCGACAGTTACAGCTCATTACCTAATCAAAGACTGCTGGGGAAGGTGTTGCCAATTCCGAGAACAAATCTCTTTCGAAACCTGATTCTTTTAGTTGTCGTAGGAAATTAGAAGTATAAAAAGCTGAAACAATAGTTGCATATGAAACAACAAAGAGAAGTTAAGGAAAAAGAAATAAAGGCACAAGACGAAATACGTTGTGCGGTTCTCTGTGTTTTTCGTTCTGATCGTCGCCTTGCTCATTCAAATTCCCACTTCTGCTGACAGAAAAATATCGAATGACCATTTGCGGCGATTCTAAATCGTATTCACACAATGGGAATATAAGAATATAGAATATAACCGTTTTGCGTTCACAATAAAATACTTCGCTTGGCGTTTTTGCGGCATAAGCGTTCACCATATTCTAATGCTCTTCGGTGAGGTAGGTCGTGACTACTAAATATTTATAATCTATGATTCTGCTTTATTTTTGTCGCGGACTTATTAACATTAAACGCTAAATGTAAACTGAGCATTGAAATTTTCCTTAGTTGGTAGTTTTGCGGGTGTGTTTGAATTCTACAAAATATCGTTGTCTTTGGAACAACATTTCGTTATCTTGAAATCTTGAAATGATAAGTATTCACAATTCGAAACTACTCAGGTTACGTTGATATTCGCTACTATTTCCTGGCAATCGATTGGGAGGGGGGACCTCAAGGCCCTATTTTTGGTCCGAAATTTTTCTGTTCCCTAATTTATCATAGCTGTTAAACTTGAATTATCCCATTAATTTGATAGTTATTTACCTATATTCGAAAATATTCTAAGCATTAAACATGGTTGTGATTTCGGAAACATTTCAGAACCTTTATCAACCTGTGATGATAACCAGTGGACAAGTAGTTTATTTCTGTTTTGGGCTTTAGGTACTACTTTTCGATTCAACGCTTACCACGATTCAATTTTCACATTTCTTCTTCACCATGCCATAATAATTCGTAACAGACCGAGTTCAATGTATGCTGCCATTTCGTAAATAGATTAAATCATAAGTGTTGTCGCAATATCATTTAACTTTTTCTAAAAATTAAATAAGTCTAAATTTTCATTTGTCCTGATGATAATAACTTGTATACTTCAATTGACTGTGAGTTGTGCGTTTATAACCTCAAATTATCAAGAATGCGAATTATTTATTTATGAAGTTGATTTTCAGTACTTGTTTGCTTAGCTTCTTTTTTGAAACCAATTTCAACATGATATTACACGAAACAACGTCGTGTTATATGTGTGATACCCCGGTAGGTGGTAAACTATAATGAAAAAATTTTTTAAGAAATAATGATTGAATTGCACTTGTATTTAAATCAGTATTCGAATGTATAACATGAAATATATTCTTTTGAGAGCGAGCATTACATTTTCCGGTATATCACAATGTTAGCAGAGGAAATGTAAACGAGCTACCATACATTTCTCCGTATGATACAAGAGCACAGATAAAAACCTCAGCAAAAACTCCGTCCCCCCGTACAAATGTTGTAATTTGTTTGAAGAATATGGATGGCGTCTTTTTCATTGGAAAATAATTTTTGCGTCATCTTGAATTTATTTTGACAAAATATCTTGACATAATATGTGAAACAGAAAGAAAGACAGAAAACCAGCAGGCAGCAGTAAATAAAATTACCTACATTTGCTCTTTGACCAGAAGAGTCTTTCGACCAGGTCTGGTCCTCCAAACGATGGTGTTTCAGATCCTCAGATAAACGAGGAACGCTACAGGACCCTTATATTGGGGAATCATCTCCCGTAGATCCATAATTGGATATTTTACTCTAGAAATCTAACAGAATATCGGGAATAAATTAAAAAACTTGTGGCATATATTATGTCAAGATGACAAAATAACATGATAAGAAACAATAAATGAAAGAATTTTCGGTGAAATCCACAAAATTCTGAAAAATTCTGAAAGGAATCAATTAGTCTTCTGGGATTTGTTTCACCATTGTTATTCGTTCATCTTAAATCTAGATGAGCACTGACGTGAGGTCAGCAGCATTTCTTTCAATGTTCAAATTCTCTTTACAATTATTCTGTGATTCTGCACAGAATTGTACAATATCATTCGCCAAATAGTTACCAAGTTCAATTATAATCAAGTTAGTAATTTCTGAGTTTTGCAGTAAATAACTATACCGAGTAAAAATCCAAATTTGACATTTTAATAAATTGAAATTGGATTGAACTTATGTTTGGTTAACTCTAGAAGAATATTGAGTTAAAGGTATGTGCAAAATATTATCAAGATCTGAGGAACAATTCGCGAAAAAAATTCGAATTCTCGAAATATATTTCCTTAGAATTACAATTCAATTTATAAATTACGAAAATTTTCACCGGCTGGACAGAACCCATTTCGATATCGAATTCGTTAGTGGATCCAACATCATTTTCGGACAAAAATTGAAAATTACAGACATAGATGCACGATGGTCGCCAGGAAAAACGAGCAAAAGGAATATTCTTTCTCAAAATCTTCATTAGTTCTCGTTCTGTTGATAAATATGCATTACCCGCATCGTTGACAGAAGAACCTTCGATAATCCACTGTCGCATAATTTCATGAAAAAAATCATACAATTTTATCGAGAACCAGCAATGTGAATACTAAAGATTCGAACAATTATTCACTCAAAATCTTCGAATATGGTTAGAACAACTACTTTTTTCCATCATTAAGCCTATTCAATTAGCAAACATCGTACGATCCGAGGCAATCAATACTAATTACAAAATACGACTTAATTTCGAACTTTTTATGAAATTTTGCAATGGCCAAGTGATGTATATCGATGAATCACATTTTGTAGAGGCTGTATAATTACGTGAACCAGGATAGCAACAAAGTCTATCGGAGTAACCAGAAAGACTAGATGGTAATATATAATTAGCAATTATGTCCTCTAGTTCGTTGGTATGATTTCTATGTTCTAACTTTTTTTTGAACAAGGGTAATCATAATTGGAAATGAGAAAATCGAGAATTGGCAAGAAACTGGAAGTAGGTTCCTGCTGCGTGAATTGATTTTGAATATCGAAAAGATTCCTTAAAAGGTCAGAGATAAGGATTGGAAGAAAAAACGGATATTTTCTTTGAATGTTTTTATAGAGCATTTTTTTCGACCTTTTGATGGTTTATTAAGGTAGAACCTGCAGAGTAAATAACAAAAAAGCTGCTGGAAATATTGTAAAATAAAGGGGGTTTCAAATTACGGGGTTTTTTCAAGAATAAATAAAATATAGATGGTGCACTGAATTCGTTTGGGTATTAGTTATAAAATGGCTTCGTACACAATACAACAACGCGTTCAAATTGTTGAATTATTTTATGAGAATCAGCGTTCTGTTTAAAGTATTTTCAGAAAATAACGTGAATTTTATGGTTTACATAATCGTTCATCTCAAAGCACTGTTGGTCGAATAATTAAAAAATTTGAAGAGACCGGTTCGGTGAAAGATCAAAAAAGTGAAAAATACAGTCGTAGCGATCGTTCTCAAGAAAATATTGATTTGGTTCGTGAAAGTGTTGCTGAAGACCCTGGAATGTCCATTAGACGACGTTCACAACAAGTTGGACTTAGTGGGCCCCCAACATGGCGTATTTTACACAAGGATTTAGCTCTGAAGGCATATAAGTTTCAATAACACAGAAACTGAAGCCATTAGATGTACCCCTAGGAACTTGAATAGTTCGACTAGAAATATTTGACGTCTTTTGAGACTAATTATCATTTATATATTTCACTAATATTTTTACACGAACAAGATTTAAGTGAATTAGAATTATTTGTGTTAGAGAGCTAGCTCCTTTAAAATTTCATAGCATCAAAAAATGTTTATAATGTTTCCTTGAACGGGTCGAATTACTGGCCAGTTCTAGTTAGGAATTTCGAAACGCAACAAATATGTTTGTGATAACTGGATGTTTCAATTTTTCAGATTCATTCCCATGTAAAATGTATTCTAAATATCAATAGTTATTGTAGTAAGATTTCCGTATATACATGCATGGACTGTTTGATCATTGTTCCTTGAAGTAGATTATTATATTTTGGATCAATCAGAATCCTTCAACAAATTAACCTATCTGAGTAGTCAATCTCAGGATTCAATCATAAGAAATGATCATTCTGTAGCGACTATGTGAGATATATTTGATTTAATAAATTTTCAGATAATATGTTTGTTCGATTTATGATTTATAGGAGACAATAAAATTCGTACACGATACAACAACGCGTTCAAATTGTTGAATTATTTTATGAAAATCAGCGTTCTTTTAAAAGTGTTTTCAGAAAATAACGTTAATTTTATGGTTTACATAATCGTCCATCTCAAAGCACTGCTGTTCGAATTATTGGAAAATTTCAAGAGACCGATTCGGTGAAAGATCAAAAAAGTGAAAAATACAGTCGTAGCGATCGTTCTCAAAAAAATATTGATTTGGTTCGTTAAAGTGTTGCTGAAGACCCTGGAATGTCCATTAGACGACATTCACAACAAGTTGAACTTAGTGGGTCCCTAACATGGCGTATTTTACACAAGGATTTCGCTCTGAAGGCATATAAGGTTCAATAACACAGAAACTGAAGCCATTAGATGTACCCCTAGGAACTTGAATAGTTCGACTAGAAATATTTGACGTCTTTTGAGACTAATTATCATTTGTATATTTCACTAATATTTTTACACGAACAAGATTTGAGTGAATTAGAATTATTTGTGTTAGAGAGAGTCTTTTAAAATTTCATAGCATCAAAAAATGTTTATGATGTTTCCTTGAACGGTTCGAATTACTTGCCAGTTCTAGTTGGGAATTTCGAAACGCAACAAATATGTTTGTGATAACTGGATGTTTCAATTTTTCAGATTCATTCCCATGTGAAATGTATTCTTAATATCAATAGTTATTGTAGTAAGATTTCCGTATATACATGCACGAACTGTTTGATCACTGTTCCTTGAAGTAGATTATCATATTTTAGATCAATGAGAATCCTTCAACAGATTAACCTATCTGAGTAGTTAATCTCTGGATTCAATCATAATTAATGATCATTCTGTAGCGAATATGTGAGATATATTTGACTTAATAAATTTTCAGATAATATGTTTCTTCGATTTATGATTTATAGGAGACAATAAAATTCCAATATTGCAAATGTTTAAAGGTACCCGCACGAATATTTGAATCGCTGTAATTTTTCCCGCCACGACCCCAAAAGATGGCGGCCACTCTGTTTTCTTGATTTAGTAGGGAGTTAGCACTTCTAGGATTTTGGTATTCTGTGGTCTGGACAGAGTAAAGATAGTCACCCTGACCCTGTATACAACCAGTGTAATCACTGACTGTGTGAGATTAATTCAGAATTCAGCCGCATTTAAATTACATTGTCCACGGTACCATAAAGAACCACGGAATAGCCTTGTTTCGCTGCTTCAGTGTAAGTACTGTGGTGCTCTGTGTCACCACTGAGGCTTCATTAAAATCCGAACTGCTTCTAATGAGCCAACTTCACTATTCGTAGGTGTGGACGCAGATCTTCGTACACCATGGTGGTTCTGCGGGCACGAGGTAATAAAATAGACGCTGGGTGAACCGCTAGAGGTCGCTTCTCTCGACACGCATAATTGTCGGAAACTATTTTATCGATGGTGGTATGAGGACTTCACTCGTAGATTGAAATTTGGATGTGGAAGTTAGCGAATAGTGTTGTAAATATCTGGTTTTTGGGTTATTACTCTTCAATGTTCGACTCTGCCGAAAATTTGTCCATACTTTCTTGAAAATTCCATCTCGAAACCTCCAAACGGCCGACCGTAAACACAATAACTTCCGAAAGAAACAACTTGGAAACTCGAGATTTGTAGAGTAGTTTTGGACCTCAATTACGAAGGCCGAATTCGTGAATGGGTATAATCCATACAATGATTCCGCAGATATACCTATACAAAATTTTATTTTCCCAATATTTCCAAAAATACAGACTGGATCGAATTGTAATTCAGTAATTCATCGGGAAATGACACTTGATGATTTAATGAGGATGATATGATTAGAAGATCGCAGAATATTGAGAATTTGAAGAAAACATTGGAATTTTTTTTCGAATTGTACTGATTACTCGATGATCACGAATTTTTGCACGAACTTGTCCATCAGCATTTTCAAACTAGATAAGATACCAAGTTTCATTATGATTGAATAAGATTTTTTTGAGTTATTCGGAAGAAAACAACGATATTAAGAAAAAAAAACAAGAAATTTCACATATTTTTTTCTAATATCCTCAGAAATAATAACAGTATCGAATTGGAATGTGGCACACTGCTGCGAAATATGGGGCTCAAAGTCTGCGCAGATTTTTTTCCAAATATCATCAATAGTTTTTCGAAAAAAAAAATTTGTCGGAAAAAGATTTCGAAAAAAATTTTTTTTTTAATTCACTGACAGCATGTTCTCAACAAAATTCAGCGAAAATTTGCGCGTCGTCGTTATACTCCAACTAACTGCCAAGTTTCGATCCAATCGCTTCAGCAATCCCCGAATTATCAAGGAAATAACCTCAAAATTTCAAAAGGCTCTCACTCCGAAACTGTTTGGCCGATTTGGCCCATTCACGAAGTCAACCGTTGCATTTCGAAATGCAACCTACCCTGAAAGTTTCAGGTGATAGGATTCTCCGTACGGCCGTAATCGTGCATACAGCCGACCGGACAATATCGATTTTGACACCGAATGCGTCATCAGTGGGTCCAATCTAGTCGTTTGAGACCATTTTCGGCTCAAAATTCAAAAATTACAGACATTTGGAAAAAAGAATAGCACGTTGTTCCCAGAAATTATGCGCACAAAAAATAAAAAAAATTTGTCCCACTAGTTTTAACCTACTCGCAAAAGCTGCTTACTTTACGTCAACGCTTTTCTAGAATGATTTTATTCCTTTATTCTGCTGAACCTATTGTTACCTAATAGTAACTTTCGCGATAATAATATCATATGAATCCTTCACAACTACATGACTAGACTTAATATCTGCGCTCAAATTCAATCAATAATTCCTGGAAACGCCATAAACAGCCATTCAACGTGAACTTTGAACAATTCATGCAGTCATTCATCATCCATTGACAGACCTTTCTCTACTCCCATAAATTCAAGCAAGTGCAACATAAATAATAAACAAGCGTGAGTGCGAGACAACAAAGATTGTCAGGTATACGTCATTAGTATCACTTTATGTATAACGTTATTATCTTCATATCTTGAAACTATGAGAAAACTTGTGAAATTAGGTAACGTATTCAATGAGGAATCGTTTCTTGCGAATGTCATCGGGGCATTTTATTAGATGAGGTGGGTACTCTAGAAGTTTGTACAGGGTCCGGCAGAGGACTCTTTCGTTTTTGAAAAAATCATAACCTCGGTAATGGGGGTTTTTCCTTTAAACGAAAATGCAGTTATTTTCATGAAAAACCTTCAGAACATCAAATTTCAAACATATAATTTCAATATTATATTTTTGAAAAAATGTTTGATCACCTAAAACTGAAAAATAGAAATGGGGATTTAGATTTAAAGGGATTTGTCATGAGTGAACGATATGGCAACGTCGAATTCAGCTTTCTCGGAAAGAAAAGGACATCAAATGTGTTACTTTGCTTAGGAAAACAGAGATAGCTATACTTCGATCTGGTTAGAGTAGAAGACAACGACCAAGGAATAGAAAAAGAAGAGCACAGACTGTCAATGACGCAAGTTTGGGATACAGCACACCAAACGGTCAATTTAGGGCTATGCAGCAGTCTTTCGTGTAATTGTTGGTGCTTTTCATCAGCCCAATAACGACAATTTTACTGATTAACGTGGTCATTGAGGTGAAAGTGAGCCTCATCGCTCATGAACAAAATGAGGTTCTCATTTTACTCAAAAAGTGCTTTCATCTTGGGCGAAGTGCATTCGTTGTGCATAATTCTCTGGCTGTGACTGTTGCACAACGACCAATTTGTGGGGGTGAATCCTTAGTTCCAAACGCAAAATACGCCTTATCGAACGATCACTGAGGCGAAGTTCAGCAGCATGCTGGCGAGCAGATCGACTTGGTCCTCGAAGAATTACCTGTCGCACTTTTTCAACGTTCTCAGGGGTTCGAATTGTGCGTTGAACTTCTGGTGGTCTTTTCCTAATCAATTCACCTCGTGTGCGAAGTGCTTCAACCCAACGAAGAATTTTGTTTCGAGAGGGAACATCCCGATTTCGACGGATATCGAAATGACGATGAAACTCAGGCTGAACGGCCGTGACGGAATCGTTATTACGGACGTTACTGTCGTAAGCAAAACGCGGTGCTCTACCGTCCATAGGTGCATGATTTCAACTGGTAAAAAAATGCTAGGATCTGCAGAATCCAACGACCCCTTCCCAGCAGCTGTCGATCCAATAGGGGGGAGTTCGAGTCGTTTTAAAAACGTCTGAGTTCTCTGCCGGACCCTGTATTAGAATGCACCAATTTGCTAGGTTATAAGATTTCGACAATGTGTGATGGTTATTATTAATTTAGAGAACCCAACTAGTGAGCTATTTCCTGAATTTTCCTAACAATAAAATCGCTTCTTTGATAAATTTAAGGATGAAATTGAATACAGTTAATGAGATAAACCATGGAAGATAACCAAAACATAAATGAATATACAATACATTGAATAATTATAATATACATAATAATATCCTCTATACAGTGAATTCTTGGAGAGCACTGACCGGAAATCAGCAGTTTTCGCGAGAATTTTCAAGTTCGTTGCCAGAGTGGTCACCCACTCATGTATTGATCCCGCCAAACACAGCTTTACATGAATAAATATAATCTGATCAAACTAAGATTTGGTTAACTGTTGATGAATATTGATTTCAAGATCAGTGCTAAGTTTCGTTGAAATCTGATGAGCAGTTTTCGGAAAAAAAAAATTTTCAAACAGAAATTCTGAAAATGTAAGAAATTTTACTTTTTGATTTACTTACGAAAATATCTCAGGGAAAATCTGCAGAAAAATGCACGTCGCTGTTATTTATCGAATTCCAATCTGATCAAATGAGTAGTTCCTGAGATATTCACAAAAATTCAAATTAGTATAACTTCAAAAACCTTTGGCTGATTTCGCTAGCTTCTTCTCAAGTTATCCAAATTATACGGCCGGTCATAACCGAATTTCACATCGGATTCTTCATCAGTGAATCATCCTAGTGATTCAAGGCCAATTTCCGGAAAAATACAAAAAATTATACACATTCGTGCAAAATGCAAACACGCCATACCCTAGAGCCTCAGCGCAAAAATTGAAGTCAGTCTATCGTGTCATATATCCTTTGTAATAGATAGCCAAATGGCAATACAGTGTGTTCACGTTTTCAGTCAATCTTCCAGAATCAACTATATGGCATTTTTGAAATTCCTTGAGATGAAGAGTTGTCCTTCATGTTGAAGAATCTATCAGATTCATCAAAGTCACCTTCGTAATTATGGTTCAGCGTCTTGATGATGTTCTCACATATAATTTATCGATGTGTCAAGTTACTCCTCATTTTATTTATTCTTCATACTTCACTTTCTCTAAGTGCACACCTAACCTAATGAAATTTTCCCCTCTAATGAATTTTCTGCGAAGCATGATGGTGTTGTGGAATTGTGGAATATTTCGTTTTTTGACGTATTCTGTTGTGATTAAGGACATGTTTCGTCCTAACTAGTTCCTATTATTTTTGCAAACTCGTTTTACACGGATAATATTTTGGTTTATTATTTGATAAAATCAAATAATAAACCTTAGTTATCGACCACAACAAAAATTGCACAGTTTACATTCTGTAGTATGTAGATTTGAATGAACTAATAAAAAATATTAGGAAAAAATTATGTCAAATATTTTTCGCATTATCGTTGTTGTGTCGGAATTACTCGAAAAATACTGATTCAATCATAATTAACCTCAATAAATAGTTTCAAAATGCTAATGAACAACTTTATGCGAAATTTCGTGATGAACAGTGTGAAAAAAAACTACGAATTTTTTTCAAATATTCAATATTCTGCGATCTTCTGATCATATTATCTTCACGAAATTCTGTATGAACCTTCCAGCTGTCACTGTGTTCAAGGAAGGCCTAACGGTCAACTGTGAACACAATAACTTCCGAAAGAAACAACTCAGGCAGTCGGTATTTGTAGGATAGGTGAATGATCAAAATCTGTTAAATGATGCAGTAGAAATACCCATTCAAAATTTTATTTTCCCAATACTCTCAAAAATACAGATTGTATCGAATTGAAATCCAGTACTTGATTGGCTCTCAAAGGTTCATACAAAATTTCATAAGGACCATATGAAAAGAAGATCGCTAAACCTTTCCATCAGGAGATAAAAGTGCGTTTGGTAAGGTCAATGGTGAAAAGATTGTGCGTTAGAAAAAAATCGAAAAAAAACTTGAAAAAGCACTGACGTGAAGTCAGCAGCTTTTGGGCGTATGTTCAAAGGAGATCACTAAAGGTGGGTTTTTTGGGGCCAATACGTGAAAAGATGATCGCTTTGGAAACGAATTTGAGTATGCGCGCAAAAGCTGCTAACTTCACGTCAGTGCTCTTCTAGAAATTGTTTTATGGTTCATTAGCAAGAGCTCAATTTAAAGAATCGTTCAATTCTCTCGATAAATTCCATTGCAAATTTTATGTTTCAGTTAAAAGAATAAGAGTAATTTAAAATAGAGATGAGATGGATATTCTGAAAATTGTTTTTATATTCCACATGTTTATTTCATTCGAGTTCTCAATAAAGTTTATACTGTGTATCGTTACTAACATTTTACAGGGTTATAACAAAAACATTGCTAGCATACGCTCTGAAAGAAGAACAAAAGTTTATAACTCGTAAATTTATAAAATTGATGAGGAGCATAAAAGTATTTAATTCGAAACAACTCAATGCCATAAAAACGTCTGAAATGTATTCTTCAGAATTGTCGAAAAGCACTGACGTGTAATCAGAAGCTTTTATGTGCTTATACAAATTCGTAGCCAGAAAGCTCACCTATCCAGGTATTGGCACAGCACAAAATTTTGCGTGAATCTTCAAGCCATCTTTTTCAAACCAAGTTAAATATTTTGATTCGGCCAGACTATTAAAAACATAAAATTCCGAACTGATATATCTTCGGAATCATCGAGTAGATTTTACACGAAATCGTTATCGAACTCCAAAGATTACTCTATAAATATTCGATTTCCCAGTTGTTTTTTTCGAAAGTGATTGCGTTCAAGATCGTCTGAATTTTATATGTATACTCCATTAACTTTTTGAACTATTCCGATTGGCCATGATATTCTGACACATTTCACCGTGTATATTTTGAAAATGTTAGGTTATAGTAATTTTCCTGTCAGATAACTACACAACTTTGTCATCTCTACATAGAGATCGTAGTTATTACGTATTTTTCAAAACGTGAATTCACTTTGGGAAAATAATGAATTTGAGAAAATATTATGTAAATTCAGTAATTCTAAAGACCTGGCGAATGTTGAAGAAACTTTTTTCTCTGTTGACACTGGAAATATTTCACGTATATAAACATTGTTGGAAGATTCAGTTATGCTATTTTCTTGTACTGAAAAATGATTGATAGATTAGAGATAGACTTTGTGAAAGTTCATTCCGAAAAAAAATAAAAGTACTAGTATGACTCTGCAGTAAAACTTCTAAACGAAATGACAAACCTATGGAATTCCGTACTTTTCGAAATTCTCAAGAAATAAGTCTACAGAAGACATTTAAATACCTCGTTGTACAACTTGAAATACTCCAGTATGAAAATGTAGTAGTAGTACAAAACCTGTGTCACTTTAAAAGACTAACTCAATTCACAAAGTGCTTGGGAATCTATGTGAACGATACACTGGGTTTCACTCACATACGTCGAAAATGTTGGATAGCTTTGATGAATTATTGATTCCAAATTATCATGATTACTATCAGAAAAAGCAGATTTCAATTCTACATAGCACTTCCTGATACTTTGTCTCTGCTTCTTCAAAACTACCTTCGGCATTTTTAGTTTCCAAGCGTGATGATGATGTTGAGATTGAGAGTAGAAATTAGCATTGGCATTCAGCAACGTCTCTGAGAATTATTTTGACATATCCGATATTTCACTAGTGCCAACCTGCGTCAGTTTCAAGTAAAAAAACTTGATAGACCTAAATCATGGCCAACCGGGATAGTTTATAAAAGTGAATTTACGTCAAAGTTGTCCGATGTCAAACCTGAGGAAAATGACGTTTTAGATCTGTCAATGTTAACCATGACTTACTGATGGTGATGGCTTTTAGCGGAAGCTTTTTGCACAAATCTGTGCCTTCTACGAATGGAATTTCCTGTATTTATTTCAGATTGTGAAATATATTTGATAAACCATGGATTTATCTGAATAGCGCAGTATTCAACGGCTGTGATTTTGTTTCTTTCTTCCAGAACTGGAACTTACATCACAGAAGCCCTATATATCATACATGGAATGTGCATTTACTCTTTAACTGACTCGTAATTCACGTGGTTTTTATGATATATTGTTATTACTATAATAGAACCATAATACTCGGAGACTTCGTGATTTTATAGGACGTTAGTTACAAGTAAGTAGGTAAGCATTTTCTGTGCTTGTTCCTCTTACAAATCAGTTTATAGGAGCATAAATGGTTTATGTGAAATCAATATTATATCTGCGGAGAATGTAGGTAACTTTACATATGATTGACTTTTGATGATTGAACGTTCTGCAGTAATTCTGAATGAATGTGACGTTTGCGTTGTTCAATTGGTACAAATTTATGAAATTATTTAATTTATGACGAGGTTGGACACACTGAGGACGAACCTGATCAAAATCAATTCTGTTCGGCTGACTGAGGACAAAATAACAGAACCAGCTGGTGACTCAGATTTTTTAGAGTAGTTTGCACATCAGAATTCCAAATCTGATTTTATTAATGAGCTTAGTTGGCTGAACGGTGCCGTAGTTATTGTCATTTGATATTTCGAGGTTATTTCCCCGATATCTCAGAGATTATTTGGACGATAGATTTGAAACTTAATAGAGAGTTGTAACAAAGCCACGTGTACTTGCCCTCGAAATTTTGTTTGGATCGTATGCATAAAGGATTGAAAAAATTAATTATTCAGAATTTTCTTTGGAAAATTTTGTCTTCGAAAACTGTCAGATTTCCGAGAAATTTTGCACAAACCTTAAACCCCATTTTCCACAAGAGTGTATCTAATTTCTAATTTGAAAATGCACGCAGAAACCGCTGAGCATACAGGGCGAGTCTTTAAGTTGAACATTAATTTCAATCATAGATTTCTCTCATCAAATTGAACACTTTTTTCATTTGCTATTTTTCCAGATTCGGCTCAGATAAAGAGTTATAAGCATTTCAATATTTCTCAATGTACTAATACACTCCTGCGCTTTGTTGGCAAGTTCATCACAGATTTCCCTTACGGTGATCTCTTCTGGAGAATAACCAATCCAAGCTTTAAAATTCAAAGAAACAAGATTGAGAAAACTCATTTACTCACTTAATTCTTATGATTTGGTGCTTTTTGCGATATTATCGCAAGGAAAACATTTCACTACACTTGACTTGGAACACTTATATTCAACTTGATGTTCATGCAATATCCAATTTCATTTCACTATTAGATTATTCACAATTCCATCCTCACCCATTCTCATGTTGAAAACTCCATAATTATACTTTTTTCACGAAATTTATGATTGAATTATATGAAATCAATTAACAAACCTGAAAACATTCTCTAGAATGTTATGGTTATGGAAAGTCTAGTCCATAGACAGGGACTATGTCTGTGGTGTGGTCACGAAATAGCATATACCCATAGAAATTATAACTTAATGATATATCTATGCATATACCTTATATTAGTTCTATGCGGAACAGATGAATATTTCTGTGCATTCTTCGGTCCGGATAAACATGAACCCAGCTTAATTTACTTCCTTCACTAGATCAGGGGTGGATCCATAAACATAATGAAATTATTCGAATTTTTATCGGATTTTATAATATTCAACGTTGAATATCTGCAAAACGGTGCGTTTAAATATAAATTATAAGGAATAATCGAATATTTTAAAATGATTCGAGATTCTTATGATAGCATAAGATGAACTTTATCTGCATTCTTTATGCTGTTTTCGTAAAGTTTTATGAATCGGCGAGTGCATAACTCCGAAGTTTTTTGAAGTAGGATGAAAGTAATTACTGGAAAATATGTGTCATAGTTATAAAAAACTGCACACCAAAATTCATCTCATTCGGAGTTACCATATCAAAGCTACAAAAGAAAAACTGATTTTTTTTTAAATTTAAACAGCCTGTATCTTTTTGCCGAGGCCGAATCTGGAAAAATAATAAAGGAAAAAAGTGTTTCATTTGATGAGAGAAATCTATGGTTAAAATTAATGTACAACTCAAAGACTCGCCCTGTATATGTATTTTTTCTTCGGAAAACTCATTTTTCCCCGGATTGGAATCAGTCGGGCTTGCGGTTTATGTAATTAACAGATGTACAGATAGCGTCACCTTAGCATAGCGGTGGAAATCTATAGATCGTCAATAAATCGATCAAAGATAGCCGAGACAGGCAGGCGAACAAACAAATTGAAAGTGCAAATATGGCCGCCGGGACTTAGTGCAAATCGGTGTAGGCAGAATGTAGAAACTCTTGGATAACATTGTTGAAGCACACTGCGGTATCGCTTGGTTGAAATAAAGGAGAATTTTTGTTTACAGTTGGAAGAAGCTTTTTCACGAGTTGAATATTAAAAAAAAATATTTTGGTGTTATATACCTATTCAAAATTTTATTTTCCCAATATTTCCGAAAATAATGACAGTTTGAGGGTTCAAACAGAAGTTTGTGAGAATAATATGAACAGAACATCGCAGAATATAGAACATTCGAAGAAAAAATTGGAATTTTTTTTTAAAATATTCCAAGGACACAATCATCACGAAATTCTGCACAGAGTTGTTCATCAGTATTTTTAGACTAGTTAACAAGATTCATCATGAGCAATATCTTCAAAAATCATAATTGTATCAAAGTGAAATTTGAAACACTGCTGTGAAAAATGAAGTTTAAAATCTGGGTGGAATTTTTTTTCAAATATGATGTATAGTTCCCGCAAAAAAAATTTTGAAAAGAATTTTAAGAAAAAACTGTCCACGACCATTGAATCGTAAATTCACTTCGATGGCTCTTGTCGAAGAAAAATGAGAGCCATTAATCAAGCACGTGGATAATAGGCATGTATAATGAATATTATACACTCCATGCATAGATCCATGATGTAAGTAAAAACATGGTGTGCTCATCTGCTCGTCTGTGATCGTATTTACCAATGATGACGTCACTTTTTTCAATCAAATTCAGGAATATATATTCTGTGCTTTGAATTTGAATGAAAAAAGTGACGTCATCATTGGTAATCACGATCACAGATAAGCACATGGGCACACCATGTTATCATGCATAGATCGAGTAAAAATTCTGACGTTTCTCCTAATCTTGACAATTTTCAGCAATCACAGAGAATGGAGTTGACAATTTTCACAACTCTATATTGTAGGTTGTAGAAAACTCAGAATTATTTTAATTTTACCAATGAAGTCGTGGACAAAGCATAGTATTTAGCTCGCATATAATTGCTAATTATTCCCTTGGGTGATTTACGACACTCACCCTCGTGACTAATAGCAATTATTATATACCCGTAGAATAAAATACTATTTTTTCAAACTGCTGATAGTACGATCTCGACCAAAATTTGTGAAAGGTTGCGCTTCGTTATGTTTCAACTAACTGCCAAGTTGAAATTCAATCGCGCCAGTAGTTTTTGAAATGTCAGTTAAATAACATCATAATCTCAAATGACTATAACTTGGAAACCGTTCGGACGATTTTGCTCATTACCGAACCAAATTGTCGTATTTCAATAGACGACTTCGGTCCAAGTTGCCAACCCACAACATTCTTCACAAATTTACTATCACCGGGAAACGAGAATTTCAGGACAAATTCTACATGATAAGGTTCGCGTTATTTATAAATATCCGTAAAAGATGCCTCGGCTCTTCAAACAAGATAATTCCTTTCAAATAAAGGTTTTTGTTAAGCTGTAATTCAAGTTGGGATTCCTGATTTCATGTTAATATGTCAAGTTTAAAAAGGATATGTTCCGAAAATCAACTTGGTTACTTCGGTTGCCGGTTTTCCGTTCTGTGAATATGAAATATTCGGTTGGTTCCTGAAAAAAAGGTTGATTACGGAATTTGATTGATGAAAAAGCCATCTTTCTGTCACCAGAACCTAGACATATTAAGTCTATGCACCAGAACGACAATCAATGTTTTATGGTAACATATCCATAGCACAGAACAATCTTTATTAACCTTATGATCCTTAGACCATACCTAGTAATTTTTCTATTGTTGATTGTTGTCTCTTCTATGTTCTATGGATCATAAAGTAAATAAAGATTGTTCTATGCTATGGATATGTTACCATAGAACATTGAATATCGTTCTGGTGCATAGACTTAATATGTCTAGGTTCTGGTGACAGAAAGATTGCTTTTTCATCCATCAAATTCCGTAATCAACCTTTTTTTTCAGGAACCAACCGAATATTTCATATTCACAGAACGGAAAACCGGCAACCGAAGTAACAAGTTGATTTTCGGAACATATCCTATATAAATTTGACACTGTTAACATGAAATCAGGAATCCCAACTTAAATTTCAGTCAATCAGAGATGATCTCAACAAAACCCTATATTTGGAAGGAATTATCTTGTTTGAGGAGCCGAGGCATCTTTTACAAATATTTATAAATAACGCGAACCTTATCATGTCGAATTTGTCCTGAAATTCTCGTTCTCCATAGTAAATTTGTGAAGAAAATTGTGGGTTTGCAACTTGGGCCGAAGTCGTCTATTCAACCTACCCCGAAAGTTTCAAGTTGTTATCAGAGAGTCCAACCTAGAAATTTGAGAGCATTTTCAGAAAAAAATCGAAAATATCAGACATTTGTACAAAACTATTACACGCTGCTCCCCAGAACATGAACGCAAATATGATTTCGTTTCCAAGAACTTTCCACTTCACAAAAAGACATCGAAAAGAATATTAAATTCAAAAAAGTCTACTTGTTAAAGGCTATTGATACAACAATTAAATACAGATTTTTCTGTATTAACCTTTACATAATAATATCTTTCGATATTGATTTGATATCTTTCGATATACTTTTATGTCGTCGACGAACTACGTCTTCAATGACAAAATTATTATATCAACTGGCATACAATGATCAAAGTAAAAAACCTTAGAAAAGGGTAAAAAAATGAAATACAACCTAAAAACAATACTAGACACAGTGTTTCATCTTCTATCTTTCGATTTAGAATCATCAGTAGCATTTATTCTATATTATATATCAAAAACTCACCACGTGTTTCAAACCACATTTCACATCAACGGAAATAACCAGATTTAAGTCCATACGCATGCTTGTTAGAATTGTGCATAGAAAACAATAATGCCACAGATTTTACTTAAAACTTCTTTTTTCCTTGACAAATGAAATGCAGTAAAAAAACATTTTCCAAAATCTTTATAACTTCAAAAATTAAATGACAGTTGATATTGACCTTTGAAAACTATAAGTTTTCATTCAAATATTAAATTCAAAGGTCAATATCAACTGTCATTTAATTTTTGAAGTTATAAAGATTTTGGAAAATGTTTTTTTACTGCATTTCATTTGTCAAGGAAAAAAGAAGTTTTAAGTAAAATCTGTGGCATTATTGTTTTCTATGCACAATTCTAACAAGCATGCGTATGGACTTAAATCTGGTTATTTCCGTTGATGTGAAATGTGGTTTGAAACACGTGGTGAGTTTTTGATATATAATATAGAATAAATGCTACTGATGATTCTAAATCGAAAGATAGAAGATGAAACACTGTGTCTAGTATTGTTTTTAGGTTGTATTTCATTTTTTTACCCTTTTCTAAGGTTTTTTACTTTGATCATTGTATGCCAGTTGATATAATAATTTTGTCATTGAAGACGTAGTTCGTCGACGACATAAAAGTATATCGAAAGATATCAAATCAATATCGAAAGATATTATTATGTAAAGGTTAATACAGAAAAATCTGTATTTAATTGTTGTATCAATAGCCTTTAACAAGTAGACTTTTTTGAATTTAATATTTGAATGAAAACTTATAGTTTTCAAAGGTCAATATCAACTGTCATTTAATTTTTGAAGTTATAAAGATTTTGGAAAATGTTTTTTTACTGCATTTCATTTGTCAAGGAAAAAAGAAGTTTTAAGTAAAATCTGTGGCATTATTGTTTTCTATGCACAATTCTAACAAGCATGCGTATGGACTTAAATCTGGTTATTTCCGTTGATGTGAAATGTGGTTTGAAACACGTGGTGAGTTTTTGATATATAATATAGAATAAATGCTACTGATGATTCTAAATCGAAAGATAGAAGATGAAACACTGTGTCTAGTATTGTTTTTAGGTTGTATTTCATTTTTTTACCCTTTTCTAAGGTTTTTTACTTTGATCATTGTATGCCAGTTGATATAATAATTTTGTCATTGAAGACGTAGTTCGTCGACGACATAAAAGTATATCGAAAGATATCAAATCAATATCGAAAGATATTATTATGTAAAGGTTAATACAGAAAAATCTGTATTTAATTGTTGTATCGAAAAGAATGATTTCGAAGATGTATATTTCTTCGCGGTCATTCTGAGCCGAGCGTTTTAAGTCAAAGCGAGAAAGTGACAGTGGGCAAGCGAAAAACACGCTTTACGTTATTTCATTTAGGACAAGCCAACTTAGATGCAACTTTCCATTGCACTTGTTGAAAGATGCAATTTACATAGCATTATGAGACCGAACGTGCATGTAACTTTGGAGTGGATCGTTAACATTAAATCGATGAATGAAAGATACTTTCATTGATAACTGATTAATGAAGTGGGTTACGTAGAGAGAAAAAACGTCGTTTGTATGAATGAAGGCGAACGCCACTGGCGCAAGGAGATTGATTTCGTTCGTGCAATTGCATAACGAGAAAATGCGTTTATTCATTTCTTGGGTTCCCAGTTGTCTAGGATTTCGATTGGAATTGTATATCTCGTTGTTTAACATAAAACGATTAGTTGTGCAGTGTTTTGTATGTCGGATTTGGTTTCGGTTCGTTGTGTTGGGTTATGTTTTTTACGCATTGGTTACTGCATTCTTTTGTGCTTCATAGAGCAAATTTACATTACCGTTTTATTTTGAAAAAAATTTCAAAAAGCACTGCCGTGAAGGCAGCAACTTTTGCGCGCATGTTCAATGTAGACGACCGCTTCAGCAACGAATTTGAACATGCATGCAAAAGCTGCTGCCTTCACGGCAGTGCTTTTTGAAATTTTTTTCTGATAAATTACTGGATTCCAATTCGATCAAATCTGTATTTTTGGAAATATTGGCCTGACGGCTGACTGCGTAAACACAATAACTTCCGAAAGAAACAACTGAGAAACTCGATATTTGTAGAGAAGTTTTGGACCTTAATAATTACGAATGTCGAATTCGTGAATGGATAAAATCCGCCCAATGATTCCGTAGATATACCCATTCAAAATTTTATTTTTCCAATATTTCCGAAAATACAGATCAGATTGAATTGAAATCCAGTACTTCATCGAAAAATAACAGTTCGAAGTTTCATACAGAATTTAATGAGGATTTTTTTTCAAATTGTTCTGTTGACACGATTATCACGAAATTCCGCATAAAGTTGTCTTTCAGCATCTCAAAACTAGCTGTTAAGTTTTATCAGGACTGAATAGAAGTATTTCCCGAGTTATACCGAAAAAATCAAAGATATCGTGAAGAAAACCTCGAAATTTGACATATACATACATATACATTTTTCCGATATCTCCAAAACTCATGATCGTATCGAACTGAAATTTGGTACATTGCTGTGAAATATGAAGCTCAAAGAGTGAGTGGAATTTTTTTTCGAATATTATGAATGGTTTCCGGAAAAAAAATTTTTTGGAAAAAATGTCGACAAAAATTTTTTTTTAAATTAACTGACAATATGATCCTGACGAAATTTGGCTCAAAGTTGCGCGTCGCTATACTCCACCTAACTGCCAAGTTTGAATCCAATCGCTCAAGTGTTTTCTGAAATAAAAAATAAATAACTTCAAAACTTCAAGTGCCTATAACTCCGGAACTATTTCACCGATTTGGCCCATTAACGAACTTAACCGCGGCATTCTGATGCGCAATCTATCCTGAAAGTTTCAAGTTGCTAGCTTGCTTCTGTCGAGAGTTATCGTGTCTACGGCCGGACGGACGGCCGGCCGGACAGAATCGATTTTGACACCAGATTCGTCATCAGTGAGTCCAACCTAGTCGATTGAGACCATTTTTGGCTCAATCATCAAAAATTACAGACATTTGGACAAAACGATATCACGCTGTTCCCCTAGAACATGCGCGCAAAAAACCCGAAAAATTTAACATATGTATTTCTCCCGATATCTCATGAAGGTACTCATTTCTCTCCCACTTTTTCATGAAAATATCTCACTCGCTCACTCCCTGTAGGACAATGACCCAACGTTCTGAAAACTCAGTCAAATCTAGATAGCTCAGTTTTACGGGAACATAGAATAAGGCAGAAGTACGCCCCCGACGATCACAGACGTCGATAATAACAAACTTTATTTGCATGAATTTCATTACGGGTTCTAACGCTTCCGTTGCCTAGTTCGGTGTTGTTACATTCACCTGACGACATTCAATTCTGTCGATGACCTGGGAGATTATTATTCTATAAAAATATTGTATCGAAAATACTCCAGTTTCAAGTTTTTTTCATTCTTGTGGGTGATTCTTTCAATACAAATATTCATTCAAATTATTAAATGTCAGAAGATTACTATTATAAATTCAGAAGCTTTTTCAAGCTTGCTAAAATAAATAATCGAAGAGTTCACCCATCCATGTGCTGGGACGGCAGAATGAAGCTTGATTACTTGATGAAAATCATTTAATCATCCCCGAATCGTAAACGACCTTCAATAAACAAAGTCAGAGTACTAGAGATAACTTAGATTGATACCTCGAAAATAATTTATATATACTGAAAAAAAACAACGTTATCGCGGAGAATGCCACGAAATTTCACATATTTTTTCCGAATACCTCCGAAATTAATAGCCGTATGAAATTGAAATTTGGTACACTGCTGTGGAATATAAAGCTCAAGAAGTCACTAGCTAGTTCCGTTCCAAATTCATCAATGGCCGCCGAACGACTACACGACTAGCTTCTCAGAGTATCGTTCAAAACTTGTTCTTCGATTTCATCAACTCAAGAATTCTATCTCGTCCTCTGCTATCTAGCAACCTCATATTCAATAAAGCCATAAAATCACCGAATCATTAAGTTCTATCGTCCCGATAACGGTTCCTCCGAAAGGCTCACATTTTGGGCATAAATGTTCATTAATAATAATGAATATATACCTGATATTATCCGGTAGGCCCCCATTGACCTTATCTTTTATTAGGAATTCCTCGAGACACGCTACAAGATATTTCAAATTCATAATCAAGGCAGCCGATGAAACAAATGAACGGTGGCAAGCCACGAAACCTGCAGTAGGCCAGGGTGAAGTGTATAATTACCCACAGATAATATCAGAGGTGGAATTTTCATGCCGCTTGTTGTTGGAAAGGAACACAGAGCCGGGTATACCTATGCCCTGCCACCTCTAAGTTATGGTCAGCCCAGTGGTCGTCGGTTCACAGACGCGAACATAGAGCATTGCATAAAATGCAATTAAGCTGAGAGAAATGCGGATTGTAAATGAGACGATTGGTGTTTAAGGCCTTCGAATTGGAGAGTTATGAGACGCTAGGTACAAGTGGGGTATTCAGAGGTAGACGGTGTCGTTGTTTGTTAGGGGATACTTAGCATATTTTCGGGATACCTGCCGGTTTGTTCGCTGTGGTTAATTAGGCTTTGAAATGCAAAATACACTTTTCAGGGCTAGCTTTATGGCAGCAATTATTTCCTACTGGATGTATTCTTTTTAGTTTTCGTTTTATACGCAGGGTTGCTAGTGCACAATTTGCACAGGAGCGATTTGGATATATCGACATTGGAAATACAGGTTGCTTTTTCTTCAATATACTTATAGAGTTAGAATTCTTCATTCCATATACTCCTGACATCTCGCGCTGAGAAGTGCACTCACCAGCCTCAAAGGCATCATCTGCCTATCATATGAGGCTAGTTCACTTTAAAGCGAAATGTTTTTGCGTAATTCGTAGTTCTATGGACTAGCTTTCATTCTTCACTCACTCAGGAACAACTTTTATCGGAATCATTTCATTTTCACTGGTTGTTATTCTTTTTCGGCATCTTAGCATGTTCCATCACCTGTGATGATTGTGAACATCACGACGATTTATAAGGTTTCTTCGTTGTGTTTCCAATCACAGACAACATAAATTACAACAGTGTAGATCATAGATCGTATCACCTAGAAGAGTTCGGTGGTTTTTGTTTTGATAATGACCATAATGAGTTTGTTTGTTGTGTCTCCATAAACTATAATATTGTATGTCAGTGAGGATGATGTGGCACTGATGAAGTTCGGTGAGTATTATTGTGGACTTGCATTATATTTATCCGTTGCTAAATTGTTGCAAACATCAGAGTGTAGCTCGAAAAGACGAAGTCCTGAACTCTTTATCTGTGACCATAGTCTCTTGTTCATCAAGAGTGATGTGCGAGAAAGTAATTTAATTATTTTCCTATCGACTTTAGGACGAGTTCGTTTCGTCCCTCTCATATTTACCTACCAACCTTCGTTCACAGCTTTGAAGAAAAGGCCAAATGATCCTGTATACCCCCCTTTCCACTTGTCCAGCATCTGAACAAGTCAAATGAAAGAAAATAATTCTGAAAATTCCATACGTGATTCTTAACCAATCAGAACTTGTATTTCTAACAGATCACCATTGCAACGGATGAATTTCAGTGGAATTTTTTTTCCTCGTTGGTACCCAACAGCAAATTATATATATTATAGGTACTGGAAATTTTTTGACGTTTATAATGAATATTTTCTCAATTCGTCTGCTGATAGTGCGGATGAACTCTTTCTCTCGGTTGGATCTATTTGTAGCTTCCGACTTTTAGCATTCTTGCAGTTTTTGCGTAGACAAATTCTATGTCAGAGAATGGACTGAATTTGCGATTATACCTTTCGAAAAAAATTTCCTGCAACTGCTTAGCAAGGAGTTCCATAGAACTTTGATAATACTCTCATTGTAGTCTTCGGAGTTCTTTTTTTGCATGTTGAAGTCATAGTCTTCAAGAATAAGCGCCAGTTCTTCCACAGGTATATCCACTCTGTCGAAATCATACGCTTTTTCTGCTCAAAAGTTTATAAACTGCTTCACTTCACACTTGCCTTCGATTTCCTAGTATTCGCGGGTGTCAACAGCTTAATATTCTGGCGAATATTTTCTTAACTTTCTTGACCGAAGCGAGACATTTTTCTACGTCGTGCTGTTTTTGACAAATTCAAAATAGAAATAATTTCTAGCTCAGTTTCATTGAGTTGCCATGGTAATTAAATAATCAAGTTGACAAAACCTTCTATGTTTTGCAAGTACTCAATAGAGACGAAAATTGATGTTGTTGGAAATAAACACATTTGGTGTGGAATTTTCTTACCGAATACCGCACGAGTTCAAATTTGACCTCTAGTGGTATTACTAGTGAAAATTTTCTCGTTTGTCTAATGACAGAGTCAGATTTGTACTCTGAAACGTCACAGTTCTTTGTTTATCGTTTAAATTGTTCCGGTATAGTTCATTAGGCAATTTGTTTTCCAAAAAACTGCCTTCGACAAGTAGTTCAATCCTGCAATCCGCAAGGGCGTTTTCCATAAAAAAAACAATTTTAGTTAATTTTATTACTTTTTGTTCACATACTGGAAGTGAAAACATATTGCGAAATGCTTCATAAAGAAGCTTCAATCGGAACCATCTAGTTTTGTCTGTAGATTTTTTGTTTAGAAGAACACACTGCCTAAATTGATGCAGATATCTTAGCAATCTTAACATTCGTCTTCGGAAAACCATATAGTAAATGTTTACGTTCTGATCTGACGATCAAGTTTCGTAGTTTCGTGAGACCACCTGTATATCTAATTAAACTCTTGATGACAGGAAAACCAGCAGGTTTGACCCTTCTTCTCCAAGTGTTTCCTAGTAGGATACCATCAGATTTTTCACAAAAACTCCTTCATCACACTCTTTCCTTCCACACTCTCTTCACAGTCTCAACCTTAGCTAGAAGCAATGCTTTCCCATTCAATTACTCGACTATCAAGTCTCTGTTCATCATTACCACTATGTTATTATTATCATCATTATTCCACCGAGCAGGTGAGACCTCGCGACCAACCGGTAGTCTTCGTTCGAAGTCTCGACCAATAGCGAGTCAAGTCCTTCAAGTCAACCGTCCTCTCTACTGTATCTCCAAAAAATTGACGTGTGGAAGTGCTCGGGTCTTCCATTTCTGTTCAATGTTAACTAATTCGGTAGGCGGGCCAATTATTATCATAATATTTCGATCTTGCGACACTACCGAATTGAAAACATGATATATTAGTTGTTATCTTTTGATATCGATGGTATATCTGGTCTCTGTGATGGTTAGACTTTGATACCTGGGGGAAATTAGAATTGCTTTGTTGTGATTAATCGGTTCGATGTTGGCACTTCTGATATTGGTGTGTATGTTGATAGGTTTGAGGCATAGACGTATCAATAGGTCTATGGTTTGAGGTTTCAAGGATGGATGAAATATATTTGCGGGTATTCGTATAAGAATGGAAGTTTGACGTTGCTTCAGGAAGTGTCAATCGAAGGATATTTTGGGAGGAGTTCGCATTATTTTTCAGGTATTTTTCTAGGATAGGACTCCGAATATCTAAAAGAAAGAGTCCTTCTCTATTTCGCTGAAGGAGAAAACATTTTCGCCCAGTGCTCTATAGAAATCTACCATATTTGGCTGAATTTACTGAAAAATACGCGCTGTTTGCATAGCGTGAAAAGTAGAAATAAGAAGTTTAAAGTTGATATTACGGAGGCGTAGAAGGGCCACTCTTTGTCGACAAAAATTTTTCTACCTAATTCCGAGTGTAAACTCGGAATTAAAGACTAATTCCGACTTCAAACTCGGAATTATACATAATTCCGACTTTGAACTCGAAATTAGACTAATTCCGAGTTTGAAGTCGGAATTATAGACTAATTCCGACTTTGAACTCGGAATTATAGACTAATTCCGAGTTTGAACTCGGAATTATAGTCTATAATTCCGAATTCAAACTCGGAATTAGTCTTATTCCGAGTTTGAATTCGGAATTATAGACTATAATTCCGAGTTCAAACTCGGAATTAGTCTATAATTCCGAGTTCAAAGTCGGAATTAGTCTAATTCCGAGATTAAAGTCGGAATTAGGTGGAAAAATTTTTGTCGACAGAGAGTGGCCCATCTACGCCTTCGTAGATATCGTGTGATAATTAAATTTAAAAAAATTCCGATTTTTTTGCCCAGAAAAATTTTTTCATGAAAATTCCACACATGTGATTTTTGACCAATCAGAACGTGTATTTCTGATAGATCACCATCGCAACGGATGAATTTGGTGGAAATTTCGAGGGTACCCAACAGGGAATTATACTGGAAATTTTGTTGACGTTTATAATGACTGAATATTTTCTCAATTCGTCTGCTGATAGTGCGGATGAACTTGGCTTTCTCTTGGTTGGATCTATTTGTAGCTTCCGACGCTAAGCATTTTTTGCAGCTCTTGCGTTGACAAATTCTATGTCAGAAAATGCATTAAATTTGCGATTATACCTTTCGAAAAAACATTCCTGCAACTGCTTAGCTGTAGAGTTCCATAGAACTTTGAAAACACTCTCCTTGTAGTCTTCGGAGTTCTTGTTTTGCATGTTGAAGGCATAGTCTTCAAGAATAAGCGCCAGTTCTTCCACAGGTATATGTGCTCTGTCGAAATCATACGCTTTTTCTGAGCAAAAGTTTTATAAATTGCTTCCATACACTTGCCTTCGATTTCCTAGTATTCGCGGGTGTCAACTGCTTAATATTCTGGCGAAAATTTTCTTTACTTGCTTGACCGAAGCGAGACATTTTTCTACGTCGTGCTGTTTTTGATAAATTCAAAATATAAATAATTTCTAGCTTAGAGTTTCACTGAGTTGCCATAGTAACTAAATAATCAAGTTGACAAAACCTTCTATGTTTTGCAAGTACTTGATGAAGACGAAAATTGATTTCGTTGGTGTGGAATTGTCTTACCGAATACCACACGAGGTCAAATTAAATCCGGAAATTTTTTAACCTCTAGTGGTATTACTAGTGACAACTATTCATTAGATCTGAAAAATTTTTTTTCGAAAGCAATTCATCGAAATCCATATTTCACAAAAGTGTACCGAATTTTATTTCGATCCGATTATATTTTTTGTAGTCATTTATCAATCAAGTAGGTACTGGATTTCAATTCGAACTTATCTGTATTCTCAGTATCGGGAAAATGAAATTTTGAATGGTATATCTGCGGAATTATTGGATAGATTTTACCCATACTGCAATTCGGCCTGAGGTTCAAACCTACTCTAAAAATATCGGGTTTCTGAGTAGATTCTTTCGGAAATTATTGTGTTCATGACCGGCAGTGAGGACGACGGTAAAACAAAAAAATCGAAGAAACGACTGGGAAACTCGACATTCGTAGAGTAGGTTTGGGGCTTTATTACGGAGGTCGAATTCGTGAATGGGTATAATCCACCCAACGATACTGTAGATATTTATTTTTCTAATATATCGAAAATAAAAGATTGGATCGGCTTGAAATTCAATACTTGTTCGAAAAATGAATGGTTCTTGCAGAATTTCGTAAGGATAATATTATTGGAAGATCATAAAATCTCCCTTCCAATAAATAAAGCTGCTTTTGGCAGTGTCGACAGGTGAAAATCCGCTTCGGCAACGAATTTGAACATGCGTGCAAAAAATGCTTACTTCACGTCAGTGCTTTTCTTAAATTATTGTTCTAAAAAATTCAGATAGTCAATTACGGTATCTGTAAGAAAACAGCGTCGAATTTCTTAAATTTTCTGCACTGCCTCAATCGAGTCGATGACTTCTGTTCAACACCCATTTGGTTCTCAAGTTTCTCATAAATCATCGCAGTTAATCCAATAGAGCCAACGGTCCTTGGTCTCGAAAAATGAAACAGTGGCAGTTACAAGAGGAAGATTTTGTGAAATTATAAATTGGGAAAATGACCAGTAATTACCCTCTTGAATGGACCCTCTAAGGCTCTACTCAGCCTAATTAGAAGTAGTAATACTGCTGATTCATTTTATACTCTACAATCATGGAGGTAGAATAACTCCTACTCCACAAGCTTCTTTGAGAGGATGAAATCCCATATCTTTTCGGTTTTATGACTATTAGTATCAATCTTAGTTGGAATTTCGTATTTCTTTTCATTTTCAATTGCTGCAGATTTTTTCTCACGGCCGGTATTGATAGTCTAGGAATATATCAGATACAGGGTATTGTAGTTGAAAGATCTTTATACTTAAAATTGAGAACTAAATTCTAGAAAAACTTCATCAATAGAAAAAAAAGTTAAAGGCATTCTTCAAATAACGCATGTGTGCAATTTTTCTTCATTTTTCATAGAATTGGCATCGTCGCAAAATATGGTTCGTTCGTGAACCCCCAATGGGGGTTTTTCCTGAATTTGGGTTATTACTGCAAATGCAAATTTGAACATAATTTTTATGGGTTTGATTCATCATTTTCCTAAATTACCTTCGGAAAGTATTCGAAATCAGATTTCAAAAATGGGGTTTTGTATTTGCCAGGCATGCACGAAGTGACAACGGTGTTTAGTAGAATAGCTTTTTCTGCTATAGAATAATGAAATGTTTATTCCGATTCTGTGGTACACACGTGTTCTTTGTCAATATAACCAAACAATTCCCGTTTGCGATTTGTCAGTATGACAGTCTGTGCTCTTCTTTTTCTATTCCAGTAATATGACAGTAAGACAGTCTGTGCTCTTCTTTTTCTATTCCTTGGTCGTTGTCTTCTACTCTAACCAGATCGAAGTATAGATATCTCTGTTTCCCTAAGCAAAGTAACACATTTGACGTCCTTTTCTTTCCGAGAAAGCTGAATTCGACGTTGCCATATCGTGCACCCAAGACAAATTCCTTCAAATGCAAATCCCCATTTTTATTTTTCACTTTAAGGTGATCAAACATTTTTTTTAAAATATAATATTGAAATTATATGTTTGAAATGTGATGTTCTGAAGTTTTTTCATGAAAATAACTGCATTTTCGTTTGAATAAAAAACCCCCATTCCCAACACATATAAAAGTCAAACTAGTCCCACAAAGTGGCTTGAAGTTCTGATGAAAATCACATTTCATTCATTTGTTACTCAAATAATTACAAATTGAAGTATTGACACTAGGTTAGTTGAAAAAATTCTAGTTAAGTCAGCAGCTGTTGTGCGCATGATTTTTCGATGGCTCTAATGATCACGAAATTTTATGGAAAATTGTGCATCGGCAGTTTCGAACTAGTTTTCAAGGATTATTATCAACAGATCATTAGTTTTTGATCTATGTCTTGAATAATAAAGATACCGTGAAATTTTTGCATAGGTACTTCTTTCCTAATATCTCCGAAAATTTGGATGGGGTCAAAATGAAATTTGGCTTCAAAATCTGTACGAAATTCCATCGAATAGTTTCCGAAAATTTGTCCAAGAAAAATTTGGAAAATTTCCAATCTCTTTTATTATATTCATTTCATTATAAAACACCAACAAATTTTCGCAAGTAGTTGCGCGTTGACATTCTACAAGGTACTATATGTATATAGGTTTAAACCGATCACATAGGTAATTCTTGAAATATTGAGGGAACAACCTCAAAAATTCAAATGACCAAAACTCCGAAGCCTCTTGGCCGATTTGGCCCATTAATCAATTGAACCATCGCATTTTGATACGAAACCTACTCTATAAAAGTTTCGAGTCGATTTCCTTTCTCACGTAGTAATGCCTATGGCCGGCCTCACAGAATAGATTTTGACATCGGATTTTTCATCAGTGTGTCTAACTTTATCCTTTGAGAACGTTTTTGGGAAGAAACTCGATAATTAAAGAAATTTGAACTAAACGTTAGCACGCTATTCCCCAGAAATAGTGAAAATAATCTTGAATTGAAGCGCGCACAGCATCTGATGTTGAGTCAGTACTTTCCCGAATAAAAGATTAAATTAATTAAGGTATAAATCCTTATAAACATTCAATATTCCTCTCCGGTGTACAAATGACTTTTATATTAGACCTCTTCAACGATAATGAGGAATAATAAGATTACATATATCAAAAACATGAACCTCACATTGAAAGTTATAAATGCCAAAACCAACGACTCAATAAAACCGTTTTGGAACACTAAAATAAATTTTAATCTTCATTTAGCCGAGGGCGGTAATTATTCCTACAGGCAATAAAGGCAATTTCTGGATAATGCCAATTTCGTTCATTGCTTTCGGTAAGGTAACGGGCCATCTGCGTCTTCTGATAATGGACATTCTTTTTATTCCTCATCCGACAGTTATTTTCAAATAATGAATCATTTTTGCTATGGTTCGTTTATCTCTCATTCGATTTTCAGTGTCTTAACGCTCGATGGAAAGTGATACAAAAATGATAAAGAAAATCAAATCGTTTCTCTTTTTATAGCGAATACTGAATTGAATTTCAGTTTGGTCAATATTTAGAGAAAAAAATTATGCACAATTTTCGACGTGAGATAACTAATATTTCATCAAATGAATTCGTATGACCGAGAAAAACAACTCTCAATTAAAAAACTGTTTTATTCACCATCTACTTGATTAGTTGTCAAGATAGTTTTGTGTTTGTAAGTATACTCTCGTCTTTCAGTCCAAAATTTCAATGTTTCACGAAATTCCTCATAGAACAAGAAATTATGCACGATCTGCAACGTCGACGTGCCAAAACTACCTTGATGCGTCTTTAGAAGGCACTTCAAGTCTGACTTAATGGTAGCAATTTTCAGAACGCAAACATTTGAGAACCCTCCAGGCGAACATTATTTTATACCATCTAGTTAGGATTACAAATGATGCAAGGATCATTTGTAACTGTTATGGAGCTGACGCATTTCTTTGGATTCAAGTGAATAGATTGGTATTTTATTTTCCGCACAGAAATATGTCGATATACAGAATGTTTTCTTTTGCTTGATGATGATTCTGAATGAATTCAAGGTGTCGAATGGATCGACAGAGCCCCGGTGATATCAATATTTATTGTAACAAGGCCGAAAAACCAGCAAATCATTCATTCTTCGAGCTATCTTTTTCATAGAGTGTTGTTGTAAAGATATCCAAAGATGGCGCTAACGGCTTCTTATTCTCAGTTTGTTCATTTGAATCCTGCAGATCAAACTACAAATTTCAATCATCCATAATGAAATCTTAATATTCGAAAATCGATCCATCAGTCTCAAGCATAAGTGTTAGAACTACCGTTAAATCATGATTTATTACGAACTATTTGGATACGGAGATAAGATTCATTCAACCGGAAGTTGTTCTCAATATTGAGACGCATGTAATTAATTACCATAAGAATCAGATGAAGCTGTATGAATGAATAAACACTTATTATTATCAGTTTGTAGCCAAGAATGGCAATAGTGCTAGAGTCATTCAGACGGCACTGGTGAAAATAATAAAATTCCTTGTAAAACATAAACTGTATCTTGATTCAGTGAAAACTTGTACCAAATTTTTTTCCGGAAACTTCACCACTCTGTATCTCAAAAATTAACACATTCACGACATACGTTAATATAAAGTTTTTTCTCAGAATGGCTCCAAGAATGTCCTCTTTAATATAAGAATCTCATTTAGGAACAACCTTCATAGCAATGCTATTCCATATGCTTTATCTAGCTTACTTCAAGTGTATATGCTATTTTATCTTTATACAAGGTTTGTCCGAAAAATACGGGGCGTCCTGTCAAGGCGTTGTGGAGGGGCCCCCCTCTCTATGCAATCCCCTCAATGTTCTGTTCGAGCCGTAGCACCCTGCGAGTAAGTAGGATTTACGTGTGCTTGTCGAAAGTAACCCCTTTTTTACCTGCTGTCGGCATGGAGCTCTCTCTGATTGAGGAACAGGGAATCAACATCAAGAATGGTCTTGAGATTTTTGAGTGTTTGCAACAAGTTTACGGAGACAATTCTCTGAAAGAACCAACCGTCAACAAGTGGTTGAAAAGGTTTTGGGTAGGCCGAGAAGATGTGAAAGATGACCAACTCTCAGGACGCCCCTCGACATCGAGTTCTGAGGAAAACATTGAACCTTCGACTGACAGTTAGAATGACAGCTGAGGAACTGTCAATCCCCAAAGCAATCGAGTTCGACCGGATTTAGCAAAAGGGGGTAGGTGCGACTTCTTCCTGTTCCGAAATGCAAAATGGTGCTCCGGAGGTGGCTCTTGGGGGATGCGGAGGCCATCAAGGCTGAAACGACACGGTAACTGAAGAGCCTCACAACTGAAGACTGTCAGCGATCGTCTCAGCAGTGTAAACGGCGTTGGCAGAAGTGCATCTTATCTCAGGGGGAGTACTTTGAAGGAGACCATATTGAAATACCTGAATAATTGGAAAATAAAGTGACTATTCCACTTTTATGCGTATTTTCCGGACAAACCTCGTACAGCATTTCCTGCGTATAGCATATAACTCTTCGTCAAATCTTGTTGAAACACCTATGGTTAAATTGGTCCGTTTTGGTTTAAAACTTTTGCTACATGGTCTTTTCTAAAGGTACAACCACAGCCCAACTATCTTGGGCTGTGGTACAACAGTGTAACATTAACATTAGCAGGTGCCGCTACATAGTGTGAAAGCAGCTTTCAAGTGTTATCTAAGTGGTCGATTCAGTACAATAAAAACACTATGTAGGAATTTGATTTTAATCAAACTTTTGTTTCGAAATATCCAGTCTTGTAGGTTCTCACAAGGAGGCATCAGAAAAATAATCAACGAGCAAAGACTCATCGTTGAATGTACTTGAACTTGTCAGTTTAGCTTATCACGTCACGTATAGAGGGCGTGGAAACCATGCATATTGTCGCATTTATGTTTCGAGGTATTCTTCGCGTTAGTCGGTGTAGTCGGCCATGACGTCATCCGACCATTGTGTTTTGGTACCGGGCATAAGGACTCCAATGAAATTTTTATTACCGGGGACATTGTTCACGGATTAAAAATAAAATTAAGATGCGATTTTAATCTGGAAATGTAAATTCGACGGGTACGTAGTATGAATATCAATTACGGGGAATATTTCGCGAGATATGTATCTCGGTAGATCGGGAAATACGTCCAAATTGCTATGAAAATTTGCTAGGGAGTGTCGTCGTGGCTTATCTGGTCGCCGGGCATTTGGATCAACATTTGTAGTCTGAATTAAATGATTCAAAGAATTCGTCACACGACTAGGACTACGTGATTTTTGTTTTAGATCGAGATTTTCTCCAGGTTGGGTTAAATAATTATAAATCACAGAAGCCGACGATTTCCGTTTAAAAGTTTTTACCATGTTGCCATTATGGGTCAAATTCAATAGTCACCAGAGATGAAGAGACATAACGTTTGGCCGTTGTTTTTCCATGAACTACAATAGTGAAGAACGTGTAGAACTGATAATTTTCGGTTGGCAATTTTTTCCGTCGCGAAGTTTGTTCTCCTGAACAAGGAATCTGCAGTCGAAACCAGGTGGTCTCTCATACCTCAGAAAATAAGGGCCCCAAAGTTCTGAACTGAAGCATTTTCAGGTCCCTTTATCCAGCATAAAAACTAACACAAGTTTCTTTCATACAGAGTGTAACAGCCAAATGGAATAAATTCGATAACGAATAAATGAGGGCGTGTTGGGAAAAACGCTCGGACACGTCGATTTGTAATTTTGAATGCGCATATTTTTCAAGAAGATAATATTATATAGGGTATTCCATGTGACCGTGGCCAATACCAACTTTCTTATTTCAAATGCAACCCCCTGTATATTATTTAATTTTTGGGTTCTTCAAAGCATTCTAGACACAATTCATGCACAATGTCCTATACCTATCCTTAACTATTTCGGAAATATTAAGTGTTTTCAGATTTAGTGCAAAAGTCAACGTTTTAAATAAAAATTATTTCATTTCACAAATTCGGTACATTACACTAAAAACCTAATAAGTAATACTGATTATTTCTTAACAATCAAAAAAAAAAACAAAAAAAAACATTAATGTCAATGTAGAAAATGTTCAAAATGCTCGCCGCGAACGTCTAGGCAACATGCTAATCTGGTGTAGAATTGTCTTCTAACGTTATTATACTTAACATTTCTGAAAACATTTAATATTTCCGAAAAAGTTGAAGATAGTTATAGGACATTGTGCATGTTTTATGTCTAGAATTTTCTGAAGAATCCAAAAAATAAATAATATACAGGGGTTACATTTGAAATAAGAAAGTTGGTATTGGCCACGGTCGCATGGAACACCCTATATAATCTTATTTTCTTGAAAACAATGCGCATTTAAAATTACAAATCGACGTGTCCGAGCGTTTTTCCTAACACCCCCTCATTTATTCGTTATCGAATTTATTCCATTTGGCTGTTACACTCTGTATAGTCCACAAATTATCTTCGAAACTTCACTCAGCTATGAGCAGCAATTCCCTTCAAGAATGGTTAGTATTTAATAATCGAAAATATATATATTTATATATATAAAAGTTTGTTTTTTGATGGGATATAGACTGGATTGTGGAGAATTAATGAATTACTCTTCTTTGTTTTAACCTAGCTTTCGAATAATATTTTATTCTTCTTCGGGGTCTTTACAAAATGAGATTATTTTTATGAGTTCATTTGGAATTTAACTCTTGTTTTATGAATTTTCACGCCTTTTTCTATTTAAATAATATTAAGTTGAAATGTCAAATTGTCACCTTCTTTCTGTCGACAGAAAGAAGGTGACAATTTGACATTTCAACTTAATATTATTTAAATAGAAAAAGGCGTGAAAATTCATAAAACAAGAGTTAAATTCCAAATGAACTCATAAAAATAATCTCATTTTGTAAAGACCCCGAAGAAGAATAAAATATTATTCGAAAGCTAGGTTAAAACAAAGAAGAGTAATTCATTAATTCTCCACAATCCAGTCTATATCCCATCAAAAAACAAACTTTAATATACTGAGACTGTTAAAAAATCAGATTTATATATATATATATCCACCTTATCTCTACTTCTGCTGATTTCCACTTACACCAAAAGTGAAGTTTGGCATTGGCCCAATTAAATCGGTCAGAATTCTGTATACTCTTCAATGACAGCTAGTGGGAAATACTACGTTCACCATGATGAGACGTTGTTGCCAGACTTCACTTCAAGATTGATTAATAATGTTTAGAAATAGAGGTAGAAAAGTGTTTTCAAATGTTTCATTGAATATTTCTCATTCATGAAATGAATAGCCTCCAATCATTCCCTAAAGGTTAGGTGATTATGTTTATGATGGATAAAGTGAATTGAAGATATATCATTCCAGAATTTCGTATGACAGACTACCTCAATTCGACTGCAGATTTTTTGTTCAGGAAAACACCCTGTGTACATTGAAGTTAATATCTCATCAATCTTCGCGACGAAAAATTTGCCTTATCTTCAAAAATTGAGAGAGCATAGAATAGTTATCTTTGATTTGCGCAGAATCTGTGAACATATTGAACTACACTCATCTGCACTGACAACTGGAACGCAATTTCAAACTTTCACTTGAACGCCTCACGTTCGGGAACACCCTGTATGAGCGTTTTCGATACATGCACTGGTTCAGTATTCCTTATTATATACAGTGTGCGTCAAAATTATGGAACAAATTCATTTTCTCAGAAGAAAAATATTTGTAAGGATTTTTGTTGTACCCTGTGCCATCCCCGTCAACCCTCTAAATTTTTTGAATAGGGAAAGTAAGTCATGTAGTGCTTTTTCGGCAAGGTCTTTGTATCTTCTTTACAGGCGTGTAAAAATTTTCGAGAAAAAAGTTTTTTTTTTAAATATATTAGTTCAAAGAGGTTTTCAGTATATGAACTTTGTCATGGCTCATTTACTTTGAGACGATGGTACCTGATGAAATTTGTCACCGAATGAAAGTCGACCATTACAGTTTTGTTCATGCACAGCTTTCAACGCCCTCACGAGAAAAATTTTTTTTCTCCATTTAAGGGTTCGTAGGGGTTGAAAGTTGTGCATGAACAAAACTGTAGTGGTCAACTTTCATTCGGTAACAAATTTCATCAGGTACCATCGTCTCAAAGTAAATGAGCCATGACAAAGTGCACATACTGAAAACCTCTTTGAAAACCTTTTTCAACACAAAAATTTTTTTCTTGAAAATTTCTGCACGCCTGTGAAGAAGATACAAAGACCCTACCAAAAAAGTGCCACACGACCCACTTTCCCTGTTCAAAAAATGTAGAGGGTTGATGGGGATGGCACAGGGTGCAACAAAATTTCTTCAAAAATGCATATAAATTTGGTGAAAATGAAACAAAATTGACCTGTTTCAGGATTTTGTTGCCAAATATTTTTCTTCGAAGAAAACGACCTTGTTCCATCATTTTGACGCGTACTGTATATTATATTATGTTCGGTAGGTGTCATGAAGGTAGGTGCAGTAAAAATTGAAGACGCCTATGGTGTCTCCTTCGTACCTCTATGATGGTTCAAGAAACCATTTCAACCCAAAGGCAGTGTCTATTCAACTTATTAATATGCAGCGTGCAACATAACTTTCAATTATCACAGTCTGTCAGCTTTCCGGCAAATTCAGTACATTAGAATTGTCAATCTTAATCGATTGATTAATTGGAATTAATTATGCAGTGGATATTTTCATTTGATAAGTACCTACCTTTGACTTAGTACTTGATGGTTAAAGGTCAAATGGATATATTTTTCTGTATTCAAGGTTTCATGAAAATAAATGAATATTGTATTGGATAGTTTAGGTTTTCTTATAACATAAAATTTTTCATGTATTAATGATTATTGAATTCAAAAATCATAATTTCATTCGATACTTGAGAAAATATTTGAAGCAAATGTTCAGTTCCTTCATTAATTGAATATGACATATTCATTTCTGATCATGTTATCATAGAAATCCGTCATGAGAACATTGAACCAGACTCATCTAACGTTTCAATTATTTCGTGTTTAGAAATATTTTTTTATCTGTACCAATAATTCATTAAGATTTTATAAACCTCGTTAAATCATCTTGTTGAGTGCGAATACGAGGAGAAAGGAATTCAAATTAAACACCCTATATCTTGAAAACGAAATGTTTATGGGACATTCTTTCCTTTAATTCATGCGAGGTATCTCCTATCTTCATTTGTACCTGAAATTTAGAGCACTGTAAATTAAGCCATGCTGACTAAATGAAATTAATCATAAGTTGAATTTGTTAAAATCACATTTGAAAATTCTTGAAATACCCAATTGTCCAACCTGAAAGATCAAAAAAACTGTTGATTTTACAAGTTTTGATGAAATGTCAGTAACATTCGTAAATATTTCAGATTTTATTCGGCAAATTTCTATCTGCGGAAACTGAAATGGAACATTAAAGCTGTATTTCGAAACGCTTTTAGATCCCAAAAATGTCGAAGTGTCCGCACCAAGTATTCTATGCCTCTATGTCGGTGCTATTTACAGTATTCTTGAATTATCCACTCGGCTAAAAAAACTCTGTGCTACAAACTCATTAAAAGATTCATCTGTGCTCATCCCCATGTTAACCATTCATTCACATCGACTTCAATCGTCTGCTTGTCACAGAATCTTCTGTACCATACTTATTCGAGCGACATCTGCAAAGAAGGATTGGCACTAATTGAAGCATAGAATTGACTACTAGCACAACTGATTGAAGTTATTGATTACTAAGTAAGGTATAGCCGACTTAAAACCTCTATTTTCTTTACTGTTAATGATATGCAAAGAAAAAAGGATTTTATTCTGGACTGCAAAGAGTTAGGTTAATAAAATGAATTTACCTACTTTAATTACTTCACTCGATTCAAGGACAAATCAACCTATAAATAAATCTGATTCTGTAACGATGTGCTAAAGTTTTCAGAGGGGTTGAATTATGACTCATTATACAGGCTGTTTATTGACTGGGGATACTAATGAAAGGGTTGGTTATTGAGATTAAATCTAGAATAAGAGGTTCATGAACAAATTTGATTCATTTTGCTATTTCTTTGAATTTCTCAAGAAATTCTAAAGTTCCATGTGTCGTCCCAGAAAGTATTTCTGTCACGCTAATGGCAGTTCACTGGTATACCACTAGAGGACAAATTATTCCCGGGAAATTTTTCGAGCTCATGAATATTTTGAAAGTTATCGCAAGTCGAAGACGGGGGATAATTTTATAAAAATATTCATGAGCTCATGAATATTTTGAAAATTATCCCGAGTCAAAGACGGATAATTCTCTAAAAATATCCATGAGCGAGAAAAAATTTCCGGATTTAGTTTGACCTCGTGTGGTATTCGGTAAGAAAATTCCACACCAAATGTGTTTATTTCCAACAACATCAATTTTCGTCTTCATCAAGTACTTGCAAAACATAGAAGGTTTTGTCAACTTGATTATTCAGTTACCATGGCAACTCAGTGAAACTCTAAGCTAAAAATTTTTTCTGTTTTGAATTTTTCGAAAACAGCACGACGTAGGAAAATGTCTCGCTTCGGTCAGGAAAGTAAATAAAATATTCGCCAGAATATTAAGCAGTTGACACCCGCGAATACTAGGAAATCGAAGGCATGTGTATGGAAGCAGTTTATAAACTTTTGCGCAGAAAAAGCGTATGATTTCGACAGAGCGGATATACCTGTGGAAGAACTGGCGCTTATTCTTGAAGACTATGGCGTCAACATGCGAAAAAAGAACTCCGAAGACTACAAGGGGAGTGTTATCAAAGTTCTATGGAACTCTACAGCTAAGCAGTTGCAGGAATATCTTTTCGAAAGGTATAATCGCTAATTTAATCCATTCTCTGACACAGAATTTGTCAACGCAAGAGCTGCAAAAAATGTTAGACGTCGGAAGCTAAAATAGATCCAACCAAGAGAAAGGCAAGTTCATCCGCACTATCAGCAGACGAATTGAGGAAATATTCTGTAATTATAAACATCAAAAAAATTTCCACCAAAATTCGCTGTTGAGTGCCCACGAGGAAAATATTTCCACTAAAATTCATCCGTTGCGATGGTGATCTGTCAGAAATACACGTTCTGATTGGTTAAAAATAATATGTGTGGAATTTTCGATCAAATTTTCTTCCAAAAATTTTCGATAAACAAATTTTTTATATCCAATACCTTTCTTGAGGAGAAATTTTCGGTAGTTTCCGAAAAAATGTTTCATTTTACCCACTCATCTCCAAATTCATTCATCCAATAGTAAATTGGAGAGGTACCAGCTCTCTTTGCCGTATAAAACTGCAAGGTGAGCTCTAAAACATGTCAGGTCACATTTTATTGCTTCTAACCTAACCTCACCACGTGTTTCAACTACTAAAAAAGCTTTATCTACCTGATTATATCAATATTTCGGTACAGACCAAACGTGGGTCGTCTTATCTCCCGGAATAATATAAAATATAACAAAGAACAACGTCGTACAAGAATACAAATTCCTTTATTTCAAAGAAAATGCTCGAGTGGGGTTCAATGGTCTACAGGCGGCATAGATGGCGCTACGTAGAGAAGCAAAAACAGCTCTGTTCGGTTATTCAGTATCTCAATAGCACTGAATAGGAATTATGCTTAAATAGTCATTATCAAGTGAACTGATGTGGATAATAAGCTGTGGAGTATTTGATTTTACTTCGATTTGAAAGCGTTTCGATATGGGTAATGTAGTGGTTTGAAAAATGGCGAAATTAAAAGGGTGTGCTTTAATTATATACAGTGCGACATGGTATAGTCTATAACGTGACATATGTTGTTGTTTGGCAATGTCCACATTCTTGTTAAGGAATTCAAAGAGTCAGATCTTATTATTTTTCAGGAGCAATTTCATTGCAACTATTTACAGGATAACACTCGATTTGCCATGCACAGCCGATCTTGAGAATATTGTGTATTCTCGATCAATTCAATTTCCTAGGGACCAATGAGAATTTTCAGATGATTGAAAGAATAACTACGTGTATTTCTTTTTTTGACAACGTGGTAGTCTTACATCATAGATAAAACAATATTTTTCTCAAAAAATTTATCAACATCAAGCATTAAAGAGTCATAATGTGTTTGATAACCCCGTATAGCTGATAGCTGAATACGCTATTGTGTACTCCATTCACTTTTATAAACTATCCCTCTTGGCCATGATTTAGGTCTATCAAGTTTTTTTTCTTAAAACTGATGAGGGTTGGCACTCGTTAAATAGCGGCAATGTCAAAATGATGCTTAGCGACGTTGCCAAATGCCAATGCCAATTTCTACTACCAATCTCAACATAATCATCACGCTCGGAAACTGAAATTGCCGAAGTATATAAGTTTTGAAGAAGCAGAGACAAAGTATCAGGAAGTGCTATGTAGAATTGAAATCTGCTTTTCTGCTAGTAACCCGGATAATTTGGAATAAATAATTTATCACAAGCTATCCAACATTTTCGACGTATGTGAGTGAAAACCCAGTGTATCGTTCACGTAGATTCCCAAGACATTGAGTTAGTTCTTTTAAGGTGACACAGGTTTTGTAATACTACTACATTTTCATACTGGAGTATTTCAATTTGTGCAACTAGGTATTTAAATGTCTTCTGTAGGCTTATTTCTAGTGAATTTCGAATAGTAGGGAATTCCATAGCTTCGTCTGTTCGTTTAAAAGTTTTACTGCAGGATTATTCGAGTACTTTTATTTTTTTTTTCGAATGAACTATCACAAAGTAACGGACTCTATCCATTATTTTTCAGTAAAATTTCAACACTCGATTCTTGATTTCCGTACAAGAAAATAGCATGACTGAATCTTCCAACCATGCTTAAATACGTGGGATATTTCCAGTGTTAGCAGAGAAAAAAGTTTCTTGAACATTCGCCAGGTCCTCAGAATTATCGAGTTCTCTTAAAATTTTCTTAAATTCATTATTTTCCCAAAGTAAATTCACATTTTGAAAAATTCGTAATTACTACGACTTCTTTGAAGAGAGTACAACGTTGTGTAGTTATCTGAAAGGAAAATGACTATAACCTAACATTTTCAGAATATACACGGAGAAATGTGTCAGAATGTCATGGCCTACCGGGATAGTTAAAAAATGAATGGAGTTTACATCTCCTATCTGTCTATCTAAGGTTCTCAAACTGGCCACATATATCAACATTCTAACATCCCGAATTTTTGAACACCAATCTGAATTAGCCAAAATTTCATGAAAAATCATGTTAATAGAGGCTATTTATAATTTCAAACAAAAACACTGAATTGTTTTATCAGAATTTTCACAACCATCCGTAGAATTATTCGAAATTATATATTTTTCTCTTAATAATAGATCAAAATGAACAATCGACCTTGATCTGTGTAACTAAACGTTTGAATTCATTAAAAATTCACTATAAGAGCGAGTATAAACTTGTGACGTCACTGTAGTCCCCAAAAACAATTTCTGAATGAACATTATCATGATCAACATAAAATTTATGAACTTTCATTCTCACTAGTTTAATGTAACTCAACAATAATAGTTTCAGTACACTCTGGCTTCGTCAATGTATACCTGACGAAGCCACGGTGTGGTGAAACAATTTTTGTATTACATAAAACTGTATGTGGAAATTGAATGTTTATTTGAAATGAATAGACGACTTCGGCCCAAGCTGCCAACCCACAATTTTCTTCACAAATTCACTATCAACTGGGGAACGGGAATTTCAGGACAAATTCGATATGATAAGGTTCGCGTTATTTATAAATATTCGTTAATGTCTCGGCTCCTCAAATAAGATTATTCCTCCCAAATATAGGTTTTTCTTGAGATCATCTCTGATTGGCTGAAATTTAAGTTGGGATTCCTGATTTCATGTTAATAATGTCAAGTTTATATAGAATGTGTTCCGCAAATCAACATGGTTATTTTGGTTGCTGGTTTTCCGTTTCGTAAATATGAAATATTTGGTTGGTTCCTGAAAAAAGGTTAATTACGGAATTTGATTGATGAAAAAACTTTCTTTTCTGTCACCAGAACGACAGTCAATTTTCTATGGCAAGATATCCATAGCATAGAACAATCTTTATTTACTTCATGATCCATAGAACATAAAAGAGACAACAATCAACAATGGAAACATTACTAGGTATGTTCTATGGATCATGAGGTGAATGAAGATTGTTCTATGCTATGGATATGTTACCATAAAACATTAATTTTCGTTCTGATGCATAGACTTAATATGTCTATGTTTTGACATATAGATTGCTTTTTCATCAATCAAATTAAGTAAAAACCTTTTTTTCAGGAACCAACCGAATATTTCATATTTACGGAACTAAAAACTGGCAACCGAAATAACCAAGTTGATTTGCGCAACATATCCAATATAAACATGACACTATATTTACATGAATTCAGAAATCCCACCTTAAATTTTAGCAAATCAGAGATGATCTTAACAAAAACCTATATTTGGAAGGAATTATCTTGTTTGAGGAGCCGAGGCATCTTTTACGGATATTTACGAATAACGCAAACCTTATCATGTAGAATTTGTTCTGAAATTCCCATTCCCCAGTAATAGTAAATTTGTGAAGAAAATTGTGGGTGTGCACTTGGGCCGAAGTCATCAATTTCCACCAATTCAAGTCCGAATCAATCAAATATTGACATGATTTGTCAATTTAATTCACGTCTGTCTAACAATGGATTCTACTCTGAAAACAAACCATTTATCGCTGTCCTCCGGTCCTCCCAAAATCAGTCAAATGTGAACGAAGAAGAAAAACAAGCATTAAAATTGACCCCGAGAGAATTACAAAGCCACAAAACAATTCTAGAAACAGAGCCGTGGCCCAAAATTGCTTATTATATGCCATAAAATGGCGGCCGATCATAAAAAAAGCTCCAACCGGTAATTTGAGGCAGCGTATATCATTACCGATCTTTTTTTCGATGTCATTCACCCATCGAGGATCATTAGATTCGGAATTGTGGTATTTAGATGTATCATTACAGGTGATATCATCTGTTTTTCGTTTTCAGAATTCGAATTCTTATTATTTCGCACACCTCAAATAAGATATCCCGGGAGTAGTCTAGATATAAGTCCAGTCTTCCCAGATTTTATCTATCCATCGGAATTCGGATCGTGTTATCATTATTCTATGTTTCGTGGGAACAAAAGGGAGTATCTGGTGTGTAATTAAACTCATTAAACGGACTTCATGTTGGCTCTTTCACGGATATATAGATTCTCAACAATTATCAGCGGTTTACTGACATGTCGATAAACTGAAAGTTGTTATTAGGGTACGATTTCACGGATTGGAGATTTCCTCATGTTTGAATGATGCTTTAACTATCTGTATATGACTTCGTAATTCTGTGGAGGGAGGAAATTCTATGATCTCTGATGGAGACTGAGATGGCAGATTAGGCGAGTAGCTTATAATTAATTTCGTTTATTACTGCTAGTCGTTTCAAAAGAATTTTGATGAAGTTAATTCAAAATGCGGTAATTCTGCAGGATTTACCTTCGCCAAAATATCTTCATCATTGTACGCTCTGTGGTTTCCTGAACACAAAATCCGAAGTCGATCATAGGCAATAAAAAAAACCTTCGGCGACATTTTTTAGGCAACCCTGTATATATACAGGGTGAGTCTTCAAGTTGAACATTATTTTTAACCATAGATCTCTCTCTTCAAATAGAAGGCTTTTTTATTTACCATTTGTCGAGGTTCGACTCACGTGAAAAGTTATAAGCATTTTAATATTTCTAAATGTGCTAATACACTTCTGCATTTTGTTGGCAAGTTCTACACAGATATCTCCTAGGGTGATTTTCATTGCAGAATTACGAATCCATTACTTGAAATTCAAAGAAATTAATTCTTATTAATTTGGACTTTTTGCGGTAGATATAATTGTGGAGAAAATATTTCACTACACTTGACCATTGAAACAATAATTTCCACTTGATATTCGTGCAATATCCAGTTGTTCACACCATGAGATCCTACACAATTTTTGCTCATTCTTATATTTAAAATTCCATAGTTATCCTAATTTCAATTGAATTTATAAATGAATTATATGAAATCACCCAACGACCTTAGAAACATTAATTGAACTCAAGAATTCTATGGAAAGTCTGATGGTCCATAGACATGGAATATGTCGGTGGTCTGGTCATGAAATAGCATAGACCTTATTTTTGGTCTATGTGAAATAGATGAATATTTCTGTGTATTCAGGGTTCCGGGTAAACGTGAGCGTAGCTTGATCCACGACCTTTATTAGCTCAGAGGAGGATCCACGAAAATAGGGAAATTTTTGGCTTCTATAACATTGAACGTGGAATATCTCGTTCGTTTGAGGAGAAATATCAAGAATTAATTTAGTATTCCGAAATGATTTCGGATGACTCAAGATAAATTTTATCCGCATTCTTCATGCTTATTTCTTCTAGTTATATGAATCGGGGAGTCTATACACAGAAAACCATTCGAATTGAAATGAAATTGATTGATGTGAAATACGTACCAGGGCTATAAAGGGTTTTCCAATAAGAGGTGTTATTCTGAAAAGCCCGCTGTATCGGTAGATGTCACTTTTGAAGCTGTCATTTTTTGACATTTGACAAGTAGAAACTACGCCATTAATAAAAATGGAACGATACACGCTTCAACAACGCATTGAAATTATTAAAATTCACTATCAAAATGGTGAAAATTTGGCATTTGGTTTTCGAAAATGAGACTGGAGCAAGTCACGGTGAATGGATTGCGCTATCGAGAGATGATTAATGATTTTTATGGCCGGAATTGGATGGTATTGATCTGGACAACGTTTACTTTCAACAAGACGACGCTACGTGCCACACAAGCAACGAAACCATTGATCTTTTGCGGGAAAAGTTTCCAGACCGTGTTATCTCCCGAATAGGTGATCACAATTGGCCACCGAGATCTTGTGATTTAACACATTGCGACTTCTTCCTTTGGGGCCACGTGGAAGATAAGGTCTACGCCAATAGCCCAGCGTCGATTCAAGACCTCAAAGATGGAATTCGTGAGGCTATCGAGGACATAGGGAAGCCACTTTGCGATTTGGTTATGGAAAATTTCATTGAAAGGATATGGTCCTGTAAGCGTGGTCGTGGTGGTCATTTGCCTGATGTTATTTGCCTCTATTAACGGCATAGCTTCTTCTTTATAATGAAATAAACATCCAATCATTTATATTGAAAAATGGCATTTTTCTTTGAATATCAAAATAACACCTCTTATTGGAAAACCCTTTAGAAAACTTCACACCAAAATTCATTCCATTCGGAGGAACCATGTCAAAACTACAAACGAAAGACTCATTTTTCCGTTGAAAATTTCAACAGCTTGTATCTTCTTACCGAGGCCGAATCTGGACAGATGATAATTGAAAAGATTGTTTTATTTGATGACAAGAATCTAGGGTTGAAATCAATGTACAAATTAAATAGTCACCCTGTATATTCTCTTATTATCAAATGTATGTAAAAAAGTGGTTTCAAGCAGACACTCGGTGAGGGCACCGATTCTGCACCCGGATCTCGTACTATCAGTGCTTTTCTAGAATTATTTGCTTTAAACATTAAAAATAATTGGCACCTCCAAACTACATTCCATTGTTCAATTCTCAGAAAGTTCGATTTAACTGCTAACGTGGTACGATTTCTGTGTCTCCAACTCGATTTGAATAATAAATTGAGGTACATCTGTCAGGTTCCTCGAATAAGGGCGTGTAGAAAAAAAAACGTATTTAAAGCAGATACGGCCTACGATTTTTCACCTTTAATTACTGGGGAATTAGCAGTCGCAAAAAATACAACTGAATACCAACCTGAAAATTAACATTTATACTTTTCACACCTCTCAGTGTGCGAAGTATGATGATACATAAATGCAAAACTGGTAAATGTGTGGGGTTCGGTTTTTTAGACCACACTGGTCTGAAATCTGGAAAATAATATTCGATCAGATAAAATCTTGTTGGAAAACGCTATTTAATTTGATCGGGTATTTTTTTAACGAAAATGGGTAAACCCGCAAGATTTCCTGTCGCCGAGATATTAAGAAGATATTTACATCATTAGGGTTTTCTGAATAAAAAATGTGAAATCGAACATAGGCGGTCTCCCTTAATTTAGAAGATATGGGCCCCAAAGTTCCAAAATGAGTCGTTTTCAGGTCCCTTTTTCCACCATAAAAACGATCTCTCACTTCATCTGTATAGTTCACAATCCACCTTGGAACCTTCAACCAACAATAAGCAACACTTTTTTTCAAGAATAATCAATATTTAATGAAAAAACAATGAAATTACTGGACAACCACTTAACCTCTATTCCTTCTGATTTCGACTCAGTCTACAAGTGAAGTTTGGCAATGGCGCGAATTTCATCGGTCGGAATCGTGCCATCGTGCGTATTCGTGAATGACAAATTATTGCTGGCGAGAAAAATGAAATATGTTCTTAGTTCTTAGTGTTTACTGCGATACTCTAAATCTTCCAATAGGAGAATTCGTGTCTAATGAAATCTACAAGGTTGACACACATAGTAATGGAATGAGAATACACCCTGATATATATTCCAACGAACATTTTTTCCATATGTGGTAGGTCGCGCCCTTCCCAGATTTCCAATGAAATCGAGGTTATTATATAACCCATTTTATTGGAATACCCTGAATCTCATTCTCAACTGGGACCATCTCGAAGACACAACCACAAACGAAGTAGATAACAACCTCCCTATTTCGAAGGGGATAGAAAGAAAGTTCAAACGAAAATATTGAGTGAAATCTTAAACAAATATTCTCAATGATTTTGTTTTGATGTTAAAATAACCACCTCTTCTTCAGTGACAGAAGCATTTTCCTTACCATCATATCCTTCAACTGTCCATCATTTCATATTTCCCGCCAGCACATCTTCCTTTAAGTAATGAATATTCTTGAAAGAAAGTGTCGCTATTCGTTGGTTGAAGGTTCAAGGATGATTAATGAACTAGATTTGAGAAGTGAGAGATCATTTTTATGGCGGAAAAAAGGATCTGAAAATGCAACAATTTGGAAATTTGGGGGCCCATATCTTCCAAACAAAGAGAGACCGCCTATGTTGGCCTGTATATTTTTTGTTCAGGGACCCACACTGCTTACAATGATGTGAATATCTTACTTATAGCTTTGCGACGGGAAATCTTGCGGGTTTACCCGAAAATGATATACAATCATCAACAAATACAGATTTTTCTGTAATGCCTTCACCTAATATCATTCGATATTGATATATTACGAAAAATATAATTTAATGTTTGAAATAAAACAAAAAGTTTAAAAGAATCAGTGCCAACTGTGTTATAATTTTTGAAGTTTCAAATATTTTTGAAAGTGTTGTTTCTTACATTTCATTTATCAAAGAAAGAAAATAGTGCAGGACTTGTTGTCAAAATTGTTGTATGCACATATATTCACATTTGACAAGAAGCTCTAGATCAGCTTAGTTCGTTTGTAATCAAGTGTTAGTGAATACACCTGGTAAGATTTCGACATATACTGTGCGCGACGAAATTATGGAACAAATTCATTTTCTCAGAAGAAAAATATTTGGCAACATCATCCTGAAACAGGTAAATTTTTGTTTCACTTTTACCAAATTTTTATGCATTTTTGAAGGATTTTTGTTGCACCCTGTGCCATCCCCATCAACCCTCTAAATTTTTTGAATAGGGAAAGTGGGTCATGTGGTACTTTTTTGGCAAGGTCTTTGTATCTTCTTTACAGGCGTGCAGAAATTTTCAAGAAAAATTTTTTTTTTTCGAAAAATTAGTTACTTCAAAGAGGTTTTCAGTATGTGCACTTTGTCATGGCTCATTTACATTGAAACGATGGTACCTGATGGAATTTGTCACCGAATGAAAGTCGACCATTACAGTTTTGTTCATGCACAACTTTCAACCCCTACGAACCTTTTAATGGAGAAAAAAAAGGAGTGAAATTTGAAATTTATTGCGGCATTGAAGTACCACCCGGAAAATCACTAAGTTTTCAAAGAAAAAAAAATTTTCTGTAAATTTCTGTACGCCTGTGAAGAAGATACTGTCCCTATTCAAAAACCACAGAGGGTTGATGGGGATGGCACAGGGTGCAACAAAAATCCTTCAAAAACGCATAAACATTTAGTAAAAGTGAAACAAAAATTGACCTGTTTCAGGATTTTGTTGCCAAATTTTTTTCTTCTGAGAAAATGAATTCTATCCATAATTTTGACGCGTACTGTAGAATAGATGCTACTGATTCTAAATCGAATGATAGAAGATGAAGCACTATATCTAGAATTATTTTTGTATTGTATTTTATTATATTTACGTTTTCGATAGTCTTTTAACATCGATTATTATATGTCAGTTGATATAATAATTTATCATTTAACATATCACTGAAATTTCATGAATAGTTTCCAAAAAAAATGTTTTCTGCAAAAATTTTGAAAATTTTGAAAAAAATTTCATTGAGTGAACCAACATTTTTCTGATTGACTGAGTTCGCCAGTGGTACTAGGATTCAGTGGAGATAATTCCTTTGATAACACAAACAAATTCTATACCAGAATTCCTTTAAATTTTCTATTTGAAAATTCAATGAATCACTACTTCCCAAAACCAAATTTAATCACATCAACTTCATCTCTGTCAACTTCACAGCACATACTTGAAGAAGTCATTCTTTATGTTTGTAGGAAGATTTCAAAATCGGAAAGATGGATTACATAAAACCACGCACAAATTGAGAAGATCTGAATCTCTTGCAGTTAGACGTCTCACAATCTCAACTCTCACATAACATCCAAATAACGTTCTAAGCTTACGGTGAGAACGTGGGTGTCTGCACGTGAAATTCTCCATGGTTACCTGCTCTCAGGTCAACCAGTTCCTGTTCCAAGAAATTGAAAGGTTTCCTAAATAAAAACAATACGTAATCCTGCTGCTTTCTGATTGGTTATAAAAATGGAGAATGCCTCATATTACTATTTGCAATCAGTTTCACTGTCGGCATTAACCAAAGGTTTATTCGTTGTACCTGCATGCAATACACTAACTATAATAACTACACTAACTCCGCTCATACTGTTCAGTGTGTTTTCTCGCAAACTTGCACTCTGCTCGTTGCGGAAATGTTGGAAGTTAGTGTAGTTAGAGATTACGTGTGCAGAGCATAGAGTGAGGTTATCTTCTGTGATAGTTATGCGTAAATATAATTCATAATAAATAACTTAATCACAAGGACGAATATCCGTCGATAAATCAACAAATATTCCCCCTTGATCAGAACTAATCATCCAATCAACCAAAACACCTACACCGAAGAAGCGGATCCAAGTAGAATGACTACAGCTGTTTCACAATTGTTATTGATCGTCAGATCAACTTAACTTGGATCTCTCGATACTTGTTACCTTTCAGAAGGACCGCTGCAGTATACCAACGTACAGCGCGCCATCTGCCAGGAGCATCTTGCGAGTCTCACCTTCGAGTGCAGAATACTTTGATCGATGTGTATGACGTTCATCTTTTTGTCGCATAATTCATAATCATAGATATCTGTTGTTGTCTCTGGTTCCTGGTTGGGCATTTTTTGTTCTGTATGGATGGTAATTTTTGGACGAAATCAATTTCCATTATATCATCATTCAGAATGGAATTTTTTCAGCGACGACTTAAGAAAAACTTCACGACAAATCAACATCACCTCGAAACGGCAACAAAAGGAGCATAAAATTCTGTCATCTTGGATTTGCGAAAGATCATCATATATTTCTTCTTCTTCTTCTTCTATCCTTTACTATGTGCTTGGCTTTATACCATCTACACATGCATCATATATTTGTATTCTGTGAGAATCATAGAAAAGATTAAACTACACTAAGTCAACTCATTCTGTTATCTGTGACTACATTCAACTACACTCAGCTGCACTGAGAATTTGAAGTCAGTGGAATTAGTGTAAATAGTGTAGTTCATGCAGTTACAACGAACAAACCTTAAGTAAATCGTAGGACAGAGATTGTTGGTACATAAATACATAGATCGAAATGGTCTAGGGGTCACCTGGTTATTTGATATGTTTCTGGAAAAATGTATCTAAGGATGGGAATATGGAAGATATGTTGACATTTCATTTTGGTCAAGATGTAGAACACGTTTTTGTAGAAATTCGTTGTTTTTCTGATGCTTTAGTTGATAACAGGAAAGGGTGTTGGAAAAGTTCAACTATAATTTCTTTCCCGTGGAAATCTCGCTAGGAGATAAGATTTGGCCATGGAACACTACAACGGGGGTGTACAAGAATAGGGAAGGGGATATTTCACAGATGAATCTAGATGTAGTTTGAGACCAGATTCAACAGGAAGAAGAGTATGGAGACTACTTGGTTATGTCAAACGTTTAGAAACTGTACATGAGGTGGATATATACCATGGCGAACAAGTATTGGTTTGGAGTGGCATTGCAATATGCCGTAAAACTAATCTGGTATTTGTAGGAGTTTTATGACAGCTAGGAAATACCAAAACCACATTCTGGAACCTATTAATCAGCGATATGCTGAAGATTTCGGTACAAACTTTCTTTCGATGCACGATGATGCTCGTCCTCATCTAGCGCACCCAGTCACTAGTTTCTTATGTCGGTTCACCAGAGAGGTTCACCTGCGCAGATTTCAAGCCTGACGCAGTTACATGTATGGTATGGTCGGAGGTCTGGCACACATGCTCAAGTTCATCGTAGAGTACTTCGAGAAAGAATCGAATTTCGCTTCTTTTTCGGTCGCCTGTGCAGGTCTATTCCAATACACGCACCGGTTGAACTGTCCAGGTAGACCTGCGCAGTTCAACCTCTCCGATAGACTATAACGTTTGTTTCCGGCATTACGAGAACAGAAAATAGGGGTTTTGCTGTGGTTTGAATCTCGTAGAAGTATTTTGAAACCGAGATCCACTGTTGAAATATTGAAAGAACAGTGGCAACAAATTGATTGAAATCAGATTGATGACCTGTTAAGAAATATGCCTACAAGATGTCCGGCATCAATGAAAACTCTTTGATTTTTTTTAATCTTCATAACAAATTAGTATTTTCTTTTGAAATTTCGGGCTATTTCCTAGACCATTTTGATGTGTGTGTGTATATAACGAAGATAGAGTGTAGTAGAATGTGTTAAAATATCCAGTTCACAATCACAGACTCTCGCAAAACTGGGGAGTAAAAGATCTGGGTAATTTGTGCTATTTTCTTTTGTAGAAGTGATCCTCTAGTAGACACCCAAATGGATCGAAGCCTAAAATAAGCTTCCGAATGCTTCTATCCATTTACAATTGAAGGGAAAGATTTAGTTGGTGGAAATTTTTGTCTGTTCCCTCTAACGACGAGATAAAAAAACTTGAGCTCTCTGGCGGCTGATAGGACAGAACTGGTCAACACAAATATTATCATAATCTGTAGCTATTTTGTTGAGATGTGGAATTCCACGTACTTTTTCTCGGATCTGCTATGACTTGAGTTTCAGAGTACGCAAATATCAGAATATGGAGTGGGTATCATGTTTCGCTTATGAGAAGAAATATCCTCCGCGATTTTAATTTCCATTTCATTTGAATATATAATCCATTCAGAAGTGTTTGCGATAGGACACCTGCACTCTCCTTGCGACATTCTCAAATGGTAATTCACTTTTTCAACAATACAGGATGTCCAGCAATGGGTGTGAAAACGCTGATATTATATGCTGCAGATCTCCGAGTCTGATGGTGGATTCCTAGAAAAATTAATTCAGCATCATGAGATCTCACCTGAACTTGAGCATTACATCGAGAGATCAATGAAGAATGGAATATTCCGTTTCTTACAATTGTTTATTTATGATGATTTACTAAGTCTACATATCGGAAAATGCAATGAAATGATTATGATATCATATGGACGGTTTGTTCCTGATCTTATCGATAAGTATATGGCGGTTTATACAGAGTGAGTCCTCAAGCTCTTCAGTAGTTTCAACCATAGATTCCACTCTTCAAAAAACACTTTCTTCAGCCATTTTTTGTTCTGTAGACCCTATTTGGCTGAAACTTCGAGGTGGAATTTTTCATTGAAGGGCAATTCGATCTATGTTTTTGGAAATATCGGGAAAATTTTGAAATGGTATATCTATGGAACCGTTCGATAGTTTTAAGTAATTCAGCATTCGTAATCAAACTCCAAACTTACTCTACAATGGGGATTATTTCTTTGAACGAAAATCCAGTAATTTTCATGAAAAACCTTTAGAACATCTCATTTCAAACATATAATTTCAATATTATATTTTTAAATAAATGTTTGAGCACCTAAAACTGAAAAATAAAAATGGAGATTTGCATTTAAAGGGATTTGTCTTGAGTGCACGATATGGCAACGTCGAATTCTGTTTTCTCGGAAAGAAAAGGACGTCTAATGTGGTACATCGCTTAGGAAAACAGAGATTCGATCTGGTTAGAGTAGAAGACAACGACCAAGGAATAGAAAAAGAAGAGCACAGACTGTCATATTTCTGACAAATCGCAAACGGAAATTGTTTGGTTATATTGACAAAGAACACGTGTGTACCACATGTGTGCATTTTTCATTATTCTATAGCAGAAAAAGCTATTCTACTAAACAACGTTGTCACTTCGTAAATGCCTGGCAATCCCCATCATCAAGCTACTGAGTAGATTATTTAGAGTTATTTTGTTCTCTATCAGTGGTTAGGCCGGCCTTGAACACATTAATTTAGGAAGAATCGACATAGGGAAAATATTTGTAGAGTAGGTTTTCAGTTTAATTGAGAAGGTCGAATGCTTAAATGGGTTGAATTCGCCAATTATTCTTTGGATAGTTATACCGTTATAAAGAAAAAACGAGTTTTTTCAACTAGGCTTATTTGAATTTCAAGAATTGAATTGGTTATTCTGCAATACAGATTACAGACAAAGAATTTTTGAACATTAGGGTACGAGTGTATTAGAGAATGAGAAATTTGAAAATACTAATTAGCTTTTTACCTTATTCAAACGTGGAATGATGGAAATGAAGAAAAAATCATTTGATGGTAGGAATTCATTGTTGGAATTGATGAACAACTTCAAAACTCACCCTGTATTTAATATTCATATACAAATATAGTTTTACTAAGTGAATATTTACTATTGAATATTTTTTCATATCCTTTTTTTGTTGCAGGTAAAATTCTAATTGATCCATTGAAACTTCATAGATATTCTCGGTAAGTTCTACCAATAATTCGGCCAATGTTGCATTATCAGAATGTAGTGTAATTTTTTCCATTTGTTTCTATCCGACCAAAACTTTGCGACATAAAGAAGTATCGAAATTTCAACTATGGTAAATTCTTCTTCTTATCTCAATAACCTGTAATAGCTGGTCACGCTGAATATGAATATTTTCGTGAAAATAACTTAATATTGATAATCACGTGGGAGTCAACATTTTCATCTGAATAACAATCCAGTGGACGACTCAAGCTACGTGTTCCACCTTGGCTATTTCACAATTTTCTAGGCATATTCTATTATATATATATATATTATATATATATTAGCCGACATCTGTCATCCATCAGTCTTGCTTTAACGATGTAATTTCCGATAAGACCATAGAATATCAAGTTTCCATATTGAAGTTAGCTAGGTGTGGCCTATCTGCTGCTACTGATCCGCAGTAACAATATGATTCATGCGTTTAATGAGGAGATCCTTGATCAATTATGTTAATGAAAAATTTGCATAGAGTGGCCTCATTTCGAATTGCCGACAAAAAGGCCGTTTTCATTCATAGGATAAGGTTTTACGTGGGCCGTTCAAGCGATGCTTTGGATAAATGGAATGTCACATTTATTTCGTTATTTATCGAGAGATATTACTCATATGATTGTTGTTTTCTTTCTTTTTCACTAATGAGAGTACAACGGAACCAAAGGAAAATTTTTGCATAAATGGGTGATTTTGAAGTAGATTTCACATTGAGGCAATACCAATTTGACTTGAGATGCTGTCATCTTGAACCTAGAAGATCGTCTCTACCTTTTTGGGTACTGAATGTTCCTCTATAATTTCTGGGTGGCTGAAGTGTAAACGCGAAGAAATTTGTTTAAGCTTATACGAATACAATCTGGGAATATATTGAATTGTGCATCGGCTCCTCAAGCCAGATAATAGACGACTTCGGCCCAAGTTGCCAATCCACAATTTTCTTCACAAATTTACTATCACTGGGGAACGGGAATTTTAGAACAAATTCGACATGATAAGGTTCGCGTTATTAATAAATATCCGTAAAAGATGCCTCGGTTAGAGAGATAATTCCTTCCAAATATGGGGTTTTCTTAAGATCATCTCTGATTGGCTGAAAGTGAAGTTGGGATTCCTGATTTCATGTTAGTAGTGTCAAATTTATACAAGATATGTTCCGCAAATCAACTTGGTTTTTTCTGTCACCTGAACGACAGTCATTATTCTATGGTAACATATCCATGGCATAGAACAATCTATATTCACTTCATGATCCATAGAACATAGAAGAGACAACAATTAATAATGGAAGAATTACTAGGTATGCTCTATGGATCATAAGGTGAATAATGATTGTTATATGTTATGGGTATGTTACCATAAAATCTGGATTGTCGTTCTGGTGCATAGACTTAATATGTCTATGTTCTGGTGACAGAAAGATTGCTTTTTCATCAATCAAATTCCGTAATAAATTTTTTTTTCCAACCGAATATTTCATATTCACAGAACGGAAAACCGGCAACCGAAATAACCAAGTTGATTTGCGGAACATATCCTTCATGAACTTGACACTATTAACATGAAATCAGGAATCCGAACTTTAATTTCAGCCTAACAAAATCCTATATTTGGAAGGAATTATCTTGTTCGAAGAGCCGACGCATCTTTTACGGATATTAATAAATAACGCGAACCTTTTCAAGTCGAATTTGTCCTGAAATTCCCGTTCCCAAGTGATAATAAATTTGTGAAGAAAATTGTGGGTTGGCAACTTGGGCCGAAGTCGTCTATTGGTTCCAAATATAGGTATTTGTTGAAATCATCTCTGATTGGCTCAAATTTAAGTTGAAGTTCCTGATTTCACGTCAATAGTGTCAAGTTTACATAGAATAGGTTTCGAAAATCACTCGGTTATTTCGGTTGCGTAAATAAGAAATTTTCGTTTTCTAAATTACGAAATTTGATTGATGCAAAAGCGAGCGATTCTCTGTCACCAGAACGTAAATAAAGGTTTTTCTATGATGGAAATGTAACCATCGAAAATATATGGACTCAATCATCTGGTTTCAGGAGCGGATGCACAGCTTACGGATATTTATGAACAACTTGTGTCTAATCATGTCGAATTTGTTCTGAAATTTCTCGTCCCCAGTGACATTTTACTTGACCAATTTTTTGGGTTGGCAGCTTGAAGCGAAGTCTTCTATTCCCACATATTTTATCAAGAACTCTATGGCTGTTTCAGTAACTTTTGGTAATCACAACGACCGGACAACGCGGCGTAGTTATCTGATAGGACTATCTGACTTCTTCCTATTACACAGAGTGAAATGTCTCAAATTTTCATGGCCTTCTGACTGACTTTCGAACAAATGAATGAGGTATAGTAGCGGGTCTTTCTAAGAATTAAAATTCATCAGAGGTCCTGATGAGCATAGAAATCGATCGGAATGTGATACTTTCTTAAAAAATTTGCAACGTCCTCATGAACAGTTCCCCTGCTTTGGAAGGAACACGCACAGAAAATAAAAAACCTAGAAAAGCACTGCCGTGAAGTGCTTTTCTAGGTTTCTTTCGATAAAGTAATAGATTTTAATTCGATCTAATCTGTATTTTTGGAAATATTCAGAAAATAAAGTTTTGAATGGGTATATCTACGGAATCATTGGGCGGATTTTACCCATTCACAAATTAGACTTTCGTAATTAAGCCCCAAACCTTCTCTGCAAATATCGAGTTTCTGAGTCGTTTCTTTCGGAAGTTATTGTGTTTATGGTCGGCCGTTAGACAAAAACAATAATTTCCGAAAGAAACAACTTAGAAACTCGATATCTCTAAAGAAGGTTTGGACCTAAAATTTCCCAATATTTCCGAATATATAGATAAGATCGAATTGAAATCCAGTACTCTATCGAAAAATGACAGTTCGAAGGTTCATACAGAATTCAATGAGGATAATATGTCAAGAAGGTCACAGAATTTTTTTTTCCAAACTGTTTCTATGACCAGATCATCCCGAAATTTCGCACACGGTTGTCCCTAATCATCTTCAAACTAGCTACGAAGTTTCATCGTGATGGAATCAGTATCTCTCGAGTTATACCGAAAAAAACAACGATATAAAGAAGAAAACCACGAAATTTTACTTATTTTTTTCCAATATCTTCAAAACTAATAGCCGTATCGAATTGAAATTTGATACACTGCTGTGAAATATGAGGCTCAAAGTATGCGCTGAATTTTTCTCAAATGTGATGAACAGTTCGCGCAAAAAAAAATGTTCGAAAAAAATTTTGAAGAAAAATTTTTTGGATTTGCTGGTAGTATGATCCCAACAAAATCTCTCGAAAAGTTGCTCGTTGCTATACTCCAACTAACCGCCAAGTTTCGATCTAATCATTAAGGTAGTTCCCGAGTTATCGCCAAAATAACGTCAAAACTTTGAAACGCTCCTACTCCGGCACCATGTGGCCGATTTTTCGTTTTTGAAACCGGATTCGTCATCAATGAGTCCAACCTAGTCGTTTGAGACCATTTTCGGTTCGAAATTCGAAAATAACAGACGTTTGGACAAAACGATTGCACGCTGTTTTTCGAACATGCGCGCAACGAGTGTTTTCCATGGCCTCTAAAAATCTATGCTTCATTTCCTGGAAATTTAACCGACAACATCGGCATCAAGTTTCTGTTTATTGCGCTTTACCCGTCTGAGACGCGATATCGAAGTTTTTTTTCACGTCGCGTAATCAATTCACTAGACACAGTTCAATTATCTGAAATTCAATTCTGCGGTTCGCGCACCGCGATCCAGACGAAACGATACCGATCGGCTCAATGTCACCAGTTTCCGAGGTAATAATACGTTGCATTTTATGAATTAAACGGAGCGAAAAACGTAATTAGTCGGTTTTTCAATCTCGGCTCGGCCAATATTTTCAATTAATTTCGCCGTAATTAATCGGGAGGCATATTCGAATCGACTTGTCAAGGACCCTCGGCCTGAAACAGGATCGCGCGGAAATAATGAAATTCAGAGAGAACTGAGACAAGGCACATCCGTAAGGCCGGCAAAAAGCCGAGTATCGGTAGCGAAAAAGTTGAAAACAGCCGTGGACGACCTTACTGAAAGTGTGCATTTGGTTATCGCGAACGATTTAGACGGCCGTTTCGATAAAAAAATTATTATGCTATCGCGAGAAACCGGAACGAGCGTTCTGTGATGTACGGACTCGATGGTACATTCCGCAGGGGAATATGCTACGACTGAATGGCATAGAAATCCAAATGAGCGATTGTCGTCGATTGGACGATCGGTTTCTCACGATTAAAGGAATCCAAGGAATAACAAATCGATTTCAGTGTGAAACACCGTAAGAAATAAAATAACATAATCGGAAGGACGAATATCTGTCGACAAATCAACAAATATTCCACCTTAATCAGAGCTAATCATCCAATCAACCAAAACATCTACAGCGAAGAAGCGGAGCCAAGGAGAATGACTATACCTGTTTCACAGTTATTACCGATCTTCAGGTCAACTTACCTTGGATTTGGATAAAACCGCAAAAGGAATCTCGATACTTATCACCTTTCAGATGGACTGCTGCAGTATAACCAAATACAGCGCGCCATCTTCCAGGAGCATCTCGCGAATCCCACCCTCGAGTGTAGAATACTTTGATCTATGTGCATGACGTTCTTGTGATTATTATTTAATTATTGTTGGAGCTCCTTCTTCTCCATTAGCCAATTCCTATCACTGTAAGAAATACTGAAACATTTTACGACGATTACTGCCCAAGTTGCGGAATATGGCAACACTGATGTGAATATGTCAAATCTGACATATGTCAACGTGAAATTGAGCTGACAATGGTCTGAAACGACTAGTTGGACTCACTGATGAGGAATCCGGTGTCCAAATTCATCCTATCCGGCCGGCCGGTTGACCGTCCGAATGCACGATTACGGCCGTACGGAGAATCCCATCGACCTACCTTAGGGTAGGTTGCACTTCAAAATGCGACGGTTGCGTTCGTTAATGGGCAGAATCCGCCTAACGGTTTCGGAGTAAGAGCCTTTTGAAATGTTTAGGTTATATCCGTGATAATTGGAGAACTACTAGAATAATTAGGTCGAAACTTCAGTGAATTTACAAAAAATTTTTTTTCAACATTTTTTTCGGGAAAAACCTTTTTGGGAAATATTATATTTGGAAAAAATTGAGCGCAGCAGTGCACCTAATTTCAATTCGATGATTCCATTCTTTTCGGAGATATTGGAAAAAAATATGTTATACTTCGTGCTTTTTTCTTGATATCGTTGTTTTTTCGGAATAACTCAAAAAATTCCTATTCAATCATGATGAAACTTGGTTTCTAGTTCGAAAATGCCGACGGACAACTTTATTCAAAATTTCGTGACACGACAGTCAATTTTCTATGGTAACAAATACATGCATAGAACAATATATATTTCCCTTATAATCCATAGATCATAATCATACCTGGTAATTTTTTCATTGTTGAATGTTGTATTCTATGTTCTTTGGATAATAAAATAAATATAGATTGTTCTATGCTATGGATATGTTACCATAGAAAATTCCCTGTCATTCTGGTGACAGAAAGATTGATTTTTCGTTAATCAAATTCCGTAATTAATCTTTTTAAAGGAACCAACAGAATATTCCTTATTTACGGAACGAAAAACTGGCAACCGATGCAACCAAGTTGATTTGCGGAACATATTCCATATAAACTTGACACTCTTAACAAGAAATCAGGAATCCCAACTTAAATTTCAGCCAATCGGAGATGATCTTAACAAAAAGCTATATTTGGCAGGAACTATCTTGTTTGAGAAGCCTAGGCAACGTTTACGGATATTCATAAATAACGCGAACCTTATCATATCGAATTTGTTCTGAAATTACCCTTCCCCAGTAATAATAAATTTTGACGAAATTTGTGGGTTGGCAACTTGGACCGAAGTCGTTTATTAAAACAACCATCAACACGAAGTATTGATAACATGTACTCCAAGAATCTCTTGAAGAGTTCCAGCATATGCCAAAGTCAATAAATCCGCACAATCGACATCTAAAGATGATTAGTTCGGTTACGCGGAAGTACCTGGTCAAGCGACCGCCATTACAGAGTCCTGTACTATCGGCTAACAACTCGTACCAAAAAGGGAAGCAGTATACCGACAATTCAATAGATAAAGATCGTTCAATGAGAAAAATATCCACACAATCTCACCGTCCATTTTTTTTTCATTTCTAATTAACACTTTGTAAATTGCTGTTTGGTCTGTATAAGGAACAGTCGGTCTGTAATGGAATTTTGCACTTTTGCGAGGGAAAAGAAGTTGCAGCAAACGGAATTCCCAGTTTTTACGATTTTTATTTTATAGCACCGCATGTTAAGCATACTGAATTAAGATATTATGTTAATTTGCGCCGTGGGTAATTACTCAGTGAATAATTCATGTAATTGGTATCGCGTATGCAGACTTAGGTGTTACATATTACTTGAAACGCAGTTTTGTTCCAGTTCTCAGGTCTCAGGATATGCCTGAACAACGTTAAGAATATAGGCGTTGCCAGGTATTCGTTCAGGGTTGGAACGTTCAAGAGCAAACAGTACCTTGAATATAACGGGTGACTTTTTGGGGCCTGAGTTCATTCTTTCCAAAGAAATATTCGGCTGTGAATCGTTGGAAAAATAGTGAGAATTGGCAATGCCGCAACTTTTTATATTCCAGAATCTAACTGATATGGGAGAATAAAAAACATGGCGCATTCTGACGAAAGAATTCAGTACATCCAAAAAAAAGTTTGCAAAGTTTAATCATCATATGAGTACTATCTCGAAAATAAGTCAACTTATCCTAGATATAAGCGTGTTCTTTTTTTGGTGAAAGACATTGGGTTTCAGAAATTTTAGCCACAAATTATATGGAAGGCAATAGAGAGTTTTTGTTGCGTCGTCGAGAAACATTTAAAAAACCTAGAAAAGCACTGACATGAAGTCAGCAGCCTTTGCGCGCATGAAAAAATTCGTTTTCAAAGCGGTCTTTTTGAACGTATTGACCCCAACAAACGCACTTTTGGTGATCTCCTTTGAAGATGCCGCAAAAGATGCTGACTTCACGTCAGTGCTTCTCTATATATGTAAAAACTTTTTCCAATCTTTTCGATCGTAGGATGCCATGGTGAATTTTTGAATACTTTTTCTGTCTACATCAGATAGTGTACATCACGGTTCATTCTCAAATATCAAAAACTACAGTATATTTTCGATCTGAGACGTTTGACGTTTCGATAAAAGTTCTACCTAAGTATCTACCATAGAATAACAATATCCCAAAAGTGCTAACTCTATACTACATCAGGGAAACAGAGGGGCCGTAATATTTTGAAGTCATGGCGAGAAAAATGACAGCGATTCAAAATACAGCTACCTTTATACATTTGAAATATTGGAATTTTTATTGTCTCCCATAAACCATAAATCAAATAAACATATTATCTAAAAATTTATTAAGTCGAATATATCCCACATACTCGCTACAGAATGATCATTTATTATGATTGAATCCAGAGATTAACTACTCAGATAGGTTTATTTGTTGAAGGATTCTCATTGATCCAAAATATAATAATTTACTTCAATAAACAGTGATCAAACAGTCCATGCATGTATATACGAAAATCTTACTACAACTATTGATATTAAGAATACATTTTACATGGGAATGACTCTGAAAAATTGAAACATCCAGTTATCACAAACATATTTGTTGCGTTTCGAAATTCCCAACTAGAACTGGCCAGTAATTCGACCCGTTCAAGGAAACATTATAAACGGTTTTTGATGCTATGAAATTTTAAAGGAGGTATCTCTCTAACACAAATAATTCTAATCCAATTAATTCTTGTTCGTGTAAAAATATCAGTGAAATGTACAAATGATAATTAGTCTCAACATACGTCAAAGATTTCTTGTACAACTATTCAAGTTCGATCATTATCAAACAGAGCTTCCAAACAGAAAAATGGAAACTGATTTTTGGCAATTAAGTCTATTGGATCCGATCACAATCTGAATAAGCCACTGACTTGCTAATAATCTGAAGTTTAATAGGACAATTAATGCTTGAAGTGAATTCACTCCATAATATATTTACCTTTTTCATAAACCGTCATTGAAGTTGAACATTGAATTTTGGTTCCGTTTAAGCGAAACTAGTTTTGCCACATTTCGGTATTTCAGTACAGTTTTCAATTATTGGCATTTGAATTTGAGATTGCAGCGCCACGGTGGCTAGTTTTAGAACCTTAAATACAGACATAGATTTTGTTTTGATAGTCGATTTTGTACTGTTTGTTAGTGTTTGGTTTGATAATTTTTGGTTTCACGATTCATTCAAAGACTTTTATAGTTGACGAGAGTATTACTGGGAGTACATATTCCATTCTTATAAAGTAGGTTTGTATCATTCTTCAATCTTATTGAGTGTAGCAACTCTAGAATTACGGGGATATCTCCAAGGTTAGACAGTATTTCAATACTATTAATTTTCAGATGCAAATGGCAAGATTGACTTTGGTGGATTTCTTAGGTTGCCTTGAAAGTTGAAAAACAGATAGTATTGTAGAACATACTTTTTGGAATAATAGAAAAATACTCATAAGTTTACTATTTTTATAGCGAAGGACTAAATACTCAATATATTGTGAATAAAATGAATACATTCACATAAAACTAATGCTACTTGTATCGTAAGTCTGATTCATTATGGATTGACGAATAAATTTTCCAACACTCATATTATTATTGGTCTTGAAAAAGCTGTAATAAATAAGCCTTGTACAACTTTGCTTTCATCGGCAGAAGCATTTTGAGTGAACAGTATTTATCACCAGATATTTCCTTGCTGAGACTCTTTTTTTTCAATAATCAGTTCTATCACTAAAACATTTACGTTGTTCCTTAATGATCAGTTCAACAGGCAGATTTCTGAAAGGCAGAGCATTCTTCTCAAGTAAACTTCTCTGCTTGAATAAGGGGTCTGGAAAAAAATGTCGTCATGAATGTGATCTAATATGTCATGAGCAATTCGTGCTTATCTCTATAAAAATGATCATCATCGGTAAAATGCAGATAATGGACTCTCATAAATCTTGTTTGTTGGTTTTATCGGTTCTTCAACACTTTCAGGCCCGACTTGTAAAAGGAATTCCTTTCACCCTAACTCGAATAATTTTCACCGGGCTGTGGAAATCTATGGAAAGGGACATTTGAGTTTGCTCTTCCTCAGAATAAGCACTTGTAAAATCACACAAACGCCAAGAAAAATGCATAAACTTTCTCATTTTCTTAACATGTCTTTTAACTTGTCAATGATAATGTCTGTACCTTGGGTTACTCTAATAACCTCCAGAGAGAGTAGCGCTTATCTTCATTCGCCAATAGGTTAAGAAAGTTATGATATTTCATAGAAATAGAGAGGCAAATATCCAAAATCTCTCTCTAAATGCTGGGGTCGCCTGTTTCCAAAATAAACAAAGAAGTTTCATACCCCTGGTATCAACCATGCGTTTCTCTGGATTTAAATGCGGTGAATAATAAAGCGGTCCACTGTACGCTTAGGCACTATAGAAACATTTACCGCTACATTGCAGCATTCAATCTTCCCAAAGCAATTTATTAATCGTAGACGTGATAATCGATTTCGTTGAAATGTACAGTTCGATAAAAGTCACTCGAACGAGATCTTCCGACTTGTCAGCAAAGAGCAAATTCCATTTCGAGGATGAATCGATCGATTTGCATCGAAGGTCGGTATTCGGTTCATTTTGGTTCTTGCAAAAATCGATTTAGTTTGTAGAGCCCGACGTGCCTCTTTGAAGAATCGATTCCGTACTTTTTTCGGATATTCGATTTTCGGTTTTTGCGATTTCGAATTGAATGGTATGATTCAGTCTTCAAAAAACGTTCAACGTTTTGAGAGTGTTTATTGATACTATTCAAATTGGAAATGTCATTGTGAAATGTAAAAGTTGAAATTACAATCGGTTGCTTATGAGAGCCTACTGAATTTGGAATGTTTATCGACAACAGAAAAACTTATGTTGTACACTATAATCAGAGTTATTGTCTCTTACGAGATGTAAAATAAGTATATTTCGAAATGGTTGAAGATTGAGGTATGAAAAAGTTGAGAAATTAACCTTTGTTAATGTTCACAGTTTTAGTTTGAGCTCCTAAAAAATTCTTGAAAAGCAGAAGCTTTTTTTTAAAATTTTGTTACAATCAGATCCACACGAAATTCGGCACTGAGTTGCGTTTTGTTATTCTTTAACTTATAACAAAGCTTCACATCTTATTGCTTCTTTTTTTCTTGAGATTGAGGAAATAACGTGAAAATTTCTAATATCAACGATTTCAATATTTTTGCGCGCATGTTCTAGGGGAACAGCGTGCTATCGTTTTGTCCAAATGTCTGTAATTTTGGATGATTGAGCCGAAAATGGTCTCAATCGACTAGGTTGGACTCACTAAGTTCGATACGATCATAAGTTTTGGAGATATCTGGAAAAAATATGTCAAATTTCGAGGTTTTCTTCTCGATATCGTTGATTCTTTCGGTATAACTCGAGAAATACTGATTCAGTCCTGATAAAACTTCACAGCTAGTTTTGAGATGCCGAAAGACAACTTTATGCGAAATTTCGTGATAATCGTTACATTAGAACAATTTGAAAAAAAAAATTTCTAAGATTTTCTTGTCATATCATCCTCATTAAATTCTGTATGAAACTTCGAACTGTTTTTTTCGATAAAGTAATATTGGAAAAATAGAATTTTGATTGGGTATATCTACGGAATCATTGGGTGGCAGCTTTTGCGTGCATGTTCAAATTCGTTGCTGAAGCCGTCATCTACATTGGCAGTGCTTTTGGAATTTTTTTTTATATCTCCGAGAATAACTTTCAAATAGAATTGAGATTTGAACCACAAAAATATTGAGTTCGAGGTCTGTGCCAAATTTCATAAAAATCTGATGAGCAGTGTCCGAGAGAAACAAATTCACAGAAATTTGTTGAATTTTCGAAAAAAATTGTTTTTTAATTCTCCAACTACTAGATCCACATCAAATTGATTGCCTGAAGAACTATACAGTGTACAAATCTGACTCTCTCATCAGACAAACGAGAAAATAATCCTGAAAATTTTCTCGTTCGTCAGATTTGTATTCTGAAATGTCACAATTCGCTGTGTTTATCGTTTATATTATTCCTGTATTATTTATAAGGTAATCCGTTTCCCAAGAAAATGTCCTTGACAAATAGTTCAATCCTGCAATCCGCAAGGGCGGTTTCCTTAAAAAAAATTTTTTTTAAATTTTTAATAGTTTTCGATATGGAGAGTGAAAACCCAGAGAAAAACCCTAAAAATGATACAAAATCCGCCCCAAATAAGCTTTCAACGATAGCCTTTCAGTAATACGACCCTCAAGATGGATTTTATTTTTTCGTCGCGATATCTAGTAATATAGTGTGGGTCGTGTGTCCTGTGAAATCAAACACGCAATAAAGAAAAGGGATTAGCCTGTTTATTTTACTGTCGAGTGTTACAACAAAAGTGAATTCGAAAGGCAATAAAATTCTTTTTGTTGGAAGACACAGGCTAACAATTCTTGTCGTAAATCTTCTTGAGTGCGGACAGGTAGTTCTTCGCTGGCGCCGGGACGGGTCGATCGTGGAGCCAAGGGGTGCTTAGGCGCCGGTCGGTGCGGTCAAGGGAGCTCCGGTCTTCGAGGGTGGTAAAACCAGATGTTGATGCGTTGGACCTTCTTGAATGGATTTCTTCTCCTTGACACGGATAAAGATGAAATGCAGATGTCGGTCAGGAATGCAGCGTATAGATAGCATATCTTCTTAGCGGTGAATGCAGATGGGTTGGAGAGTTGAGTGATTTTTGAGAGCGGAGCGAAATATATTTATACGATTTTTCGGAGATTTGAATTTCGTGTTTCGACTCCGCCCTTTTTCCGTTTTTGTTGAAGTGGATGAATTCGCTACAATAGTTCTGTTTCAGATATCGGGAGTGAAAACCCATAAAAAACCTGAAAAATTATGAAATATGTTCGTCAAAATTGTCTGCTCCCGCGAAGGCAGAGTGGACCCAATAATGTCAAATAAAATATTTCCCAAGAAATACACCCGCCGAAGTGCAGAATCATCAACGTTAATATCTCAGGATTCGTATCAATTTTTCCAGACGATGTCATTCAGGACGGAATAACGAAGACAATTGTCTATAATCAAGCGCATTACCTCATTACTTTATACTTTAGAATCGTCTAATGGAACCCTTTTAGGCCGTCCCGATCGACTGATGCGACTTCACATAATTGATTTCGAATTGCACCGCCTCGGGCATCACGATCTACAGTATGCGCTCGCTACACGCTTATAATTAGTTCAGCAAACAACAAATACAACGTTGTAGTTGAAGTAGACATGCCGTTTTGACTAATTATGTCATTGTCTGGCGCGGGTTTGCCGGATAGCGAATAGCGCCTTCGATGCTTCCTCTCTCGTATGGCTCGTTCTTGGAGCTGTGAGCTATGCCCACATTTGAATCTCATTTCTTCTGTTTGTATTTACGAGCCACAGTGATCCCGGATCATATGAAGACCGAAATTGCTGCCTTTCGCTGTTCGTCTTGTACGTTATTAACTATCTCGGTTGGCCATGACATTCTGACACATTTCACCGTGTATATTTTGAAAATGTTAGGTTATAGTCATTTTCCTGTCTGATAACTACACAACATTGTCCTCTCTACATAGAGGTCGCAGTAATAAAGTATTTTTCAAAATGTGAATTTAATGAGTTTAAGAAAATATTATGTGAATTCAATAATTTCAAAGACCTGGCGAATGTGGAAAGAATTTTTTCTCTGTTGACACTGGAAATATTTCCCGTATATGCAATACATGTATATACAGGGTGAGTCTTTGACCTTGCAGAATATTTTAACAGAAGATTCTTGAAGCTGAAAGAAACACATTTGTCCTCTACCATTTTTTCCAATTCGGCCTAGATAAAAAGATATAGGCATTATAAATTTTCATAATAGGCTAGCCGCCCCTGGAAACCTGAACACTGAAGTTTTTCCAAGCCTAAGATATACCATTCAAATCTTCGAAATATATATATATTCTTTTGAGAACGAGCATTACAATTCTAAGATATATCACAGTGTTAGCAGAGGAAATGTAAACGGGGTACCATACATATTTGCGTATGATACAAGAGCACAGATAAAAACCTCAGGAAAAATTCTGTCTCCCCGCATAAGTGTAGTAATTTGTTTATAGAAGATGGATGGCATCTTTTTCATTTGAAAATAATTTTTTCGTCATCTTGAATTCATTTCGACAAAATATCTTGACATAATATCTGAAACAGAAAGAGGGACAGAAAACCAGAAGGAAGCAGTAAATAATATTACCTACATTTGCTCATGACCGAGAGGGTCTTGCGACCAGGTTCAGTCCTCCAAGCGATGATTTTCAGATCCTCAGATAAACGAAGAACGCTACAGGCCCCTTTATTGGGGAATCATCTCCCATAGATCCATAATTGTTCATTTCGAACTAGAAATCTAATAAAATATCGGGAATAAAGTGAAAAACTTGTGAAATAAGCAACTCTGTTATGAAAACAAGCGTCATCTTACTTTTTACATTCCAGTTGGTGAAAAAAGTTGTATTTATAGTACAATAAACAAGTTAGGTAGTCCAAATTTGGTGGGCGATAAAAGTTGAATATTCTTCTCTTAGTTTCATTTTCGATAATGAGGAATTCATCTAGCTATCACTCATATTAGCTTTGAGATTCATCTTCAATTCGTAATTATTAATTTTCTTTGTTTATTTCATTTTCTCCAAGAATTATCAGATTCAGACATAACCCATTCAAACTTTCATTTTCATAAATGAACAAAACAGATGCTCCTAATTTATCTATGAACGTACAAACGTTGCCGAATTGACGAACAGAAAGAAAGAACTCTTCGAAATCAAACAACACACAATATGCTAATTCTATGTATACACTTGTATAGTCTTTGATTCTGAACTTAACTATAAATCTGTGGCTCCGTGGTTTTAAGGTTATGTCATGGTGGTTTTCTTCCACCATGGGTTGTAATGTTATGAAAGCGCATTTGAAGAATACCTCAAAATAAATACCATCAAAGTTCTGTACATAATTTCAAGAAATTTGGGTCAGCAGAAAGATTGCATTCAAACCAGTAAGAATCCCCATTATCATGGAAAAGTGAGAAGTTAATCAATTATACTACACAAATTAGCTCGAAATTGAAAAAGAAGGTTCATGAATGAATTCAGGACCGAATCACCACTGTATAACACAGATATAGTTTTGGGATGGAAGCCTATTTTGGAGAAACTTCTTATTTCGTCTTGGTGATAATAATCGTAGTATGGAAAACCTGATGAATACAACATCACTGGAATTGTATGGATACAAAACAAATAACTTCAAGATGTGATAGTTCATTCAGATTGAAGAGATTTCTGTATAAAATGAGGAGGGTTTGGATCGTGACAACTATCCCATTGTCAACGAGATAGGCAATGGAAAGACAGAAAATTAACAACTTTTAGACGTGGCAATGCGGAAAAATTGAATTCTGTGAATTTTTTGAACAGAGTTGCATTCAGCCAAAGTACCCAATCCTCGGAATTTCACAGATATTTTTTATTTTTGAATTTCAGATTACTCGAAAACTGCGCATCATACGAAAAAAAATAAGGAATACTTTTACTTTCTAAAATGGTCAAAAATTCGTTGAATAGCATTCAAATTATTTTGAAAAGTTAGATTCTTTGAATTACTGGTATTTTTATGAAATGTTATGGTCATATTAAATAAACTGGAGGATGTGAATGAAATTTTGTGATCCAGGAATATTCATCGTATCATTAAAAAACTATATTCCAAAAATCATTTCATTCGATGAGATCGTTCGCGAGATAAATATGATGTATAATCGAAAATTAAGTTTTTTTATGGATTTTCAACAGTCTGTATCTTACGAACCAAGCCGAATCGGAAAAGATGGTAAGGGAAAAAAGTGTTTCTTTTGGCTTCAAGAATCTTCTGTTAAAATATTTGGAAGGTCAAAGACTCATCCTGTATAACATGGTTGGAAGATTCAATAATGCTATTCTTGTACGGAAATCAAGAATCGAGTGTTGAAATTTTACTGAAAAATAATGGATAGAGTAGTCCGTAACTTTATGATAGTTCATTCGAAGAAAAAGTACTCGAACAACCCTGCAGTAAAACTTCTAAACGAACAGACAAAACTATGGAGTTCCCTACCTTTCGAAATTCTCACAACTTGAAATACTACAGTATGAAAATGTAGTAGTACTATAAAACCTGTGATACTTTAAAAGAACTTACTCTATTCACAAAGTTCTTGGGAATCTATGTGAACGATACACTGGGTTTTCACTCACATACGTCGAAAATGTTGGATAGCTTGTGATGAATTATTGATTCCAAATTATCAGAGTTACTATCAGAAGAAGCAGATTTCAATTCTAAAAAGCACTTCCTGATACTTTGTCTACGCTTCTTCAAAACTACCTTCGGCATTTTCAGTTTTCAAGCGTGATGAGAATGTTGAATGTAGAAATTGGCATTGGCATTTGGCAACGTCTCTGAGAATTATTATTATTTTCTTCTTGAGATTGAGGAATTGACGTTAAAATTTCAAATATCAACGAAATTTTGAATATTTTTTCCTTATATCTCCGAGAATAACTATCAGATCGAAATAAAATGTGAACAACAGAAATACAAGATTCGAGGTCTATGCCGAATTTCTTGAAAATCTGATAAACAGTGTCTGAGAAAAACGAATTCACAAAAATTTGTTGAATTTTCGAATACAATTTTTCTTTAATTCTCCAACTATTAGATTCACATCAAATTATGCATTGAGTTTCGCGTTTTTTTTCCTACTAACTACTGAATTTCAATCCTATTCCATCAGTACTTCTTGAGATGTATAGAGGAACTAACCTCAAAATTTTAAGTCAATTCGACAATAGCTCAAATCGAAACGAAAAATCGAAAGAAAATAATTCTTGAAATTCTCCGCTTTGTCAGCCCTTTATAGATATACTTTTCATGATATACTCTAATTAATTTACAATAGGTTTCCTCTTAAATATATATTTTCCATTAAACTCTGTAGAAGTTGCATGTTTACCTCTTGTTTTCACGTCCATAGATTTGTGCATTTTCTCAAGATCAAAATACAATAATACTTAACGCAAATGACGATTCTATTGATCAATGTAACATTCGCTAGACTAGTTGTCGCCAGTTCTATGAGTAGATTTACCACTCGGAACTGAAAAAATAATGCTACGCCTTCCTAGTCAGGATGAAGGTGTGCTGCATGCACGCAATTTTTTAATACAAGGTCAGATTGCAACATCCAGTGTATATATACACTTGCCAGTCGGCATGTCTCCATTTGGTTCATTAATATTAAAACTGTTTTTCAATCACAGCTGATTTTAATCTGTATTTTATATATACAGGGTGTTTCACCATAAACTGGGCAAACATATTTAGCCGTATAGATGACCTTAGGAAATCATTTTTGCCTTATGACAAATACGCCGTTTCCCAAAATTCAAATTCGACTTAATTTTTTACATGTCTACAATGGGAAAAACATTTCAACCAAAATTGTTGAATTCTTTTTAGGTTAAACTTACCTTTATTCTGAACACTAGTGTGGAAATAATAAAACAAGCGAGTAAAAATATCCATTGATTTTCATTTTGTATCCTTCCAAAGATTCCCCTCGGAGAACTTCAATAGTTTTCATCTAAAAAACTGGTGACCTTACGGAGGCAAAAATAGTGCTAATGGGCGTCCATAATGACCTGGATGGAAATATGAATTTATCAACAATAAAAAATATTTTTTTGGTGGGAATCGAACTCTCTTCACGTTCGGACATCAGGGTCAAATTCGATGGACTACCGTTGCTTGGTAACAGACATTAATATGATCAGAATAAATCCAATTTATACTCTAGTAGTGACGTGAACCTAGTGTCCGAAAGTAGAGTGAGTTCGATTCCCTCCAAAGTTTTCAGAAAAAAAATTTTTTTTTTGATGGATTCATATTTGTATCCATGTATTTAGCACAAATGTAGCCTCCGTAAGGCAGACAGTTTTTGAAATAAAATTATGTTAGTAACGGAATCTTTGAAAAAGGCTGAATATAAACCAATGGATATTTTTTATTCTTTTTTCACACCAGTGTTCCGAATAAAGGTTAGGTGAACCTCGAAAGATTTCAATAATTTTGGAGGAAATTTTGTTCTTAGTCTAGACATGTAAAAACAAGTTGAGTTTGAATTTTGGAAAATTTTTTTCACTGAAAATCTTAGAAAATCGAGTACATTGAAATAATGCTATCCAATTTGACAATGGAAAATAAAAAATTCCAACTTTGCAGACATTCCGCCATTTTGAAACCTTTATCCAGAATTCTACACCACAATTTAATCGAGCACCAAAAAATCCCAAGATGCGACCAGAAACCGTTGATCTCAAAGTTTATATTAAACAAACTGTATCACGCTTATGCTTCGAAAACGGGGTATATATCATGCGGCAAAAATGACTTTCCCAATGTCATCTATACGGCTATAAATGTTTGTCCAGTTCATGGTGAAATACCCTGTATTTATATGTTCTCATATTCTTGCTGTCAATGAAAGACTAATTATGTTTCAAATATTTTCGATGATATCAAGAATAAACTTGGATCTGCGAACGCTACTCTTTTACAGAAGTTTTATTTTTGTTAAAGTTGATAAGGTTTTGTCCGAAGACTTTTTATCATTAATTTCGACAATGAACACATATAAGGTCTGAAAAGAATTTTATTTTTCTCAGTTTCATTTTTCCTTGACGATATTCCACACAAAATTCAAAATATTGAATATTTATTCAAAATATACACCTCTTCATATGGCAAAATCTAAAGTAACATCCATTTCCGCTCAAACCAGTAGTCATAGACACACATTATTTACCCTTGTCAATGGGAAAGATTCTGTAGTATCAATGTTCACAATTTCCGTCCAATACCTTGAAAAATGAAGATTTTTAAGGAGTGAACCTGATTCCTGTGAGACCCGGTATAGATCAATGATAAATTCCATATATGTAGCAGACTACCTCGGTAGACTAGAGGGTGGAAACATGTTCTAGGATGCTGAAGGTACCGGGTTCGAATCCCGGCGAGGTCATGGATGTTGTAAAGTGTCTAGGTGGTGGTGATTTGAAAGAATCTTAAACCAATGATATGTTCGATGTGTCGATGGTTCGAAATGGCCAAGCACAGTAAAAGATAGAAAAAAAAAATATATATGTAGCAGCAACATTCCACTATACTGACCCCATTGCGATGGCTCGTGAAGATGATACGCGAAAAAATATCCACTATTCCGATATTTTTCGTGACCGCAGATTCACGTCTATCTGTTCGTACGACCTCATTCACATTAATATTATAATGTAACTGTTTGTAATGTTATTGAATAGTTTCCATTGTAAAGCAAGCTCAAGAACACGAGTTCTGACTCTTGAGAGCGCAGAACGCCAAGTGATACCGTGGTTAAGTCCCAAAGCACGACGTTTTGAACGAAACCTACGGTCACTGAGTTCACGCGAACACTGAAAGTATTTTATTAGAGAGATATTGCAGTGTCAAATTTGTGTGACGTTATTACAACAAACGTTATTTTTGACATCTAAGCATGCGCAGATTCAGTTTCAGAATAACGCGACGTAAATAGCGTCAGCGTCGTTATTTACGGAAAATTGCGGGCCGCAATTTACGTTGCGCGTTTTATATCGGGAGGATTCTTTAAGATTCGGGTCCTACCGGCTCCGATCACTGTCAGAGAAAAGCTGTTTGTTTATATGTTTTTTCGTTTTTTGGTGTTAATTACACAACTTCCTCAGATTTTTTTAATCTATTTTCTATACACAACTGATATTAGACATAAGGATTTATTAGTGCTACCGAAGCATGATTTGTCATGAATGCACGATATGGCAACGTCGAATTCAGCTTTCTCGGGAAAAAAAGGACGTCAAATATGTTACTTTGCTTAGGAAAACAGAGATAGCTATACTTCGATCTGGTTAGAGTAGAAGACAAGGACCAACCGAAAAAGAAGAGCACAGACTGTTATACTGTCATACTACTGACAAATCGCAAACGGAAATTGTTTGGTTATATTGACGAAGAACACGTGTGTATCACAGGATAGTAATAAATATTTCATTATTCTATAGCAGAAAAAGCTATTCTACTAAACACCGTTGTCACTTCGTGCATGCCTGGCAAATCCCAAACCCCAATTTTGAAATCTGATTTTGAAACTTTCTGAGGGTAATTTGGAAAAATGATGAATCAAAGCCATAATAATTATGTTCACATTTGCATTTGGAGTAATAACCCAAATTCATGAAAAACCCCCATTGCGATTTTGTGTCGGAAAAACCGCAATCGCGCATACTCGAACCGTCCCAAACAGTTCTGAATTGGTTCGGAACTCGGAACCAAAACAAAGCTTATGTTTGATGGTAGATGACCCTCAATTTTGGTCCTCTGTAGATGGGAAAATGTGTTTATGAGGGTAGCGCAATGTCATCAGTTTCGTCCTCCATTTTATGATGTAATTGGTGGTCACGCTTTAATGGGGGTTTTTCCTGAATTTGGGTTATTACTGCAAATGCAAATTTGAACATAATTATTACGGGTTTGATTCATCGTTTTCCCAAATTACCTTCAGAAAGTATTCAAAATCAGATTTCAAAATTTGGGTTTGGGATTTGCCAGGTATGCACGAAGTGACAACGGTGTTTAGTAGAATAGCTGCTATAGAATAATGAAATATTTATTCCTATTCTGTGGTACACACGTGTTCTTTGTCAATATAACCAAACAATTTTCGTTTGCGAATTGCCAGTCGTTATCTTCTACTCTAACCAGATCGAAGTATAGCTATCTCTGTTATCCTGAGCAAAGTAACACATTTGACGTCCATTTTTTCCGAGAAAGCTGAATTCGACGTTGCCATATCGTGCACTCAAGACAAATCCCTTTAAATTCAAATCCCCATTTTTATTTTTCAGTTCTAGGTGATCATACATTTTTTGAAAATATAATATTGAAATTATATGTTCGAAATGTGATGTTCTACAGGTTTTTCATGAAAATTACTGCAATTTCGTTTGGAGGAAAAACCCCCATTGAATGTTGTGAGCTACACTATTTGGTATACAAATTGTTGAACCATTTTTTTGGGCTGAAGTCGATCAAGAATCAGTCAAAAATATTGACGCCCATAATACCTGAATATTCTTCGACGACGGACGGATTTTTTCTATTGGATCATTCAAATCTACATACTTCAAAATGTAAACTGTGAAATTCTCAGGGGGGGTAATTTTTTTTTTTTTTGGTCGATCAATAAGGTTTATTATTATTTGATTTCATTGAATAATAAACCAAAACGCATCGATTCGCGACGCGTAAACGGACTCATTTCAGCATTCTCCGCGCTGTCGATGTCACGAACTGTATGGCCACATCTCCATCTTGAATTATGACATTCTAAGGTCGTAACTAAAGGATTTAAGGGTCACAAAGCTTCCATTCTACATATTTCAGCTTCCGTTTGTACAACAAAGGACGTTCGGAAAACAACCGGCTTTAAGTGCCTATAAAGCAATGTGAATCTACATAGAAATCTTTTCCCGTAACTTCTGTGACATGCAAGAAATTCTTATTTATTCGGGTAATAAGTAATTAAGTTTAGGCAGATGTCCCTATATTTTTGATATTTTTAACGGTTCTTAAATATGGACGTATATCTTGACAATTCAACTTGTGAGGGCTCGGTCCAAATTAGGATACATATACAGTGTGTGTCTTTTAGTTTTTCATGAATTTTACTATAGATTCCCCTTGACGAATAAAACACCTTTTAACGCGCTTGTTCTGGGGAACAGCGCGTTATCATTTCTTCACAATGTCTGTAATTTCCGAATTTCGACCTGAAATCGGTCTCAAACGACTAGGTTGAACTCCCTAATGAAGGACCCGAGTTCAAATTCGATTCTATCCGGCCGTGTGTGTGCTCTCACTTCCAGATGGAAGGACCTAGAGTCTTGAAATTTTTAGGTTATGTTTTGATCCTCAATATTTCAGTTGAGTTCGTTAATGGGCCAAATCTGGCGAATGGTTTATATTTTACAGCATTTTGAAATGTTGATTTTTCAACAACTCGAAGAATATTTATCTGATAGAAATGAAACTTGGGTTGGAAGATGAACAGTGTCAATGAGAAGGATCATCCATCGAAAAATTTGAATTTTTTTAAATTTTCATATTTCATTCAAATTTCGCAATGTGAACAAGCGCGCAAAGCTGCTGCCTTCACGTCAGTGCTCTTCTAGGTTTTTTGTTTGAAATTTTTCCAGATTTAGCGCAGGTGAAAAGATACAGGCTGTTGAAAGTTTTCTAGAAACATATATTCTTCAATAATCACACATTTAAATATCATGATGAATGTAGATAAAATTTAGCTTTGGTCATATAAAAGTCTGTAATAATTTCAAAATGCTAAATATAATAATTCATTATAATTTCTCCTAAAACGTTTTCGAGATATTCAACGTGGATTGTTATAAAATCGGATAAAAATTCGAATAATTCCACTACTTTTGTGGATCACTAATGAGCTAGTATGAAGGCCTTGAATCAAGCTGCGCCCACTTTCATTGAGAACAAAGAATATACAGAGTTGCTCCCTTTTTTTGGGACTAGAAAATTCATAGATTTCAATTGATGTGTTAACACTGATTGGGTGATTTTTGTATATTAATTTGTGAATTTGATAAAAATAAGGATATTTATCGAATTCCAAGTATGAGAATGGATGTTAATGAAATTTTGTATGATATATCAAATAGAAGGTCAATATTTCAATAGTTCAGTATGATGGATAATTTTTAGAACGATAATACTGCAATAAGTACCAAATCATAAGAATTGAATGAGTAAATGAGTTTTCTGAATCAGATTTCATTGACTTCCAAGTATTGGATTGGTTATTCTACAAAACCTACAGATAAGAGTATGGGGTATTTTCGTGAAACTCGCGAAGTGCAGGATTGTATAAGCACATTGAGAAATATTTAAATGCCTATAACATTTCACCTGAACCTAACCTGTCAATGGCAAAAGAAAAAGGTATTTTATACGATGAAAGGAATTTATATGAATTTATGTAAAGTTTAAACTCTCACACTGAGTAGGATGATGTGACCAGCTTCATAATATACAAGAAGGCCCATAGAAAAAGAACTGTCTCGAAATGAAAAATTCTTACCATGTCAAGATCTCCCTTGATAAAGGAAACAATAATTCCGAAACGAGGGCAGGCTTCCAAAGTTTCTGTAGACTAGAGTGTAGCTACCCACCATTACCTCAACCGTCCATACTCATGTCTACCTATATTTCCCGGAAATAATCAATTTTCATCTTGATGCGCAGCCTCATCACGTAGCATTATCTCAACATATGCTGGTGCTAAAATGATTCATTGTTTTTGCGAGTACGTATTCTAACAATATATGTTTTTTCGCTCGTCCAATCAGCGGTTCTGTTTCACATCCCTCGGACGTGGTAGAAAAAGCAAGATGAAGCTAGGCAGAAGCCGCTATGATAGCAAATTAATTCTGAGGCCACGTTGGTTTTATTCCTCCTTTAATCATGAGAACCAAAGTTATGACAGGCTTCCTTAATAACCGAAGTGCAATCAGGGATTCAGTGGCGCAGGTATCATCGGGGGTTCGTCAATATTGTTATGTAAGTTCATTTGGTCTTTTGGAACTGGAATATGAATAATGTATGAAGTATGCAAAAATTCTATAAGATTTTTGCGCTGAAATTTTCGAATTTTTACCGAAAATGGTCTTCGAGGATATTTACCCAATATATAAGAAATTACCGGACTGCTCGCAAAGTTTTGTTGTGCTAGTAAGGACAGTGAATTGAAAAAATACTTGTTACAAATTTTTCTCAGAAAATATTCATTTTTCGGAAACTATTTCAAAGATTTCGAAAAAATTCCGTTCAGATCTTGAGCACAACGGTGTTCCAAATTTTAGTTGGAACCAGTTCTAATGTTCGGAAGTATTGGTGAAAAATGCAATGTTGAATTTTTTATCGGTTTCGATGTTATTTTGGAATTCTGTGATGATCGTGTCATTTGTTAATCAGAATAATTTTTTTTTTCAAATATTCTATATTCCGCGAATGTTTCATCATATTATACTAACGAAATTCTGCATGAATCTTTATGCCGTCATTTTTAATCAATCGATCTCACAGTATTTTTGAGAATCTGTTCCTGTTCTACAAATATCGGCCGATCTAAAACACAATAATTTTTGAAATAAATAAGTTATAGACTCAACATTTGTAGAACCTGCTAAAAATTACCAAGGCAAACTTTATGAATGGGTAAGATCCTATGATTCCAAAGATATACATTCAAAATTCAATTTTCGAAAATTTCCAAAAATACAGATGCTATCGAATCGAATCTAGAACTACATTGAGTCATAGTGGATTCAAGGTTCATGCAGAATTTCGTGAGGATCATATGATCGCTAAACGTTTCATCAGGAAATAAAGCAACTATGAATATTTCTTTCAGCAGGTGTATGAAATACATTTCACATTAGACGTAAAATTATTGAATTATGCAAGTAATTCTCACTGTAACAAAAAACTAAACTTGTGGATCTCACTGTGATTCATCACGCTAGTCCGCATGTGGCTGTCAAGATGTTCCTCATTCGAGCTAGTTAATTCGCATTCTGTATTTGAACACTGTGCTGCGTACATACAAACTTCTGAAACCTTAAACCGTTGTAGTTATTATCTTCCTAAGGGCATCCCCAATCCAACAGGTTATGGGCCCAGTTTACCTTCGAATACTCTGACGATTTACAGTAATATAAAAAAGTGATAAGTTTCGAGTTCTAATAAAGTTAAAAAAAAAACATTGATAAAGAATCAGTGATAATTTCATTGTGACGATACAAATATTGATAATGGATCTGAATGTTAAAAACAAAAAAAACATGCAACAATTCAATGGTGAGAGATACAGTATTTGGAAATTTCGAATAAAATCTTTATTGGCGGAATTACAAGTATTAGACGTAATAGAAAACGAAGTGCCAAACAATCTTGATGAAATGGACAAGGTATCACATTTATTATTGACATTGCCTGCATCTTATGATGGAATGATCGCGGCCTTGGAGACCCTTGGTGAAGATAACTTCAATCTTGCTTTTGTCAAAACAAGATTATTAGATCAAGAAATAAAACTAAAAACAGAAACATCTATAGACATAAAAGTTTTGAATTTTGAAAATAGAAATGCGGCAGGGACATCTGGGATAACTAAGAAAAATGGAAAAGTTCGAAATATTCAAAAGGGAAATTTTTACGCCATTCGACGAGCCAATCCCGCTATAAACTTTCAAACTTGATGTGTGACCATTGTGGACGACGGAACCATATACGAAGAGCTTGTTATTATCACAAACAAATGATGAGCAAGCAACGGGAACGTCCAACGACCATTCAGAACATTCAGACCACCAATGATGAACAGGGAAGTTTTGCTATTATGTTGTCAACCTTCAAAGCATATAAAATCCCAAAGTTTCAGATTCCTACGAAGTTAATTTTCTCTTAGATTCTGGAGCAACAGACCACATAGTAAACAGTAATGATGTATTCAGTACTTATTCCGAATTATCCGTGCCCTTGAAGATCAGAGTAGCAAAAAATGGTACGTCAGTGTTTGCTATTGGAAAGGCAGCATAAAAGTTACAACTAACATGGGCGCTGTGGGTACATTGGATGACGTCCTTTATTCACCAGAGGTTCCTCACAACCTTCTGTCAGTTCATCGTATTCAGAAAGCTGGAATGACAGTGATATTCGACAAAGATGGAGTAAGAGTTATGAAAGACGAAGAAATTTTATTAACAGGTAAAAATTCAAATAATCTGTTTGAAGTTGTTTATGGTTGTTTGAATGAAAATCGAAGTAGCATCAATAATGTTAGTAATATTTCAAACTATAAACTTTGGCATGCACGTCTGGGTCATATTAATAAGTTCAAATTTGAAAACTTGAAGGAATAAGTTCATGATTATACATTAATCAAAAATGTGATTCCTGATAATGGAATCTGCGAAGGATGCATATTTGGTAAACAGTCCAGATTTCCATTCGCCAAAGTTAAACCAAAACAACCAAACAGTAGGCCATTGTTTATCATTCATACAGATGTCTGTGGCCCAATAACACCTTCAACAATTGAAAAAAAAAAATTATTTCGTTACTTTCATTGATAACCACACACATTATACAGTAACTTACCTGATGAATTCTAAGTCAGAAGTTTTCAAAATGTTTCATGATTATGTTTCAGAAGCCGAGACATTTCACAATTTGAAAGTTGTCAATTTATACTGTGATAATGGTAGCGAATACCTTTCGACAGAATTCAAAGAATTTTGCTCTAAAAAGGGAATAATGTATCATCTGACGGTTCCATATACACCGCAGCAAAATGGTGTATCAGAACGAATGAATCGCACGTTGACTGAAATGGCACGTACCATGGTCACAAGTGCGAGTTTAGAAAAATACTTTTGGGGTGAAGCTATTTTAACATCCACATATTTAGTGAATATTTTACCTACAAAAGCCGTTCTGATGAATAAAACACCATATGAACTGTGGCACAATAAAAGACCTAAAATACACCATTTAAGGGTATTTGGTTCCACAGTCTTTGTCCATAACAAGACCAGAAAAAGCAAATTTGATGAAAAATCATTTGAAGCGATACTGGTCGGATATGAACCAAATGGTTACAAATTATGGAATATTGAAACTGGAAAATTCTTTATCGCGAGAGACGTTATTGTAGATGAATTTAATTTCAAACATTTTAGACCATCAGGTGATACAACTAATGAAATTCCCAACAAAATTAATAAACACAACAATGATGTTGGTACAGAGCAAAACAAATTTAAAAAGGTAACAATAGAACCGGAAAATATTAGACGAAGTGAAAGAATTAAAAATATCCCAGTAAAGTCATATTCAGAGGATCATGATGATCTTAATTATTACCTGCCAATACGCACTCTGATGTACCAAAGACATATTTGGAAATATCTGAAAGAAATGATATACAAAAATGGAGAAAAAAAGAAGCTATAAAAGATGAAATTCTTTCACTTCAAACTAATAAAACATGGTCATTTGTTGACAAACCCAAAAATAAAAATATTATATCTTGCAAATGGGTATTCACAGTTAAATATAATGAAAAAAGGTGAACCAGCTAGATATAAAGCATGGTTAGTGGCCAGGGGATTCAGTCAACAATATTCAAATGATTATGACGAAACTTTCGCCCCAGTGGCCAGAATTACAACACTCAGATTCATTTTGGCGTTTGCTAACCAATTCGATTTGAGTATTCACCATATGGACGTTAAAACAGCTTTCCTCAACGGTGTTCTCAAGGAACAAATTTTCATGGAAGTTCCAGATGGTGTTAAATCAAAAATTGGTCAAGTTTGCAAATTAAATAAAGCTCTATATGGCCTGAAACAGTTATCTAGATGTTGGTTCGAACGTTTTGATCTTGTTCTCAAGCAGATGCAGTTCATAAATTCGAAAGTAGATCCGTGTCTATATGTTCTAGATAATAAAAGTATAAACAAAAATATTTATGTCATATTATATGTGGATGATCTTGTTATCGCATCGAAAGATGAATTAGTTCTATCAAACTTCAAAACTTGTTTGATGGAACAATTCAAGATGACAGATCTGAAAGAAATAAAATTATTTTTTGGAATACGTATCATAAAAACCGAAGGAAGAATATCTCTGGATCAATCAGTTTATCTTCAACATATTATGAATAAATTTGGTATGACTGATTGCAATCCTATTAAATCACCTCTACCTGCAAAAGCACTAGACCTGATATTTGTGCTGCAATAAATATCTTGAGTCGATATCAGAGTAAAAATAACAGAGAACTATGGATTTGCTTAAAGCACTTACTTAAATATATTAAAGGAACAGTTGATCTGAAATTAACATACAAAAAGTGTGACTATCAAAATATACTGGTTGGCTATGCGGATTCTGATTGGGGAAGTGATGAAATAGACAGGAAAAGTACAACTTATTCAAACTTTATGAAAATTGTACTATTTCATGGAACACAAGAAAGCAAAACACTGTGGCTGCTTCCTCAACAGAGGCCGAGTATATGGCACCTTTTGAAGCAGTAAGAGAAGCTGTTTGGCTCAAGGGCTTATCATGCAGCATCAACCGAAAATTATTGGAGCCTATAATTATATTCGAAGATAATAATAGCTGTATAAGCATAGCCAAGAATCCTACTAATCATAAGAAGTCAAAACATATTGACATCAAATATCATTTCTCACGAGAGCAAATTGAAAACAAAGCAATAACTTTGAAATATATCCCTACAGGTGAGCAGCTGGCCGATGCTTTCACAAAGGTCCTGTCATCTACCAAATTCACACATTTAAGATTGAAATTGAATTTGGAATGAAGAAAGATATAATTATATGATTGTATGAATATAATTTTTGTTGTAAAAAAAAAAAATTAAAAGCTAAAAAAAAAAAAATATGGAAATAATGAAAGTTTAGCTACATTGTTGTTTGTATGAATAGTTCACTATAAAAACTAAGGTTTCATGAGGCATAATGTTATTTAAGGTTCAATTTTTTGAGAGGGGCTATTGAATTATGCAAGTAATTCTCACTGTAACAAAAAACTAAACTTGTGGATCTCACTGTGATTCATCACGCTAGTCCGCATGTGGCTGTCAAGATGTTCCTCATTCGAGCTAGTTAATTCGCATTCTGTATTTGAACACTGTGCTGCGTACATACAAACTTCTGAAACCTTAAACCGTTGTAGTTATTATCTTCCTAAGGGCATCCCCAATCCAACAAAAATTCATCAGAAAAATCGAACGAAACAACAAATTCTGATTTTTCTTCGGATGAATGAATCACCTACGCCACTGATTCACCATCTAATGAGACCAGTGTTCTATCAAATGCACTCTTTTCCCGCTAATTGAAAATACTCACTATTATGAGTAGAGTTTTATACTAGTATGAAATACCTGAGATATAAGATCACGGACTAATTAGTTTGTGGATAAATCAAGTACCTGAAAAGTATACGGTGTTTCCACATAATAGAATGCCAAGAATTTCTGGTACGTTCCATTGATTTATTCAACGTTTGTCGAGTTAGTGCGCATTTTTGTGATTGTATTACTCACTCAAGTGGTTTATACTCGACCACAGGCATGATCAGAAATCTGACATATTTTTCCCAATATTTCTGGAAATAAAAAATGGATCGGGCTGAAGTTTTATACACTATTGTCAAATATTGACTTCGAGGCGTATGTGAAATTTCATTGGATTCTGATTAATAGTTTTCCGAAAAAACAAAATTGTTTGAATTTGTTTTGAATTTTTCTAAAATCTTTCCAAAAATAAGATTCTCACGGAATTTCATTACTTTTTGAGATATTGAAAAGATGACGCCGAAATTTTGAATTGTTATAACTCTGAAATTGTCGGGTAGATTTTTCCTATCAACAATCCCGTCTGATAATAACGATTTTTCCCAGAACGCAGGCGGGTAAAAATATCCCATATAGGTTTTATGGCAAACCTTGTGTATAAATTTCACTATCTCGACATTCTCAAGTGGGCTGACGCAATTACTACAGGATATAAAACAAATACCTAATGTTAACATCTGTGACTACCTAGTAAATGATTTTTAATTACCATTGTGCTTAAGGTGACTAAATGTATAATTATTCAGATTTGTGACACCGATATTGAATTGTTCTTCAAGTTTAAAGCCTCCGATCAGCCATATGCTCATATGCATAAATTAAGAAAAATACCAGCAATTATGTGAATAAAATGAAAATAAATGTTTCGCCTTAAGCGTTGTTTATTGATTTATTGTTCATTTGAACTGATTATCCAATCATGAAAGTAATGAGTAATAAATAGGTTATACGCACTTTTCAATATATTATATCACAATGGGGGTTTTTCCTGAATTTGGGTTATTACTGCAAATGCAAATTTGAACATAATTTTTAGGAGTTTTGATCATTTTCCCAAATAACCTTCAGAAATTATTCAAAATCAGATTTCAAAATTGGGGTTTGGGATTTGTCAGGCATGCATGAAGTGACAACGGTGTTCAGTGGAATAGCTTTTTCTGCTATAGAATTCAGAAAAATGTATTCCTATTCTGTGGTACACACGTGTTCTTTGTCAATATAACCAAATAATTTTCGTTTGCGGTTTGTCAGTAATATGACAGTGTGCTATTCTTTTTCTATTGCTTGGTCGTTATCTTCTACTCTAACCAGATCGAAGTATAGCTATCTCTGTTTTTCTAAGCAAAGTAACACATTTGACGTCCTTTTCTTTCCGAGAAAGCTGAATTCGAAGTTGCCATATCGTGCACTCACGACAAATCCCTTTCAATGCAAATCCCCATTTTTATTTTTCAGATTTAGGTGATCAAACATTCTTTTAAAAATATAATATTGAAATTGTGTGTTTGAAATGTGATGTTTTATAAGTTTTTCATGAAAATAACTGCATTTTCGTTTGAAGGAAAAACCCCCATTGCTCAAAATTGCCGAGAATAGTTTCATACAAAAATATATAAATATTCAGAGAGCTCATTTAATAATATTACAATATTGTTTTTTTTTCATTTTGGTTTATTTTTTGATGAAATCAAATAATAGACCTTAGTGGTCGACCCAAAAAAAAAATAGCCCCCCTGAATATTTCATAGTTTAAATTTTGAAGTATGTAGATTTGAATGAACTAACAAAAAAATCTCTCCGTCCGCCATCCGTTCTCCGGGACTTTTCTCTGAAAGTACTGAACCGAAATCCGTGAAACTTGGTAGTCCCTCGAGATCGATCCTCCAAGCTTTTCAGCAGGATCGGTGTACCCTAAGGGCTCAAAACTGGGGGTAGGAGTCAACTTAAAAGAACTAACTCAATTTGCAAAGTTCTTGGGAATCGATGTGAACGATACACTGAGTTTTCACTCAAATACGTCGAAAATGTTGGATAGCTTGTGATAAATTATTGATTCCAAATTATCAGGGTGACTATCAGAAAAAGCAGATATCATAGCACTTGATACTTTATTTCTGCTTCTTCAAAACAACCTTCGGCATTTTTAGTTTCCAAGCGTGATGATTATGTTGAAATTGAGAGTAGAAATTGGCATTGGCATTTGGCAAGTCGCTAAGAATTATTTTGACATTGCCGATATTTCACGAGGGCCAACTTGCGACAGTTTTAAGTCGAGAAACTTGCTAGACCTAAATCATGACCAACCGGGATAGTTTATAAAAGTGAATGGAGTATATATACAAACAATCGTAGTCTCTGCAAATTACTTCCACTTTGTCGATACCCATATACCTCAATCCATTCTATTGGATATCTAACGAAATCTATGGTTTCAATTAGTGAGCCTGCTTGTCTATACCGTCGGTCTCAAACAATAGATAAGGATCGAGTGGATTCAAATAAATTCCTAACAAGACACTTAATTACAGTATTTAATTGAACTTTTTCCTTTTAGAGATTCGATTGATTCCTCTCCAATTGATGCTGCATGGCAATCAGAAACATTTCCTTTTGTTGACTTGATTAATGCGACAGGGGCCCTGTGAACTTATCTTACAGAAATCTTTTATCTTTTGGAAAAAATACGATTACCTTGATCTAGATTATGACTACAATAATATGCCCTAGAGGAAATGACAATGAAGATGGAATAAATATGACTGAAATACTATGATTTTTCACATTTGAAACTCTGGTAAAATTCGAGAAATTTCCCTATTTTTGTGAATCCGCCTCTGAGCTGGTGAAGGCCTTGAATTAAACTCTACCCTTTTTCTACCGGGCCACATAATAAACCTACTTATTTTCCATTTTGTGACCAGATCCTAGACAAAGAGCCTATAACTCCATGTACATAGATCAGAATTTCCAGATAATGGGGGTTTTTCCTTTAAACGAAAATGCAATAATTTTCATGAAAAACCCTTAAAACATCACATTTCAAACATATAATTTCAATATTATATTTTTAAAAAAATGTTTGATCACCTAAAACTGAAAAATAAAAATGGGGATTTGCATTTAAAGGGATTTGTCTTGAGTGCACGATATGGCAACGTCGAATTCAGCTTTCTCGGAAAGAAAAGGACGTCAAATGTGTTACTTTGCTTAGGAAAACAGAGATAGCTATACTTCGATCTGGTTAGAGTAGAAGACAACGACCAAGGAATAGAAAAAGAAGAGCACAGATGTCATGTATTACTGACAAATCGCAAACGGAAACTGTTTGGTTATATTGACAAAGAACACGTGTGTACCACAGAATAGGAATAAATATTTCATTATTCTATAGCAGAAAAAGCTATTCTACTAAACAGTGTTGTCAATTCGTGCATGCCTGGCAATTCCCAAACGCCAATTTTGAAATCTGATTTTGAATACTTTCTGAAGGTAATTTGGGAAAATGATGAATCGAACCCATAATAATTATGTTCAAATTTGCATTTGCAGTAATTACCCAAATTCAGGAAAAAAACCCATCCATAGAGTTCTATTAATAAGATAACATTGATTGAATGATTCCATATAATGAATTTATAAAATTCATGGAAATTATATATTCATGGAATTTTCGTTATGAGAATGTGCGGTGATGAAAATTTGTACCATCTTATGATGTGAACAAATGGATATTGCTGGAATATCAAGTGCAAGATCAACAATTTCAATAGTCGAGTATTGTTAAATATTCTCGATATAAAAAATGCTGCATCAGCACCGAATCATAAGAATAAAATGAGTAAATGAGTTGTCTTAAACAAGTTTCATTGAATTTCAAGCGAGAAATTCGATATTCTTGAAAACAGATAACAATAACCGTCCGTGTTGAACTTATGCAAAGCACATCTAGAAATATTTAATATTTAAATGTAAAACTTAGAGGGAGTCTGTGTAGCCCAAAATATTCATTAATCACAAGGGTATTTTTAGTATATCACACTTATGTACCTACTTCACTGAAAATTGTGGGAAACATCCTGTATCTGGTACAACTCTGTGCTTGCTTTCAGAGAGTTATATGATTTTAGGAAGAGAACGTAGATGAGAGTAGATACCCACGTTGAACTGCACAACATTTATCTCGTTATTACATTAATTATTGTCCTTTCATATTCTAACTGTACCTGACGTATATTCTTTTCATGCAGTTGCAGTGTTTATGCGAACAATTTATGACTTTTATCAGATGATGCGGATTCGAACACAATACGAAGTAGTACTTCCGCCAAATATTTTAATTCTGCCTAGGAATTTCTCAGTTGTGAACTCCACGAGATTCCTGAAGAAGAACTCGTTTGCTCAACATTGAAGCTCTCATGACCACTTGCATTTGAATTTTCCGATGGGAGAGACCGTTGTTTATTATGGTTTTTTCGTTCAATCATAGATGCATATAATATATATGGTGCGGACACTCTTTGACAAATTTTGGGTCCGAAATGAGGTCCAAATGTTGTTAAAATACGGCCACAGACCAACAAGACAAATCACTTCATCGTTTGCGGGAATCGCGTCTCTCCGACCTTGAAAAATATAACAGACATAACCACACTTTCTTCTTCCTCGAAACAGCTGTCAAATTGAATACTTGATTTTGGAATATCTAAAATCGAAATGTAAAAACGGATTTGTCGGGATTCAGGAATCACCAAACACCAAATAGAGTGTTTTGTCACATCTTAAATTCCTGTAGAAGAACTCGGTTGGAGTAAATGAAAATGTTGGAAAAATGTTATGGAAAACCCGTTCACCTTAATCAGAGAATCTTTGTAGTTTCACATCAAATGAGATTCATTTCAATATAAAATCAAACTATGAATAGACCAACTTTGTTCGATTTCAATCCTAGTGTTTGTGCAATCATATATAATTTTATTAGACATCCCATCGTTTTAATTGAATAATGGAGGTTGTAGTGCTTTTACTTCAGTTGCGATGCATTAATATTATATAAAATGAACATTATGAATGAGTCCACCTAAGTTCGATTCCAATTCTTCTTGTTGTACAATTAAAGCATATAAGAGGACTGTCATCATGAAATAGAACCTCAAAGATGACTAAACAATTGATTTGGTTGTAAAAAACTGTTTGGATTATATTCTAAAATGGAACATATACGAAATTATTCATCAATTAATAGGATGAAAACTTCATTTCAGTTTGTTTACATGAGTACGAAAACGGCGAGAGTGGACGTAATCCTATTCCTGTAATCTGATTGGCACCCCAAAGCACCCCAAACGCCTACTAAAATTCTGATTAGCTCGATTCAGGGTCATATCTGCGTTGACATAGATTTCCTAAGTAAATGACGCGAGTGGTTTATCTGGTTGATCTGTGATACGGCATTGTTGTACTACAGTTTTCGCCGATAGATGCCGGCATAGGAAAAATCCGCCATATAAAATCTGAAATATTTACGGAAGTTACCGACCTGTCATACCAAAACTAGTCAAATCAGAACTTCGTTCTGATATTCCGAGTTGGATAATACATTATTCTCAAGAATTTCCGAGAATAAAGTCATTTTGACAAATTCAAATTATGATTATTCATTTCATTCTGTCAGGATGGCGATAATATAAAAGGTTTTCCTCGTCGCTGAATAGATAAGTCTGAAACTTGATATTTACGAATACGTGTTCATCACAAGCGGTATTTATTATCTCAATATTCAGTTCAGGGAAAGAAAATCTTTTAGAGTTGCGTTTTCGAAAATACCTCAAGAAATCGTTTGGAATCATATTACAATTAATATTTATGGTTTGAAATTCGTCTGATACATTCGTATGAACATGAACAGCAAAGTAAAAATTCACATTTCAATTTCAATAATAGTTAATATGAACATTTCCTCCAAATATTTTCATAAGTAGGTATGTAACGAAATTCATAACTTTTGAATTGATCATAGGTTTTTATAAATAGGTTAGTTATCAACTTTCATCATGATTGAGTCAGTATTTTTTGAGGCACTCTAGAAATAACAACGATACCGATAAAAAAAAACACGAAAAAAATGTTGCAATTTTTTTTTAAATTTGTTGACCATATAATTCCATCAGAATTTCGCGGCCATTTGCGCGTCGGTATGCTCCAACTTGCTACCAAGTTTCAATCTGATAGCGCAGGCAGTTCAAGAGATATTGAGAAAATTTCCTCAAAAATTTGAATAGCTATAACTTCGAAACCGCTCAACCGAATGTGCGTATTAATGAACCGAACCATCTCCTTATGATGCGCGACCTATCTTGAAAGTTTCAGCTTGTTTTTTTCGAAAGTTATCATATCTTCGGCCGATAGAATCGGATTCGTCATCACTGAGTCTAACCTAGTCGTTCGGGATCAATTACAGGAAAAAACTCGAAAATTACAGAAATTTGCACAAAACGATGACGTGTTCTCTAGAAGATGCGCGCAAAAACTGAGTTACTTTTCGGACCCAATGAACGGTTTGAGAGCATTCAGTACCTCGAATATAACAGGAGAGCCTTTGGAGACCACAGTTAATTTTTAAAAAAATTGGGTGGAAATAGCTGGAAAAAATAGTGATAATGGGCGTTTTCGCCACTTTTTCGGAAAATAAAATGAATAAATTCGCTCATTTCCAGAAAAAAATTGACTACATCTCCAAAAAAATAAAATCACTGAAGCCTCCAAATTGACACCCCGTTTTCTCCTGTTGACCTCGAGAGTTCACGCATTGTAAAGCTCGCGAGCTGAGCGGCTTTCGAGGCAGTTTAATTGGGCTGCCTCGCAAGTGTGTATCGAGCGGCTCGCGAGCCATTTCAACAACGCCTGGCTGCCTCACAAGTGCCTCGTAAGCCGCTCAGCTCTCGTGTCTGTACGCGACTTAATATATCTCTCTTTTATTGGCACTGTTGCAGGATGCAGACCGTGGGCGGGTGCCTACCCTTGAGAGGTTTCATGAAACTCATAAAATTCAAGAAGCCGTAATTTACCAACATAAAAACATAGAACCTTTTCCTTGTAACATTCACTAATTCTTTCTCATATTCAAGTTCTCTGTCTTCCTGTTTGTTTTAGTTCCCGGAAACTGAACTTCTTTCGTTTCTTATGAAAAATTCCTCTTATTGAGGCCTTTCGCAAAGTCCTCATCACACTCCACGAATAAACGCCATAATTTCTTACCAATTTCAAGCATTCAAACCTCTCATCGATCTGCTAACACAGTGTGGGCACAGAGAATGCACCATGCATCAATTCTCCTTTGCATTGTTAGCAATCTCAGGGCAGTTCGAGCATCTAGTCTGAATACCTAATAGGTATTGTTTAATTACATGATAATTAAGGCAGTCTCTGCTCTCAGATAGTTGCCATTAGCGCTTTTCGGTCGAAGCTTACATAAATTCGCGACAGAGAGCGCCGTTGCTCAGCTAGACACGACTGCAGTTTGTATGGTAATGACTTCGCTTTATGCCCTGCTTGCACATAGTCTCGACCCCGGTCAGATATCTGATTCGATAATATTCACTTTTGTTCGCAAATGAGCCAAATATTTCGCATATTGGACGGTTATTTGTGGATTCCGCGATGAACGATCATCATATACTCCATTCATTTTTATAAACTATCCCGGTTGGCCATGATTTAGGTCTATAAAGTTTTTTTACTTAAAACTGACGCAGGTCGGAATTCGTGAAATATCGGCAATGTCAAAATAATTTTCAACGACGTTGCCAAATGCCAATTTCTACTCTCAATCTCAACATAATCATCACGCGTGGAAACTGAAAATGCCGAAGGTAGTTTTGAAGAAGCAGAGACAAAGTATCAGGAAGTGCTATATAGAATTGAAATCTGCTTTTTCTGATAGTAACCCTTATAATTTGGAATCAATAATTTATCACAAGCTATCCGGCATTTCCGACGTATTTGAGTGAAAACCCAGTGTATCGTTCACATAGATTCCCAAGAACTGTTTAAATTGAGTTAGTTCTTTTAAGGTGACACAGGTTTTGTAGTACCACTACATGGAGTATTTCAAGTTGTGCCACAAGGTAATTAAATTTCTTCTATAGACTTATTTCTTGAGAATTTTGCAAAATAGGCAATTCCATACGTTTGTCTCTTCGTTTAGAAGTTTTACGGCAGCGTTATTCGAGTACTTTTATTTTTTTTCGAATGAATTATTTTCCAGTTAAATTTCAACACTCGAAAATAGAAAAAAGCATAACCGAATCTTCCTACCATGTTAATATTCGTGAACTATTTCTAGTATTAACAGCCAGGAAAAGTTTCTTCAACATTTGCCAGGTCTTTGGAATTATTGAATTCACATAATATTTTCTCAATTTCATTATTTTCCTAAAGTAGATTCACATTTTAAAAAATACGTAATAACTACGACCTCTATGTAGAGAGGACAACGTTGCGTAGTTATCTGACAGGAAAATGACTATAACCTAACATTTTCAAAATATACACGTTGAAATGTGTCAGAATGTCATGGCAATCCGGGATAGATCATAAATGTGAATGGAAAATAGTCCAACGTATCAGGGCGGTTATTATCAAACTATTTTGACAGATAACTGGAAGTTAACTTTTGATATCTGGTTCAAAAATGAGAGTTAACTGCTCTCTGTGGTCAAAATAAGTTTTATAATACCAGCCCTTAGTAGAAGAGTTCCTGACACATATTTCCTGAAATGTTTGTTTCAACTTGAAATTTTACATGATGGTATATATCGGCTAGATGAGTATGTCTTTCTAAAGAAGAACTTGTTAGTCAAATAAAAAATAATTCGTATCGATTAGAGCTTATTTTTGGATGATTTCGCATCATTTTTTAGGTTTTTTCAAGGTTTCCACTCCTAATATCTGAGCTGAAATATAAAAAACTGAATAAAATTGTTTTTTTATGGAAAGTGCCCTTGCGGATTGCAGCATTAAACTATTTGTCAAGGGCAGTTTCCTGGAAAACAGATTGCCTAACAAACAATACCGAAACAATACAATCGATCAACAAAGCGAACTGTGAAGTTTCATAGTTCAAATCTGACTCTTTCATCAGATAAACGAGAACATTTTTCAGAATTATCTCGAACTTTTGTCAAATTGACAAAATTTGTGAAATCAAAGCGACGCAGATTCACTTGGTTTGAAAGTTTTAAGTTCTGCCCCTTTTTTAAGTAAATTTAGCCAAATAGGGCCCATTTGTACAGAACAATGAGCAAAATTACACTTTTCATTTAACAAAATGCTGGTGGATTCATTCATTTTTTTTTTTCAAATTATCTGGTACTGACATCAGTATTTTGGTATTGTCTCAATAAATTAATTAATAGCGAACCATGTATGGTTGTTCATTGGGAACTACATGATAGATTAGAATTATACAAAAATAGTGATGCCGCAACAGATAATTTGAAAAGAAAAATTAAAGAGTCCTTCTGCATCTTGTTGAATGAAGAGAGTAATTTTCCCCATTGTTCTGTATAAATGTTCCATATTTGGCTGAATTTACTCAAAAAAGAGGAAGAATTAAAAAAACTTCTAACCAAATGAATCTGTGTTGCTGTGATTTCTCGAGAATGTCAATTTGACAAAAGTCTCGAAATCGAAAGAAAATAATTCTGAAAAATTTTTCCCATTGTCTTATGAAAGAGTGAATTCGTTCTCTGAAACTGAAATCCTTTGTATTTTTGCGGTATTGTCCATTAGCCAATCTGTTTGCCAAGAAACTGCCCTTGACAAATAGTTCTCTTTCCTTTCTGTTATGTCAATATTGTATTATAGGTATTCACTACAAAATTAACAAATGCATTTGAATGAATGTTCTCCATGAAATTGACCATTCTAAGCCTCAGTCAATAGATTGCATCTTTCATTCAATCTAAGACTTCAAATCTTCTAAAGCTAACTTCTCATTCAAACCACATGGACTTAAAAAAAAACAAAATAATATAGTTGTTCCTATAATGTTGACTCGATAATGATAGTTGAATTAGATCTGAGGTTAGAAAATCAAGTTCTAAAGACGAATCAATTGTTTTTACTCTATCCAAACTTCAATACACGTCTAATTGTGGTTTCAGGGTGGAATACAATTTTATGGGAGCCATCAATTTGTTTCGTCTCTCCGTGTTTAACCATAATTCCAGGTTTGTTCAACTCGGTTGTAAAAAGTTGTGGTTGACGACATCCTGTGAAGAAGTCGAGAATCTGTATCTAGTTGGTAAGCTCAACTTCTTCTAGCGAATGCGATTATTTGAAATTCGAAATTGCTCAGGTTCAATGAGATTTTAGATATTGTCTGCTCTTACAATTGAATAAGAACATTATGAGTGTAGAAAATACCTCAGTTTAGAATTTCTCGGCGACTATAGAAAGTTTGTCATCTTTCAAGTAGTGATCATGAAGCTCAAATATCATTCGCCTTTCAACACTAAATCGCATTGTCTTCATTCAAATATATTTAGCACTTTGTCGAAAAACATCGAATTTATCGAACAACTATTTCACCTGTCATTTAAGGGAATTTGACGTTGATAAGGACTGGACTTTGGCATCATCGCACAAGCAAATTCATCTGGATTGATTGATCAGACTTCCATATTTTGATTTAAATTGCCGGCATTTAATGAACAGTGAATTGCGTTGATGCCAAACCTAATGAAAGTAAAATTTCCTGAAATAAGAGATCGAAAGGTTGTTCGAAAAGCTGAATGTTTTTCAATCAAACACTGAATATACTTGAATGAAAACACCGTGAATAGTTGTAGAGATGCTCAAGGATTATTTGTGATTTGACTTAAAGTATCATTTTTCAGGTTTTTTATAGGTTATCACTGTCAATATTCGAAGCAGAACTATTAAAAATTAAATGGAAATTGTTTTTTTTATGGAAAAAGCTCCTACGGATTGCAGGATTGAATCATTTGTCAAGGGCTAATTTTCGGAGAGCACAATACAGGAACAATACAAACGAAAAAGAAAGCGAACTGTGAGGTTTCAGAGTACAAATCTGACTCGGTCATCAGACAAAGGAGATAATATTCAGAATTATTTTCTTTAGATATTTTGTTGTGTTATACTCTTTTTAATATGACATATTCTGAAACGGACTTCTTCGGAGGTTAATATTTAGAAGATCAAAAAGGGTATCTTTGAAATGTAAAAATCTAATCACTAGAATTGCAAGATTCCAAAATTTACTGACTTATACTAATGAATGAATAATATATCCGAAAGCAATCTTGTCTTTTTTACTGCAGTAGTAATAAAGGTAATTATTCCTATTTGCAGTGAGCACTGATCTGAGGTTAACATTTTTTTGCTTCTACTTGGCCTTGAAAAATACATTTTGGAATGCTTGTTTTTTGGAAAATATTCAAATGTTGCTTAACTGATACCCAGTTAGCAGAGATTCTTCGCCCAAATTCCCTTTCTTCATTGAAAACTGATCTGAATCTTGATATTTTTTAGCCGTGAAAAATATATTTTGGCTTCCTTGTTCTTTGGTAAATATTTCACCTGATACCCAGTCAGCAGAGATTCTTTTCCCAAATTCCTTTTCTTCATTAATAACTGACCTAAATCTTAATATTTTTTAGCCGTGAAAAATGTATATTGGCGTGCTTGTTCTTCGGAAAATATTCGGAGGGCTTCTAACTTGATACCCAGTTAGCAGAGAAACTTTTCTCAAATTTTCTTCCTTCGGTAAAAATGTTCTGAATCTCAGTTTTTTGCCTTTTATAAGCCGTGAAAAAAATCTACCAACTTCTTCTAATGAATAAATGAAAACCTAGAAAACACTGACGTGAAGTCAGCAGCTTTAACGCGCTTGTTCACATTCCAAAATGGCTACTTGGAAATTTCAATGAAATTTAAATGAAATATGGAAAATTTTCAAGGAAAATTTTTTTTTCACATTTCTCCATGTATAATTCTTCTGATTGATACTGTCCATCTTCCAACCAAGTTTCATTCCGATCAGATAAATATTCTCCGAGTAATTGAAAAATCAAAATTTCAAAGGGCTGTAATACAAAAACCAGGCAGATTCGGCCCATTAACGAACTTCACCGAGATATTTGGGATCAAAGCCTAACTTGAAAATTTCAAAACTCTAGGTATTTCCTTTCGGAAGTTACAGCACACGGCCAGACGTACATAATTAAATTTGACCACGGATTCTTCTTCAGGGAGTTCACCCAATAGTTCAACACCATTTTCGGCTCAAAATTCGAAAATTACAGAAATCTTGACGAAATGGTAACACGCTGTTCCCTAGAACAAGCGCGTAATAACATCTTCAAAAGCAATCTTGTCTTCGTTACTTCAGTAGTAAACATAATTAATTACGCTCTAATATAACATCGACTTCTCTTAACATTCCTCTTCTGCATTATTAGTCCATGCGTGCTTCAGCCTGACTTATACGGCACACAGAGATATAAATAAAGCTGATACACAAATATTCGCAAAATAAAAGATCCGATTCATGTGTAACATACCCCTTACTTAATTTATGCAATCGACTAACAAAGCCATGCCGATGTTGTCGATGAACAAATAGCTGTTTTGTGATAATTCACGAGAACTATCATAATTCCCTCATTGATATTCATGGCACAGTGGCGTAGTAGAGTGTTACCTATACATTGGCGAGACATTGTTATGCTTGCAGTTTGTCTTCTTTATGTCAGGCGGGTCTACTTGTTGAATTAAAGAGAAAATATGCTTCAAGTATGAAAGGTTGTCTGGGAATTAAACTTTCGAATTAAAGTATTTCGGTAGTTCTTTTACTTTGAAAAATTTATTCCCTAAAATTATTGAAATTAATTTTATTATCTTTTTCAGGTAAATATTGCTCGAGGAAAGTGTGATTCATTCGAGAATGGGGTAATGTATATGATATTTTACTTTTATATACTCCTGAATAAAGTCAAGATATTTCACCCAGGTAAATCTCAATCAGATCTCAAAATAGTTTTGATGATGAGGAAGTAGTTACCATTGTTCAGTATCGGCATTCTAAGGGGAGATAACCTCAATAACTAATGAGTAACTGTTCTCAACATATAATTGTGAACTATGATAGTCTTATCAACGCAGAAATTCGTGGATCTCGTATAATGTTCACTGTTAAACAGTGAAGCTTAAATTTTTCAGAAACTTAGTTTATTTTTCAAAAACTCAATTCATTCAGGTCGCGTGGCTTTGTTTCTGTTGTCTTCTGAGAAATTGAGGATTCCTATACTCCATTGACTTTCAAAAACTATCCCGGTTGGCTATGATTTACTTTAGTTAAGTTTTTTACTTAAAACTGACGCAGGTTGGCACTCGTGAAATATCGGCAATGTCAAAATAAAACTCAGCGACGTTGTCAAGTGCCAATGCCAATTTCTTATCTCAATCTCAACATCATCATCACGCTTGGAAACTAAAAATGCCGAAGGTACTTCTGAAGAAGCAGGGACAAAGTATCAGGAAGTGCTATTTAGAATTGAAATCTGCTTTTTCTGATAGTAACCCTGATAAGTTGGAATCAATAATTTATCACAAGCTATCAAACATTTTCGACGTATGTGAGTGAAACCCAGTGTATCGTTCGCATAGATTCCCAAGAACTTAGTTAGTTCTTTTAAGGTTTTGTGTTACTACTACATTTTCATACTGGAGTATTTCAAATTGTGCAACAAGGTATTTTAATGTCTTCTGTAGACTTATTTCTTGAGAATTTGGAAAAGTAGGGAATTCCATAGGTTTGTCTGTTCATTTAAAAGTTTTACCGCAGGGTTCTTTGAGTACTTCTATTTTTTTTCGAATGAACTATCACAAAGTAACGGACTACTCTATCCATTATTTTTCAGTGAAATTTCAACACTCGATTCTTGATTTCCGTACAAGAAAATAGATTAACTGAATCTTCCAACTATGTTTATATACGTGAAATATTTCCAGTGTTAATAGAGAAAAAAGTTTCTTCAACTTTCACCACATCTTTGAAATTATTGAATAATAATAATTAATACTTTCTCAAATTCATTATTTTCCCAAAGTGAAGTCACATTTTGAAAAACACTACGACCTCTATGTAGGGATGACAATGTTGCATAGACAGGAAAATGACCATATAGTTAATAAAAGCTAATGGAATATAGTCAGTCAATTATCATTGCATCCTCATTTCTGTTCAAATTGAAATGATTATTTTCAATATAGAGAGAATTAATATCCTCTCGAATTATTATTGCTTCATCTCATACCAATCGAATGGCTCCTTTCCTTTTTTGCCGGCAATTAACAGTGAAAAAATTAATTCAATTATCAATTGAAAACTGATTGAATATCATTATTTTTTGCAGTTAACTAGCAGTGATGAAAATTTATTTTTTCGTTCTTATTTTTCGGGGTATGTTCAGTGTTCTGCTAACTTACCCCAATATTTACTTTTTTTCGGGAGAACCTTGTTTGATTCTCAATATTTTTTTGCCCTCAATTAGCAGTGGAAAATGTATGTTGCCGTTCTTGTTTCTCGAAAAATATTCGAAGCTCTGTTAACATGACACATAGTTATTAGAGACACTTCTCTCAAATTCCCCTTTTTCGGTCAAACCTGGTATATTGCTGTTTTTGTTCTTCTTACTTGACATCCAGAGAAACTCTTCCCAAATCTCCTTTTTCGATAAAACCTAGTCTGCTCCTCATTTTTTTTGACATTCATTAGCCGAGTAGAATATATTTTGCAGAACTATTGAGAATTTTGATAACTTGCCATCCCGTTAGGAGAAAATCTTTTCCCAGATTTCCTCTCTTTGGTCTAAACTGACATAAATGAAAATGTTTTTGGTCGATATGTGCCGTGAAAAATAAATTTTGACGTTCTCTATTCGGAGACAATCTCAATTCAAAAAGTCAACTTTTTCAAAGATCCTCTGTTTCAATAAAACATACCATTATTATTTTCTCGCCTTTAATTAGCCTTGAAAGGAATAATTCTGCCAATGGACAAAGTTACCTACCCCGTTGCAAGAATTATTCAAGGAGGCAAATGCAGTAGGCACGGCAAAATGACAAAAAGATATTTTTGAAAAGAAGATATTCTCAAAAAACAAATCTCATTTATTGGACGCCCATCACGGTAACACAGCAACACATGATTCTCTGAATACCGAGAACATCTAATTGAAATTTTTCACAAATAATGAACGGTAAACGTTGGCAATTCGAAAAAGTAACATCCTGATTCCGTTTGCGGCGTTTGAATGCACAAAAGAACGAATAAAATTTCATGAAAAGACTGTTATTACTTCATCATTCAATTGCGTATAAGAAAGAACGAACACACGCACCTTCTCGATATGTCCAGCCTCGAGGAACGTCAAATTCTCGTATAATCCTCATTTTTCACATTCCCAAAATTGTCATCGTCCTCCGGACCAACATGGCCATTTCCGAAATCAGAAACGGCACCATCACTTATTACGAATTCGAATCTTAAAGGGTAATGCTTGGATGCCCCTTATTCCAAGTCAAAATACGCCGAAACAAAATTCATTACCAAAATGGATGGTTATATCGGCCGGACAGATTTCCATTCGGACATGTCCACTTGTCCTTGCCGCATAATGGATGACATTCGAAACTGTCATCCCATTATCACGGAAATATTTTCGATCGATCATTTTTCGAGGTGGTTGCCGATAAAGTTACCCGAACGCAGGCACGTACTGGGGGGAGTTGAGTTGACGCCTATACGAATAAAGGATAATTTATTTTTATTTCAAGGGTTTTTTCTAGGTTTTTACTGGCGATATCTGAAAAAAAACTATTTGAAATTGAATGAAATCATTATTTATAGAGCACTACCTTGCGGATTGCGGGATTCAAACTTCAGTACAATCGCGTTAATATGAACACGCGATCGTATGAACCACTCCTTAAAATGAACACCGAATTTTTTGTATTGACTTCTCTGTAATATGAACAAAGTAGAATCTCACTAGTATGAACATGTTGTTACTTGTTTATTTTATTTGAAGGAATGAATAATGGTGAGTGGAAAATTCAGATGAGAAAGCCCAAGTTTTAGAAGACATCAATAAAGGACTTAGTGTTACCTGGCCTTACTGGCAAAGAAATATGGAATTGCTAAACCAACGATTTGTTCCAGAAAAAACAAAAAAAAAACAATTTCTCGAAAGAGTAGACAATTGATTCAGATCGTCCAAAAATGCATTCTAAAAGGGTGGAAACGCCTGAAATGAAAACTCAGCCTTATAAATGCTGAAAATGCAGATACAGAAAGAAAATATGCCGGTTTCTGGAGAAATGATTAAACGGGAAGCGTCGACTTTTTGTGCTTGTTTGTATATCTCGGAATTCAAAGCAAGTGAAGGATGGCTCTTGTCCCTTTTGAAGAAGAATTGAAGAGAGTCATTCAATACCACGAATCCAACAAACATAAAATCCATAACGCTGATATAACAGGATTATACTGGCGATTACTACCAGCAGTTCAAGAAGTTGTTTTTTTCGGAATTTATTGTGTTTACGTTATTTCATTGGGACGACCATAAGTATGATAACTCGATATTTTCAGGAAATGAGAACTTTTGTATGAATGTCTGAAGAAGAAATTCTATTTGTTCTTTTCCAACATTAGTTATTAGTCAACATTGTTTCAAAAAAATCTCCCGAGAAATGCGTTTGAATGTTGACATTATTTCAGTGATATTTTGTAGTATATTTATATCTATTTCATTCATATGTTTCATATTCATCAATAAAATACTTACAGACATACTCTTATTTTGTCTAACCTACTGATCTAATGCTAAAATATAATAAAAGTCATTATAAAAATATGGTAATAATTACTGTAAATTATAATAAAACTAATTTTGGAACAATTAGTGCTTCCAAAAAAAAGAAAAATATCTGTAATGAAATCCGTATAATAAATAATACTGGCCAATATCATACAACTACTTGGAAAAAGTACTAATTTTGAGTATCTATTATTGTTGAACTGAAAATACTGTTATATTAAAACACTAAACTGTATAATACAGAGATAGGTAATGAATTTGATTATAAATTTATTTTTTGGATTATCACAGACATAAAATATCATCAAACATTAAACATTCCTTTAAGAAAATATGATAAAATTGTATTATTAAATTTCTTTAAGTTTTATAACCTCAGGTAGTTGTCCCATAAGGAATGATATTTATTTATAATACAGATTATTTTAATTTTAATACTGGTTACTATACATTTTTCCCTTGTAAACTCCAGATTTCCTGCAGATTCCTCGAAATAACCCACAGATCATATTTATGAAATGAAAGTGTTTTTCTTTGCTACTCCATCCTTGATAGATTGAAAACAGGATTCGGGTTTTTTGACCTGTATATCTGAGGGAAGTTGCAGTTTCTCAATATTTACCGCTCGGATTCCACTCACTCCAGATTTTATCTACCAAAGTCTAGTTAAAAAAATTTTATGTGATTAAAAACCCAATAAGTAATTAGATAGTGAAAATTAATCCGTCTTTATTACGGTCTCTGGTTGATTTTTCTCACAACCGAGCAAGTAGTGGGTTCCCTTCTCTATAAGACCGGACGTGTAATTATTACCTATTTATAGCGAAAATAATGATATAGACTGATCTTGATGCTTATATGACGCGGTAAAGTCAACAATTTTAATTTCAGTCTGAAGTACTGAAGCACTATAAAAAAATATTCAATTTACTCGTGTTTCAATTTGATATCGGGTTAAAATACGGGCTGCCAACTGGCAAATCTATGAAGGGAAAAATCACGAATAAATTTTGACTAGCGAGGTTTTCTGAAATTTCAACATGGGCATCAGGTAAATTCATTTTTATTCCAAAAATTAAAACCTACTCATCCAAGGGACGAAAGTTGAAAATTCAATTTCTCAAGCAACTGAATACAATACTGAATTTTTGAAATGGTAATTTCAAATTCTATCGAAATTTGAAAAGTATACGGGGTCGCGTTCGAAAAAAATACTCCCATAGTGAAATCTACCGCGTTTACATTTCCTCTGTTAATACTGTGATAACACCATATTGTATGATTTAAAATAATCGCATCGCTCGTTTTCAAAATAATAAATATATAAATTAGACAATTCAATGGAGGAGTTCCGTTTCCCTAAAACTTCCCCGTGACATCTGTTTCATATAAATATCTCAGATGAAATCGATGACAGGTCGTTTCTTTCCCACCACGATGAACAACCGCGAATGCATCGAAAAAAAATGGTCCTTCGACAGCGGATCTCGAGGTGATAATCTCTTCGAGAAAGATTAATTCCTCTGTGTGCCGAGTCACCAATATCATCGTCGACTCATGAATATTTATCCTACGCCCGTGTTCTATCTGGTTTGGAGGGAAATTTGTGTTATTCCGCGATAACAAAACGATTTGCAACCGAATTGTAAATGGGAATTCGTCAGTTCGGCTATCGGGCCGATCGCGAGAATTTGCATTTTGTCACTCAACACGACACTTTTCGAAGAGATAAATCATTCGATAATTCGCGTCCGAATTGTACGGTTCTAATTGAAATTGATCAGAACCTGTATTTCTGAGACCTATCATCGGTTCGAGGAATTCAAGAGGTATAATAAATTTTATGATATACACTGTCCCTCATTAATTGGACATTAATAATTCCATTGATAGGTCCATCAATATGCCGTCTTTTATTTATTAAGTTTGAAATGAAAAACGCTGCAAATTTTACTCAAGAGTTTATTATTTTCTCAGTTAAATGACCCAATACCATCGAATAAAACTTATTGGTTTTCCACACAAAAATTTGCAGCGTTTTTGCACGCATGTTCTAGGGGAACAGCGTGCTATCGTTTTGTCCAAATGTCTGTAATTTTGGATGATTTAGCCGAAAATGGTATCAAACGACTAGATTAGACTCACTGATGACGAATCCGGTGTCAAAATCGATTCTGTCCGGCCGGCCGGCCGTGGACACGATAACTGTCGAACGGAGTGAGCTAGCGACTTGAAACTTTCAGGGTAGGTCGCGCATTGGAATGCCGCAGCTAAGTTCGTTAATGGGCGAAATCGTTCGAACAGTTTCAGAGTTATAGCCACTTGCAATTTTAAAGTTATTTATTTTTATCTCAGAAACTGCTTGAGCGATTTGATTCAAACTTGGCAATTAGGTGGAGTATAACGACGCACAACTTCGAGCCAAATTTTGTCAGGATTATACTGTCAGTAAATTAAAAAAAATTTTTTTCAAAATTTTTTCCCAAAATATTTTTATTTCGGAAACCGCTAATCACATCAAAAAAATATCCACTCGGACTTTGAGCTTTATATTTCATTGCAGTATACCAAATTTCAGTTCGATACGTTAATAAGTTTTGGAGATTTTGGGAAAAAATATAAAAAATTTCGAGGTTTTCTTCCCGATATCGTTGTTGTTTTCGGTATGACTCAAGAAATACAAATTAAATCCTGATAAAACTTCGCAGCTAGTTCGAAGATGCTGAAAGACAACTTTATGCAAGATTTCGTGATGATAGTGTCAAGAGAACAATTTGAAAAAAAATTCTGTGATTTTCTTATCATATCATCCTCATTAAACTCTGTATGAACCTTCGAACTGTAATTTTTCGATGAAGTACTGGATGTCAATTCGATCTGATCTGTGTTTTTGGAAATATTGGGAAAATGGAATTTTGAATGGGTATATCTGCGGAATCATTGGGTGGATTTTACCCATTCACAAAAACGGCAGACTTCGTAAACACAAAAACCTCCGGAAGAAACGACTTAGAAACTCGATATTTGTAGAGTAGGTTTGGGGCCAAATTACGAAGGTCGAATTCGTGAATGGGTAAAATCCGCCCAATAATTATTTGGATATACGCATTCAAAATTTTATTTTTCCGATATTTCCAATAATACAGATTAGATCGAATTGAAATCCAGTAATTTATCGAAAAAAAATCTAGAAAAGCACTGCCGTGAAGGCAGCAGCTTTTGCGCGCATGTTCAAATTCGTTTCCGAAGTGGTCATCCATATTGAACATGCGCGCAAAAGCTGCTGCTTTCACGGCAGTGCTTTTCTAGATTTTTCTATATAACTCAGAGAACACTGGTCGGAAATCATCCGCGTCAAAATTTTTAGGTTGAGTTGTGCAACAGTGATCAACTTTGAGAGTTTCATGAAAATTCGGTGGTGAGTTCTTGAGAAATAATTTTTTTCCCTCCTACGCCCAGCTTTGAGCCCTAAGGGTACACCGATCCTGCTGAAAAGCTTGGAGGATCAATCTCGAGCGATACACGATTTTTCTACCAAGTTTCACGGATTTCGGATCAGTACTTTCCTAGATAAGCCCCGGACATCGGAAGGCGGACGGACGGATTTTTTTACTAGTTCATTCAAATCTACGTACAAAATGTAATCTGTGAAATTTTCAGGAGGGGGGTAATTATTATTTTTTTGATCGACCACTAAGGTTTTTCATTCGATTTTATCAAATGAAGAACCAAAATTGGATAGAGAAGACATTTACTTTGTGATAGTTCATTTAGAATAGAATGGAAGAAATTATTTCCTCTTCTGTCACTTTGTTTGGTTGAAGGTTTTACAGTAACTCTAGTTTCCTAGTTTAACCCTTGTGAAGGCCATCAATCAATACTAGCGATGGGTTATCATGTTTTGGCATGTGAATGTAAAAATCTCATTGAAGACATCAACACCAGTCAATATCCTGGGTTACAAAATGGCGAATGAACCGGGACAGGTTCCTTACTGTATTGAGATTCTGAATTTTTTAAAAATGCTCAGAATGGTCCTAAGATAACGTCCCCTAGTTTAATTGTTACCTCTATCTCACAACTTTTTACTGGAGAAATCGAAATGTCGACCAAAATCTTCGTTTTCGAATTTAAACTCGCGACGATACATACCCTATTCAATTAGTATAGATTAGAACTACATTTTCAAAATGATGTATTACAACTTGATTACCAAGTACCAATGTTTTCAAATGTTTTGTGCAGGCTTATCTGTTGAGAATTTCGAAAAATGAAAAATTCTATAGGTTCGTCAGTTCGTTCAGAAGTTTTTCTGCCTGGTTATTGAGGTATTTGTAGATTTCTTACAATTGCACAATGTATAATTCCTTGCTTTTTGTTAAAGAGATATAGGCTTTCGGGATTATTCGATTCTGGGAAGGTATGATTAGTTTCGAAGAATTAATGTTTCCTTCCTCGGTGGTAGAGAATTTCCGAAATTTTTGGGTTGCAACTTGAACCTCCTGTTGTCTGAAATTTTCAAATTCGGTGCAAAATTAGTCTAAGTTTTTTTTCAGCTCGAAAACTGAAGATTGAATTCAAGTGATTTTTCTTCGTGGATTATATCAAACAACGCTCAGCTGAATTATGGCCCATGCCATTCATCAAAAGCACAGTCTCAGCACCGCGAAAGTCGGAATAAAAGTCCGCAAACATGTAATTACTTCCCTGACATGAAGCAGATAATAATTGTGATTTCTCTTCAAATTTTAATTAAGGAGATAGTAATATTAGCGGAGAGAGGAGGACTTTGTGAACTCATTCTGGACCTGCACGTTGCCGAGATCCAATTTAAATTTCTTAATTAATGGTATTAAGGACTTGCGGGTCTGATTTAATTAATTGAAGATCCAAAAAGGCGAAAACCAAATTTCATTGGCAGGCTGGCTTGCTTAGGTCGCCTTCAGTTTGGCTAGGACTCTGATGCAAACTCTCATGGATATTCCGGTCAAAAAAAAACATTGATCGCATGAAGAAGTGTACTATCGTTTTGCAAAAATGTGTATCATTTTCGATTTTTTTTCTCGAAAATTGAAGTTTCTATAGACACGATTACTTGAGAACGAAACGAGCTAGCAATTTTAAACTTTCAAGGTACATTTTGTATGATACACGCTTCTTAAGTTCGTTTAATGGTTCAAACCGACCTTCAGTTTGGCAACGACGTTGATGCAAACTCTCATGGATATTCCGTTCAAAAAAAATCATTGATCGCATAAAGAAATGTACTATCGTTTTGCAAAAATGTCTATCATTTTCGATTTTTTTTTTCGCGAAAATTGAAGTTTCCATAGAAACGATTACTTGAAAACGAAACGAGCTAGTAATTTTAAACTTTCAAGGTACATTTTGTATGATACACGCTTGTTGAGTTCGTCTAATGGTTCAAACCGACCTTCAGTTTTTGGAGTAACTCAGCTGAATTTTTGATACTTTTTCATAATTTTTCTTGATTTTCGTATATATTGGGGAAACATGTGAAATTTCATGGGGTGTTCTTTGATATCATTGTTTTTTCCAAAATAATCCAAAAAAATTCAGCCGAAAATGAAGAAAATTAGTAACTTGTAGGCAAATCCTTACGCATCATTTCGTGCAAATTTCGTGAATCGTCACTGGATCAATTTTCAAAAAAAAATTTAAAAATTTGAACATACGTGCGAAAGCTGCTGACTTCGCGACAATGCTTTCAATAATTTTTATAGATGCGCTTCATGTAAAAACAAAATTTTAACAACATATGGCAAGTAGTTCCTGAGTTTTAGAAGTTTTTGGAAATAATTTCTCAAAATTGAGTTTGATATATTTTTCACTAAAAATTGTTGAATTCAAAACCTTTGGGGAAAATGATATCATTTTAATTCCTTTGAACAAACATGACAAAACAAAAACTTCGAAATCAGCATCAATTCAGAATCATATTTCCAGAAGTGACTGACCATTCAGCTAATCAAACAAATAATTATACAGTAAGCGTTGCTGACTCAAATATCAACAGGATTATACATGGAAACTTCCGTCTGTTAATGAAAAATTGGGCAATTAAACCATTATCAAATTGATCTATCGAAATATACGCGTGTGGAATAAAAATGATCGGTTATTCGGTTCCTTTTGCACATCGTTCCCTCATTCATACATTTCCTATGTTAGATGAAAGGACACCAAGTCATTAAAGTCTTAAACGGACTTCTAGCGTAACCGCGGTACCAACTAGGCGTTTTCAATAGGCGCGGTTGGAATTCTTCTGATTAAATTCGCTGATAATGGTATGTATGTAGAAGATACTCATCACTTGTGCTGAGCACAATGGAGATCACTGGACTGATAGTGACAGCATCAGTGAATATTGGTTCTTAACTTAACTTTTCTATTCGATAGCTGATTTATTGGTACTAATAGGGTTTTCAGTGTTGGATCTATAAAAATGAGCTCCTTCAGAAACCTAATTATTGTGTCAAATCATTGAACATTCATTCTGAACACGAAAATTGGAGATCCCTAGGCTAAGCAAGAAACTCAAACATCATCTTGTTAAATTTTCATATAATATTGCACTTGAATCTTTCGAACGGGTTCTTATTGATCTTATACACAGAATTAAACCACCTAAAACTATGTAGGAAGTAACTCAAAACCTGACATTATCGATCAAAAGCATCGGAGATCCCAACCTTGGGTTAAGCGAGAAACCTAGATATCTTAACGAAAGAATTTTACATTCCTATTAGTTTGAAAATAAATTTAGTTTCATATAGACAAATATTCAAAAAATGTCAGCAGCGCATATTCAAATTGGTTGCCAAAGTGGTATTTTCTGAGTACCTGACTCAGGCATCAATTAATAACGATATTGAGAAAATAACAACGGGATTTTACATATTGGTTGCCAAATATCTCTTTAAAAGAAGTCGAATCAATGAGAAAGCACTATTGTAGAATATTGTCTTCGAATTTGGGGCCGAAATGCATAGTCTGATTGATAGTTTTCGAGAAGAAAGTTCAACAACAAATTCGGAAAATTCTTTAAATTTTCAATTTTTTCGAAATACTTGTGATTCGACCCCATAAATCGTTTTAGGCAGTTTCGCGTCGATATTCTACAACTAATTACCGAGTTCAAATCTAATCGTTCAAGTAGTTCCTGAGGTACTAAGAGGAAATAACCTCAAAACTTCAAATATGTTCAGCTTCAAAAACGTTTGGCCAACTCGACCTATCAAAACAGTGAACTGGCTCATTTTCATTCGCAATCTTCCCCCAAAGTTTCAAATTAATCGGTCACTCGCTCGTTCCGAACTTCAATTTTGGAGACCCCAATTCTGGGTGAAGAGAGAAACCCAAGCTTAGCCTCTAGATCGAATTTCAACAGAAATATAGGCACTGCAGATATGAAAAGGATCCAAAATGAACTGTTGCACCTTCAAATACCTTGAAATAAAAGCGATAGAACTCACATCCCCACCTTATTGATGAAAAATAAACTTCAATTTCGGAGACTCCAACTTTGGGTTAGACAAGAAACCTTACAATTATTAGGTATTTTAACAGAAGAACTTTTTTCGTCTTAAAACCAAATATCTCAAATTATCTGTAAGTAAATGACAATGACTTCAGGACACTTCAATCATGGGTTAGGTGAGAAACCTATTGAAGAACTATTTACATTTTTCATGGGTTTATTGAACTAACCCAAAAAAAAACTAGAAGCGCGACAAATTTTTTTCTTTCACGAAAAATTCTCGGCAAATATACGACAATCAATGAGATAGTTTTCACTGACTTCCGTGCAAGTGGCTCTGCTAACTAAATGGACATAGAAGCTATTCACAATTTTCATGGGTTAGTTAAAGCAACACAAAATATTTTTTGGTAGGTAATTAAAGAAAAAATTCAATGAGAACCAAGTGGCAACGTTGTCAATAATAATAATAATAATATTTATTCAACAAAAACAGTTTTACATTCCAATACATGACAAAATATGTGTATATGAACAAATGGGTTATCACAGAAGCTCCAGCTTCGGGAAGCCATCGCTTGTACGTGATGCCATTTCAAAAAAAATTCGCCCCTGCTGATGAATGAACAAAATGACTCAAAGTGACACACAATTCGAACAGTAAAACATTTAGTTTAATTACTTTTTTCTTTTCTTCCCTTTTTTTTTCTCTTTTTTTTCCTCACCTACGGTTAATGAAATTGTGGAGGTTTTCTCTTCCATATAGGAGAATCCATTTTTTGGACTCTTTTCTGAACAGGTTGATGCTGTTTATCCTCAAGATGTCAGTTGGAAGCTGGTTGAACAATTTCGGCGCGAGAAAATCACATGGCACTGTAACCTTCTCGAGTCATTCTCGTTTAAGAGTTCCATAACTTAGCCGAATGCAAATGAGAACGGCCAATATTTTGGCATCAAAATCACCTAAAACTGACGTCGGACCTTTTCGACAGGAGGTTCGGGATAGTCATGGTGTACCCAGCGGGGCGCCGTAATATTACATTAAGAATCGCATGCGATCCACCATTATCAATAAATATCGGCATTAAAACGCCATTGCGGTAATGGGGTCTCGCTGTTTGGAATTACCTACGGACATTGAGCATCGTTTTCATTCATAATTGGTGGAGAATTAAAATGAAGTCCTCAGTGTTGCTCTGAACGGTGACTTTTGTTTCTTGATTTCACATGTTTTGAGTTTACCATGGTTGCTTTTCATTCAGATCGATTCTGTTTGCTATGAACCTTGCTATTCTAGTCATATTGCTATTGGCGTCTGAATTTAAGATTGCAGCGCTACGGTGGCAAGTTTTAGAACCTTAGATGCAGACATAGATTTTGTTTTGATAGTCGATTTTACACTGTTTGTTAGTGTTGGGTTCGATAATTTTTGATTTCACGATTTATTCAAAGACTTTTTAGACTTTTATAGTTGACGAGAGTATTACTGGGAGTATATATTCCATTGTTATAAAGTAGGTACGTATAAATTCTTCAATCTTATTGAGTGTAGCAACTCTAAAATTACGGGGATAACCCCAAGGTTAGACAGTATTTCAATATTATTAATTTTCAGATCCAAATGGCAAGATTGACTTTGGTGGATTTCTTAGGCTGTCTTGAAAGTTGAAAAATAGATAGTATTGTAAAACATACTTTTTGGAATAATAGACAAATACTCATATTATTATTTTTATAGCGAAGGACTAAATATTCAATATATTGTGAATAAAATGAATACATTCACATAAAACTAATGCTACTTGTACCGTAAGCCTTATTCATTATGGATTGACAAATAAATTTCAACAACACTCATATGATTGGTCTTGAAAAAGCTGTAATAAATAAGCCTCGTACAACTTTGCATTTATCGGCTTAAGCACTTTGAACGAACAGTATTCATCACCTGATATTTCCTTGTTGAGACTCTTTTTTTTTCAATAGTCAGTTCTATCACTTAAATATTTACGTTGTTCCTTAATGATCAGTTCAACAGGCAGATTTCTGGAAGGCCGAGCATTCCTCTTAAGTAAATTTCTCCTTTGGATTAGGGGCCTGGAAAGAATTGTCTTCATGAATGTGAACTAATATTTCAGGAGCAATTCGTGCTTACCTCTATAAAAATGATCATCATCGGTAGAATGCAGGTAACAGACTTTCATAAATCTTGTTTGTTGGTTTTTATCGATTCTTCAACACTTTCAGGCCCGACTTGTTAGAGGAAGTTTTTTTCACCCCAACTCGAAATTTTTCACCGGGCTGTAGAAATCTATGGGAAGGGTCATTTGAGTTTGCTTTTCCTCAGTAGAAGCACTTGTAAAATCACACAAACGCCAAGAAAAATGCATACACCTTCTCATGTTTTTAACGTTCATAGCCACCAGAGGAAGTAGTGTTTATCTTCATTTGCCAATCCTTCTAATTTATAGCAATATGGTCATGATATTATGTATTCGGTTCAGAGTGTTATATTCATTGCTGTAAATAATCAGGTCGATTCTGTTTGCGTATTACTATGAACCTTGCTATTCTAGTCATATTGCTTTCTTCCTAATTTGTAGCAGTATGGCCATGATGTTACGTATTCTGTTCCGAGTGATATAACAATGTTTTTTTATGAATTTGGTCATAGCAATATTGCTATCATCGACTTCCATAATCGGTGATTTTAGAGCTGAAAACACTGTATTTTGTGACTTTGGAGCTTCAAGGAAGAAGGGAATAACCCTACTTCGTGTTTTTTTTTAATGATTTCGCATACATAACCCCCATCTACTGCTTTCATTATTCATGTAAACGTCGACATAAAAAATGTTGGGAAACAAAAAGAGTTAAATTGACCAATCACCAATTTCCTGGCTACCAATCGAATATTGGCCAACAGAAATCAAATGCAGCAATTTTATTCAGGCGTTAATAATTCGAAATTCGATAAACTTTTTAGTTGGCACCTCAAAGGGATTTCTGTTGTTGAGATGATTAGAATAATCATCTCAGCTGTTGTCTACTATGCCTTCATTTTAGTCAAGTATTTTCCTTGAATTGAATATTCTAGAGAACCTTGAACACATTTCCATTAGCATATACTTTTTTTTCATGTAAACATCGACTTATTTAAAAATTTTACAAAACAGAAAAACCAATTGATATTAAACTGACCAATTTCCTGGATACCAATGGAATATTGGTTTCCAGAAATCAAATGCAGCAATTTTATGCAGGAGTTAATGATTTGAAATTCGATGAATCTTTTTGTTAATTCGAAGGTATGGCTTTTGTTGAGATCATTGAAAAAATTCTATCGGCTGTTGCTTACTATGCCGGTATTTTAGTCTAAGAATTTTCCCCAAAATTAAATATTCTAGAGAATCTTGAACGAATTTCTAACAGCACATATTTCCCTATCTTCAATATTCTCGAATTCTTGGAAGAAAAAATACTGAAACGAATGAATCTCTGTAAGATTCCCTTTCTAACCTATCTTGTTATCAAGCATAGCAAGTACTATATTGAGGTTGCAAAGATAGCAATTTTGATAGCAAGATTTTGTTCAAGTGACAATTCATATTGCTCAAAATCGTTGATCAGAATACCAATAATTCCAATCTTCTTATGATAGCAATATCATTTTCTTAGCAATATTGCTATTTGCAAACATTGTCTCGTTTATTTATCATGATCGGTTTCAGCATAGAATACATGGTGCGAACATTCTTTGACATATTAAAAGTTAAAAGTTTGTTCGAATATTGCAAAGTACCTACTTGGTTATTGTTCTACTTTTCTATAGATGCCGGTATCCAAAATCCCGCCATTTAAAACTGATCAAATCAGGGCTTTCTCGATGTTATTACAGTATTTTCAAGAATTTCCGAAAAGAAATTCAGACGTGACACTCATTTCGATGTTCAGCGTCATGTACACCGTCATGTATTGCACATGCAATACAATGCTCATATTGCCAGAGTTAGTTTGAACTTTTTTGAAGCGTCCCATGTGAATCTTCGAATATTCGAATTTTTCACTTCAATTATTCCGAAATGAGGCAACATTAACGTTTCGAATAATTTGGTGCTGAATCCAAGAAATTCACCACTGATAGTCAGAATTCAATAATTATTCGCTTTTTCAGGATTTACTATCCCTAAATTACGTTCTTAGGTTCTCTGTTCGCTTTTAATCAGTCTTATAATTATGTTATTTATTTTTCCATTAAGTAGAGTCGTTTATGTAATCTTAATAAGATGTTATACCAAGATGAAGTAATTACCCATCAACAACATAAAATATTCACTACTTTCACGAAAACCTTCATAACGACAGTGAATTATATTCACATTCCATAGTTTTCCACATAATAATTGTAGGAACTTGGTAGATTCAAATGAATGAGATGTATGGTGAAAGTTTCTTGTCAAGGGCAGCTTTTAGTTCATTATTCCATAATATCAAAGAATAAACATTGGTGATCGACCCAAAAAAAATCACTCCCCCTGAAAATTTCACAGTCTATACAATTCGACGTATGTAGATTTGAATGAACTTATAAAAAAATCCGTTCGTTGTCCGGGGCTTTCCTCTGAAAGTACTGAACCGGAATTTGTGAATGAGTAAATCCACCATATGATTTTACGTAGATATACCCATTCAAAATTTTATTCTCCCAAAAATGACATTGGACAGAATGGATAATTTTTTTTGGTTGATCGAACTGAAATTTGAAAAATTCATTGTGTTTTTTGACATGTCAAGTGAAATGTGAAATATCTCTATCTAATGTTTTCGTGTTAGAAAACGATACAAGCAAGCAATTCAAATATGAAGGTGAAAGTGCAATAAAAATCCCCCGACTCCACTTCAGTGTATTTCTCGAAATTTGCGGGATCAAAACTGCACCAATTTCCATTTGTCCTTCAAGTTGTAAGGCTGTGGTCAATATTTCAGCGACTTCTCAGAGATTGCGGTCATTCTGACCTGTATGTTCGTCGCGGAAGCCCACAAATAACCGTATTTTCATTTGCATATGCCAATTACCGATGACATTTATCGCGCAATATCGTTTTTTGAGCAATACCTGTCTCAGGTGTCATAAATTCTCCTCGTTTTTCAGCTATTTGTTTGTTTTACTCTTCTTCGAGTAGTGGATTTATCCTTTAATCAATACTCCATATGTCTCGAAACGTGTTTTCGCTGCACGTGATTTGTCAACGATTTCATTTTATTTCTATCTCATATTTTTTTGCGCGCATGTTCTAGGGGAACAGCGTGCTATCGTTTTGTCCAAATGTCTGTAATTTTGGATGATTGAGCCAAAAATGGTCTCAATCGACTAGGTTGGACTCACTGATGACGAATCCGGTGTCAAAATCGATTCTGTCCGGCCGGCCGGCCGTCCGGCCGTAGACACAATAACTGTCGAAAGAAGCAACCTAGCAACTTTAAACTTTCAGGATAGGTTGCGCATCAAAATGCCGCGGTTAAGTTCGTTAATGGGCAAAATCGGACTGATAGTTTCGGAGTTATAGGCACTCGAAATTTTGAAGTTATTTATTTTTTATTTCAGAAACAGAGCGATTGGATTCAATTTTGGCAATTAGGTGGAGTATAACGACGCGCAACTTTGAGCCAAATTTCGTCAGGATCATATTGTCAGTAAATTTAAAAAAAAAATTCTTTCGAAATTTTTTTCCAAAAAATTTTTTTTTCTGGAAACCATTCATCATACCAAGAACAAATTTTACTCACGCTTTGAGCTTCATATTTCACAGCAGTGTACCAAATTTCAGTTCGATACGGTCATAGGTTTTGGAGATATCGGAAAAAAATATGTCAAATTTCGAGGTTTTCTTCTCGATATCGTTGATTTTTTCAGTATAACTCGAGAAATACTGACTCAGTCCTCATAAAACTTCACAGCTAGTTTTGAGATACTGAAAGACAACTTTTTTTTTTATGCGAAATTTCGTGATAATCGTGTCATTAGAACAATTTGAAAAAAAAATTTCTATGATTTTCTTATCATATAATCCTCATTAAATTCTGTATGAAGTACTGGGTATATCTACGGAATCATTGGGTGGATTTTACCCATTCACGAATTCGGCCTTCGTAATTAAGGTCCAAACCTTCTCTACAAATATCGAGTTTCTAAGTTGTTTCTTTCGGAAGTTGTTTTGTTTACGCAGTCGGCCGTTAGGCTGAACGTTAATCTTTCCGATAGGATATGAAGGTACATTTTGAGCCAATCCGAGACTGGTCCACATTTCCACGGTCCATTTCATGATCTCTATTGTGAATCTGTCTGATTTTTCGTCACACTCGACTGGACCAGCAGCCTTGTGACTTTTTCATCTAGCCACAAGCATAAACGATGTAGATAATGCAAGAATGTGCGATTGTTGGAGATAAAACACAAGCTCTCGGTAACAGCTAACACGGTAGCTACCGGCTTTGGGGTCAGGTCTGGCGCAAACAGTGCTACTCTGATTCTATCGGAATATCGTTGAATTCAAAGAATTTATGGAGTTTAGCGATTTTTTTCGCAATTTGGCAACGTTGGTGTTAGGAATAATAGCTTCCATAATTGGTGCGAATTTGGCGAATTTTTGTTTCTCATTTTTCACTTTAACAAAAAATATGACGAACTCTTCATTTCTCGCAGATTTTTCCGATAGAAATGAAAGTCATGCACATCGATACAAGCATTCTGCACTCTAAGTGTGTGGTTTACAAGGTCAGGTGGTCTGAAGATCGGTAACAACCGTGAAACCATACACCTTCGACACCGCTTCTTCGATGTAGATGTTTTGGTTTATTGGATGATTAGCTCTGTTCAAGGTGGAATATTTGTTGTTTTTCGAGAGATATTCGTCCTTATTATGTAAGTTTGTGATTACAATTTGTTTCCGATTATTTCCATTTTTATTAAATGGAAGAGAAACTCCTGTGAAAGTGCCAACCCCAAAATTCGCACATTTTCTACCGCTGTAGAAGGGAAATTCTAGAACAAATCTTCATGTTGGGGTTCGCGTCATTTATAAATATCACTAACCTGCTCCTCCGTTCTTCTAGCCAATTAATTGGATCCAAATACCGATATTTGTGAGGTCTGCTTGGCTGAAATTTGTATCAGAGGTCCGAATTACATTGTCATATTTCTTCCAAGTTTACATCAATTCTCGTTATTTATGACTATCCGTAAACGGTGCCTCGGCTCCTCAAACGAGATAATTCCCTCCAAATATAGGTTTTTGTTAAGATCACCTCCGATTGGCTGGACATTGAGTTGGAATTCCTGATTTCATGTCAATAGTGTCAAGTTTATATGGGATATATTCCGGAAATCAACTCGGTTATTTCAGTTGCGCGTTTTCCGTTCCGTAAATATGAAATATTCGATTGGTTCCTGAAAAAAAGGTTAATTACGGAATTTGATTGACCAAACAGCAATCTTGCTGTCACCACAACGACAGTACATGTTCTATGATAACATATCCATGGCATAGAACAATCTATATTTGCCTTATGATCCATAGACCTTACTTAGTAATTTTTTTAATGTTGATTGTTGTCTCGTCTATGTTCTATGAATCATAGAATGAATAAAGATTGTTCTATGCTTCTTCACTCGTTAAAAATACACTATTTTGTGCAACGACTGGGGTACCATTGAAATAGCGACGAAGGAAAGACCTCCCGAGGTCCGTTGAGAAAATCACCAAGAGTCGAGATCCGCTCCTGCATCCTGCGGTCAATGTTTTACGATTTTGCGCTAAGGCTGACACTGTTGCCACTTTGCATTTCAAATTCGAGTGTTTTTACGTTAAGTTCGTGCCAGATCGAGGGGAGATACTTAGCATAAAGATATGTATTATCCGAGTCTTACGCTGGCTCTAGCACGGACTGAGTGCTGCCTCAAATGAAGATCTATTGGGTTCCATGTGCTATGGCATATCCTCCGTGGGAACATCATGAACGAAGATTGTTACGGAACTGTCTAGCGAGGGAATTGAATCGGCCGTTTTCCTCGCTTGGTGGATAAGGAAGGTGTACAAGGTGTTCGAAAAGGGTATCGATAGTTTGATACTTGAATGGATTAAAAAATATGAACGATTAGGGACGTTATTTATGATTTATTTAATGACAATGAACGGCAAATATTTCAATTAAAATTACTGGATGTCAACCTCCAATCTGCTGAAGCACGTAGGGGTTGACGAATTGCCCTCGAGACAGCTGTCATTTCTGATATGATATTATTAGGATGCACAGAACAATGGTGCTCTTATTTTCATTTATTTTTCTACTAAATCTTTAGAGCAAACTGGGGAAACCGGATGTATGTCATACTCTCGCGACCGACACAAACGCCACCAATCGACCAATCAGAGTGCATGACACTATTAATGGGAATTCGGCTATTGTCATTTTGAATTTATTCATGTTTTGTCCGATTATTAATTAGATATTGATAGGTGCGTGCAATCTTTTTGTGTTTGCTTCGAAGAAATGTGTGAATCCTCGGATACTTTTGAATGGGTCCCTTTTGTATTTTGTTTGGACAGTGCATGTATATGGAAATAAGTGTTCAAATGAAGAAAGAATGCTATTTATAGAAGGTATAAACTTCATGATACTCAGCAGCATTTCATTATTTTCATGATTGTCTTTCAATCATCTTCACAAATCGAGGAACGAGTAATCAACCCCCAATAATTATGCATCTTATTTTCACCATTGAATGTATTTTATTTTTTTCGGTTCTTCATTGAATATGGCTACATGAATTGTTCAATAATTTTCATTCACTTGAAATTGAAATTTTCTACTGTATACTACTATCAAGTGCTACTAGCAAAGCTCAGTTTTCAAATCCGATGAAATAAAATTAACCGTTGAATAAAACTCCTGCTTTCTAATTGTGAACCTTATAAATTTAAATGGTAAAGAACTCAAATTGAACTGGTTTGATAATATGGTCTATTCAATGAGTTTTTATTCTCTGTGAAGCTCCAACTCTTGATAGGTCTCAGTCTGACTTAATCCCACAATAATACTGAATTTTTTTGCATTCTTCAGGTATTTTCTTCACTCCTTCAGAATATTAAATTGGAGAAGTACTACGAAAAAATTGCACGGCATTTTTGTGGAAGCCATAGAATTACCTTCAAGCCAAAGTGTCACTCAACCCCCATCGGTATTTAAGATTTCAGGGGTGACTATCTTCATGCTGACAGGGTTGATACAAACTAATTGTAATCAAATTCACTTCTAATTCTCCCAGAAAGTCTTCATTTCGTTTCTCATTTTTCAATTTGAATGAAATCCCATCAATTCTCAGACATTCAGGTCGATTCTGTTTGCATATTGCTATGAACCTTGCTATTCTAGTCATATTTCTATCTTTATAATTTATAGCAATATGGCCATGATGTTACGTATTCTGTTACGAGTGTTATAGCAATGTTTGTTATGAATTTTGTCATAGCAATATTGCTATCATGGACTTCCATGATCGGTGATTTTAGAGCTGACAACACTATATTTTGGGACTTTAGAGCTGCAAGGAAGAAGAATATAACCCTAATTAGTGAATTTTCTTTAAGATTTCGCATACAAAACCTCTATCTACGGCTTTCATTATTCATGTAAACATCGACATAAAAAATGTTAGAAAATAAAAAGAGTCAAATTGACCAATAACCAATTTCCTGGATACCAATAAAATATTGGCTACCATCAGAAATTAAATGCAGCAATTTTATTCAGGAGTTAATAATTCGAAATTCGATAAACTTTTTCGTTGGCACCTCAACGGGATTTCTGTTGTTGAGATGATTAGAATAATCATCTCAGCTGTTGTCCACTATGCCTGTATTTAGGTCTGAGAATTTTCCTTGGAATAAAATATTCTTAAGAACCTTGAACAGATATCCATTAGCATATACTTTTTTTTATTCATGTAAGCATCGGCTTATTCAAATATGTTTCGAAACAGAAAAACCAATCATAGTCAAATTGACCAATTTCCTGGATGCCAATAGAATATTTGTTTCCAGAAATCAAATGCAGCAATTTCATGCAGGCGTTTATGACTCGAAATTCGATGAACTTTTCTGTTTGCAATTCAAAGGGATGTCTGTTGTTGAGATCATTAGAATAATCATCTCAGCTGTTGCTTACTATGGCGGTATTTCAGTCGAAGAATTTTCCATAAAATTAAATATTCTAAAGAATCTTGAACAAACTTCTATTAGTACATACTTCCCTATCTTCAATATTTTCGAATTCTTGGAAGAAATGAACAAATGGGTCTCTATAAGATTCCCTTTCTAACCAATCTTGTTATCAAGCATAGCAAGTACTATTTTGAGGTTGCTAATATAGCAAGATTTTTGTTAAAGTGACAGATCATTTGGCTCAAAATCGTTGATAAGAATACCAATGATTCCAATCTTGATATGATAGCAATTTCTTTTTCATAGCAATATTGCCATTTGCAAAAAGAATCGACCTGATTGTCCATTCTGATTCTGAAATGATTACTTAGTTTTCATTAGTATCCGAATCTAAATATTTACCGATTCCAAGTGGACCTCTATGTCAATTCACGCGTCTAATCATTTTGCAACATTAGAATCTAAAACGATCGATTTCGATTCTCGCCGGCATCCGAACCCAACGTATACGATTCCGGGCAGGATCCGATTCCCGCCTCTTAGCACGAGAACGAAATTTATCGACCCGATAATTCGAACAGAGTTCCCATCATCTTCTACTCTCATTAACTTCGATCTACCATCTTTTAAGTTCTTGAAGGGAGTGTCGGTACAGTAGCTCCCCCGAGGGAGCATATGCCGATGCACTTTTATGCGGAATCTACCGACTGATGAGAGCTGGTTAAACATCCAGCCCGAGGCCATTTCTACGATTCCACGGTGTGTCACACTCTTCCCTCGATCGGCTGGTATTAACCGCATGATGGTGATTTAGATTCACGGGAGATTATCGGGTGTTTAGGCTCTTTTGATCGCCGTGATGTGATGCATTTGACAGGTCGAGAACTGTCGAACGTATATTTGAGGTTTTTTAATCTTCTAGATAACAGTCTTGATGAAATCTGGTATTGTAATGTTTGAAACGAGTAATTATACATTTGACATGTATGGAAACATGGTGCATTGGCGTCTGAATTTAAGATTGCAGCGCCACGGTGGCCAATTTTGAAACCTTAGATACAGACAAAGATTTTGTTTTGATAGTCGATTTTGTACTGTTTGTTAGTGTTTGGTTTAATGATATTTGATTTCACGATTTATTCAAAGACTTTTTAGACTTTTATAGTTGACGAGAGTATTACTGGGAGTACATATTCCATTCTTATAAAGTAGGTATGTATCATTCTTCAATCTTATTGAGTGTAGCAACTCTAAAATTACGGGGATATCTCCAAGGTTAGACAGTATTTTAATATTATTTATTTTCAGATCCAAATGGCAAGATTGACTTTGGTGGATTTCTTAGGTTGTCTTGAAAGTTGAAAAACAGATAGTATTGTAGAACATGCTTTTTGGAATAATAGACAAATACTTATAACTATACTATTATATATTGTGAATAAAATCAATACATTCACATAAAACTAATGCTACTTGTATCGTAAGTCTTATTCATTATGGATTCACAAATAAATTTTCCAACACTCATATGATTGGTCTTGAAAAAGCTATAATAAATACGCCTCTTACAACTTTGCTTTTATCGGCTTAAGCACTTTGAGCGAAGAGTATTCATCACCTGATATTTCCTTGTTGAGACTCTTTTTTTTTCAATAATCACTTTTATCACTTAAATATTTACGTTGTTCCTTAATGATCAGTTCAACAGGCAGATTTCTGGAAGGCCTAGCATTCCTCTTAAGTAAATTTCTCCTTTGGATTAGAGGCCTGGAAAAAATTGTCTTCATGAATGTGAACTAATATTTCAGGAGAAATTCGTGCTTTCCTCTATAAAAATGATCATCATCGGTAAAATCAAGGTAACAGACTTTCATAAATCTTATTTGTTGGTTTTCATCGATTCTTCAACAATTTCAGGACCGACTTGTTAAAGGAAGTTTCTTTCACCCTAACTCGAAACTTTTCACCGGGCAGTGGAAATCTATGGGAAGGGACATTTGAGTTTGCACTTGTAAAATCACACAAATGCCAAGAAAAATGCATAAACTTTCTCGTTTTCTCGACATTTCTTTTAACTTGTCAATGATGATGTCTGTACCTCGGGTTACTCTGATAGCCACCAGAGGGAGTAGCGCTTATCTTCATTCGCCAATACACCGATTTTATTTCGTTTCGGAATTATTCTTCATTTTCCACAGAATGGATGCGGCCATAGAGACATGTCAGAGGATGTCGTGATGAAATATTGCTTTTGTCGATGCAATTCTGTGATTCGATTTTAGTGGTTTTTCAATCATCAGAGTTAATTTTAATCTTCATGGTTGATTCGAATTTCTATGAAATTTCGTATTTATCTTTCTATACAGGGTGACTCCAAATCACACTTGAACCTTGGAGAGGTGTTAGTATACTCCATTCACTGTTATAAACCATCCCGGTTGGCCATGATTTAGGTCTATCAAGTTTTTTTACTTAAAACTGACGCAGGTTGGCACTCGTGACATATCGACAATGTCAAAATAATTCTTAGCGACGTTGTCAAATGCCAATACCAATTTCTACTCTCAAACTCAACATAATCATCACGCTTGGAAACTCAATATGCCGAAGTAAGTTTTGAAGAAGCAGAGACAAAGTATCAGGAAGTGCTATGTAGAATTGAAATCTGCTTTTTCTGATAGCAACCCTGATAAATTGGAATAAATAATTAATCACAAGCTATCAAACATTTTCGACGTATGTGATTGAAACCCAAGATATCGTTCACATAGATTTCCAAGACCTTTGTAAATTGAGTTAGTTCTTTCAAGGTAACACAGGATTTGTAGTACTGCTACATTTTCATACTGGAGTATTTCAAGTTGCGCAACAAAGTATTTAAATGTCTTCTGTAGACTTATTTCTAGAGAATTTCGACAAGTAGGGAATTCCATAGGTTCGTATGTTCGTTTAGAAGTTTTACTGCAGGGTTATTCGAGTACTTTTATTTTTTTCGAATGAACTATCACAAAGTAAAGGACCACTCTATCAATTATTTTTCAGTCAAATTTCAACACTCGATTGTTGATTTCCGTGAGGAAATATCATAACTGAATCTTCCAGCCATGTTTATATACGTGATATATTTCCAGTGTTAACAGAGAAAAAAGTTTCTTCAACATTCGCCAAGTCCTCAGAATTATTGAATTCATATAATATTTTCTCAAATTCATTATTTTCCCAAAGTAAATTCACATTTCAAAAAATATGTAATTACTACGACGTTTTTGTAGAGAGAACACCGTTGTGTAGTTATCTGACAGAAAAATGACTATAACCTAACATTTTCGAAATATACAAGGTGAAATGTGTCAGAATATCATGGCTAACCGGGATAGTTTATAATAGTAGCTTATTTGAAAATGCTAATGGACAACTTTGTACCAATTTTCGTGATGATCGTGTCATTGGAACAATTTCAAAAAAAAATTTTTTATTCAATATTCTGTGATTTTCTATCATACTATCCCCATGAAAATCGGTATGAACCTTTGAATTGTCATATTTCGATAAAGTGCTGGATTTCAATTCGATCTTATTTATCCAGAATCACCCTGTATGTTTGAAAAATAGGACATCACACCTATTATGAATAGTATATAATTAAAAAATTCGATTCTTGTCCATATCGGTTTCATCTTCTCTGAGTTATCAAAGACAAACAAATCGACCATCTCGGAACATCAATCCGAAGAAATGCATCGCTCTCTTCAGGTCTGATCTTTTGAACTGCATGCATTAAGGCATGATATTCGCATGTCACTCGATGTTACCACGTCGTATTTCACGTACTTAACATCAAATTGCGGATAGCAGAATGAAAGAGAAGACCGGTAAGCTTTCGCAGAACCACCGATAATAAATCAGGGGATTGTCCGGGCTTTGCGCGAGAATCGCTGACCGTTTCCGTCATATTTAGTCTCATTATGAATACAATTTCATAAATTGTTGACGGCCAGTTGCGGATAGGCTTAATGCACTTTGATTTCTGGTAGTCGCTCAGTTGTGCGTTGACTTCGCGTCGAGTTGAGGTCGATGTGAGGCGATCTGTGATAATTTTCTCTGCTTTCTAACATTTACAGGCTGATTTTTCAAGTTGTACAGGGTTGAACCTGAACTAAAAATTTTTTAATTTAAGAGTGGTTATTGCACATTAGAGTTATTCTTCTTTGTGAAACTCATAATGCCGTCAATTGTACTCCTTTATCTTTTTGCGCGCATGTTCTAGGGGAACAGCGTGCTATCGTTTTGTCCAACTGTCTGTAAATGTTCGATGACTGAGCCGAAAATGGTCTCAAACGTATAGGTTGGACTCAAAATCGATTCTGTCTAGGCATCTAGCGACTCGAAACTTGCAGGGTGGTTTGCGCATCGGAATGCCGCGTTTAAGTTCGTTAATGGGCCAAATCGGCCAAATAGTTTCGGAGTTATAACCGTTTGAAATTATGAGGTTATCTCCCCAATATTTCAGATACTAATGGAGCGATTGGATTGAGACTTGGCATTTAGTTGGAGCATAACGACACGCAACTTTTAACATAATTTCGTTGAATTCGTATGGTCACTCAATTAAAAATAATTTTTTCAAAAGTTCTTCCGAAAAAAAATTTTTTCTGAAACTATTTTTCATATCCGAGAACAATTTCAGTTATACCTCTAACTTCATATTTCACATCAGTGTACCAAATTTCAATTCTATACGACATTCTAAGGAAATAAAGTAGGTATTATTATTATTAGTTTTGGAGATATTGGAAAAAAATATGTAGAATTTTGTGGTTTTCTTCTCGATATCGTTGTTTTTAACGGTATAACTCAAAAAGTAGTGATTCAATCGTGATGAAACTTCGCAGCCAGTACGGAGTTATTAATGAACAAAATTGTGCAAAATTTCGTGATGATCGTGACAGTTTGAAAAAAAAATTCTTTTTTTCGAATATTCAATATCAGGTGATCTTCTCATCATATTATCCTCATTAAATTCTGTATGAACCTTCAAACTGTCATCTTTCGATAAAGTAATGGATTTCAATTCGATCGAAAATAAAATTTCGAATGAGTATATCTGCGGAATCATTGGTTGATTTCATCCATTCAAGAATTCTGCCTTCGTAATTTTTTCTGTTTTTATGAATCGACGGCTTTAAAACAAATATACTGTTCGAAGTAGGATGAAATAGATAATTGAAAAATATATCTCGTAGTTACAGAAGACTTCACAGTCTCCAGTTTGAATAACCATGCCAATCTTAGAAACTGAAAGAATGATTCTTGGAAATTTAAATAGCCAATATCTTTTTACCTCAGCCTAATCAGGAGAAATGGCGAATAGAAATAGAAAACACAAAGACAAATATCGGTCAATAACTCAACGAATACTTCACCTTGTTCTGAGATAATCATCTAATAAACCATCAGTACGACTCACCCTGTTCAAATGCCAAAAGGATTCTAGATAATATAAACCTGTAGGATGCCAGTCTAGTGAACAAAATGTCACTAGCGCCATCTCCGGGACATCTCACACGCCCTATAACCTTCGAGGTCAAAAAACTTAGAGCGATGTGAATGATGTTGACCCATCTGGAGTATTTGCCTATTTATTGTCGTTAAAATATTCGTCCTTGTGTTTCTGTTGTTTTGTTGGTATTGAGCTGGAGCTCTTTCATCTCAATGGACTACATGGAGCAATCTATATTTGTAATGAATGAAAAACGTTGAGACACACCCTGTATATGGAGATTGAAGAATATTTTATTTCATTTCCCTTGAATGTGATTCAGAGTTAATTCGATGCATCCATCATCAAAGATAATCCGAGTTGCCAACCCACAAATTACTTTCAAATTTACTATCACTGGACGAGGGAAATTTCAGAACAAATTCGACATGATAAGGTCGGCATTATTTGTAAATATCCGTAAAAGATGCCTCGGCTCCTCAAACAAGATAATTTTTTCCAAATAGAAGTTTTTGTTAAGATCATCTCTGATCGGCTGAAATTTAAGTTGGGATTCCTGATATCATGTTCATAGTGACAAGTTTATATGATAAGTGTTCCGCAAATCAACTCAATTATTTCGGTTGCCGTTTTTCCGTTCTGTAAATATGAAATATTCGGTTGTTACCTGAAAACAAAGATTAATTACGGAATTGGATTGATGAAGAAGCAATGTTTCTGTCACCATAACAAAGACATATTAAGTCTATACACCAGAATGACAATCAATGTTTTATGGTAACATATTCATAGCATAGAACAATCTTTATTTACCTTATGATCCATGGGCCATACCTAGTAATTTTTCCATTGTTGATTGTTGTCTCTTCTATGTTCTATAGATCATGAAGTCAATAAAGATTGTTCTATGCTATGGATATGTTACAATAGAACATTGACTGTCGTTCTGGTGACAGAAAAGAACGTTTTTTTAGGGATCAAATTCCGTAATCAACCTTTTCTTCAGGAACCAACCGAACATTTCATATTTACGGAACGGAAAACCGGCAACCAAAATAACCATGTTGATTTGCGGAACATATCCTCATAAACTTGACACTATTAACATGAAATCAGGAATCCCAACTTAAATTTCAGCCAATCAGCGATTATTTTAACAAAAACCCATATTCGGAATGAATTATCTTGTTTGAGAAGCCGAGGCACCGTTTACGGATATTTATTAACAACGCGAACCTTATCATATCGAATTTGTTCTAAAATTCCCCTTCCCCAGTAATAGTAAATTTGGAAGTAATTTGTGGGTTGGCAACTTGGACCGAAGTCGTCTATTGACGCACTTCAACCCATCAACTCAATTCTATGAATGGGGGTTTTTCCTGAATTTAGTTTATTGCTGCAAATGCAGATTTGAACATAATTATTATGGGTTCGATTCATCATTTTCCCAAATTACCTTCAGAAAGTATTCAAAATCAGGCTTCAAAACTGACAACGGTGTTTAGTAGAATAGCTTTTTCTGTTATAGAGTAAAGAAATATTTATTCCTATTCTGTGGTACACACGTGTTATTTGTCAATATAATCAAACAATTTCCGTTTGCGATTTATCCTTAATATGACAGTATGACAGTTTGTGCTCTTCTTTTTCTATTCCTTGGTCGTTGTCTTCTACTCTAACCAGATCGAAGTATAGCTATCTCTATTTTCCTAAGCAAAGTAACACATTTGACGTCCTTTTCTTTCCGAGAAAGCTGAATTCGACGTTGCCATATCGTGCACTCAAGACAAATCCCTTTAAATGCAAATCTCCATTTTTATTTTTCAGTTTTAGGTGATCAAACATTTTTTTAAAAATATAATATTGAAATTTTATGTTTGAAATGTGATGTTTTGAAGGTTTCTCATGAAAATTACTGCGTTTTCGTTTAAAGGAAAAACCCCCATTGAAACCATCTCAGTGCGAAATAAACTGTAAACATCGTCTCTGCAATGCCCGAAGGCCAAACAGCGTAGCAGTCAACGACCAATCGAAAACGAAATCCGAATCCATAGCCCCGCGGCTTGTTGATTTCCAACCCTTCAGATGAATAGGCGTGTGCATTACATGCACCTCATTTCGTCCAACTTTCGAATACTATCTCGCTCCGAGAATACAGAACTGGTTGAAATCTTCACAAGTAACACCCATTCATTGTACTGTCAATCTTTCGGACGACATTCTTCGCTAAAGACGTGGCCGAGCTAAAAAACCTAGTGATATGTGAAAACTTTGACATAGTCTGTTTTTATCTTATACCGAATCTAGAGAGGATATGTGGGTTTAATTTCGATTTCACCGAGTTTAAATGCATCCTTGGGATTTTAGCTCGTTAACGAGCCAACACAGATTCGAATCCTTTTTGTTTTGGGTGTATTTTCTATGGTTTCGACGGTTTTCGAATAAAATATCTTTTTGGATATTGTTCGATTTGGAGACATGATTCTGGGATCTCAAAGGATAATGAGCCTTCGAATGTGGATAGGATTTCAACATTCAGACTCACTGAAATCCGAGATATCTGAATATAAAGAATGGATTCTATGATTGGGATGTTATCGGTGAAATTTTTTGTTCTATTGAGAGCTTGGCTTCCTCAAGATAGGATGCACGGAACAAAGGTGCTCTTATTTTCATTTGTTTCCTACTATATCTTTTGACCAAACGGGGGAAACTGGATGTATTTCATACTCTCGCCACCGACACAAACGCCACCAATCGACGGTTCTAGCACAGATCTATGGTATATGCTAGAACCGTCCCGAACAGATCTGAACACGGAACCAAAACAAACCTAAAGTAAACATAGATTGTTCTATGCTATGGATATTTACCATAAAAAATCGTTCTGGTGACAGTAAATCGACCGCATTTTCATCAACCAGATTCCGTAAATAACCTTTTTCACGCGTTTGTTCCAGGAACCATCCGAATATTTCTTATTTACGGAGCCGAAAATCGGCAACCGAAACAACAGAGTTGATTTTCGGAACGTATCCTATGAAAATTGACACTGTTTGCATGAAATCAGGAATCCCAACTTAAATTTCAGCCAATCGGGGACGATCTTAACAAAAACCTATATTTGGAAGGAATTATCTGGTTTGAAGAGCCGAGGCATGTTTTACGGTTATTTATAAATAATTCGAACCTTATCATGTCGAATTTGTCCTGAAATTCCCGTTCCCCAGTGAAAGTAAACTTGCTAAGTAAATTGTGGGTTGGAAACTTGGGCCGAAGTCGTCCATTCAGTTCTGACAGACAGTTGCCTTGACGACCGGTCGTAATTTCCAAATAGCGCCAACTTCAGTGGAAAAAGCGAATTCTATCGAATTCCCCAACATTGGCGAAACAAAAGCGCATCTTTGCATTCACCTTATCTTCTGTGCATCCTACCTCAAGATAATCCAGGAATATATCGAAAATACATCACATATTTTAAGGAATTCTTCTTTCTTCAGTACACTTATCTCTGAAAAAATATCCTTGGAATATTCATATATATATTTTGCAAACATAATATGAGCATCCTAATTTTCTGCGAATATCTGAAGTATTGAAAAAACCATAAGAATATACTCTGTGAATGACAGCAAAAAACTGAGAAGCTTCTTCTCGCAGTTTCTATGAATATTCTGGTTGTTTCTTAAATATTCCAATCCAATACCATATTTTGACCATTACAATAAGTACCAGCATTTGCCGTTTAGCCGCCTTCATTGAAATCTGATGAATGGTTTCCGAAAAAAAGTTTTTGCTTTGATAACGATATAATTCCAACAAAATTTAGCGGGAAATTGGATCGACAGTAGTTCCTGAGGTATTGAGGAAGCAACCTTAAAAATTCAAAAGACCATGAATGTTTGGTTGTCTTATTCGGTCCATCAACGAACTCAACTGGCACAGATTTATACCTAGAAGTTTCGAGTCACTGGATCTTTCCGTTCTTGAATTATCGTGGCAAAGAACGGCCGGACAGAATCGACCTAATCTTTTATAAACATTTTCGGCTCAAAACTTGATGCTACATACATTTACAACCAGACAGAACGCTATTTTCTGTATAATATGCGCTCAAAAAATATTCATCTATTTTGAATATAAGACAAATCTTCAATCAAGGTAAGGTATTCTAGAAATCAATTATATTCGAATACATCAGATTGAAAAATTCGTTCGTTGATGAGGTCGTTGTATTAATGATAATCCCTATTATTTACGTCGGAAACATTGAAGATTGACCCGTTAAAATAGTCGATACACGTGTTCCAGCCATTTTATTCATAATTCTCGTGAGATGAAACGATAAAAACACCTCATTCTTCTGTGCACAGCAGCATACTCGCGTCAAGATCAAGATACCGCTTTTCTATTAGCGTCCTCTAGCATTGACCAAAGGACCATTGATAGAAGAAGATTCCAACGATGACTCTCAAAATCTATGAACGCTACTCCCCAACACTATTTGATTGATTGTGGTCCGTTTGTCTTTTTGTTCATTCTCTCTTACTCCGAAGTTCAGTTCTGTTCATTTCGAAGATGGCGAATATACGCAATGCAGCGAAACGATGTTTGTGATTGGTTTTAATTGTACACGGCTGATTGAAAATTTGTATTTGAGGAGTTTCATCGTTGGCAGTGTGGCAGAGTTTTATGGTGAAATATTCTCGGTATACGGAGTAAAGGGTTTTCCAATAAGAGGTGTTATTTTGAATAGCCCGCTATTTCGGTAGATATCACTTTTAAAGCTGTCATTTTTTGACATTTGACAAGTAGAAACTACGCCATTAATAAAAATGGAACGACACACGCTTCAACAACGCATTGAAATTATTAAAATTCACTATAAAAATGGTGAAAATTTGGCAGAGACGGTTCGTAAAACTAGAACATTTTCGGGTCGTCGTGAAACAACTTGTCGAACCGCAATAAAGAAATTGGTGGAAAAATTCGAGCTGTTGGGACAAGTTAGTGATATGAAGAATAAAACCCGTGCACGTCGCTCAAGAACAGCCGAGAATATTGCTGCTGTAGCCGAAAGTGTTGAAGAAAACCCAGGTTTGTACATTCCTCGTCGTTCTTTGGAATTAGGCATTCCACAAACGTCATTACACCGTATTTTGCAAAAAGATTTGGGTATTAAGGCTTATAAAGTTCAGTTAACACAAGAACTCTAGCCGGCCGATCATCAACAACGTCGTGTCTTTGCTGATTGGGTCGTTGAAATGGATGAAAATGATCCGGAATTCCATCAAAAAATCACCTTGAGTGATGAGGCCCAATTCCACCTCGGTGGCTTCGTCAACAAGCAAAAGTGTCGCATCTGGGGCTCGGAAAACCCGGGAGTTATTGTTCAAAAGCCTCTCTATCCTCAACGTGTGACTGTTTGGTGCGGTTTATGGTCCGGCGGAGTCATTGGACCTTACTTTTTCGCAAATGAGGCTGGAGCAACAGTTACGGAGAATGGATTGCGCTATCGAGAGATGATTAATGATTTTTTATGGCCGGAATTGGATGGTATTGATCTGGACAACGTTTACTTCCAATAAAACGGCGCTTCGTGCTACACAAGCAACGAAACCATTGATCTTTTGCGGGAAAAGTTTCCGGAACGTGTTATCTCTCGAAGAGGTGATCACAATTGGCCACCGAGATCTTGTGATTTAACACCTTGCGACTTCTTCCTTTGGGGCCACGTGAAAGAGAAGGTCTACGCCAATAGCCCAGCGTCGATTCAAGACCTCAAAGATGGAATTCGTGAGGCTATCGAGGACATAGTATATGGAAAATTTCATTAAAAGGATATAGTCCTTTTAAGCGAGGTTGTGGTGGTCATTTGCCTGATGTTATTTTCCACTATTAACGGCATAGCTTCTTCTTTATAATGAAATAAACATCCGATCATTTATATTGAAAAATGGCATTTTTCTTTGAATATCAAAATAACACCTCTTATAGGAAAACCCTTTAGATACGACGAGAATCGGTTTTTGAAATAGAACTTGTGAAGGTCATCAAATTATCCTATCGATAGGTTCGATAAATTGAAATGGGGAAAAAATCTAGTGAGAGACATCGGCATCAGTCATTTTCTGTATTGACAAAATGGCGCAGGACCCTGGATCGGTCACTCACTGTCGATTTTGAGTTTCAATTGGTTTATTTGTCGGCTTCATCTTACAAGTTTCGAACAGAAAGGTCTAAATGCTGTCCGATTTATTCTGTTCCGAGTGTAATCTCGTCCAGATAGGCAACCAACCTTTTCATTTGTTATAGTAGAGAAGGATAAAAAAAATTACGAGTTGTAGACCAATTGGAAAGGACGAGCAGTATTCGTTCTGTTTTATATCAGGATCATATGATTTCTTCAAAAAGCTTTGCAATTCGAGGTACTCAAAATCAGACAGTCTCTAATCAAATTTTGATTTCTCGTAAATCACAAGATGGAAATCAAACAGAAAATTTCGACAAAACTGAAATTATTTTTGAAATTCGAAATGCTGAAACAAAAGCTGATAAAGATTGGTTTCATCTGGACAAACTCCAAGAGAAAATATGTTGAGAAACTCGGTGAAAGTAAATGGAAATATTGGAGAGACTTGATAAAATCTCTCTCTTCTCGATCGAAGAACCGTGAGGTAAAAATATTCATGCCACATATGTTTTGACCTGAATTGGTTTATTCAGGTGTTTGGGGGGTTTCAATAGTAGAGACCCCGCTTGGTTGAATTAATGGCACTTGATTAATTCTGTCGTTATCAAAATGAAGACACGACCGACGAATATTTTCTGATCTTTATCAGAAATGTTGATGCTTCTAAAATAAGCAAATAATTGAAGAACTTATTGACCAGTTGATCAATATCGTTGCACTTATGACACGAAAATGGTGTTAAGGTGTATTAAAAACGCACTTTCAACACGTAACAAAAAAATGTATTTTCTTGTATCTGTATTAGATAACAAGACCGAAATGGTATACATGTGATTTGCACAATAGAATCTTCCTTCTATATCTTATTCGATAGCAAGGTCGACGCGACTTTCAAATGAAAAGTTACGATTTTTACAACACAAGAATTAACGCATAAGTCTTGTTTATAAATTCGAGAGCGAATGTTGTTTACTATACAACGGTCAAATGAAGAGTGTCTAAAAACTAACGAAACCCAAATTAAGAAAATTCGGATAGGCTGGTGCGAAAGAGAGAGCACAAATGTGTGAAGGAAATCCCCCTAAATGGTCTAATAGGATACATTCTATAAAATGTCACATGTGGTATCTGGAGTATACCACCCATCACGCTCCGATTCCTGGAATGCTAAGAGCTTGAATTCTATCTGAATGTTTTCTGTCATACAAAATTATACTTTATTGTTGGCTTGAGATAAAATGCTCTTAAAGCCGGTGTCAATTGATTTTAACCAAAAATATTGAATTTCGATATATTCCTGGGAACCAAAAGAATTCAAACTCTCACGTTGCAGAAGCACGAAAAGACAATATATCATAAAATGCTGGGTCCAGGATATGGGACACAACAACATATACAATTAGACTAGAAAACGTTCGAAGAATTGAGCTCGAAAAAATTAAGCCACTGATGAACATTGCAGATGTCTTAATAATGAACAAGATTCAAATCCGCCCTTCCAATCGGTAGATATAATACGAAATTATGCATGAACCTTCACGCAGTCAGTTTTTTCAATCTGTAACCTGCTCGACTGTCTAGTGAGAAACATACCTGAGTTCACATTCGAAATAAAGTACAATCGCGTTAATATGAACACGCCATCGTATGAACCACTCCGTAATACGAACACCGAATTTTTTGTATTGACTTCCCTGTAATATGAACAAGAAGAATCTCTCGATCATTTTTAGAGGTGGTTGCCGATAAAGTTACCCGAACGCAGGCACGTATTGGGGGGAGTTGAGTTGACGCCAACGAATAAAGGATAATTCATTTTTATTTCACGGATTTTGTCTAGGTTTACAATGGCGATATCTGAAAAAGAACTATTTGAAATCAAATGAAATTATTTATAGAACACTGTCTTGCGGATTGCGGGATTAAAGTTTCAGTACAATCACGTTAATATGAACACTCGATCGTATGGATACCTAATGTTTTGTATTGACTTCCCTGTAATATGAATAAAGTAGAATCTCACTAGTATGAACATGTTGTATAATGAATTCGTTTTTCACGATTCATCGTCAGTTATCCATTACCGGTTCGCTCTTTCACAAGTTGCCTCGCATTGTTACTTCACGAATATATTATAACCAAGAAAATGGTGATGTGCACTATTCATGAGAAATCCCAAGTTTTTGAAGACACAATAAAGGACTTGGTATAACCTGGCATTACTGGCAGAGATATATGGAATCGCCAAACCAACGGTTTGTTCCAGAAAAAACATAAAAAATTTATTTCGAGAGAGAGTAGACAATTGATTCAGATCGTCCAAAAAAAGCATTCTAAAAGGGCGGAAATGCCTGAAATGGAAACTCAGCTTCATAAATGCTGAAAATACTGATCCAGAAAGAAATTAGGCTGGTTTCTGGAGAAATGATTAAACAGAGATTGACTTTTTGGGCTAGTTTGAATATCTCGGAATTCAAAGCAAGTAAGGATGGCTCCAGCGCTTCGAAGAATGTTAAGTCAGCCTGATCTCATTGCCTTTTTGAAGAAGAATTGAAGACAATCATTCAAGACCATGAATCCAACAAACATCAAATCTATAACGCTGATAAAACAGGATTATACTGGCTATTGCTACCAGCACTTCAAGATTTGAACATAGCCATCAAATGGGCAAAACAGAATACTCTGGAATTGACTGAGATATTTACCCTGGAAATGAAAAATAAAAAAACTGTTTCATCTAAATTAACTGCGGAGGAGAATCAGTCTAAAATAATATAATTTTTCTTCACAAAAGATCAGTCATTACAATTTACAAATATTTTTTTTAAAATGTGATGGCTTTCCACATTCAATAAAATTTTTGTTACTTAAGGTGTATCATTATGAGTGAAAATCATGGACTCAGTCAGAAATACAACCTAGAAAATATGTTAAAAAATTATTTTTCTTGACCTTCAGAAATATGAACAAGCCAGATTTTTTTGTGTTTACATAAACGCGATTTTACTGTAGATATCGAAGTATTAATATTCTGCCATTAGCGTTGAGTAAATAAGTTGAAAATCCCGTAAAAAGTATTCGAATGTCATCATTATCCGTACTTATTCGAGTATTCCATGTACTGTAGGTATTTAATAATGTGAAAATTGTAAAAAGCCCGTCCGACAAAACGAAGTAAGAAATGAAACAAGTTTCAATGAATAGATTAAGTACGAATTCATATGCTCACTTCGTATGTCACCCAGTATGTAAGAAGCAAGAAGCTGATCAGGAACATTCACAGTATAAAGTACAGGAGGAGATATGGTGAAGTTAATTATGGCTAATAATTGAGGATAACTTAGGCAATAAATCAATCTAGGGACCACCACTGAATAAGACTTTACCAGTTGATCTTAGTTAGCTGTAATGTATACGAACATGATATTATGTGTTTGGTTATTCTGAGTAAAAATTGTATTTTATGAGTTGTATAAAGCTCAACCGGATACATTTTTGAATTGATCCGGTTATTGTAATGATTCTTGTGAAGGAACTTTGGTGCTAAGTCATGAAAATGTTTAGGTTAGAAGTATGACATATACACATACTTGATAATGGGAGATTCCAAGGTTCCAATAGACGACTTCAACCCAAGTTGCCAACCCACAATTTTCTTCACAAATTCACTGGGGAACGAGAATTTCAGGACAAATTCGACATGAAAAGGTTCGCGTTATTCATAAATATCCGTAAAAGATGCCTCGGCTCTTCAAACAAGATAATTCCTTCCAAATATAGGTTTTTGTTAGGCTGTAATTTAAGTTGGGATTCCTGATTTCATATAAATATATCAAGTTTAAAAAGGATATGTTCCGCAAATCTACTTGGTTACTTCGGTTGCCGGTTTTCCATTCTGTAAATATGAAATATTCGGTTGGTTCCTTCAAAGAAAGGTTAACTACAGAATTTGATTGATGAAAAAGTAATCCTTCTGTCACCAGCACATAGACATATTAAGTCTATGCACCAGAACGACAATCAATGTAACATATCCATAGCATAGAACAATCTTTATTAACCTTATCATAGACCACACCCAGTAATTTTTCCATTGTTGATTGTTGTCTCTTCTATGTTCTATGGAACATAAAGTAAATGAAGATTGCTATGCTATGGATATAGTATCATAGAACATTGGCTATCGTTCTGGTGACACAAAGAACGTTTTTTCATCAACCAAATTCCGTAATTAACCTTTTTTTCAGGAACCAACTGAATATTTCATATTTACGGAATGGAAAACCGGCGGCAACCGAAATAACCAAATTGATTTGCGGAACATATCCTATATAAATTTGACACTATTAACATGAAGTCAGTAATCCCAACTTGAATTTCAGCCAATCAGAGATGATCTCAACAAAACCCTATATTTGGAAGGAATTATCTTGTTCGAGGAGCCGAGGCATCTTTTACGGATATTTATAAATAACGCGAACCTTATCATGTCGAATTTGTCCTGAAATTCTCGTTCCCCAGTGATAGCAAATTTGTGAAGAAAATTGTGGGTTGGCAACTTGGTCCGAAGTCGTCTATCAAACTTAAAAACTCACATTGTTTTCAGTGGATATTTTATTCTGTCAACTTCCTTCATTGCCTGTATTCCAAAAATTGGTTCATAAAATGTATGCACCACTTAAGTGGTCTTTTCGAGGTAATTTCATAGCTCGTCCATCTGAATTTGTATTCGGTTTCAATTTGACGCCAGGTTAGGCCGCATTTATACTAATGGTTTTGTTTCTTCACTAGACGATGAGGAATTTTCGGTAAATGAAGAACAGGAATTAAATCATTCATCTTCAAATCTGAACCCAAAGTGACTTTGTGACTAATTCTTTCTCTCTTTGTTCGTCTATACGAATGCTTCTTTCAATCATATCTAAAGGGTGTTTCAAATTTCGCGTTTTTTTCAGGAATGAATAAAACACATAATTTCCATTCACTTTCAGAAACTTTTTATTGGTAATTGAAGTATCAGTTATGACATTTATAAACGAAAAATAATATCTGTCAAATGGTCTCTACAGACATCCACTTTTTTGTTAAAGTTTTCAATGACATTTTGACATAATTGAGGCTCTGTCTCGCTTATGACACGAATAATTTCATCCTTTAAGGGGCCTTTTGTGCTAGGGAGATTCGGATATTTGGGTAATCGGAGATTCACCTCATTGGTCGACGACGGTCACGTGATCGTCGTCGGCTGATAGGAAAGAATTTCCGATTACCCAAATACCCGAATCTCCCTCGCACAAAAGGTAGCTTTTGTTCAGGAATCGATTGTGTATTATTCTTATAGACCTGGCTTTTCACAAAATCCCAAAGAAAAAAGTCCATCGGTGTCAAATCACATGATCTTGGTGTCCAATTGACATCACCGTTTCTGGAGATTATTCGTCCAGGAAATCTTTGTCTCAATAAATCAAATGTGTCATTTGCAAAGTGAGGTGTAGCGTCATCCTGTTGAAACCAAATGTCCTCTAGATCAATATTCATTGTCAGGCCACAAAAATTCGATTATCATCCGACGGTGTCGATCACCATTGACAGTTACAGCTTCACCAGCAGCATTTTCAAAGAAGTAAGGTCCAATTTCACCACCTGACCATAATGCACACCAAACAATGACTCGTTTAGAATACATAGGTTTCTCATGAATAATTCGTGGATTTTTCTCACCTCAGATAGGACAATTTCGTTCACAACAAAGCCACCAGGTTGAAAATATGCCTCATCGGAAAACATGGTTTTTTGAGAAAAATCAGCTGGTTGTTCATTGATGAAATTGACAAATGAACGACGTTTTAAATGTTCCAGTGGCTTTAGTTCCTATGTGTTATTTGAATTTTATATGTCTTCAAAGCTAAATCCTTGTGTAAAATACGTCAGTTGTGGACCCACTAAGTTCAACTTGTTGTGAACGTCGTCTAATGGACATTCTAGGGTGTTCAGCAACACTTTTACGAACTAAATCAATATTTTCTCATGAACGACCGCTACGACTGTATTTTTCACTTTTTTGATCTTCCACCGAACCAGTCTCTTGAAATTTTTCAATAATTCGACCAATAGTGCTTTTAGATAGACGATAATGTAAACCATAAAATTCACGTGATTTTCTAAAAACACTTTTCACAGAACGCTGATTTTCATAAAATTATTCAACAATTTGAACGCGTTGTTGTATCGTGTACGAAGCCATTTTTATAAATGTCATACATCACACTTCTTAGACGTCAAACGTCAAACCCAGACGAATTCAGTACGCCATCTTTATTTTATTTATCCTTAAAAAAACCGCGCAATTTGAAATACCCTTCATTATATTTCTCGCTCAACCTACTTTGTAGGTCTACGAGGTTTAGCTCTTGGTCGACCATTGGGATCACCAGCCAAAAACTTCAAATTACCCTGGTTAAGGTATCCGATTTCATCGAAGATTCGGTAAATACTTGAGTCTGCTGAAATTTTATGTACTGTTCAGTATTAAAAGTAAAATGGTGAATGTGAACATATCACAAGTTGGAGTTGGACCGATATATCCGTATTATCTCTTGAATTCACAAAACTCGTGAATATCTTCGATCTGTCATTGTTCCTAGAACCCACGAAAGCAGTAGAAGGTTGTCGGAATAGATCCTGCGAAGATATCAACGATAGATTGGAACTACTTGTAACGGTAACCTACCCACCCATATTCCGTTAATATGAGTATATAGTTATCATAATTTTAGTACCACATTGTTTGCTCTGGAAGGACATTCGAGACTCGAATTGAAATTTAAATGTCTCTATAGCAACAATAGCACGCTATAAAACAAACTCTGACGTTTATGACACCCTCATTCATATAATTGTTTCACATGAACGCGATGTTGCCATATGTTGTCTTCAATTTATACTCATTAGTATCGATTAAGCTTATTTTGTGTGGATTTTGTTTCATTCTTTTAGGTTTTTTATGGGTTTTCACTCCCAATATCTGAAACAGAACTATTAAAATTAAATAAAAATTGTTTTTTTCATGAAAAACGCCCTTGCGGATTGCAGTATCAAACTATTTGTCAAGTGCAGTTTCTTGCAAAACAGATTACCTAATGAACAATACAGAAACAATACAAACGATATAGATAGTGAACTGTGACGTTTCAGAGTGCAAATCTGACTGTTTCATCAGACAAAGCCGAAAATTTCAAGAATTATTTTCTTTCAATTTTTCGTTTTGATTAGAGACTTTTGTCAAATTGACAGTTTTGAGAAAACGCAGATTTATTTGGTTTGATAGTTTTTCAATTCTACCTCTTCTTTAAGTAAATTCAGCCAAATAGGGTCTTTTTCTACCGAACAATAAGCAAAATTACTCTCTCCATTTAACAGAATGCAAGAGGACTCTTCGATTTTTCTTTTCAAATTATCTGATTCCAACATCAGTATTTTTGCGCGCATGCTTTAGGGGAACAGCGTGCTATCGTTTTGTCCAAATGTCTGTAATTTTCGATGATTGAGCCGAAAATGGTCTCAAACGACTAGATTGGACTCACTGTTGACGAATCCAGTGTCAAAATCGATTCTGTCGAACGGAGTGAGCTAGCAACTTGAAACTTTTAGGGTAGGTCGCGCATTGGAATGCCGCGGTTAAGTTCGTTAATGGGCCAAATCGGTTTAATAGTTTCGGAGTTATATCCACTTGAAATTTTGAAGTTATTTATTTTTTATTTCAGAAACTGCTTCAGCAATTGAATTCAAACTTGGCAGTTAGGTGGAGTATAACAACACGCAACTCTGAGCCAAATTTTGTCAGGATCATACTGTCAGTAAATTTTGAAAAAAATTTTTTTCCAAATTCCCAATTTTTTTTTCCGAAAACTGTTCATCACATCTAGAAAAAAATTCCACTTGAACTTTCCGCTCCATATTTCACAGCAGTGTAAAAAATTTCAGTTCGATACTATTAAAAGTTTCGGAGTTATCGGGAAAAATATGTCAAATTTTGAGGTTTTTTTCTCGATATCGATGCTTTTTTAGGTATAACTCAAAAAATGCTGATTCAATCCTGATAAAACTTCGCAGCTAATTTGAAGATGCTAAGAGACAACTTTATGCAAAATTTCGTGACCATCGTGTCATTAGAACAATTTGAAAAAAAATTTCTGTGATTTTCTTATCATATCATCCTCATTAAATTCTGTACGAACCTTCGAACTGTAATTTTCCGATGAAGTACTGCATTTCAATTCGATCTGATCTGTATTTTTGGAAATATTGGGAAAATAAAATTTTGAATGGGTATATCTGTGGAATCATTAGGTGGATTTACCCATTCACGAATTCGGCCTTCGTAATTTAGGTCCAAACCTTCTCTACAAATATCGAGTTGTTTCTTTCGTAAGTTATTGTGTTTACGCAGTCGGCCGTCAGGCCGACCGTAAACACAATAACTTACGAAAGAAACTACTTACAAACTCGATATTTGTAGAGAAGGTTTGGGGCTTAAATACGAAGGTCGAATTCGTGAATGGGTAAAATCCGCCCAACGATTCCGTAGATATACACATTCAAAATTTTATTTTTCCAATATTTCCAAAAATACAGATTAGATCGAATTGAAATCCAGTAATCTATCGAAAAAAAATCTAGAAAAGCACTGTTGTGAAGGTAGCAGCTTTCGCGCGCAAGTTCAAAAATTCGTTGCCGAAGCGGTTATCTACATTGAACATGCGCGCAAAAGTTGCTGCTTTCACGGCAGTTCTTTTCTAGATTTTGTATTGTCCCAATCTATCATGTGATTCCCAATGGTCGAACATACATGGTTCGCTATTGGGGATTTTTGTATGTCTCTATTCCTCAGGTTGTTTTTGTGCTCTCCTTTTCTGATATTTAATGGTTTGGTTTTAGTATGGATCTTAAATAATGTTTTGATTTGAAAACCGTTCGCATATTGAATTAAGCACCAATTCTTCTGATCTTTTCTGAAAGTCCATGAACATAAGGAATAACTAGTAGGATTGTTCATGTCCATTTCTACTACTTATTATAAAGTAATAACATTCAACAAATTGGGTTGTTCATGATGGTGGTGCTGTTGATTTGGTTGATAATTAGAAGATTTCTAATTTTGAAAAGATTCTATTAATAAATTCTCTCGGATATTCATTTACTTCAAGAAACGTTTTGATGTAATTAAATTCACGTTGGCGAATCTCATGGGTTGATTAGATTACATAAGCTCTGTCATAAAGGGTTTTCATATGATATTTCTTTTTACACTGAGTGGATGATTGGAATAAAAATTTAGATATATAGATAGACTTTTTCAACTGAAACATCCACAAATGAAATTTTATTATTGTATTGTATTGTTCATTAGGAAATCTGTTTTGCAAGAAACTGCCCTTGTCAAATAGTTTCATACTGCAATCCGCAGTGGCGTTTTTCATAAAAAAACAATTTAATATGATTTTAATAGTTCTGTTTCAGATATTGTGAATGAAAAGTCATAGAAAACCTAAAAAAATATACTCAATAGGATTCCAATTCATCATTATCTTCTATTTTAGGGATACACAGAAAATTTGCAGATTTCTTTTCTTTCAATAAATACTTTCGTATTTCAAGACTTTTGACATGCACCTCGTACATTGACCCGAAATCAAATTCGATATTTATTCGCCAGTCACTACAGAAGTAAATACGTATCAACTGGAAACGTTTGTAAGAATGTATTCTCTTGTCGAAAAAATTAATAATACTCTCAAGCATTGAGTCACCGTCTCATTTGGAGACAATTAAGAATTTCTGTTGCCGATCTTTGCGAAGGTAATCAGTCATAGTACTCACACTCTGTGTGAACACGAAATAGCACACCACACAGCGACTTTGATAAATCGTTTCAGTGGTGCTGGGCAAAATTGAAAATTCACAAATTTGTTCTTGATTTTATCTCGATGGGCTTTTATTTTCAGCAGGTCGTTGACGACCCTCATATAAGTTGATGTGAATATTCAACTTCTCTTTTATGGGGAACGTTAAAAAAACATTATTGAATCTGTTAGAAATATTTTTGCGCGCATGTTCTAGGGGAACAGCGTGCTATCGTTTTGTCCAAATATCTGTAATTTTCGATGATTGAGGTTGGACTCACTGATGACGAATCTGGTGTCAAAATCGATTCTGTCCGGCCGGCCGTCCGTCCGGCCGTAGACACAATAACTGTCGACAGAAGCAAGCTAGCAATTTGAAACTTTCAGGATAGGTTGCGCATCAGAATGCCGTGGTTAAGTTCATTAATGGGCAAATCGGTCGAATAGTTTCGGAGTTATAGGGACTTGAAGTTTTGAAGTTATTTATTTTTTATTTCAGAAACTACTTGAGCGATTGGATTCAAACTTGGCAGTTGGGTGGATTATAACGACGCGCAACTTTGAGCCAGATTTTGTCAGGATCATTTTCTCAGTAAATTGAAAAAAAAATTTTTTTCGAAATTTTTTTCCAAAATTTTTTTTTCGGAAATCATTCATCATATCCGGAAAAAACTTCCACTCACACTTTGAGCTTCATATTTCACAGCAGTGTATCAAATTTCAGTTCGGTACGATCATAAGTTTTGGAGATATCGGGAAAAAATATGTCAAATTTCGAGGTTTTCTTCTCGATATCGTTGATTTTTTCGGTATAACTCGAGAAATACTGATTCAGTCCTGATAAAACTTCACAGCTAGTTTTGAGATGCTGAAAGACAACCCAATGCGAAATTTCGTGATAATCGTGTCATTAGAACAATTTGAAAAAAAAAATGTCTATGATTTTCTTATCATATCATCCTCATTAAATTCTGTATGAAACTTCGAACTGTTATTTTTCGATGAAGTACTGGATTTCAATTCGATCTGATCTGTATTTTTGAAAATATTGGAAAAATAAAATTTTGATTGGGTATATCTACGGATTCATTGGGTGGATTTTACCCATTCACGAATTCGGCTTTCGTAATTTAGGTCCAAACCTTCTCTACAAATATCGAGTTTCTAAGTTGTTTCTTTCGGAAGTTTTTGTGTTTACGCAGTCGGCTGTTAGGCTGACCATAAACACAATAACTTCCAGAAGAAACAACTTAGAAACTCGATATTTGTAGAGTAGGTTTGGGGCTTAATTACGAAGGTTGAATTCGTGAATGGGTAAAATCCACCCAATGATTCCGTAGATATGCCCATTAAAAATGTTATTTTTCCAATATTTCCAAAAATACAGATTTGATCGAATTGAAATCCAGTAATTTATCAGTATTAAATTTCAAAAAGCACTGCCGTGAAGGCAGCAGCTTTTGCGTGCATGTTCAAATTCGTTGCTGAAGCGGTCTTCTAGTTTGAACATGCGCGCAAAAGTTGCTGCCTTAACGGCAGTGCTTTTTGAAATTTTTCCCATATCCAATTGAAAATCATGATTCTCAGCTTCAATGAACAGATCTTGAATTGATTGTTTTTATTTCAGATCTCTGCAACTGACCCTGACTGCGGCGTGAACGCTATGGTGAATTATACCATTGGCGATGGTTTTGGAAAGCTGAAAGAATTCGAAGTTAGATCTTCAACTGGAGAAATTTGCATCAGAAAGGAGTTGGACTATGAAACAAGGAACTCTTACGAGTTTCCTGTCGTTGCAACGGATAGGGGTGAGTTTCTCTCAAATACTCATTTTTGCGCGCATGTTCTAGGGGAACAGTGTGCTATCGATTTGACAAGTGTCTGCAACTGTCGAATTTTCAGCCGAAAATTGTCTAAAACGAATAGGTTAGACACAGTGGAGACAAATCCGGTTCCAAATCGATTCTGTCTGTCTGGCCGACTGGCAGTATGCACTATAACGATGCCTCGGCTCCTCAAACCAGATAATTCTTCCAAATAACGGTTTTTGTTGAGGTAATCTCTGATTGGCTGGAAATCAAGTTGGGTTTCCTGAGGTTTGGTCAATAGTATCAAGTCTACATAGGATATGTTTCGCAAATCAACTTAGTTATTTTGTTTGCCGATTTTTCGTTCCGTAAATATAAAATATTCGGTTGGTTCCTGAAAAAAGGTTGATTCTAGAATCTGTTCTTTTTGCCGCTAGAACGATAGTCATGGTAACATATGCATGGCATAGAACAATCCATAATGTTATAAAACATGGTGTGCTTATCTGCAAAAAAAGTGGCGTCAGAAAGTTGAAAATATAAGTAAATATACAGTGCGTCAAAATTATGGAACAAATTCATTTTTTCAGAAGAAAAATATTTGGCAACAAAATCCTGAAACAGGTCAATTTTTGATTCACTTTTACCAAATTTATATGCATTTTTGTTGCACCCTGTGCCATCCCCATCAACCCCCTAAATATTTTGAATATGGAAAGTAGGTCATGTGGTACTTTTTTGGCAAGGTCTTTGTATCTGTACAGGCTGTACAGGCGTACAGAAATGTTCAAGAAAAAAATTTTTTTTTCAAAAAATTAGTGATTCCAATGTCAGTCCATTTTTTCCCCACTAAAGGGTTTATAGGGGTTGAAAGTTGTGCATGAACAAAACTGTAATGGTCGACTTTCATTGGGTGACAAATTTCATCAGGTACCATCATCTCAAAGTAAATGAGCCATGACAAAGTTCACATACTGAGAACCTCTTTGAAGTAACTAATTTTTCAAAAAACTTGAAAATTTCTGCTCGCCTGTAAAGAAGATACAAAGATCTCTCCAAAAAATTACCACATGACTCACTTTCCCTATTCGAAAAATTTAGAGGGTTGATGCGGATGGCACAGGGTGCCTCAAAAATCCTTCAAAAATGCATAAAAATTTGGTAAAAGTGAAACAAAAATCGACCTGTTCCAGGATTTTGTTGCCAAATATTTTTCTTCTGAGAAAATGAATTTGTTCCATAATTTTGTCGCGCACTGTATATTCTGTGCCTTGAATTTGTATGTAGTTTCATACGCCATCAATTGTACGTACGATCACATTTGAGAAGTGTCGTCAGCAAGATTAAAAAATAAAAATGTATATTCTGTGCTTTGAATTTGAATGAAAAAAGTGACGTCATCATTAGTAAATACGAACACAGATTAGCACACCCTGTTTTACTTACATCATGGAACAATCTATATTTACCTTATTATCCATAGACCATTGTCTGCTGTTTTGGTGACAAAAAGATCACTTTTCCGTTAATTAAATTCCGTAATTAACCCCTTTTCCATATTCACGGAACGGAAAACTGGCAACCGAAATAACCAAGTTGATTTGCGGCACACATCCTATGTAAACTTGACGCTATTGACAAGAGATGTGGAATCCCAACTAAATTTCCAGCCAATCAGAGATCATCTTGAATACCTATATTCGTATTCAATAATCTGGTTTGAGGAGTTGAATATGTTCTGAAATTCCCCTTCCCCAGTGATAGTAAATTTTAAGAAATTTGTGGGTTGGCAACTTGGTCCGAAGTCGTCTTTTCCGTTAAACCACCAGAACGGTGAGAAAATCCCTGTTCGAAGATTCATCGCTGACAATATGCAACAGTCGATTTCATTCGCATCTAATACCGTTCGGTTCTCGCTGCCTCCTTCTTGTACAAAACGATATATGCGATAGTTTTCACGTTCGGACGTAATAATAGCTGCTATACGGATTTTTGCTGGGTCATAATTCTAGCAGGAAATACAGTAGTATGCAGGAATTGCGGAAACTATGCGATCCTGAACTCACGGTCGGGGACGCTGCTCTGATACTGCAGCGAGCAGTACAGGAAGGGAACAGCAGAACGAGATTTTAGTGGTATGCGCGTTAGTGGTTACGATGAGAAGAATATAGTTGTGAAAAAATCTGAAAAAGCACTGACGTGTGGTCAGGTGTTCTCAAGTGCTTCCCGAACTTCGTTGCAAAAGCGATGTTTCTTGAGTTTTCGAGGAAATAAGGATTCTAAAGAAACTATAACAGGATGTCAAGTTAGAAGAATTTCAATTTGTTTCAGAAAATCGAAGAAAGCATAATTCATTATCCTTATCAAAAATGTCATGAAAACCACGTACGACAAAAATAATTTTTCCACAGCTTAATAACAGCAAAATAGCAGTCAATTATTGATCATGCCTTTCAGAAAAATGATACTCAGAAAAGTAGATCTGCTAACTTGACGACAATTCACCAGCTTTTCAAAAAAAAATTTAAATCCAAGGATGGCATAATTAATTCTCCAAAATAATGCTACGAATGAAAAGTCTGCTTACTTGACATCAATTCAGCAGAATATTTCAAATTTTCAGAAAACTAAGGAAGACATAATTCGAAGTTCTGCGAAGATGCCAGCCCCCTAACGGTTAAATTTGGAACCTGTTCAAGCTAGTAGTTTCATGTTAACAAATCGTAGAAATGTGGTGAAGAACGAATATTTATTAAGCAGAGCTACAATATTTAAAGAAATTATTATAATTTTGTGTAAGATTTCTTGAGAAGGAACTTTTCGTTTGGATCACGATATAAAATCGTGCTTTAAATCGTTCCTGGAGGATAAGTTCGATGTTATTTTAGTGTCTGTTACTTGGTGGATCAAAATCAACCAATATCTATTGATGTGAAAAAGTGCTGAATGCAGGCTATATTATGTGGTAAATCTAGAATCGGTCCAAATGATACGACTTATTTTCTCTTCGTTTACAAACGAGTGAATCAATGAAATGAAAAGACAGCTTTCCTGCTTCAGTTCATTCTGCTTCGTATTTAGAAAGAAAAGGAAACAGATAGACATATAATTGATTTTATTTTCATATCACAGCAGCTCAAGATACACATACAAAATGAAAAATGTCAAAGCTGGTTCAACCTTCCTATATAGAAATGGAAAATTTTAATGTATTTATAAAAATGAATAACTTAAGCTATTATCAACTATAACAGTATATCTAGTTTTTGTCAGGTTTTCAACCAAATCACTATCTTTGAATATGATTTTGTGTAGTATGTGAAGTAGGTAGCTGCAGAAGTGCTCGGTTGTTTCTCAACATTTTTCATCGAAATTCTCTCATTTTCATTTACACCTTGAAACATCTGGATATGAAGTTGTTTCGGAATGAATACATTTTACCTTAATGAAAACAAACATCTTCAGAGAAGTGCAGTGAACATACTTTCATGTATTTCGTAACCTGTTTTCAAATCTTCAATTTCAATCCAAGCCTTTCTTTTATCATTGAGATTCCTGCCAAATGAGGTTTCCAAATTAACTTTACTTTCATTTGTCTTTGGATAAAATGAAAACTTGAGGCAGTAGATGATCCTTTCTACTTTGACCATGAATAACATTGAGTAGAGGCACACAACAATAGTCATTTCGGGAGGATGCCATTTCGAATTATTACAATGGAGAATTTTCATCGGAAAGGACGGAATCGATTGATCAATAGTAAAAACACTTTCGGTATACAAAATTTCAACTCCGAGAACAACACAAAAGCTCGAAAATTAACTCTAAAAGTGAGCAAAATACGTTAGAATAACGGGCACGTCGGAAAACTACTAGCTTGGAAGTGTTCGAATTTCTATCGCCAGAGGGCGTATCGCTTATCAGTAGTTCCGAATTCATTTTTCGATGGCTATTCAACAACGAAATGGCGGCAAAATATGGACCATATTTTCTGGAAGTAGGGAAATTTAGAAAAGCCAATCTGCTAAATCGACGTCGAGTTAGTGGATCATCAAAAACCGGGAACTGCAAAATAGAATTTATCATTGCTAATCAACTGCAAAGAGTAAAAATTTACTCTATACTCAGTTCTATCCGCAGGTGATGTTCTTCTAACTGGATAATCATGCAAATTTTCTCCTCGAGCCGGTTCTGGAGCCCTATCCATGCTGTATGGATTTCAGCATTCTATTCCCCTGTATTCTATAATCTATTAACTATTTATGAAGTGCAGATGTACAAAACGAACCCGGAATCACGATGTCATTCCTAACTTTGACTCACGAACCAAAAATCGTGAGACCAATGTCATTTTTCATCCGTAGTGACCATTCAACAATGCGAAAGTGTTGAAAACAATATATTTATAGCAGAGACCGATATTGTACGACTGGGGAAATGCAGAATTGACAATCTGTTGAGAGGGCATTCATCAGGCTTTGTTGTTGGTACACTTGACTCGCATATGTGAGTTAGAATTCAGAATAGTTTCGAGATATATTGTTTCAGTTAGCACAAAGAAGACTTCATTGAATATCGAATTAAGCAAGAAAATATTAAAATATTTCTTATTTGCCGTTTCTATTTCTGCTGAAAAGATTTAAGTTTTAATTTATTATTTCTGTTTGATTTCATTCTCAGAGTAAATTTTTGCGCGCATGTTCTGGGGAACAGCGTGCTATCGTTTTGTCCAAATGTCGGTATTGTTCGATGATTGAGCCGAAAATGGTCTCAAACGACTAGGTTGGACTCATTGATACGGTGTCCGGCCGTCCGTAGACACGATAACGGTTGTACGAAGAATCTTATCGACCTGAAACTTTCAGGGTAGGTTGCATTTCAAAACACGACGGTCGAGTTCGGTAATGGGCGAAATCGGCCAAACGGTTTCGGACTTAGAGCCCTTTGAAGTTTTAACTTTATTTTGACGATAATTCAAAAACGACTGAAACGATTAGATCGAAGTTTGGCAGTTAGTTGGAGTATAGCAACACTCAACTTCTCGCGAAATTTTGTTGTGATCATACTATCCGTAAATTTTGAAAAAAAATTTTTCAAAATTTTTTTCGAAAAAAATTTTTTTCAGCGAACTGTTTATCACACTTGCAAAAAATCAGCGCGAACTGTAATCTCCATATTCCACAGCAGTGTGTCAAATTTCAATTTGTTATTAAAAATTTCAAATTTTTTCTTTCAAATACATATTCAATATTCTGTGATCTTCTTGTCATATTATACTCATTATATTCTGTATGAACCTTCGAACTGTTATTTTTCGATAAAATGCTGGATTTCAATTTTATCTAATCTGTATTTTTGGAAATATTGGTAAAAGAAAATTTTGAATGGGTATATCAGAGGAATAATTGGGTGGATTTTACCCATTCACGAATTCAGCCTTCGTAATTAAGTTCCAATTCTTTTCTACGAATATCGAGTTTCTAAGTTACGAAGGTCGAATTCGTGAATGGGTAAAATCCGCCTAATGATTCCGTGGATATACTCATTCAAAATGTTATTTTACCAATATTTCCAAAAATACAGATAAGATAGAATTGAAATCCAGTACTTTATCGAAAAATAACAGTTCGAAGGTTCATACAGAATTTAATGGGGATAATTTACCGAAAAAAAAATCTAGCCGTGAAGGCAGCAGCTTTTGGGCGTATGTTCAAATTCGTTGTCGAGGCGGTCATCTACACTGAACATGCGCGCAAAAGCTGCTGCCTTCACGGCAGCAGTGCTTTTCTAGATTTTTGTTCCTTACAGTTCAGTTCAGAAAGGTATCAACTTTTCCAAATTTTTCTCCCGCCACTATATCAAACTTCACGGTTCCATTCTCAGATTTCACATACTCACACTCCTTTGAGCACTCTAAACGTCACAAACCTTGAAAAGAGCAATCCTGGATTATAAAACTTTTTCTTCCATTTCAGGGGGACTCAGCACCACAGCCATGGTCAAAATCCAAATAACAGACATAGACGACAATCGTCCAATCTTCTACCCTAGGGAATACAACGTTTCCCTAAGGGAAGGGGACAGTTCTTTCTCCGCCAACTCACCAGTAGTTGTAGTGGTCGCTACAGACGCAGATTCGGGTCGTTTCGGCCAGGTTACCTACACAATCTCCGCAGGAAACGATGCAGGACTGTTCAGGATAGACAGACACACCGGAGAAATTTTCGTGAATCGTCCGGGTTCTCTTTCCAGGAGGAACCTACCGTACCATCACTTGAACATCAGCGCCACAGACGGGGCAGATCTGAAGTCGGCCGCCGACGCAGAGGTGTTCATTTCTGTGATCGATACGGCGCAGAGGCCGCCGATTTTCGAAAGAGCAAGATACACGTTTTCTGTGTCCGAGAATGTGGAGAGGGAAACTTTGGTCGGAAATGTCACTGCTAGAGTTTCAGGAACAGGTAAGACAACATATATGTGTTGACACTTATTCAGGTCGATTCTGTTTGCATATTGCTATTAACCTTGCTATTCTAGTCATATTGCTATCTGTCTGATGTATAGCAATATGGCTATGATGTTACGTATTCCGTTCCGACTGTTATAGCAATGTTTTTTATGAATTTTGTCATAGCAATATTGCTATCATTGGACTTCCATAATCGCTGCTTTTAGAGCTGACAACACTGTATTTTGTGACTTTAGTGCTACAAGGAAGAAGAAAATAACCCTACTTCGTGATTTTTTTTTATGATTTCGCATACATCACCTATATCTACGGCTTTAATATAAACATGCACATAAAAATGTTAGGAAACAAAAAGAGTCAAATTGACCAATAACCAATTTCCTGGATACCAATAGAATATTGGTTACCAGAAATCAAACGAAGCAATTTTATTCAGGCGTTCATAATTCGATAAACTTTTTCGTTGGTACCTCGAAGGGATTGCTTATGTTGAGATGTTTTGAATAATCATCTCAGCTGTTGTCTACTATGCCTGTATTTCAGTCTAAGAATTTTTCTTAAAATTAAATATTCTAGAGAACTTTGAGCACATTTCCATTAGTATATACTTTTTTTAATCATGTAAACATCGACTTATTCAAAAACCAATTAAAGTCAAATTGACCAATTTCCTGGATACCAATAGAATATTGGTTTTCAGAAATCAGATGCAGCAATTTTATGCAGGCGTTAATGGCTTGAAATTCGATAAACTTTTCTGTTGGCAATCCAAAGGGATGGATGTTGTTGAGATCACTAGAATAATCATCTCAGCTGTTGCTTACTATGCAGGTTTTTCAGTCTGAGAATCTTCCTTGAAATTAAATATTCTAGAGAACCAAATTTCTATTAGCACATACTTCCCTATCTTCAATATTTTCGAATTCTTGGAAGAGAAAAAACTGATACCAATGAATCTCTGTAAGATTCCCCTTCTAACCTATCTTGTTATTAAGCATAGCAAGTACTATTTTAAGGTTGCTAAGGTAGCAATATTGATAGCAAGATTCTTGTTAAAGTGACAGATCATATTGCTCAAAATCGTTGATCAGAATACCAATAATTCCAATCTTGTTATGATAGCAATATCTTTTTCCTGGCAATATTTCTATTTGCAAACAGAATCGACCTGAATATAATTAAATAATACCCCTTCATGATATCTTTCGATATTGGTAGCTAACGATATAGAAAAATCTGTATTGACAGCTTTTATTTGGTAGAATTAATTGAATTCAATATATGAAATAAAACTCAAAGTTTCATAGATCTAATTCTTGAGGTAAAAAAAAAATTTTTACTTGTTTTCATGTATCAAAGGAAGAAAAAGAGGGAACTGATGACAATATTGTTCTATGCACGAGCATCTACCAAGCTTATCGGTAGTTTCATGTCGATCTTGTTCATTTGTGATGACGTGTTGGTGATGTTACAGTGTTTCCAGTATCATTTTTTATTTTATTTTGTATTACCGTTTTAACAAGTTTTTTACTTCAGTTTTTTTTTAGTGAATAAAATTTTTAATTTTGACGTTCAGGACATCGTACGTTCGAGGACAAAAAAGTATATCGTAATATATCAATATGAATAGGTATCGCAAAAAAATCTATAGACTCGTTTTCAATTTAATATCCACACATATTGTCCAAAATAAGGATGATTAATAATCGAGATGTGATATCAAATACGACTGTCTATTTTGAGGTTAAGTGTTCACACTACGACGCAAAACAGATTTTTTAGGACGTGTCTCATAATATTTTTCTTCTTCATATTCAATAATCAAGGCGAAGTTGTCATTTCATTTCTCAATATTGTATAGCTTCATAGAGGAATAATACTGCCCAGGAGCATTAAAAAATCACCACATTCGAAGAAATTTAGATGTCTCAGATATTTAAATAAGTCGGAATGTATGGCTTATAAATATGGCACTCCATAACCTCACAATTGACATGTTCCGAGAATCATTTTGTAATCATTTCGATAAACATAAATTCAAATTCAATGGATAACTACCATCCATCTATTGTGTTACTATGAACCGAGCTATGGACTTCGTGAAAAAATATCGAAATGAATCCCGTTACCGGGTAATTTTTAACACAGCTTTTCATTGACGTTAACAAGCAAGTTCATGTTTCGGTATCTCTTAAAATTCAATAAGCCCTTCATCCTTGCTGAGAAGTTCAGGAACGGATTCAAATGAAATCAGGATTTTTTTTAGATCTTTGGGTCGGCAAATTGGCCACGTTGTTCGAGGTTGAATTTTTTTCTTGAATCTAGATTTCATAAACTCAACTCCAAGAAAAATTCAGCGTCAATCGTTGTTCTTATCTCGCATTTGAACTATCACTCTGTTCACACTCTGAAGGTCAAATCTGGCAACAATTGTAGTTGAAATACTGTCAAATTCGACCTTCAGAAAAGACGGAATAGACAGAGTATAGTTTCTAATTCTACAAGTGCATAAAAAATAATTTCCAAATTATCGAAGTTAAGTCGTTGATTCTCCGGTTTGAATCTAAATTGTTCACTTCCCACTGAATCTTATGTGGCCGTCCAAAGTGAATGTGTAAATAAATATTCCTGAAGTCCTTCCCTGTCGCGTGAAAAAAGACGACGTCACATTCTCTGCACGAATATAGGATCTAACATGCAACTTAGAGTGAGATGTTAGAATCTGGCGTTTCCGAATTAATTTGATATGTAAAACACCATCATAAATGGAAAATGATTAAAAAGATCCTAGTCGTGAGTTGTACATAAACACCGCTACAAATTTAGATGTCAGGATTTATATGGTAAGGAATTCCAAATATCTCGGAAAATTAAGTTGTATTGGTAAAAGTACGAGTGAACAGATGATATGTAGCTTATTCTATGGCTTCCTGTCAAAAACAAAGAAAAGAATTCTCTGGTCCTGACGATTTTGAATTTCATGATTAAAGTCACGATGTAAGCAAAACATGGTGTGCTCATCTGTGATCATATTTACGATGACGTTACTTTTTTTTCAGATGAGCACACCGTGTTTTTTACATCATGATTAAAGTGCAATCTTGATCATTTACGAATGACAGGACGGACGGAATTGTATTCTACCATGCATTTTGCGTCAGTATGTGCAATCGTTTGAAAGGATGTGCATTTTTTTCAAGATCATGCTGTGCTTCCTGCAATTGATCTTAAAAAATGCGATTTCCGCACGACATGGCCTATCAAATTGAAAGATTGAGTTGAATTTTTTTTTTTCGAAAATTAGCCCTTTCAAATATTTTTGCACTGCAATGTTGTCGTTCGTATATTTTCGCGATTAAATGTTACTAGCATTCAAAGAAATGAAATTTTGACAGGCAAAGATACTTTGATTTCGGGAAAAATTTGACAAAACTATATAAAGGAAAAGGTCAAAAATAGATGCATAGAATACCATGGTGCGGACACTCTTTGACATATTTTGGGTCCGAAATAAGGTCCAAATGTCAAAATACGGCTTTGTTGTCCTACTTCAGTTTTCGCCGATAGATGCCGGCATAAGAAAATCTGAAATATTTACGGAAGTTACCGATCTGTCATGACAAAACTAGTCAAATCCGATCTTCTTTCCGATTTTCCGAGATGGAACATACATTATTTTCAAGAATTTCCGAAAATATATTCATTTTGACAAATTTAAATTATGATTATTCATTTAATTCGGTCAGAAATTGATAATTGAATTTTTAATGTTTTGAATAGAAAAGTTGATTTTTCTCGGAAACGAGGGTCCGAAATGAAGTCCAAATGTTATCAAAATACGGCTTTGTTGTCCTACTTCAGTTTTCGCCGATAGATGCCGACATAGGAAAATCTGAAATATTTACAGAAGTTACCGCTCTGTTATAAAAAAACTAGTCAAATCAGATCTTCTTTCTGATTTTCTGAGTTGGAACATACATTATTTTCAAGAATTTCCGAAAATATGTTCATTTTGACAAATTTAAATTATGATTATTCATTTAATTCGGTCAGAATGGCGATAATTAAATTTTTAATGTTTCGAAGAAAAAACTTGATTTTTCTCGATAACGGTCGACTTAAGAGCGTATGACATTCCTTTTTTTTTCTAAAAAACAGTGGCGGTTCAAATGGGCGCCTCAAAAACCGTACTTTTTCCATTAGCGTAGAAGTCCGGAAGAAAAAGACCCCTCCAATCCTTCAAAACAAAACACAGCTTACTATGATTAGAAAATACTTAAGAAAGCTGTTTTCTGTACGATAAAAGGTTCCCGAGAAATTCGCAAAAAACAAGTTCAAAACCCTGTATCTCGAAAATGGTGCGTTTTAGAGGGTGAGTTCATAGAGACTTTTTTTTCATTTTACATTCTGCACATATATTATGAAACACCCTGTATGCAGTAAAAACTCAAATATAAAGAACTGTTCGTTAGAAATAAATAATAATCTTCAATTTACAACTATAGTTTCAATGTATTTCACAATTGTTTCACTATTCTGTGGCTTCGTTAGGATTATTTCAATGAAGTCCACTATTCATTCAAAATTACTTTCCTCCAAGTAAAGACCGGATCAATCAAATACCGTTCATTATAGAAATTCATTCTTTTCCTTACATTCCTTCGCCGACTAGAGCCATAGAAGAAGCTTTCGGGTAAACTCCCCCTCCGCGCCCCCCCCCCTTACCGAAAGACCAGTTTCGCGAAATCCAAGCAGAATCCCAATCCCATTTTGGCCGGTAAGTCCGATAAATAAATCGGCAAATTCGGTGCAACGCACTGGATTTCAGACGACACAACTTCTTGAAAGTGACTCGCCGATGCCGTCTCGGAGCGGGCCCCTGCAGGTCCCCCGGTTCCCCTCAGATCCCCATGGGATTCGGACGCGGAGACCCGTTTGTTTGGTTTTCGGGACTTTCGTACACCGAGCTGACTTTCCTGCGTGCTATAAATCCGAAACGGCGGTGACAGGTCCTAGAGGTTGTCAAACTGTTCGCTTGCTCAATGGACTTCGAGATGTCTATACGCGATCCGTTGGTTTTTTTTTCTCGTTTGAAAAGATGTATGATCTTTGGAAAATTTTGGAGAAAATTTTACTCTATTCGTGTATTAATTTGACCTTATACACGGTTGGTTCCAATCGATTTGTATCAACCCTGTGAGCGTGAAGGCAGCAGCCCCTAAATTCCTAAATGGAAACGATGATTGAATTATACCTTGATTCGAAGATAATATGATTGCCTTTCAAAAATGCCATACATTTAACGTTTTTTGTTAGAACCCTCGAAAAATGAGAAACCAAGAAAAGCACTGCCGTGAAGGCAGCAGCTTTTGCGCGTATGTTTAATGGATCTTTCCTAGGTTTTTTCGATAAACTTATTGGATTTCAATTCGATCTCATCTGTATTTTTGGAAATATTAGAAAAATAAGATTTTGAATGGATATATCTACGGATTTTACCCATTCACGAATTCGACCTTCGTAATTAAGTTCCAAACCTACTCTACAAATATCGAGTTGTTTCTTTCGGAAGTTTCTGTGTTTACTGTCGGCCGTTGATATTCAGTAAATTATCGAAAAATGACAGGTTCTTACAGAATTTAATGAGGATAATATGGTCAGAAGGTCATAGAATATTGAATATTTGAAAAAAAAAATCGAAATTTTTTTACAAATGGTTCTAATGACACGATCATCACGAAATTTTGCACATAGTTGTTCATCAGCAGTCTCAGACTAGATACCAAGTTTCATTATGATTGAAGGAACCTTTTTTTGAGTTATTCCGAAAAAACAACGAGATCAAGAAAAAACCACCAAATTTTACATATTTTTTCCCAATATCTCCGAAAGTAATAACCGTATCGAATTGAAATTTGGTACACTGCTGTGAAATACAGAGCTCGAGGTTTGCCTGGAATTTTCACCAAATATAATGAATAGTCAAAAAAAAAAATTTTTCGAAAAAAATAAAAAAAAATTTTTTTAAATTAAATTAAATTTAAACCTAACCTGAAATTTTCACGTCTATAGAATCCTCCGTACGCCCGTTATAATACTGAACTTGTTGTTGCTTTCTTCAGTTATTTACTTCACCTTCTCAGGACAAGAAATGAAAGAAGGACTAACAAAAAAGGTCAAGTGTACGGCATTTTTGAACAATCACCTGTTCCTGTTCGAATTGATAAAGTGTACACATTCGCATTGAACAGAGTGGGAGTACAAATAATCAGGGGTTGATACTTAATTAATATCAAGAATAAAGTACTATAAATGAAACATCGTCAGATCTCAATCTAAAGAAACCCTGGGTATAATTTGTAACCATTTTTGTTCGCCATGTTTAGAAAAATATCCCTCAGGTTTCTCGCTTAGCCCACCTTATGGGTCTCCAAGGTTTCGTTCTTAATCGAGCATTTGGGTCTTTGCCAAAAAGCAGTAAATTTTCGTTCAGCCGATTTACGTGAAATCAGCTGAAAATTGAAAAATGAAATTCATACCATGAACTGCTAAAATCGGGAAAAAAAGAGATTTTTTTGAAGAACACTCCTACTGCAGAAATAGTCAAGAATGTGCAAGTCCCTGTCGACTACACTTTTCTCATAAAAACTTGAATATCTCAGAAACCGTTTAGTTTCCACCCAAGGCATATTATTGTATTACCAGAGAAATTATCTAATGATTCAATAATATACCAGCCAGTTAAATGAGGAATTAGTAGGCTGTTTTCGGTATAACCGGAAGTTTCTTTGAATAATAAAATTACAAAAAGAAATGTCATTTATAATGATGATATGAATGTGTCTTATCCTTTTATTATGACGGAGCATGATCGATCCGTTTGTAGCCCTGTTATAAAATCAGAAAAGCAGAAAATCACCGGAAAAGTCTGAATCTTTGTTCTATTTACTATACTTCTACCTCTCACGACTTGAGTGCGTCACCAGCTGCCAAATGAAGACACTTTGGAGTTGTCATTCGGAATGATAAGCTGATTCCTGATATCATCAGAAAAGGCACTTTTTAGACTCAATATCTCACACTTGATAAACGGAAATCTAAAAGCATAGAAATCATGGGAAGAAGAATAATATCGCCTCCCACTCTCTGAAGCCTATTTTCCCACAGACTGTAGCACTTACGTGGGAGAAACGCGTGATTTTGGGAACCGCTGATCCGATTTAAAAAGGCCTGATATCAACGTCTCCAAAACGGACGTGCCTAGCGAATACAATGGTCAGTTTTCACTTAGCATACTACCGAAATGTCGTCTGTTCCGACGGTAGACAGACAGACTCTCGCATCCCTCGAAATAATTGCCAACTGCTCTGCCCTCGTTCTTTATTTTCAGATGGAAGTTTGCCTAAATGCTAATCAGGATGTTGGTCGGTAAGGCCTGTACGCGACGTTCAACAGGACACTCCTGCAACCGCGATATCTGCATTGTATTGAAATGAGAGATGCTTGTCCAATCGGTTCTCGAAGTAGGGAAGTTAATTATCTCTACGAGCAGTGTTTACTCGTACCCTTAAGTCCATAGACCTTGAATTCTGATCTCGGAGCGAAACTATCCTGAAATTTGAATTTGTTGCCCTAGAAGGTTGGCTACTCTGAAAAAATGACAGCTGATAAATAGACGACTTCGGCCCAAGTTACCAACCCATAATTTTCTTCACAAATTTACTATCGGGAACGGGAATTTCAGGACAAATTCGACATGATAAGGTCCGCTTTATTTATAAATATCCGTAAAAGATGCCTCGGCTCCTCGAACAAGATAATTCCTTCCAAATATAGGGTTTTGTTAAGATCATCTCTGATTGGCTGAAATTTAAGTTGGGATTCCTGATGTCATGTTAATAGTGTCAAATTTATATAGGATTTGTTCCGCAAAACAAGATGGTTATTTCGGTTGCCGGTTTTCCATTCCGTAAATATGAAATATTGGGTTGGTTCCTGAACAAAATGTTAATTACGGAATTTGATTGATGAAAAAACGTTCTTTCTGTCACCAGAACGACAGTCAATGTTCTATGGTAACATATCCATAGCATAGAACAATCTCTATTTACTTTATGATCCATGGAACATAGAAGAGACAACAATCAACAATGGAAAAATTACTAGGTATGGTCTATGGGTTATAAGGTAAATAAACATTGTTCTATACGATGGATTTGCTACTATAAAACATTGATTGTCGTTCTGGTGCATAGACTTAATATGTCTATGTTCTGGTGACAGAAAGATTGCTTTTTCATCAATCAAATTCCGTAATTAACCATTTTTTCAGGAACCAACCGAATATTTCATATTTACAGAACGGAAAACCGACAACTGAAATAACCAAGTTGATTTGCGGAACATATCCTTTATAATCTTGACACTATTAACATGAAATCAGGAATCCCAACTTGAACAACCTAACAAAAAACCTATATTTGAAAGGAATTTTCTTGTTTGAGGAGCCCAGACATCTTTTACGGATATTTATAAATAACGCGAACCTTATCATGTTGAATTTGTCCTGAAATTCCCGTTCCCTAGTGATAGTTAATTTGTGAAAAACATTGTGGGTTGGCAACTTGGGCCAAAGTCGTCTTTTCTATCCAATATAATTTAGGGTTATGAGATACAAATCGAACAAAGAGAATTTGAGCCAATATATTTATTTGCATCAGATATGACCCAGTGTTGATAAACCAGATTAATTCAAAATCCATGTAGTCCAAGACATAAACCACCTGGCTCAATTCATTCGTTTTTCGCTTTTGTCAGAGTACCGAGCAGAGGATGAAATCTAATCCCTTTTTAAATTACCTCAATTAATGACCTTCATCTCTTGCTTTGTTGAGTCAGACTCATGATTCTATACTTGCATTTCCTTTCCCATTCAAGAATACCGGATTGAAGTTGCACTGGCTTATACAAGTTGTTTGATTTACTCTTGTTGTACAATGAAACCTAAGCAGGGTACTTATTGTGTTTGAATTTTTTATAAAACATAATAGATTTCAAGCGGATCGAAGTTGAGAGCAATATCAAAAATCCTTCTTCAATCTTCGATGAAACTTTATTGAACCGACTTTTCTCAAGATAGAGTCAAAGAAATATACGAAATAGCAAAGTTTTTCGACGAAATGTAAGGAAGTTTTCATTGTGATCTGCGTTCCATGAAAACAATTCGCTATTGCGACAATTTTCTTGAGTAAAGTTCCTGTGATATTTAATAGTGTCATCTCCAAGCTTCGTTCCTATCGCTCAACATTTGTCATTTTATATCAGCTAGAAGGATGAAAATGGTAACCAGAGAATGTAGAAGCCTGTAGAGTATCTCTCTAGGTGCAACCTCTATCACGTATTCCGATTTTATGAACGACAATCAAAGGTAGATAGCACAGCAGATAATTGACTGTTTCAGTGGCTTTTTGGCAGAAGCGACTGGTATAATCGCGGACTTTTTCTAGCTTCCGCAGATGATAAATCACTAGACAATATCCAGAAAGTGCCCTTCGTTCTAATCTACTGAGCGAGGGAACCTTTATGGTCCAGCTTGTCGAGAAGGAGAGAAAAAACTTGACCTGTTTTTGTCCAATGACCATCCTCATGACAATCCATCCAATGACAATTCCTCAACTGCCACCAACTGATGGCTGGCTGGGAAGGAGTGGGTTACTGCTAATGAATCCCAGAAGTCTCTAGCATGGGGGTCACCATTTTGGCTTAGGTAGCCGGGAATTAGCCCGTATACACCACTTGCTTGTTATCATGACTTCGTAAAACACAAAAAACTACCTCGTAAACACTATTATCCGGACGAATTTAATTATCCAGAACAATTCAACAATATCTGAGAAGAACCCACATCTATCTTGATTTTTCTGAAGCCTTTGATCGAGTTCCCCACAGGCGACTCATCTCAAAGTTGGAACATCTGGGCGTCAGGGGTGAGCTTCTGGAGTGGATTTCTGCATTTCTATCTGGTAGAACCTTCCTTGTTAGAGTGGGTGATACGCTTTCTACTTCGAATAGAGCATTTGAGACGGTAGTGCCACAAGGGTCGGTTTTGGGACCGATACTCTTCCTTCTTTACACGTCCAATTTGCTACTAATTTTGAGATCTTCTTGCTTACTCTTCGCTGATGACGTCAAAATATACAGCGATCCTTTTTCTAGCTACATCACTCTTTAGGAAAATCTGAATGTGTTGAGTGAATGGTGTACTACTTGGTTGCTGCCTTTGAACATCTCTAAGTGCTCGGTCCTTCATTTAGGTAAAAACAAACCTTCTCATGAGTATACAATAATGGGCAAGACTTTGCCATCGGTTTCTCATCATTGCGACCTTGGTGTTATTGTTGCGAATGACTTGGTCTCGGCACATTTCGGCAATCACTAACAGAGCTAAACAGATGGCTTTTCTTATGCTAAAATCATTAAATTGTTGCGACGCTCGGATCTTTAGCAGACTTTATAGTTGCTATATTCGTCCCATCATGGATTATGCTGGTCCCGTTTGGTGGCTGTCCTCTCGAGCTGATGCGGTCCTCCTGGAGTCTGTTCAGCGATGGGTTACTCGCTTTCCTTATGGTTTTAACCGGCCATCGTATGAGAAGAAGCTGCGTATTTTCAATTTGCCCCACTTAGGAGAAAGAAGAACTAAAATTGATGCCATTTTCATTTACAGTGCCCTTCACGGCCTTCTCGGTGAAGACATTAAATGCCTGTATACCCGCAATGCTAATCACTCAAGGGGCCACTCGCTGAAACTCAAAAGAGAGGTGTTCAGAACATCCCAAAGGCAACAATTCGTCACTAACAGGGTGTTTCATCTTTGGAACGGACTATCCGAGCACGTGATGGGTGCATCTTCCACCAAGGCCTTCAAGAACGCTTATGACGCCTGGATCACGCCACATTGAAAATTGGCCACTTATTATTAATTTTTTTTTCTTTCTCTTATATCTTTTATACTCGTATTTTGTTCGAATGTTATTTTCTAGTTTGAGTTTATAGATTTGACAGCCTTCACACTTAATGCTTGTTGTCGTCCATTCCTAGACAATCCCTTCGTTCAAGTCAATCTCAACACCTATGACACATCTTTCCGATAGGAACCCAGCACCTCGCTCCATTTCAATACCACGAAAACCGGTCTCGCCTCAAACTGACTGTATATCGAAGATTGAAAACGGCCGGCAAGGTATAATTACCATAGATATTTCACTCCTTGTATAACGTGCATTCATGTCCTCCTAATTACATCAAAAGCAACGTACGTGCATTATTAATGATCGACTTCATCAATCAAACCTCAAAACGTATTGTATCCCCACCGGATAGACTGCGGCGTCTATTAGCTCGGCTCTCTTCACGCTTGCGGATTTGGATCAGATCTGAGCGGATCGCTTCCGACAAGCTGTACAAAGCGTCGTTCCAAGGTTAGAGCCTCTTGATTGGGTTCGTACGTTGGTCTAATGGCGCCGCGGGATGCAGTTCTGTTCCGGTGGGTTGAGAGAATAGATGCAAATTCGTTCAGAAGGTTCAAGGAGTTCACAACCACCCTTATATGTGAAATGTTGTTGTTTTTGTTGTTTTGGTTTATTATTTGATGAAGTCAAATGAAAATCTAGAAAAGCACTGCCGTGAAGGCAGCAGCCACCCTATTCTTCCGCAGATACACCCATTCAAAATTTTATTTTCCCAATATTTCCGAAAATACAGATTATATCTAATTGAAGTCCAGTATTTTATCGACTGTTCGAAGATTCATACAGAATTTAATGAGGATGATATGATAAGAAAATCACAAAATTTTTTTTCAAATTGTTCTTATGACACGATCATCACGAAATTTCGCATAAAGTTGTATTTCAGCATCTTCAAACTATCTGCCAAGGATTGAATCAGTTTTTTTCGAGTTATGCCGAAAAAAGCAACGATATCGAGAAAAAAACCTCGAAATTTTACATATTTTTTCCCGATATCTCCAAACCTTATAATCGTATCGAACTGAAATTTGCTACACTGCTGTGAAATATGAAGCTCAAAGTCCAAGTGGAATTTTTTTCTGGATCTAATAAACAGTTTTCGAAAAAAAACATAACTCATAACTCAACCTAAAAATTCACACCCGGATGATTTCCGACCAGTGGTTATGAATAATATATATGTTTTATTTAAGATATCAATGGTATTGGGTTATTTAACTGAGAACATAATGAAAATGAAATTTGCAGCGTGTTTTCCTCGGTATCGTTTTTATTTCCGGAAAAAAACGAAAATACTGATCGAATCAAAATTAAACCTGTTAGTTGAAAAAAAATGATGCACATTATTTCCAAAATTTCGGGATGATCGTTTTGTTGGAAAAATATCATGAGATTACATTCTAGAAATACAAATAAATATCGATTTTTTTATTCTGCGTACAACTTCCCAAATCTTTCAAATATATGCAAATTATGTACATTGAACCCATGAATCTATTGATTTACATACATTTATCTATAGAAACGATAGATAGAACCAATGCCGAATAAACTACATAGCATTGTTTCGAAGTGGAAATGAATGTAGGGAAGTGTGGATTGTTCACGTTTCTGATGAACAAGCCAAAACAAAATTCGAAGGGAGTTGGCCGTCGATTTGAGCGGTGTTGCCAATGGTACCGTTATTTATGGTAAATGGTTAAAAAAAGTACCAACTTTGACCTTAGTTGAAAACGACAATTCATCCTGGACTAGAAAATAACGTTTTATCTCCTTGGAAATGAATTTAAGAACAATAAATCTGAGTGAAATTACTAATGAGAACTTTTTTTTCAGAGACGAGAGGCAACGTGAGGTACTCTATATACTCAGGAGATCCCGATCAATTTTTCAAAATAGGAACATATTCTGGCGTTATAAGGACAGCAAACTTCTTAGATCATGAAGCTAAATCGAATGTTCTGTTGAACATACAAGCAACAAGTGGTGATCCTCCTGTTTATGGACATACCCAGGTAAGTTACTTCATAATACTGTTCGAAATTTCGGAACCGTTCGCTTCAAACGAAGATACAAAACCTTATCGTACTATAAGAAATTCCATATATCTTTCTCTTTCACATGAACTATTTTGAGTTGTCCGGAAGTAGCATATACTGCATTACAAAATCAATTATTACCTTCGATTTAAAGCAAAAAAAAATTCAGTATTTTTGTATAATATGTTCCAACTTTCTTCATCTGACTTTGATTCTTTTTATTGAGTTTTGGCTCATTAATTTATTTGTTTTGTCTAGTCCCGAACGCATGCGTATTTTTTGTTAATTTCGGCCTGTCAGTATATATATTCTTTTGAGAAGAGCAGTAAATTTTTGTATATCAAACAATATGTGTTATCACAGTATTAGCAGAGGATATGTAAACGGGATACCATACATATTCACGTATGATACAAGAGCACAGATAAAAACCTCAGGAAAAACTCTGGCTCCCCGTATAAGTGTAGTGAAATTGTTGTTAGTTATTGATGGGCTTTTTTCACCGACAAAATTTCTTGTTTCCTATTCGATGCTGGTTGAAACCTTGGAATCACAACTGAAAACAAAAAAGTAGACGAAAAAACCAATATTAACTAGTAAATTATTTAGTAGTCATTAAATTGTTTTGAAGTTCACGATCCATCTCGAAAAAGAATCAGACACCGAATGAATTGCCTCGAAACCATCGTCAAATTTATATATTGGACAACTATTAGCTAAATGTTCTATTGTTTCCATTCTTCTCCGCATTCGCACCTTGGACTTCCGACCAAACTCCATTTGAAGAGGAAACTATTACAGCGACCATGACCGGTTTTAAGTCGATTCAAAATGCACCAAATTTTCTTCGGAATAGAATAGAATGGACCAAAACGAGGTTTAGAATCATAGGAATTAGAATAGAATCAACTTCATAGTCAACCAATACCCTTCCTGAAATATTCTCTTCCCTTCCAGGTCAACATAGAGATCGAAGACGTCAACGACAACGCTCCAGAGTTCGAATCCAGCAGCGTCCGGATAGCCGTTCCCGAAAACGTCGAGGTGGGAGTTCCGATCTACTCGGCACAGGCTACCGATAGGGATTCTGGAACGAACGGCGTGGTGAGGTACAAAATCATCAATCAGGCTACGGGCGGGGGCCTGTTCGAAATCGACCCCAGACACGGACATCTAACTTTGACACGGCATCTTGATTACGAGTTGACGCAGAGGCATACGATCGTCGTTACGGCCACGGACACTGGAAACCCGCCATTGTCTGCAAATTTGACTGTTTCCGTCGACGTGCAAGACTTCAACGATAACCCACCGGTGTTCGAGAGGAACGATTATGAGGTCCAGGTGTCGGAAGGGATGCCGGTGAATTCTCAGGTTAGTTGGGCGATATTCATAGAGTGATTCTTTAAGAACCAAAATACCATGTTCCTAACTGAAAACAGCCAGATATTTCTAGAATATTCTGTTCGGTGTATGGGAATCTTTCAAGGATATGCAGGTTCTCAGATATGCTCATGTTAAATATTGCATTCATCCATGGAGTTTCCTATCTTTCAAGAATATTTTATCGGGAATATTCTCTAGCTGAGTGATTAATATCCTTGTCCAATGCAATGCAACTAGGAATATTCCGAAGGAAGTATGATCCAGTACCTTAGAACATTTTCTCAGAGGTTCTTAGGATATTCATCAAATATTCCATTCATCCAAATAATTTCCCATCTTTCAAGAATATTTGTTGGGAAATATTTCCTAGCTGAGCTCAGCTAATCCTATGAAGGATATTCGTATTGCAATGCGACGCAACCAGGAATATTCACTCGGACCTTTGAATATTTTGAAGATTCCCAGAAATGTCAATGGGTATTTTGAATGTTTTTTTCCTCAATTAGTCATTCGGAGGATATTCTAGGAATATTTGGTGCGGTCTGTCACTATGCATCATTAGATATTACTGATTGATTCTTAGTGTCTTCCTCAAGCTCATTAGTATTAGATGCTGATAGGTTTCTTGTGAATATGTAAAATACAAATATCAAAAATTTTCTTTCAAGAATTCCTCAGCTAATCCTAGAATAATCTAGAAGTTAAACCTTTTCCAGGTGTTCTCCAAGCATTCCAAAAATTAAGCTGAGAATATTGGAAAAATTGTATTCAATTTGGATTATGCTGGGAATCTTTAGAATGAATATTCCCGATATTCCCTGGATATTTCGAACATTCGTTCTTTGTTGGACATCCAAGGGATATTCTAGGAATATTTCGTACTGCTCGTAACCATACAATAATTCTTGAAACAATCCTAGTACTTCTTTGAATCTTTGCACACATTCTAAAAATGTTTATTTAGGATTAAATCAGAATATTCTATGGGAATTCGAAATATCTTCGACACGAGGGCATGTTCTACCAACATTCGTTATCCTTTGTAACCATACAACATGAGAAATTCCTCAAATATTCCAAGAATATGCAAAAAAGAATACCATACGAATATTCTATTCGTGTTAGGAATATTATATGAAGAATATTCTCTGCGATTTTTTCAGCAAAAAATGTAACTGGTAGATTATAATTCGGCTTTTTTGGGATATTCTGACATGTTACTGTATTATCTGAGTACATCGTTTCCTTTACAGATCCTCCAGGTTGTTGCAGTTGACCTTGATACCGGCAACAACGCAAGACTAACATACCGACTCTTAAAACAAAACAATTCGGTTCTAGCGAGCAAAATTTTCGGAATATTCCCTAACAGCGGTTGGATATACCTCAGGGAAAATTTAGACAGAGAAACGAAGGATAAGTTCAACTTGGTGGTAGTAGCCACTGATAACGGTAAGATTTTCTTTTTGTACAATGAACGAATTATTTGGCCGTTTGCTAACTTCAAGGTTATGATATATTCGGGTCTATTTTCTTCCAGGTACTCCCCCTCAAACTGCAGCTACAAAAGTAACAGTGGACGTCTTGGACACGAACGATAACAGTCCTATATTCGGAAAGAAGTCGTACGAGTTCAGGATAGAAGAGAACCTGCCGAGAAATACATTCGTTGGCACTGTATCTGCCAAAGATTCAGATTACGAATCGAATGCTGTCATCAGATATCAAATCCTACATAGCAATACCAGCTTCCAGATAAACAGCATCACAGGTAGGTCCCATTTGTTTCCTCATATAAACATCTTACTCCGCACCTATACAGCATAACAAGTGAGAATTTCATTGTCGAATCGACGAATTCTGGAACGTTTGTAGGTGAGCATACCCCCTTGTAAAGAAATCGAGCGCATGAGTGATAGGTTGATGGTAGCGACCTCTAACAACTTGATGTGAAAGCTTGACACGCTCTCTAGCTTCAAATAGAAGAATGGTTAAAATATAGTTAATTGCCACATATTAGCCTTTCAGTAACATAATTTCACAAACTAATTAATATACTTGTTTATAATTATTCAAGGGTTTGAAGACACCTGCTGCGTATATGAAGTCATTCTAAATTTCTTCTTTTTTCTTTGGTAACTCAGTTATTGATCTTGAAGAAACCAAACCCATCGATCGTGAACATGATGCGGATAATGTAAAATTCATGTAGTTTTCACCAATGTTTGTGTTCTTGAACCTTTTCAATCTTCCGAATGACTGTAAATAGAGTAAATGAAGAGCAAACACACCTATGCCATCGGATGGAACTAACAATATTTGTTCAAGGAATTCTGAGTTCTCTATGGGTATGTCGGACCCTATGTTTGAAGAATGCTCGTCTACAGTGTCACTTTCGTTCGGATAGAAGTAATTCAATCTTCGATAGTGGCTAGAGTGATATTTCAGATTGCTTCGGAGGAATAAATATTGCTATTCGTGAAGTGCTTTAAACATAGTGAAGAAAAGACGTTTCGATCTCTGATTTTGAAGGGTTTTTTTGCGAAGATAAAGATGAGAAAAACTACCAAAAACTTTTTTTTACGGATATGAAGGAGTTTATTGATGCACGTTGAATCAACAGAAATAAAATCAAATTTCAGAAAAGCACTGAAGTGACGTCAGTAGTTTTTGCAATCATGTTCAAATTCGCGGGCGAACAAAACAATGTAATTTTTTTAAAATTGTTTTGATGGTACTATCATTATTGAATTTCGCATATAGCTGTACATAAGCATTCACTGACTAGCTACCAAACTTCATCATGTTCGGATCATTCTTTTTTGAGTTAATCCAAAAAATCAACGATATCGAGGAGAAAACCACGAAATTTGACTTAACTTTTTTTCAATATGTCTAGAAATATAAATCAGATCAAACTGAAATGTAGTTCACTGTTGGAAAATAAAGACCTCTAGGTCTGTGCGGAATCTCGTCAAAATATGCTGAGCAGTTTCCAAAAAAAAAATTTGAATTAAAATTTGAAAAATTTTCGAAAAAAAGTTTTATTTTCGAATTACTAACCTTTCCATTCAGAATTTTTCTCAAGTGCAACTTACTCTGAACTCTCGTAAGAAAGTTAATCCGTTCATGATTTTAACGTCTCTGTTGATTATACGGAGTTTATTTCACAGGAATGAGACACCAAATAATGTTTAAAAAGCTTATTTATGTCTACGAACAATATAGATGACTCACCTGAATTGGCAGCTTTTAAACTAACAAAGATTTGATAAATAAACTTGGAGAACGATACACCATTACATCAAGCATCAAATTCATTCATATATACAATTAAAACCGTAGAATTAATTAATAAACATAATATGTCATTGAGGACAACAAACACTGGACTTAACAAATCAGGTTACCAATACTGTGAACTTATCTTATATTATATCTAATATTTGGGAAAGATTGCAGGTAATTGTTTTTACTACCCTGCGTTATTTACAATCATTGTTGTTTGTTCTTTTATAAATTCAACAAATTATTATAGATCATACTCAAAGAGCTGATACTCAAAATTTGAGTATGATCTATAATAACTTGTTGAATTTATATAAGAATAAACAACAATTATTGTAAATATCACAGGATAGTAAAAACTTTTATCTGCAATATGTCCGAAATATTAGATTTAAGTTCACAGTATTAGTAACTTCATTTGTTGTTCAGTCCAGTGTTCATCGTCGTCAATGAAATATTCAGGTCGATTCTGTTTGCGTATTGCTATGAATCTGGCTTTCTAGTTATATTCCTATCCTTCTAGTTTATAGCAATATGGCTATGATGTTACGTATTCTGTTCCGAGTATCATAGCAATGTTTGTTATGAATTTTGTCATAGCAACATTGCTATCATGGACTTCCATAATCGCTGCTTTTAGAGCTGACAACACTGTATTTTGTGACTTCAGAGCTACAAGGAAGAAGAAAATTACCCTACTTCGTGAGTTTTTTTTATGATTTCGCATACATAACCTATATCTACGGCTTTCATATAAACATGCACATAAAAATGTTAGGAAACAAAAAGAGTCAAATCGACCAATAACCAATTTCTTGAATACCTATAGAATATTGGTAACTAGAAATGAAATGCAGCAATTTTATTCAGGCGTTAATAATTCGAAATTCGATAAACTTTTTCGTTGGCACCTCAACGGGATTTCTGTTGTTGAGATGATTAGAATAATCACCTCAGCTGTTGTCTACTGTGCCTGTATTTCAGTATAATTTTTCTTGAAATTAAATATTCTAGAGAACCTTGAACTCATTTCCATTAGCATATACTTTTTTCTATCTATGAAAACATCGACTTTTTCAAAAATGTTACGGAACACAAATCAAAGCCAAATGACCAATTTCCTGGATACCAATAGAATATTGGTTTCCAGAAATCAAATGCAGCAATTTTATGCAAGCGTTAATGATTCGGAATTCGATGAACTTTCCTGTTGGCAATTCAAAGGGATGGCTGTTGCTGAGATCTTGAGAATAATCATTTCAACTGTTTTTTACTATGCCGGTATTTTAGTCCAAGAATTTCCCTTAAAATTGAATATTCTAGAAAACAAATTTCTAACAGCACATACTTCCCTATCTTCAATATTCTCGAATTCTTGGAAGAAATAATACCGAAACAAATGGATGTTTGTAAGATTCCTTTTCTAACCTATCTTGTTATCAATCATAGCAAGTACTATTTCGAGGTTTTGCATCCTCCATCGACTCCACCAAACAGTCGAAGAACTGGTGCACCAGTTCGACGGTCCATGCGAGATAGTCGCAGAATGTAATTGAAATGTATGAGGCCGAAGATGCCGATCACGTACCAGAAATTGGGATGGTATACGGACCAGGAATGCTTTTAGGATTCCGCCCAAGAAACAACAAATAATAAAGGATTGACACTCGACCCGGCCAATCGACGCGCTTCTTCGTATTCAATTATCACTCGGTATATAATGGAGGACGGCGCTACATTCGAAACGTTCCGATTTGGGAGTGATTTGGTGAGGTCATTATTTATTGCTTCGTCGTGTATATTTTCCGGTTACGACTGATATTGAGAATCGAATTCGTGATAGACGGGGGCTATTGATCTCAGAGCCGATCGTAAACACGATAACTTTTGAAGAAAATTATAATCCTAATAGAATCGAAATCTATTAGATACTTGGCTGAAAAATCGCGATATCAAGTTTTTTGCTAATTTTCAGCAACTTTTGTTCTGTTTCAAATCTGTACCTATCGTTCCCCAGTGAAATTTGTGGAGAAAATTGTGGGTTGGCAACTTGGGCCGAAGTCGTCTATTACAATGGAATCAGCTCAAAAAAGTGAGGATATCCATAGTAAAAGCAATCCTAATTTCCTCTTGACTACTATAGTTGGAAGATAAATAAACAAAAGTTTAGACAGTACAATTATATTTTACATATTCTATAAAATATGAAATATTCTTCGTACTATTTGGGGGTCATATCACCGAAAACAATAAAAAAATTACTAAACAGGCTTGCCAACGTAATTACCCACTTTACTTTGTTATAAAAGCATACTCCTCCTATCTATGAACTCTGACGGAGTACATATCTCTATGACTATGGTGTCTATGAAGCAAATAGACATAGAGACTTGAGCTATAAGCACAGACCAACAAGACAAATCACTTCATCGTTTGCGGGAATCGCGTCTCTCCGACCTTGAGAAATATAACAGACATAACCACACTTTCTCCTTCCTTGAAACAGCTGTCAAATTGAATACTTGATTTTGGAATATCTAAAATCGAAATGTAAAAACGGATTTGTCGGGATTCAGGAATCACAAAATCAAAATCAGACTAAGATTTTTCTATGAAACCATTTGAAAAGCAAATTTCCAATACCAAAGCGAGTGTTTTGTCACATCTTAAACTCCTGTAGAAGAACTCGGTAGTAAATGAAAATTTTGGAAAAATGATATGGAAAACCCGTTTACCTTAATCAGAGAATCTTTGTAGTTTCACATCAAATGAGATTAATTTCAATATAAAATCAAATTATGAATAGACCAACTCTGTTCGATTCCAATCCTAGTGTGCAATCATATACAATTTTATTAGACATCCCATCGTTTTAATTGAATAATGGAGGTTGTAATGCTTTTACTTCAGTTGCGATTCCTTTATATTATATATGATGAACATTATGAATGAGTCCACCTAAGTTCGATTCCAATTCTTGTTGTATAATTAAATCATATAATAATGAGGACTGTCATCATAAAATAGAACCTCAAAGATGACTAAACAATTGATTTGGTTGTAAAAAACTGTTTGGATTATATTCTAAAATGGAACAGATAGTAAATTATTCATCAAATAAATAGGACAAAAATTAATTTCAGTTTGTTTACATGTTTATAACCTCTTCAAGCGAGTCCGAAAGCGGCGAGAGTGACGTAATCCTATTCCTGCAATCTGATTGGCACCCCAAAGCACCCCAAACGCCTGCTAAAATTCTGATTAGCTCGATTCAGGGTCATATCTGCGTTGACATAGATTTCCTAAATAAATGACGCGAGTGGTTTATCTGGTTGATCTGTTCTATAAGGCTCGAGAAATAAATTCTGTGACTGGAGCACAGGTACAAAGAAATTTTATATCTATAATCTATGATGTAGAATGAAAAAGAACTGTATACACATTAAGCGGCAAAAAACCATTTAAAGGCCAACGATCATTTATAAAGACCCTGTACAACCAGATGCTAATCCGTGAGAAAAACGCACTCTTCAAGGATGCGGTTTGATGTCGATTCCGCGACATCCTGCAACGAGCTGACTCGTCCTCTGAAATAAATAAGCCGTGCGCGCTGATAAAAACTGTACGGAGAGGAGAAACAAAAAAATTCCTGTGCGTGTAATACGATCCTTGTACCGCAAATATCTGACGGTGTCAGTGAAGCATGATCGATCGCGACACCTCGCGATACAAGTTGGATACACGGAAAAAAATTAAAACAAGAGGAAAGAGAAATTTTCAACAGTTGAACTGATATCCGTTCGTGTGGAGGAATTTACCAGGGAGGTCTTGAACAACTCGGAAAGAAGAGGTTCCTTCAAAAGTACAAGAAGGAAAGTTTTGTCGTTTCTTTTTCTTTTAACAAATTCAATAATAACCTAGTCTACAAAAAATATCGACCTTCTAAGTTTAGGTTATTTCGGTGGTTATTGTGTTTACATCTATGCCTTAAGATTTAGTATTCTCGTTCGGAAGTTATAGTGTTTACGGCCGGACGAACACTGTTCAATTACTCTGGAATATCTTTCTTTATTGAAATCCAACGATATACTTTTATTGTCTTCAACGTTCTATGTGTTCCATCACAAATTTCATTATTATATCAATGATTAAAGTAAAAAAACTTCAGAAAACGGAAACATAATAAAATACAATACAAATTTAATACTATACTCCATTCACTTTTATAAACTATCCCGGTTGGCCATGATTTAGGTCTATCAAGTTTTTTTACTTAAGAGTGACGCAGGTTGGCACTCGTGAAATATCGGCAATGTCAAAATAATTCTCAGCGACGTTGCCAAACGCGAATGCCAATTTCTATTCTCAATTTCAACATAATCATCACGCTTGGAAACTAAAAATGTCGAAGGTTTGAAGAAGCAGAGACAAAGTATCAGGAAGTGCTATGTAGAATTCAAATCTGTTTTTTCTGATAGTAACTCTGATAATTTGGAACCAATAGTTTATCAGCTATCCAACATTTTCGACTCGTGTGAGTGAAAACCCAGTGTATCGTTCACGTAGATTCCCAAGAACTTTGTAAATTGAGTTAGTTCTTTTAAAGTGACACAGTTTTTGTAGTACTACTACATTTTCATACTGGAGTACTTCAAGTTGTGCAACAAGGTATTCAAATATCTTCTGTAGACTTATTTCTTAAGAATTTCGAAAAGTAGGGAATTCCATAGGTTTGTCTGTTCGTTTAGAAGTGTTACTGCAGGGATATTCGAGTACTTTTATTTTTTTTCGAATGAACTATCACAAAGTAACGGACTACTCTATTTTTCAGTAAAATTTCAACACTCGATTCTTGATTTCCGTACAATAAAATAGCATACCTGAATCTTCCAACCATGTTTATGTAAGTAAAATATTTCCAGTGTTAACCCAAAAAAAAATCTTCAACATTCAGGTCATTGGAATTATTGAATTCACATACATAATATTTTCGCAAATTCCTTATTTTCCTGAAGTAAATTCACATTTTGAGAAATACGTAATTACTACTACCTCCATGTAGATAGGACAACGTTGTGTAGTTTATCTGACAGGAAAATGACTATAACCTAACATTTTCAAAATATATACAGTGAACTGTGTCAGAATATCATGGCCAACCGCGACAGTGTTCAATCTTCTATATTTCGATTTAGAATCATCAGTAGCATTTGTTCTGCATTAATGTCAAAATTTTACCAAGTGTTTTCATCAGTTCTTCACTACAACGCATTTTAGCTGATGTGGACCAACCCATGAATTTTACTTACATCATGGACCAACCGGAAAGCTTGTCAAATTTTGCATAGAACAATATTTCCACAAGTTCCACAACTTCTCTCTTTGAATTTGTCATTGAAGACAAAGTATCAATATCTAAAGATATTACGTGAAAGAAGTACAGAAAAAGCTGTATTTATAATGATTTAATTTTATTTAATTCTTAGAGTATAGGTTCACCTCTGAGTTTGGCACTACGTTATCGCTTATCGAAGTTGTCGTTGATTGATTGCCGCCCCATAATCCATTTCAACGTCCGAGCACGACGTGCCAAGGTTAAGTAAAAATAACTTTTGTATGCGAGATCTCGTTTACTGATAAGGGATGAGCTATTCGAAATTGAAATTGCTTCCGCTCTCCTGTCATAGCGGTAGTTTATGCCATATAAATTAAGGGGGTATTGAAAGATTAGGAATTTTAACTACTTTGGCACGTTGTGACATTCTGTTCAGTCCGTTCAAGAAGGAGGAAACCCACATTCTCGAGGGAGTTGTAGATGAGATTTCAAACAGAATTCAATTGCTAAACAATTCTTTTATCTTGAACTCTAGTAATTCAAAATGAGCATGTTTTGTATGTCATGAATACTCGTTCTATTTTCAAATTCGAATGAATCAAAAGGGTACTTCCTCTGGTTGATTTCATATTCCTTTCAAGTAAGAGCATTTTCAATGGCTAAAAAGAGAAGCTTTCATGAAATTGGAGAAAATCTCTAGAGGCAAGGTGACCATACCCTCTGTAAGTGGACCGAGTTCGATTCCCATCAAAGTTTTTTTGAGAATTTTTTTTTGATAAATTCATATTTCTATCCAAGTCCTTCTGGAGTTTCATTGGTAGAATTTTAGCCTCCGTAAGACCACCAGTTTTTTAAATAAAAATTATTCAATTACTTCGACCGGAATCTTTAGAAGACTACAAAATGAAAACCAATAGAAATTTTTTTAATCTGCTTTCACACCAGTGTTCAGAATGAATGTTAGGACAACTTCAAAAAGTTCCAACAATTTTGGGTGAAATATAATTTTCACTGTAGACACATAAAAAATAGTTGAGTATGAATTTTGTGAAAATTATGTCACGGAAAATCCAAGAAAATCGAGTACATTGAAAAAAAGGCTATACAATTTGGCAATCGAAAATAAAATTCCATCTTTACAAGTTTTCCGCCATTTCGAAAACTTTTTTCCAGAATTCTACACCACAATTGAATTGGCCATTAAAAAATACTAAGATGGGACCAAAAACCGTTATTTCAAAGGCATAACCACACAGTTATCAGAATATTGCTCTAAGTTGACATTGAACACCCTGTATCTCGCTTATGCATCGAAAACGGGGTATATGTCATAAAGAAAAATGACTTTCCTAATGTCATCTACACGACTTCATATGTTTGTGAAGTTTATGGTGAAACACCCTGTATTATGATAACTAGAAATTTTACGAATCTTTCTTCCATTGAAATCTTCATGCCTCGCGTTCATTTAAGATGTTACGATTACAACCAGCCTACGAACGTAGAAATAATCTTCTACGGCTCTGTCAACCCATCATCATTACCTAGCTCAACTTCAACTTCTACAAATTATCGAAGTGTTATATTCGTAAGAAATCCGTGCGTAAGCTCAATTAGAATACAGACGACATGACTTAGACTCTGCGATGCCTCTCACGCTGATAAAAGAACTCCAAAGCATCCGAGGATTTTTATTGGATCAATTAGATCGTCAGAAATGGAATACAGTCGTCAGTTCCACGATGCCACCAACGTTGGGTAATCAACAGACTGCTGAGACCTTATATCAGTATGATAGGTCTATAAATTCTATGCGTCGCCCTGATTCCTTTGCTGCTTGGAACAAGATCTGCGTAATGACTGCTCTGATGATGTCGTAACTATGTTAGATACAGAAGTGAGTTGTAACCATTGTTTCAGGCATTTTCCTCGATACATAAGTACACATATCTCGGATATTTCAGCGCCGGTAGGCAGTTCTGTGATTGTCGGGATATGTGGAAATGTACACAGTGGCATTAGAAGCGTAACATCTAGAGGGAATAACTTTGCGAAATTCATTTTTGGTCAGTAGAATAACCATATTTAAAGCATGCTATAATACCGTAATCAACGTTTTTGTTTGCATAAACAAAGCTTTTTGTCATTTTGTTCGTGAAGAAAGCGATTCATGAATCCGGCATAGTATTCGAGGTTTCTCTGGAAAATACGTATAAAAAATTCGGGGCGTCCTGTCAAGGCGTTGTGGAGGGGCGGCCTGGGGACTGGTGGTCAGCCCTCTCTATGCAATCCCCTCAAAGCTCAGTTCAAGCCGTAGCGCTCTGCGAGTAAGTAGGATTTACAAGTGCTTGTTGAAAGTAACCCCCTTTTTACCTGCCTTCGGCATAGAACTCTCTCTCTGATTGAGGAACAGCGCATCAACATCAAGTTTCTTGCAAAGCTAGGTAAGAATGGTCGTGAGATTTTTGAGTGTTTGCAACAAGTTTACGGAGACAATTCTCTGAAGGAACCAACCCGCAACAAGTGGTTGCAAAGGTTTCGGGAAGGCTGAGACGATGTTGGGATGATAGCTGACGAACTGTCAATCCCCAAAACAATCGTCCACGAAATTCTGAGAAAAACTTGAGATCAAAAGATTGTGCGCGAAAATAGTTCCGAAGCTCTTGACTCCAGAACAGAAAGCAAGGAGGGTTGCTTGCTGTGAGGATTGGTTGGAATCAGAGGAAACAGGGGACTTTCTCAACCGGGTAATCACTGGAGATGAGATGCAAAATGGTACTCCGGGGGCGGCACTTGGGGGATGTGGAAGCCATCAAGGCTGAAACGACACAGCAAATTAAGTGCCTCACAACTGAAGACTTTCAGCGATCGTATCAGCAGTGGAAACGGCGTTGACAGTAGTGCATCTTGTTTCAGGGGGAGTATTTTGAAGCAGACCGTATTGAAATACCTGGATAATTGTAAAATAAGGTGATTATTTCACTTTTATACGTATTTTCCGGACAAACCTCTTATTTACGACAAAAGGATGAACGTCATGCACATCGATCAAAGTATTTTGCACTCGAAGGTGGGATTCGCAAAATGCTCTTAAGAGATGGCTCGCTGTAAGCAGTTATACTGCAGTATTCCATTTGGCAGGTGATAAGTATCCAGATTCCTATTCTGTGGTTTATCCAAGGTAAGTTGATCTGACGATCAGTAAAAACTGTGAAACAGCTGTAACCACTCTCCCTCGACGCCGCTTCTTCGGTGTAGATGTTTTGGTTGATTGAACGATTATCTCTGATCAAGATGGAATGTTTGTTGATTAATCGACAGATATTCTTCCTAGTGGTTATGTTAGTATATTTATTTGGTAGTCAACTCGTGCTAACCAATAGTTTAGTAAAAATGGCCTCGAGTTCGAAGACGTCAAAATTATCACCATGTCAGCGGTTTGACAGAAGTGGAATTGTTGCCTATCGAGAATTTGGTTTGTCCTTTCGCGAAATCAGCCTTCATGTTAATTAACAATGACAGCAACGCGCGTTTGTTGTATATGGTCAAATGAAGAAACACGAAGGAGACCAAAAGGTCAACCAAGGCGTACCACAGAACGCTTCAGGCAACTGGCTCTACGAGACCGTTTTACTACTACGCGTCAAATCGCGGTTCAATGGTTAGGAGGAGAAGGGAGACCTGTTAATATGCGTACGCTATATCGCCGTTTTCGAGCCTTTGGACTCTCCTCATCCCGTCCACGATTAATGCTGCTTTAAACTAGAGACCACTGGTGCAGAGAACGGGTGCAGTGGGAATAAGAATGGCATAACGTCGTATTCAGCGAGCAATCGCTATTCTGCCTAGGATTGCACGACAGCCGTTGAAGTGTAAATCGACGTGGTATTGTGTTTGCTGTTGAGAGGAAGGTACACAGGACTGGTGAAGATATGGTTTGGGGGGTTATTATTTGTGGAAGTCGACAACGTTTTCTATTTATTCGATGCAGTATAACAGCTGCGATCAATATGTCCTCGTTTGTCTCTTCATAACCGTCGCCACTTTATATTACTTTCTATGAAAATACCATGTTCCAATCTCTCAAATTTTTTTCCAGGACAAATATTCACCAAGGTGTCCCTGGATCGCGAGACCAAAGAATCATACGAAATCATCGTCGAAGCAAAAGATCAAGGTTCCCCATCTAGATCTTCGCGAGTTCCGGCCAAGATCCAGGTGTTGGACGTCAACGACAACTCTCCGGAAATTGTCGATCCGCAAGAAGATGTGGTGAGTGTCCGCGAAGAGCAGTCTCCAGGCACGGAAGTAGTGAAGATCAGAGCCATCGACGCAGACCTCGGAAAGAACGCATCCATCACTTACTCTATCCTGAGGGAGAAAGATTCTGACGGCTACGATGTGTTCACTATCGATCCCATATCAGGCGTCATCAGAACGCGAGTAACTTTGGATCACGAGGAAAGCACCATTTATAGGCTCACTGTGGCAGCTACGGATGGAGGAAGACCTCCCAGGCAGAGCATAAGGAAATTGAGGGTTGGAGTCTTGGATTTGAACGATAACAGACTGACATTCACGAGTTCAAGTCTCAATTTCAAGGTAAGTGGTAGAAAATGGTGTAGTGACCTTTAGAAAATTCAAAACTTGGTCCAGCTTCATCCAATCATTCACCTTATGCTTTTTTTTGGAGCTTATCAAAATTTTCCTCCTTATCCCATGCTCCTACCACACTTTCAGCATCCGCTAGCGTTGAATTACCTACTACATACAATATGTCGACATTTTACTGACCATAAATCATTTTGTAGGTTCCAGAAAATGCAAGTGTCGGTCACTTGGTGGGATCAGTTGCAATTTCAGGGTCCTTCGATCAAGAAAATGTAATCTCTGGTAGCACAGGCGGCCATGTAACATACACCCTGACATCTTGTCTGAACGACCAAGTCAAAGGAGCCTTCGATATAGACAGAACCACAGGTTTTCTCATTGTAGCCAAAGAATTAGATAGGGAAATGCAATCAAAGTACCAACTGGAAATAAGAGCCCTGGACACGAGTTCTGTGGATAATCCACAGAGCAGTGCTATAAAGGTCACAATTGAAATTGAAGATGTTAACGATAACTACCCCAAATGGCCCATAGATCCAATATCTGTAACAGTCGAGGAAAATGCTGAGTTGGAATCAGTTATACATAATTTCTCTGCGTTTGATGAAGACAGTGGTAGTAATGGAAATATAAGATTCAATTTGATGAAACAGGAACCGGATCATTCAACGTTTTTAGTCGATTCTCTTACCGGACATTTAATACTGAACAAACCATTAGATTATGAAGACATCAAGGAGTATTTTTTAGTGGTGGTTGCGACTGATCAGTGTCCTAACGTCACACAAAGATTAAGTTCTTCAGTTACAGTTAGAGTACTAGTGAAAGACGTAAATGATAATTCTCCAAAATTTGTATATCCCATGAAGCAAGCCATACGGATTGAAAATGGTATTGGTGTAGGGATGGCCGTTACTCAAGTGGTAGCAACTGATGAAGATTCTGGTGAGAATGGAAGAGTATCATACATCCTATCTGATAAGACACGTGATGTTTTCTTCTCTCTTGGATACGATACTGGAATTTTAACAATAGTGAAACCTTTGAAGGACCACCAAAAAACCTATTCTGTCAATATCACAGCAACAGACCAAGGAAATCCACCAAGACGTGCATATATAGAATTGAAGCTGAGTTCAGAAGATTCTATAGATAGCAGCCCTAAGTTCATGAATTCTGTATTCAAAGCGACTGTACCTGAAGATGCAGCCATAGGTTCTTTCGTGACAAGGGTAACAGTCTCTGGTTCTTCAGTTATCGGTAAGCTTTCACTCTTTGGTTTCAATTGTACCTTTACTGAAATTAAATTTTATTTTACAGATGCGAATTTGACATTCTTTCTGCCTTCCGAAGTCGCAGATGGTGCTTTTTCGTTGGATACCGAAGGAAAGATAACAGTAGCAAACTTTCTTGATCGGGAGAAGAAAGATGTTTACAACTTACCTGTTTACATCATAGACTCATCCAAAGCCTCAAGGACACTCTTCGATGTTGCCACTCTACTGATAAAAGTACTAGATGTGAACGACCACGCGCCTCAATTCAAAAATGGCGCATGCTATCGTTTGTCGATACCAGAAAATAACGAATACGGAGTGATTCACACTGTCACAGCTGCAGATGCCGATGAAGGACTCAATGGCCAGATAACCTATGCCATCACTGGCGGAAACGTTGGAAACAAATTCAGTATCGATTCCAGGACAGGTGATTTGACAGCGAAGTCTCTAGATCGCGAAAGCTTCTCAAGGTACCATTTGACCATCATGGCTCAGGATAGGGGAAATCCACAGCTCCAGGGCTATTGTAACCTAACGATTTTCGTCGAAGACCAGAACGACAACGATCCAAAATTCGATGAGGCGAAATATACAAGATCGATCAAAGAGGATATTCCTCCAGATACATCAGTCCTCAGAGTACACGCTTCAGACTCTGATGTTGGTGTCAACAGCAGAATCATATACTCACTAGCCAACGAAAGCCAATGGTTATTTCGGATTGATAACAAGAGTGGAGTCATCTTCACCGCAGGGTAAGTTCTAAATTCCTCTATTGCCCTCTACATGTTCTCACAGGTGTTGTTCAATTGGTTACCGCTTCCTAGATAGTGATTAACAGCGTCATGTGTTGCAAAAAACTTTTGCTTCTTGCCAAGTGAAGTTTCGGCTAAGAGTTTTTTGCAGCAGCTGAATCATCACCATCTGGATTGATGATAATCAAGTGATCAATATATAAAGATTTCAAAAAGTGATAATTCATCATAATTCTTTTCAGGCTGTTCGACAGAGAGCTCAAGAGCGTCTACAAATTCTTGGTCGTTGCTACAGACTCAGGAAAATACAATGCTCGTTCAACAAGAGTTGCTGTAACAATCTTCATCGAAGACGTAAATGACAACAAACCAATCTTCACAAAGTACCCCTTCAGGGAAAAAGTGTCTGCCTACATTCAACCCGGTCAACCAATCCTCACGATACAAGCAAAAGATTTAGATGCAGGAAACAATGCTGAAATAGTGTACAGCATCCAACAAGGACACGGCCATGCAAAATTTCGTATAAATCCAAGCAATGGCATCCTGACTGCAACTCAGAGTTTGGCTAGTGAAAACGGGCAGATAATCTACATCAACATTGCAGCAACTGATAAAGGAAATCCTCCTAGAAGCACCTCAGGTCTAGTGGAAGTAACAGTCGGGGATATACCAGAAGACACTCCTAAGCTGGTTTTTCCGACCAACAGATACGATTTAACCCTTGTGGAGAACACAGAGGAACATCAGCACGTTGTGCAGGTAGCAGCAGTGAGAACAGACGGAAGAAGACAGAAAATTACGTATTCGTTTGGAACTGGAAACGAGGATAATATTTTCAGTATCAACAGTGACAACGGTTTCATCCAAGTCAGGGATTCCAAACAGCTGGATTTCGAGAAGTACCATTCGATTCACTTTGTGGTTGAAGCGAAGACAGATGGATATCCAATGTTACGTAGCTATTGCGATGTTGTGGTGAATCTAACAGATCAAAACGATAACGCGCCAAGGTTCTCGCAAGAGCTTTACTCGGCATCAGTTTGGGAGGAAAACATGAAAGGCACTTTTGTACTTCAAGTGGTGGCGCTTGATGACGACGGAGGTCAAAACTCAAGGATACGATATCATATTGTAGATGGCAACAGAGACAATGCCTTCAAGATCGAACCTGCTTTCAGCGGAGTTTTAAAAACCAATATAGCGTTGGATAGGGAGATCAGAGACTCCTACAGACTCACAGTTATAGCAACTGATGAAGGAATACCTCAAATGACCGGAACTGCAAAAATAAAAATTAACATCTTGGATGTAAATGACAACCATCCAACCTTTCCGAAGCCAAAAACTATACAGGTTCCAGAGAACACAAATGTTGGAAATGTTCTTACCACAGTGTCCGCCAACGATGTTGATTTATACCCGTCTTTAACTTACAAATTCTCGGATGATAACAGTGCTGAGATCGATCAATATTTTAGCATAGATAGATTCAGTGGAAAAGTCACGTTGACGAAAGAGTTGGATTATGAGGAAAGACAAGAGTACACCATGAAGATTTTAGCTTCTGACTCTGTACACGTTGCTGCAACCATGTTAACGATCAGAGTAACCGATGTTAATGACAATGCTCCAGTATTTTCTCAAAACTCGTATTCTGCAGTTTTACCTGGTGAGTCAACACATTCTTTAATTGTATAGGGTAGGCCTCGGTCGATGGTATCGAAAAATTGCTTTCAATTTTGAACTTTAATATTTAGGTAGTGGAACATGATGTATAGCTGGAAATATTTTCAATCGATAGACCAGTAGTTCCTGAACAAGTAACACAATTTTCAATAAACCCACACTTGCCGTTCTCCGTAGACTGTGGCCCACCCTGTATACTTTATGTTAACAAACTGTTTGAAGACTAATGAAGGAAATCTTCTAATTCATTTCGATTATTGAGTAATCATTTCATATTTTCAGATGAATCGAGTGGCACACCCATGGATATAATTCACTTCAATGCAACTGATATTGATTCTGAAGAAAATTCACTGATTAAATATTCCATCCTTGGAGAATCCCATGGTTTTGTCATCAACTCAAACGGAGTGCTCCAAGCTAACTTCACGAACTATTCGAAAATCACCGAAGACATCTACTTGATCATAAAAGCTGAAGACTCTGGAAAATCACCCTTGCACTCGTTGACTTCGGTTAGGGTGAAATCTAGTGGTTCAATGTTTGATGTTGGAGAAAACAAAAGAGAACATAGGTATGTATCACAACACTGAGTTGATTTAGGTTGAACTATTCTCCCTTCAATTTACTCATGAAACACTTTCTTTCAGACTGAATCTACCCGAGAATCTCAAGAGAGGCTCCAGTATCTTGAAATTACCTTCGGCCAGCACTCGAGAATCCCTTACGTATGCAATTATTCAAGGAAATGACGAGGAGAATTTCGAATTAGTCCCAAGTCCTCCGAACCTAATTCTATCGAGAACTCTGGACAGGGAAACGAAGGACTTCTACCACCTCAAGATTTCAAATGGGGAAGAAGGAAGTTTATCTATCATTAACGTGTTCATAACCATCGAGGACTTCAATGACAATGCTCCAGTGTTCAAGAGTGAAGCTTACAAAATGCACATACCAGAAAACACTCCTCAAGGCTCTTCTATCGCCACTGTCCTAGCAACAGATGCTGACCTTCAAGGGACACCAAATTCAGAGTTGACTTATGAGATAACCTCGGGTGATGATGATCAGTCCTTCATCTTAGAGGAATCGACTGGTGTGCTCAGGGTTAATAAAAGTCTGGACTATGATAATGGAAAACAACAGTACCTACTTATCATCAGGGCTTGCGATAAAGGACCAAAACCACTTTGTTCATTTGCATCATTCAGACTGGGGTTAGAAGACAGTAATGATAATATTCCGAAATTTCCAGTTTCAGAGTATTTGGAATTTATCGGCGAGAACGAGCCTATTGGTACTGCCATCTTCACTGCCCAAGCAACTGATATAGATAAGGGTATTTATGGATATCTGAACTATTCACTTGCAAGCCTACCATCAAGCAACGATGATTCCTACAAGATGTTCCATATAGATCCATCGTCCGGCCTGGTTGTAACTAATGCTGTTTTCGACTACGAGGAAAGATCCAGATACATTTTCATTGTTAAAGTTACAGATAGCGGCGGTTTTGCGAACTCGGTCAAAGTCAGAGTGGAAATCGAGGGAAAGGATGAATTCTATCCACAATTCACAGAAAAGACCTACAGATTCACTTTGGCTACTTCAGTTAACCTCCCAGTTGGTTTCATCGTTGGTTACTTACAAGCGACTGATAGAGACAAAGGAGCCGATGGAAGAGTTGTTTATCAACTAACCACACAACACAACTTCTTCAAAGTCAATCGAACAACAGGTGCTGTTCTCATAAAGAAGAAGTTGGATAGTTCACACTCGCAAGACTTAGGACGAGAAGTCAGTCTGGTAGTTTCAGCTAGTTCGGGGCGCCAAGGCTCCTTGACTAACATGTCAGTTGTTGAAATCGTTCTAGATCCTTTAGCAGATCCTGGTACCAATTTGGCGATAAACAGAAAAGACGGAACAAGTGTCGTGACTGCAGATGATGGAGCTTTCAACTGGGCCATCGGTCTGTTCATCGTTATCGTTTTGATAGTGATGGCTTTTGGAGCAGTTTTCGTGTTTCTTCACATGAGAAATAAGAGGAACAAGGGTGGAAATAAGTCTCATTTGAATTCGGAATCAGCGAACACCTCTAATAACTACGTAGACCCTTCAGCGTTTGATACAATTCCCATAAGAAACCTCGGGAACAATTCGAATAATCAGAATCAATTCGCCCCGCCAAAGTACGATGAAATACCTCCTTATGGTGGAGCTCATCCGGCTAGTTCGAACTCTGGAGCCGCAACAACCTCCGAGCTGTCAGGTTCAGAACAGTCAGGCTCCAGTGGTAGGGGATCAGCTGAAGATGGCGAGGATGGTGAGGATGAAGAAATAAGAATGATAAACGAAGGACCTCTTCAGAGGGATCCAAGAATGATGCACCAAAGCGATGATGATAATTTATCCGATATGTCTGTTAGAAACACGCAAGAATATTTGGCAAGGTTAGGAATCGTCAACAATAATAGTAATGCAGCGGCACAAGCAGCTACCAGGCTGTGTTCAGATCCCAGAGCTGGAAGTAGTAAAGATACCGTGCATCATCACCCTTCAGTTCCTCTGGACAGCTTGAATATTTACGACGAAGAAACGAACAATGATCATGACATCAGTAATTTTTACGCTAAATTAAATGATGTTGCGGGAAGTGATAGGGCCAGTTCGACTGATGAAGGTGGAGGTGTAAACCCTAGTTTAGGAAATCCCATGGACCACGTTATAGCTTTAGCCTCCTATGGAGAAGTCCCCACGGTAACTCATCAGCCTTCTATGAATGGTTCCCTGAGTTCGATAGTTCACAGTGAAGAAGAACTTGCGGGTAGTTATAACTGGGACTATTTACTGGACTGGGGTCCACAATATCAACCCCTAGCTCATGTTTTCTCCGAGATTGCAAGACTAAAAGACGATACGGCGTCTGTGAAAAGTGGCGCCAGTGGAAATTCTAGTGTTAAGAGTAAAAACTCAGTGGCATTGGCGAAAAACGTTTCGCCCCCAATGATAACAAGTGTAGCGCCTAGGGCTATAACTATGCCAGTGTTAAGTGGAAGGACTTCGGGTCACCATACTGGTGGTCATAACCAGATGCACCTATTGCCTAGATCACCCATAAGCCATGATGCCTCAGGCGCACCTTTCAGTACGTCATCTGCAATGTCGCCGAATTTTTCACCGAGTTTATCACCGTTAGCTACTAAATCCCCGAGTATTTCACCATTGGTGGCACCAGGATTAACAACAACGCATCACGTGATGAGACAACCTCCTCAAAACCGAAATAAAACTATCGTTGAAACAGAAATGAGACTTTAGGAAGAATTTAAACTTCGTTTCGCGGCTGTGCAGTAGTTATGAAAGACAATTTTATCAAATGTGTAATTATGTAAATAGTTATTTTATAATTTTATGATTCTGCCATTTCAAGCCATTCTAATGCAACAAGTGTAAACCATTTGAATGTTTCATAAACTGATAAGTTATTCAATTTTGTAAATATGTAATATTTTTGTATGAGAAACTTTTGAAAGGAGTGTGTCATAAGATAATTTCGAATTGAATTGTACTATTTGATTGTTTTACCAAAATATCAATAATTTTTTGTATTTCAAAAACTTTTAAGAATGTGAATATCTGTGATTTTAATAAACACTACTTAGATTAGATATAGCCAAAATCTGTAAAATTTCATTGAGTGAAATTAAGTAGAATCAAATTTTTTATGAGAATAATATTGTGAGAATCAAATTATGAGAATTAAATGAAAGAAAATGAGTTTAAATAATAAAGAATAGACAAATCAATTGACTTTTTTTCATGATCACTATATGTGTTAAAAACAATGTTTGGTAAACCCGCAAGATTTCCTGTCGCTGAGATATCAAGAAGATATTTACATCATTGTACGCGCAGTGTGTTTTTCTGAATAAAAAATTTGAAATCGAACAAAGGCGGTCTCCCTTAATTTGGAAGATTTGGGCCCCCAAAGTTCCAAAATGAGTCGTTTTCAGGTCCCTTTTTCCACCATCAAAACGATCTCTCACTTCATATGTATAGTTCACAAACCACCTTTGAACCTTCAACCAATAATAAGCAACACTTTTTTCAAGAATAATCAATATTTAATGAAAAAACAATGAAATTACTGGACAACCACTTAACCTCTATTCCTTCTGATTTCGACTCAGTCTAAAAGTGAAGTTTGGCAATGGCGCGAATGTCTTCGGTCGGAATCGTGCCATCGTGCGTATTCGTTAATTACAGATTATTGCTGGCGAGAAAAATGAAATGTGTTCTAGTTCTTACTGTTTACTGCGATACTCTAAATCTTCCAATAGGAGAATTCGTTTCTAATGAAATCGACAAGGTTGAAACACATAGTAATAGAATGAGAATACACCCTGATATATATTTCAACGTACATTTTTTTCATATGTGATAGGTCGCGCCCTTCCCAGATTTCCAATAAAATCGAGTTTATTATATAACCCATTTTATTGGAATACCCTGAATCTCATTCTAAACTGGGACCATCTCGAAGACAACAAAAAACGAAGTAAATAACAACCTCCCTATTTTGAAGGGGATAGAAAGAAAGTTCAAACGAAAATATTGAGAGTGAAACCTTAAACAAATATTGTCAATGATTTTGTTTTGATGTTAGAATAACCACCTCTTCTTCAATGACAGAAGCATTTTCCTCACAATCATATCATTCAACTGCCCATCATTTCATATTTCCCGCCAGCAACTACTCTTCGGTCATCCAGCGATGAAAAGACGCTGTTGCCAAGCTCCGCTTTAACATTGAGAAGTATTTCGTAGAAATATAGGTTAAGTGGTTGTCTTATATTTTCACTTTTCTACCTTTAAATAATGAATATTCTTGAAAGAAAGTATCGCTATTCGTTGGTTGAAGGTTCAAAGATGATTTATGAACTAGATTTGAGAAGTGAGAGATCCTTTTTATTACGGAAAAAAGAATCTGAAAATGCAACAATTTGGAACTTTGGGGGCCCATATCTTCCAAACAAAGAGAGACCGCCTATGTTGGCCTTCATATTTTTTGTTCAGGAACTCACACTGCTTACAATGGTGTGAATGTCTTACTTATAGCTTCGAGACGGGAAATCTTGCGGGTTTACCCAATGTTTAAATGTAACAAACATAATCATCAATAACTTCAGGGAATTTTGATTTCCATAGTGATTTTTCACTTGAGCCACTAATGTCCGACCGTCAGGTTCGAAAAACATCATTATTATTAATTCATTAATGCTAGATATACTTTATATTCGTCTATTCAGTTTGGTACAGTTACAAGAGTATTTTCAAGCAATTTTTCCCACCAATAGGGAAATTATGTACATGTCATAAACTTAAAATAAATAAAACGTAACATCATATTCCTTGTGGAAGCCAATGTTACCTATGGAGTTAATATGTACTTATTTATATGAATATTTACATCGTTACTGAGTAAAGCTGTTAATACTCAAAGATCAATGGAGTATATTATTGTGTTGCTTCAATTTAAAAGATGGCCCCATTCGATAGAATTCCAGAATTTCAACATGATCTTAATCGTTCTTGAGTATTAACGGCCTTTTATAATGTCTTTCTTTCAAAAATCAATCAATGCATGACCACATCTGATGTTCAGAAACATAAATTTTGGTACAGCGCCCATAATTTCAATAAATAAAATAACTAGTATTTGAATAAAATATAAATAAATATCTAAACGTCATTTCTAATGCTTGTATAATTTACCAAAATATTGGATTAAAAATAAATAGTTGGACTGAAAATAATATGTTACAATGTAATGGAATGTTATGTACAGTCTTTTCGAATCGCAAAGTTTCAAATAAAAAGCTTTCATTTTGACTGAGTCTTAAAAATTTGAATTTTCGATTCACTCCTACGAATTTATTGAATTAGTAGAAGAGCAGAGTCTAGTTAATAAGTACAAATTTACAAAATCTACTTCCCTAAGGGATCATCAAGAAATAAGGCAATGTCATCATGTTACTCGTTTCACAAAATTCGGGAAATTACAACGGGAAAAATCACAACATTTAAGGCAAATTAGATAAAATTTTAAAAATCAATAAAAACGAAAAAATAATGTTCTTCCGATGTATCTCACTGGAAGTACATCCTATACTGATATAATGAAAGATGTTGTTCGTATTTACTATATTCAAATAATTGAACCTAGGCTCTCGCCCAGTAGAAAGGTTATGGGTCCAAAAGAAAAATTCTCTCCAACGAATAATTTATTACAATTTCACTGAACTGAATCCTGAAAATTGTGTCAAGAGTAGTACTGGTCCATGATGATATTGCTTAAAACCTTTGAAAATTTGGGTGATCAGCCCAAAATATTTAAGGCAATATCTGCTAGTTACAAGCATGATATAAGTTGAAATATTAAAATTTATAATTGCACAAAATGACTATATAAGTTTACGATTATCACCATCGAAATGTGATTATTACATCAGGCACTATGGATTGTGAATAAAAATAGACAAATTCCAAGTTCCCAAAATCACATACACAATAACAATAAACATGCGGTGAGATAAGATTTTAGAATCGTACTTCAATAGGTATCAATATAGAAAAACACCAAAGCGTCTTGAGCGAAATCTGTGGATAAAGTTTTAGGAAGGTATAAACACGAAAATCGTAAGCTTCAAAATTAGAGAAAAATTGAAGAATTGAAAAACTGAAATCAAGAAAATCGGGTGAAATCAAAATAATTTGAGCTGCTGATTCCGAAGGACATATTTTTGATAAAATATATAGGTAAAGATCAGCTTGAAAGAATACTGATATTTTAAATCACATTACATCAGAATATTCTCCACCAGTAAAATACTGATAGTGATACAATGGCACAAAACAGTACAAAAGGATGTCGATTTTCAAAATAAATGCATCGATGAACAAGTCCCATTCGATAAAAGGACAATTTAATATCAATTTATAATATTTTTTCAATAGCGAAAATAGATTCACTTTTATTCATTGAAAATAATTCATTTTAATACGTTTGACAGAGGAATTTTCGATGAACTAGCACCAAAAACAAGGAAAGTGCATACTAGCACTGCACACATCAGATGTTTCTCCCCACCGATTGGCGAGATTGTGTTCTACGAAACATAATTTGTTCTGTAATTTCATCAGAATTTCAAATATCTAATCAGTGGTATCACCAAATCAGTAATGTATGAAAGAATAAGGTATTACAAAATGATATTCGCATCAAATTCTCCTTTTTTGCAGTATTCCACAATTTGAGCTTTACTCAACAAATAAAACAGTTTATTCATTTGCCGTTTTTCCAGATCAGGCGCAGATACAAGTTAATAAGCAGTTAATGATTTCTCAATGTGCTAATACATTCCTGCGTTTTGTTTACACGATCAGCACAAATATCTCGTACTGTATTGTGGAAGCAAAAGCATTTAAAGCTTGTAATTCAACGGAAATTTTCAAAGAAAACTCTTACTCACCAATTGATATGACTTGGTGTCAATCGCAGTATTTGTCGAAGAAAACACGGAATTAGTACTTGATTTCCATTTGATATCCAATTATTTGCATCATAAGATTATACAATTTCAAAAACATGAAATCAATCAATCAGAGTGAAAACACTATGGTGGCGGACACCAAAGAAACAAAAAGGTGAATCATGAAACATGAAAAATATTTCATAGAATAACTACACATTCTTTAAAATGACGTGTTGATATTTTAAGAAATATATTTCATGTTTCTCATTTCATGTTTCATGTTTCTTTAGTGTGCAGCAGGCTTTGTTCATACGAGAGGATAGTCAGCCCAAGGAAATCCAATGTTGCCAAATGTACGCATAGAGATGAATACTTAACTCATATTTGAAAACCGATCAAAAATCAAACACCGTCCATAAAATAGAGTATTTTTAAGTTTAATTTTGTTGTCTGGTTAGGTTAGGTTAGTTTAATTTAGCACAGTGCCAGTTTGAATCAGAAACGGAAATTTGGTTAGGTCAGTTAACGCGCCAAATTTCCGTTTCTGATTCAAACTGGCACTGTCCTAAATTAAACTAACCTAACCTAACCAGACAACAAAATTAAACTTAAAAATACTCTATTTTATGGACGGTGTTTGATTTTTGATCGGTTTTCAAATATGAGATAAGTATTCATCTCTATGCGTACATTTGGCAACATTGGATTTCCTTGGGCTGACTATCCTCTCGTTTTGTTCATGAGTTCTCAGTATAGTCTGAACACAGAATAAAGAAATATACTTCGATTTTCTGTGGTCCTTACGAACGTGTTCAGATTGATTCAAGGCCTTTTCAGGCTATTGATCCAGCAAAATTGCGATCTCAGAATTTTGAAGGATTTCATAGCCGTCAAAGTTGAATATATCTCAAAAACATTGTGTTCGAGTATTTTATATTTTATACTTTTCAAGATTGTTATAATAACATAAAACAGTGTTTGCTTGCTTCATAAAGGTTTCTACATCTATGAGAAATAAGCATTCTATGACTTGGTAACCCATGGAAATAGGAAAAAAAAATTATTTGAGAGTATGTGTCACATGATGTTCTCATCTGAAAAATGAGCGACGTAAGCAAGATTAAAATACGGAGAGTTGTATATTCTGTCCTTTGAATTTTTATGTTAAATCAAAGCACAGAATATACAACTCTTTAAATTTTAGGGCCGTATTTATAGTTGTTCCTTGAGGCTTCCTTGAAATGAAGGCCTCCTTGAATTTGCTTTTCTATGGAAACAAATACAAGTTTGTTTGCATAGAAACATAGAAAAGCAAATTCAAGGCGGCCTTCAGTTCAAGGAAGCCTCAGGAACAACTATAAATACGGCCCTTAGTCTTGCTGACGTCACTCATTTTTCAGATGAGCACACCATGTTTTTTACATCATGATGTGTCATTAGACTTCACATGGAAATTAATTTCATTCACAATAAGCTACCAAAGAATATTCAATCTTTTCCTGAGCTGAACCTGGAAAAATTTGAAATGAATATAGGGCTCTATATCTACATAAATTAATGTACAACTTGGAAACTTCGAATGTGTATAAAAAAAAAAGATAGTGAAAAACTTACGTCTTCATGACATAACTTTGAGACATACTTGTTTGGTGCTAGTAATCAAAGGAAAACCTCAATTTTCAAACACTTTTCCGTTATACTTCGCTATTGCATAAACTCTCTTTCCATTTCAGCTAAACTCGGCCTCTGCCTAGTCCGTCTGGTTTGTAAAGGAACAGTACTATCTTGAGCTTGCCCGATTATCGGTAAATCCCTAAGCGTTGTAGGCGAAAACCTCACCCTAGTCACAGAGCTATTACTATCTTTCGCCGACACGTACGAGCTATCATCTGAAGTTAAGCTATCGGGGGGTGTAGGGTTTGTGGGTGTATTTCCACCGGAATGACCTTGACTAGTTTGAAAATTATTTCGTTTCAGACTCGAACGGAGTTTCGTATAACCCGAGGTAGTCTCTAGAGTTGTAGGCCTTTCGAAATTGCTCGAACGTTCGAAACTGCTATCGTGAGAACCCTGCCTTTGAAATGTATTGTAATCGTAATCGTACAACGGTCTTCGTACAAAATGGGTCGGGGTGTGCGCTACGTCTTCTTCTAACCTAAAACTAGGATTCACGTTCGATCCACTTATATTTGTTGAGCTGGCGTTGGAAACGTTCGACGGAGTCCTTCTGTGAGTTTGTATGGGAAACCTCTGTGGCGTCCTTGAACCGCTATGGCTGCTTATACTTGATGGATTGTCGTATGCGTAGTCGGTTGCATATCCATACAGTGTAGTGCTTGTTCCGGTTCCTGAGTATTCGGAACTGTATCCCCCGTAGGTCTGATCCACATAGTGGCCATAGGTGGGGTTTTCTGCTCTGAATGGTGCTACCTCATGCTGGTAGTCACCTGAAAGAAAGACCAATGTTTATTATTACAACAATAAAGTACAACTTTAGTCATCCTTAGAGACATTACAATGATGTATAGGACATGTCAAAACAATAAAACAGGATACAAATATTAGAAATAGATTAAACAATAATCATTTACAAGTGCAAACACAACACAAAAAATTATTCATTAATAAATCTGTGCTGTACTAGCAATTTTCAATAAAAAGGTTTTTAACTCTCGTTTGAACTATTTGCCATTCAATAGTTTGTATTTATCAGGGAGATGATTATATATAGAGATAATAATCAGATAAAAGTGCGAAAGCAACACAGCGAACCATTTAGAAAAAAACAAGTTTTTTTCCTCTCCTTTGAACTGTTTGTCGTTCAATAGTTTGTATTTGTCGAGGAGATGATTATACACAAATGGAACCCATCAGCCTTGGTGACGTCCATATTTGGTTTTGTGATCAGGAATGCAAATAATATTCCGGTGTCTGGTATTATAGTTGTGGAAATCAGAGCACGTTACCAAGCCATCCAGGTTGTGTCGGATAAACAATTCAACATAGGTATATCAAGGAAAATGTCAAGAGTCTGAAATGACTGAAGATTTCCCTACAACACTGACGAGGTTTTAAATTGAAAATTAATCGTATTATCCTCTTTTGAGTGATGAACACCCGATCACTCTCAGATGACGAGCTCCACAGGACCACATTGTAACAGAGATGGCTTTAAATGAGGTTAACCAAGGCGTCTAAGGGAAGAGAGCTCTTCAATTGATGCAAGGCATTGAAGGACCTGTTCAATCTCTTGCACAATTCGTTTATGTGACAATGCCATCTCAAATTCGTAGCAATGTAGAGACCCAAGGGGTCAATTCTTGAATCTCGATAAAGAATTGAAGAGTAAGACAATTGTCATATGTTGGCGTCGATTTCCTAAGTTGAATATAAACAATAAGTAAACATGACCTGCGCACGGAACCGAATATCACTCGACAATCGAATGTTATATCTTCTAATCTTCTATACCCTGTACCACTCGTTGCGAAGTCGAACGACACATTGATAAGGTTATGTTTATGTATATTCGTATTTGGAAATTCTCGATATCTTGCATTCAGTTTATTTCTTGAATATTTGCTTGAAACCTAGTCGAAATGGCGAATAGAACACTCACAAATTTTGCAGATGCTCGAGAAAACTAGAAAATCGACATAAACATATGACAATTGTCATACTCTTCAATTCTTGATCGAGATTCAAGAATTGACGCCCAGGAATCTCACATGATTCACGGACTCCAAAACAATGTTTTGTCTGGTACTATCTTAGACGTATTCCTTTGACTAAGGGCCGGTATTATAAAACTTAACTGGAAGTTATCTTTAACTTTAACTGACAGTTTTGACAGTTACTGAACTTACTTAACTACCAGTTAAGTTTTATAATACCGACCCTAAGGGTACTACAGTATCGCTTTTCGTACAGTTGTTTACTACTATATCCAAGAGTGTGGTTCAGCTTCGTTCATTTTCGTAAAATGCGGATCGCTACAAAGGTTAATCTGAAAGGTTTTGGATTACGCGCCACTTGCGTTACATTTTTATGGTGGTGTCCAACTAACTACATTGGCCGCATTCAGCAGACAAAACAGTTACGGAACTGTCACCAAATTTCTCTGCTCTTTCTGCTGAACGAGGTGCTACCAAGGAAACACGTTTGGTAGCGGTGGTCACTGATGGTAGCGTTCTTGGATTGTGCTCATCTGCAGTAACATGTTGCCTATGGCATTGTACAATGCATATGGTCACCCAGAAAGTTGTTTAGTGACATAGATTTGAAATTTAAAGATATGGCAACATCAAAATAGAATTTTGATGAAATAATTATAGAATTACAGGAATACTGATCCAATCAAGATGAAACTTTGAAATTAGTTTTAGAAAGCTGATGCGCACACACATAAATGGAAAGATCTCAAGAATTTTTCTTAGAACTTTCATATCTAAGGAAATAAAAACACCATTTCGATTTGTATTTTTGAAAAAGTTGATCAATTGAAAATTCATTATTTGCTCAACCATAAACATAGAGACATGAACAGCACCTGTTGTTAAAAATTTAATAAAAAGAAGAAGATGGCAGATCTTACATCTCTCTCCCCAATCTCTGAGTATTTTAAGTTTGTTGTACTTTCTACTCATAGCAATATCTAGTATTTTTTAAATAGTTTGACTTCACTAAGAAAGCAAATCCTAAATTTGAATTGGGACTACGCTTCACCATTTTGAAAATGTGGAGTTATATCTATCGATCAAAAACTATTGGAAAACACTGACGCGAAGTCTGCTTCTACTCGCTCTTTCAAATTCGTAGTAACGGGGTGCTTTTGGATAACTGGCGGTAACTGACAACTAGATGTCAATCCGACATGAGTATTATTTCCTACCTGGAATGTATATTGTCGCATTTCTCTCGTACGGCCCGTACATCTCAGATCCATCGTTGCTAGTAGAGCTAGATTTTCTTCTCGGAGAAGGATTAGGCGGATGATGTTGCGGGGAATCTGTGAACCTAAGTGGCCGTTGATCCTCTGGTTGTAAGTTTATTAATTGTGAACCTGTGAGCATCGGACGATAGTGCTTCGTGGGCCCATGATAAGTGTTGTGGTTGTATCCGGAAGTGGTTGAGTATTCGTAATCTTGATTTTCTATTGGACGCCATGCGGGCAGATCACCAAATTCGGACCTAAAATGGTTGAAATTGCATCGAATATGGTCCATATTTTTGCAAGATAAAGGTATACAGAGTGTTGTCAAATAAGATTGTTTTCAAAGGGTCTTCATCCCGAGATTAAGAGAAACTTGACCATGAAAGATATGTCTAAAAAATCAAATAGGCGTTTTCAAGACTGAATTCAATTGGACTATGGAAGTTTAACACATTCCACCATGTATAATTAAAAATTTCAAGTTCGAGTAATTTTCCTGTCAGATATCTACACGGCGTTGTCAGTTTGACATAAAGGTCGAAGTAACTACGTATACTCCATTCACTTTTATAAAGTATCCCGGTTTGCCATGACATCCTGACAGATTTCACCGTGTATATTTTGAAAATGTTAGGTTATAGTCATTTTCCTGTCAGATAACTACACAACGTTGTCCTCTCTACAAAGAGGTCGTAGTAATTACTTATTTTTCAAAATGTCAATCTATATTTGGAAAGTAATGAATTTGAGAAAATCTTATGTGAATTCAATAATTCCAAAGACCTGGCGAATGTCGAAGAAACTTTTTTCTCTGTTAATATTGGAAATATTTCACGTATGTAAACATGGTTGGAAGATTAAGTAATGCTTTTTTCTTGTACGGAAATCAAGAATCGAGTATTTTGGAATTTTACTGAAAAATGATGGATAGAGTAGTCCGTTACTTCGAATTCCCTACTTTTCTAAATTCTCAAGAAATAAGCCTACAGAAGTCATTTAAATAATTCAAATATTCCAGTATGAAAATGTAGTAGTACTTCGAAACCTGTGTCACGGTTAACCTCAAAAGAACTAACTCCATTCAAAGGTCTTGGGAATCTACGTGAATTATACATACACTGGATTGTGATCAACATATTTCTAAACTGGGATGCAGCTTAGCTTCATTCAGTCTGTTATATTTGGGTGTAATGACGAGATATCTGGATATTCTCCATGAAAACTATCTATAATGCAGTACTCGAGTCAAAAGCAAGATATGGAATTATGTTTTATGGACATACTTTGAAATCAACTCAAATATTCAATTCCCAGAAAAAAGCAATTCCTGAAATATTAGAAAAAATAGCATTGAATGAGATATTGTATAATTCATGTTATTTTCGTGCATAAAAATTCAATGTTCTGCCAACATAGGATATAGCAAGTTCATTTTCAATGTACGACTTCCTATCGAAACAATTCCACGAAATATATAACTTTTGAAATTATTCGTTAAGGAATTTGTTCAATTCAAACATGACTACCTACTCAAGCTTCAATACAATACAATCAAAGCGAAATATTAATTTATTAGTTTATTATGGCTGAAGCTGAATTGTTATTGAAAGAGAGTAGAAATAGAAATTGGCAACCTCGCGTCGAATTATTTTGACATTGTTGATATTTCAGGAGCACCAACCTGCCTTGGTTTTAGTTACAAAAACATGATGGACCTAAATCATGGCCAACCGGGCTACTTTATAAAAGTGAATGGAGTATATGTTACTACTTTCAACGACACTTCAAGAGTGTCGACCTGACTCAATACAAAACTATTCCAAGGCCTACCGAAAGACTTCATAAAAGTTATTGGAGTATAAGAGCATATGAATAAACTCTAGCAGGTGTATTGCGTATGAAATTGGCAGGTTTTTGAAAAAGGTTAGGGCGAAATTCCAGTTACACCTTCAATATAAATCGTGGTCGAAAATTCAGAAAAATTTGTATTTCAATTAACTTTGGAAACATATATTTGTGATGATAACTGCAAGTCATACTGAAACACATCTTGGAAAAAGTCCAGCATGTATTTCAATAATACATTTCACTGTGATCACTTATGTCACGACAAAGACAAGGTTTGGCTGAATCATTACTAGAAAATTACAAAAAACCACATTACATTTTATGGGGTTGATTTCTAGACTACTGCTTGAAGAATTTATTGGGGACACACTGCATAATGCTCCTTATTCCCTTACCTGTTTGGTTGCAGTTTTGGATGAAAAGGTGATATATTGGATAATCTAACATCATAACCAGATGCTACTCCCGCTAACATTGCAGCAATATTGTACAAAACGAGCTCGACTATACCTAGCTTTGGTTTAACTCTTTGACCTGCAAAAATTCATCTCATAAGTAAACAATGTGGCATTTCTAAAAAATATTGCTAAACATTCGTATTCCAATATTTCATATTTAAAAGAATTCCATATTGTCCAAGAATATTTTATTAAGTTGAAACCAACTGTATTGAGAGAACCACTGCAATAATACAACTTCATTAATTTCTAAAATACCAATATTGTTTTTTGTTGAGATTTTCAAAAGCATTATATGCTGTTTATTATTCAACCAGATATGTTAAAAGTTTTATTCTATTATTAGACTGTCTCTTCTTTTTTAATTCACTTTGGAAGCAATAGAAGATCGCATCAAAATGTTCATCATTTCATTTTTTGACCAAGATGAATGTTTCGTTCCTGTTAACACAAATAGCACACGTTTTGAGTAGATCTACCATAATTAATTTCAAACGTTTCAGATTGTTCATATTCACATCAGTGTTGCAAGATCTCGAAACTTAAGTGATCTGCTTTAGGCTACATTTCATTGGAAAACACCGAATTTTTACTTTTTAATTGACTGAAAAGTTTAAAATAGTTAAATTTCCGTCTGGTTTCGCATTATGTAGTTAAAACAAGCGCATTCGTTATTTATAGAATTTGTGTCAACTTACCTTCGCCACTATACAAAGTTGGAATAGGCACATTGTGTCGTATTGTTGTCGGTATAGGATATTCTGGACCCCATTCCTCTGGTGGTACAAAATCTGTATGGGAAAACACAATTTGCTCTAGTTTTCATTCGAAAACATTCAATATGAAGCTACTTCAAGCAGTGAGAAGTAAACAATAATAGCTCCTTAGATTAGCACTCACCAGACAAAAAAGTTTGAAAACGTGAGCCCTCGGTTATTGTTATTTTATTTTAATGGATTAATTTAAATAATTCTACTCAAGAAGCATTGATTGAAAATAATTCAAATCATATTTTGAAGTCTTCAAACTTGTTGAAAATAGAATTTTTGATTTTTATCATCCATCATTTCATAACTTTTGGGGGTATAAGAAGTTTCATCACAATCAATTTTATCAAATTGGGGAATTATAATCAGAGAGAAAGGTCTAAGTGAAATAATTTCATTCATGAAATACATTCATGAAATACAGAAGAAATATTGAAAGGGATTTAAAGGTTGAACTGTTTTGTTGAAAGTTAGTGAAAAGTTGTAGATTCATAATTATAAATTTCTATTGGTTTCCTGGGTCGTTTGACATTTGTCATACGTTGGAGGTAAAACAAACTCACTTTCCCGCTTTGTTTATGTTATGAAGCATTTTCAACAATTTCAGGATAAATTCACGAGTTAAAATGATTTATATTCATAGAATTGGTGAATTACTAGACCTGTGAGGCCAAGTTATTGTGTAGTTGTGAAATGCAACATAAATACACCGAGAGACCAAGGAATACATTAGCTTTGTTTACATTGGCGAAGAGCGATTATTTGGAGATTTTAGTGATTTTATTCATTTTACAAGTGAAATTTTGTGATAATGGATATGAATGAAAATTGCAGTATTTATACTTGTCTTCTAAAGCCTAGAGTATCCACATCAGAGATAGCATTTATTATAGGTATAACTATTGAAAATAAAACAGTGAAATGTTTGGCTCATTAATTCCTGAAAATAAACAGCAGAATGAAATCCAACAAATGTATGGAATGGAAAAAAAATGGGTTCCAGAGAACTTCTCAGTACTATTTCAAATAACAATCTATGTTGCAAATTATCAAATTACTACGATATTGGTCTACAGTTGCTATGTCAGTGCTATCATAATCTTCAATTATATATTTATTATACTAAATATATGTTACAAATAAAATTATTCCTATGAAATTTTTTCCTTGAACACCGATTTCGATTCATCCTCAAAAAATTCTTTACTATCCATATAAAATGCTTTTTTATCATGCAGATGCAACATTAGGGCTTTCATAATCTTCAATAATTGACAATAAGGTCAATTCGAAACATATTACAAACAACAAAATGTAGAAGTTCCATCCTCGAGTAGTCAAGCCACATCGGAACGTGTTCGGTTCAGAACAGAGAAAGATATCTGGTTCATTATTATGATAAAATGCAAGCAATATTTTGACAAATCTGTCACATAACGAATTGCCTTTATATATCATATGGAGATGCGAGTGGTAACCATTCAGGATGGGTTTGTCATTCATAACGCCAGCTATTGTAGTGTCGAGAAGATATAATTCTTGAAATGTATATAACAAACACGAAATATTCTTATCATACTTATCTCATCATGAGTCAACTTATTAAACAGAACAAATTAAATAGAAAGTCTAACAATTTCTTAACCAGTGTGGAAATGCCTCCAACAAACTCTACTATAGTTTGTTACTTTGTCAGAACAGTTTTTTCAATTTATGGCGTGGATATAGGATGTTTGCCTTTTCTGGGATAATTAACATAGTATTCTATTTCTTCCAATACCAGATAAAACTTAGGGGAATGGGTCAAAAATGCAAATATTCAAATATAAAGTCTACACTACAATATATCTGAAAAATCGGATTCCTTCGTCTCTCGGTGTATTTATGCTGTATTTCACAACGAAACAATAACTAGGCCTAGTTATTCACCCATTCTATTAATATAAATCATTTCAACTTGTGAATTTATCCTGAAATTGTTGAAAATGCTGTACTTCATAACATAAACAAAGCGGGTAAATGAGGTTGTTTTACCTCCAATGTATGACAAATGTCAAACGACGCACGAAACCAATGGTTGGTTTTCAGGTTATAAATTGTTCTTCAAGAAAGAATTGAATCAGGTTGAATCAAATCTCTCAAATCAAGACAAAGATCAATCAACAAGTTTCTTCGAATAGAGGATTATATAATAGTAACCCCGAATTTTTGTGTCATTTAGTGTACCTATTTGACTTGGCAATTTTAAACTTTCTCATCAAATGACATATTATAGATTAAAGAAAAAAATTACTCTGAAATAAGATGAATAATTTCAAAATAATAGATACTCATATTTATTGATCGATCCTCGTAGATCTCATAGTAAACAACCTTGAAGTAATCTCTTTTGAATTCGGACCAAATCTTCATCGATGTCAGGAAAATATTGGTAACAGTTAATGAAAAGCTTTTGAAATTAAATACTCCATATATTAAAAGAAATAGCAATTAGCAAAGAACGTGCGAGAACAGGACATGCGTGATCAAAATAATACAGCAAATACGAAACATTAATACAGAATTTATTCAAACTCAAATTTTACACCAAAATTAAACCATCACCATAATAGCAAACCCATTACAGATACATACTATGAAAAAAATATAGAAATATATATCAAGAGTTGTAATATAAAAGAATTAACTCATAAAGTGCATGACTAAATAAAATAGTTCATAAGCTAAACAAATTGTAAAACATACTACAGGAAAAAGTCGACCATAATTATTACTTTGAAATAAATAGTAAAATAAAGATGAATGGAATAACACGAAAAACGATGAATGAAGAATGAAGGACGAAAAAATAAATAAGAATTTCGGAAGAATTTTATCACATAGTGGTAATAACATCGATCGAACAACTAATAAAACATAGGAAACTTACAAATACTTTGTGGTAAACTTTCCACAGATATGCCTTTGAATAAGAATGTTCATATTAATACAAAATAAATGCAAAGAGTTGTTTTTGAACATTGCTGGTGCTGTGATTAACAAATGTTTGTGTTTTCGTACAATATTCAGGAATGTCAATTAAAACTTGGAAATTTCTGTGCATGAATCAATAGTGAAATAAAATATAAAAAAGTTTACACTATGAAAATTTAATCAAACAAAATTTGAATTTATAAATTGAAGGTTGTGAAGTAGAAAACCGAGTAAAATCTATTATAAAACAAAATAATTATTTCATAAGGTGTGGAATTAGGATGTATAATTTTTTCGCTCCGAATAGAGGAACTGAAGGAACAGCATCTTTGTGGCAAGATTTATTTTTCCAGCAATAACGGATTTTTCCTTATATCTTTTCGTAAGTTTAGGCTTACGAGTCAAGTCCTGCAACTACAACGATTCCTAACAGATCAGATAAAACATTTGAAGTAAAAGTTCCGATGCCAATGAGAATTTATTGGTTTTTGTGTTTCGTATTTTCACAATTCACAATTTTCTTACTTTCAACAGTATAGATTTTAAAAATTATGCAATTTTTCATGACTTGAATTGTCCATAACTGAAATGGCATAAATTCTTTTGGTCAAAATTGCCATATTTCCATAGCCAATCCTATAAACGAGATAATTTCCTCAAATGCTGTAGTTGATCTCTTTGTAAGCCCATGTGCTATGGAAATCGCTCTCAGATAAACAGAAATCATAGATAGACCTGATGCCAAATGTTTTGTTGGGGAAAATAACTGCAAGAAACTGTGGTTTGTTCACGTTTCTAACCGTGAAACTAAACACAAAGGAAATTGGCTGTAGACATGAGCAGTGTTGCCAAGTGTGAGGTAACCTCTTCATAAGGTATCACATTTGGTCGAAAACAAAATTATATCTTCGCCTAGAAGAGTATTTTACTACTTTTTGGAAATAAATATTGTTCTATAATTTTCAGGGCAATGAATCTTAGTTTAAATATACGTCATTATGTAATGATTGATACCTATACTCCATTAACTTATATAAAGTTAGTCGGTAGGCCATGAAAGTTTGATACATTCCACTCTGTATAATTAAACAGTGTTAGGATATAGTAATTTTCTTGTCAGATAACTAAGCTGCGTTCCACATCAAGGTCGTAGAAGTAAAGTATGTGACTAAACCAAAACAAGTCGTTGATAAAAATATATAAGAATTGACAACGTCCAGTCGAATTACTTTGACCTTGAGGACATTTCACTAGTGCCAACCTGACTCAGTTTTAGTTACAAAAATTTGATAAACCTATTCTAAGGCCTACAGACAGACTTTATAAAAATGAATGGAGAATACTTTCATGATTTTTTTATAACAATTTAGAAATAGGGAGTCGATGTTCGGAAACTACTAGAGCGAATAAAAACAGTTGGTTACACGGCATCAGGACAACCTATGGTTTTTTATTAATCTGAGGAATCTCTAAAATATAATTTCAACTTCTGTCCCGGCTCAAAAAAGTTTCTATAACATCTATATAGATTTCATTAAGCTTCATTTTATTACTACAAATCATGTCTATCACTAAAGTCCATGGAATTACTGACACCTTTAGCCACTACGAAACTCTTAGTGGAAAAAATCGATTCGTAATGGGAATCGGCTATGTTACCTATAGACCTACTCAGTCGATTATTGCTACCCAATCCTTTCTTAGCCGAAGCATTATTGCCCATTGGGAGGCTGTTATTTCTAGTGTTAAGCCCAAACCTTTTTATCTCACTCAGCGGTGTCAAAGCCTTACTCAGAAACAGTTGGAAACCTGAACTTTTAACACTGTCAGTTGGGGAGGAGTTGTTATTGTTTCTAGGGGGGAAGCTATTACCTATTTCGTGGGGCGATTTGCCTCCTAAAAGCGCGCGCGTCTTGTCCAGGTTGGGTGCGCTCTTCGAAAATATGCTACGGTTCTGAGCCGGTCTGAGCATGGTGATCTGACCCCTTTCCCTTTGATGGCAAGTGGAGGGGCCCCAGGTTTTGCCCTTTACTCCATCAGCGGGCACTGAAAAGTTAAGGCTCGGATTTTTTGTCTTAATTGAATCGACAGTTTTGTAGTTTTATTTTCCTATTTTCTCGAGTGTGTTATTTTGTTTAAGTTTTTGGATATCATAATTTTTTTTTATTTTTTTATTGATGCTGTCATTTGTATTGAGAGTAAACAGTACTCCGAATTTTCTTCTGATAATAGGTATAATGAAAGATTTTGGGATAATTCCCATAATCTAAGATACCAACTGAAAAACTAGAGTTTTCCTTGTCTCTCGGAAGAATGATAAAATTTTTATTGTACGTTCTTACTTAAACATGAAGGGTTTTGATTTTTATGTTACATACATAACGCTCCAGTGTTAGGAAATGTATAATATTTATTATGTTTATCGGAAGCAATATTTTGAAATAATGTTGTTTAAAAAATTATATGAATGATTAGGTATGTCACGTGTAAATTTTTGGAGCCAATTCAGAGTTCTACTCCAGGAAATCGAGGAGTATTATTTTAAATTATTTCTTGAGCTCTCTTTTCTTCCTGTTGATCCAGAATTTCTGTCAAATAGAAATTTCAGAAATTCACAGAAACACATTTCAAATAGAAATATTTTTTTTTATCAATGATTATGGGGATGAATACTACAGACTATAGAACTATACTTTTTAATTCTTTAATCGTTTAGATTGTAGATTGTTTTTATATCATCTATAAGGCAACAATGCCTCAAAAGCCGATTTTTCTCTTGTTTCTTCATTTTGATTCTGTTATTAGGACATAAAAAGTTTCCAGGAAAGAAAAAAAATTTAGAAGCACTTTTGACTTTTCATCAGGATTCCAGATAATTTGTCTTTCAATTTTGAGCTGAAAATTCTTCATTTTTCTCTAAAATAATCTGTTTTGTACGATCATGAAAGCGAAGTTTAGAGGAGGTGCGTCTATTCCAAGAAGTGCACGAAGTAGAAAAAACATCAATTCACTATGAAAACACTACAAGACCAGAATGATTTCGTATATCAATAACGTCTACAATAAATCACACAGTCCAAAAAAAAAAATAACACACTCTTACTAACCCTACATGGCGATCATCCATGCAGTTTTTGAAATAAACGAAAAATATCATGCCAAATTGGAAAATAAAACGGATACAAAACTGCACTCTAATTGGTAAATTGTAATGAGATATTTGAAATTGATAGTGGATACAAAAAATATATCATAATGTGAAGAAAAAAATTATAAAAAAATTGATTTCAAATTCGTTACCTTACATACTCGTATGGGTGAAGTTTTTTAAATAAATAAAGAACCAGGAAGTACAAAGCTGATTTAGGTTATATTGAAAAATTGGTAAACCCGCAAGATTTCCCGTCGCGAAGCTATAAGTGAGATTTTCACATCATTGTACGCAGTGTGAGTTCCTGAACAAAAAATATGAAGCCCAACATAGCCCTTTGTTTGGAAGATATGGGCTCCCAAAGTTCCAAATTGTTGCATTTTCAGATCCTTTTTTCTGCCATAAAAATGATCTCTCACTTCTCAAATCTAGTTCATAAATCATCTTTGAACCTTCAACCAACGAATAGAGACACTTTCTTTCAAGAATTTTCATTATTTAAAGGAAGAAAAGTGAAAATATTAGACAACAACTTGACCTATATTTCTACGAAATACTTCTCAATGTTAAAGCGGAGCTTGGCAACAGCGTCTTTTCATCGCTGGTCAACGTATTATGATCGAAGAGTAGTTGCTGGCGGAAAATATGAAATGATGGACAGTTGAAGGATATGATTGTAAGGAAAATGCTTCTGTCACTGAAGAAGAGGTGGTTATTCTAACATCAAAACAAAATCATTGAGAATATTTCTTTAAGGTTTCACTCTCAATATTTTCGTTTGAACTTTCTTTCCATCCCCTTCAAAATAGGGAGGTTGTTATCTACTTCGTTTTTTGTTGTGTCTTCGAGATGGTCCCAGTTTAAAATGAGATTCAGGGTATTCCAATAAAATGCGTTATATAAAAACCTCGATTTCATTGGAAATCTGGGAAGGGCGCGACCTATCACATATGAAAAAATGTACGTTGAAATATATATGAGGGTGTATTCTCATTCCGTTACTATGTGTTTCAACCTTGTAGATTTCATTAGAAACGAATTCTCCTATTGGAAGATTTAGAGTATCGCAGTAAACAGTAAGAACATATTTCATTTTTCTCGCCAGCAATAATCTCATTCACGAATACGCACGATGGCACGATTCCGACCGATTAAATTCGCGCCATTGCCAAACTTCACTTTTGGTCTGAGTCGAAATCAGAAGGAATAGAGGTTAAGTGGTTGTCCAGTAATTTCATTAAATATTGATTATTCTTGAAAAAAAGTGTTGCTTATTGTTGGTTTGAGGTTCAAAGGTGGTTTGTTAACTATACAGATGAAGTGAGAGATCGTTTTTATGGTGGAAAAAGGGACCTGAAAACGACTCATTTTGGAACTTTGGAGGCTCATATCTTCCAAATTAAGGGAGACCGCCTATGTTCGATTTCACATTTTTTATTCAGAAAATCACACTGCGTACAATGATGTGGAAATCTTTTTAATATCTCGGCGACGGGAAATCTTGCGGGTTTACCGAAAAATTTAATGTTGTTTGTTTTATGTCATACAAAGCTCTCAGTTGGAAGACCTCCGTGTGGTTAATATCAAAGCAGAACTAAATTCTACTCTGCCTCTCGTCATTGAGTGTTAAACACACTTGATTCTCAATGCTCTCGTTAACAAATTTGCCCGAAAGTTTTTTGAATTACATCAAGTTATATTAATTCTGGTATAACCTGATCGCCAGTATTATTTCTCATTTCTGTTCAACTTTGGATAATTAATATTTTTTGTATCCACTGGGTGCAAATTATGTAATTTTTCTTTTTTTTTTACTTACGTGCTATTGCTCGGAGCCTTGGTATAGCTGGACTACCTGGAGGACTATGAGGTGTTATAACACCAGTTATCGCTTTGGGGTCCACTGTATGTTGTACAGTTATCGTATGCCTGAAGTCTGACGGGTAACCTATAGTAGTACCCGGTTCTTTTTTTAATAATTTCAAGCGAGTTTTATTTAGTTTTCCTGCAAAAAATATCAATTGCATAAAAAGAATTCTCAAGTCCGCATTAAAACTATTCAACAAAGATAAAAATGAATGGTGGGTTTTATAAAACTTATTATGATTCGCTTATCAGTTTCCTGATTCAAAACCAAGTTTTATCAATTTTAAAATAAAATATTGACTACTAGGTGTTAATTTATTTTCATTGAAATGGATGTGAAGATATGTTTTGTATAATTTTTGTTCTATTACACTATGAAGCTCATATCGTACCTTTCCTTTTATTAGGCGTTGGAGTTTGTTGTGTTATAATAAAGTTTAATTCTCTTCGTAGAAGGTCGAATTCTCTGTCGTGTAGTTCTTTCTCTTTCATTCGTAATTGTTCTTCTTGCATCTTCTGCAGCATCTGAGCCTTGTGAAGGTCCTCTTCCCTACATCGAAGTTCCTAAAGAAAAGAAATTTTGTTTGAAATAATATCATCATACATATTGTAAAAGAATATTACCTCTTCGAAAGATTTACACTCCTTTATAACAGGAAAAGCAGCAAGAATGAGAAATGTGTTTAGGTTAAAATGGTAGCAGATGATGATGAACGAATAAATTAAAAAACAGTTTTTCACAGTTACAAACTACACCAATCAAAATTACTTCAACTGCAAAATATCATAGTAATTTCCAATAATCGCATTATCCATCACGGCATTTCATACGTCTTACCACTTCATCTCTAATATACATGCATCTTCATGGTTTTTAAATGGAGTATTACTCATATTAATAATGTCTATTCGGAAATCATCATAAAATGAAGAAATCGTAAACCACTTTACTACGTTATTGTATAACTGAAATGTCAGCTGAGATTTAAGTAGTATATGAAATGTTATATTCTTGCAACTGGTGAATCCAAACATTTAGATACGGATTCTGCACTTAATGGAATCGATATTTCAAATGAATGTTATGTTATTCATAATGTCCATGATTTACTCGAGATGGAATTATCCATCCTTTCTTTCACTATAGTCCCTACTCGAACCACGATTTTCGATAAAAGAAATACAGTAAATGTACTCCAATGACTTTTATAAACTATCTCGTTGGGCCATGATTTAGGTCTATCAAGTTTTTTGTACTCAAAACTGACGCAGGTTGGCAATATCGGCAATGTCAAAATAATTCTCAGGGACGTTGCCAAATGCCAATGCCAATTTCTACTCTCAATCTAACATAATCCTCACGCTTGGAAACTAAAAGTGCCGAAGGTAGTTTTGAAGAAGTAGAGACAAAGTATCAGGAAGTGCTATTAAGAATTAAAACTGCTTATTCTGATAGTAACCCTGATACTTTGGAATCAATAATTTGTCACACGCTATCCAACACTTTCGACGTATGTGAGTGAAAACCAAGGAATTCTATTTTATATGAATAGATATTTATTTATTTACTGCACATCTCTACAATAAGAAAGATTTCAAGTGAAAGAGACGACAAAGAATTTCCTTCTATTGGTGCACCCAAAAAAACACTGACTGAAGACTTTATTTTGAAAAAAGATCCGCAACGACAAATTTGGAACTATAATTTGAAAAATTAACACTTTTCGATTGATACACTACCCACTTTTGCAAAGGAACATTTGGAATATAACGCCTGCGCAAATTTTTACAGTATAAATCGTTGGATGAAAATCTCAGATTGGTGTAAGTAAACATTTGGACAAATACGTAATTACTCCAACTTTTAGGTAGAGAGGACAACGTTGCGTAGTTATCTGAAAGGAAAACGAATATAACCTAACATTTTCGAAATATACACGGTGAAATGTGTCAGAGTGTCATGAGATAGTTTATAAAAGTGAATAGAGTATACTTAATTGATTTACTTGAGGTATAGAGAGTATACATATATGTAGTGTGTCAATTTGAAAGAGTACCACCATTAATACCTCTAAGATAAAATGTTAAAGCAAGCAGCATTAATGACTGAAAAGATAAGGGTTCATAACAAAGGAAATAAATATTCCTTCAGTTACATCGGCATGAAAAGATTTCACAACGAATGAAATTTTACAGGAATTTCTCCTATGATGAAGTACATATGAAGAAGCAAAACTTTCAGCCCACTCTCAAAGACATCGGCCATTCCATATCCGGAAGAAAGTAAAATACTCCGGCTCCACGTTGGGCGCCAGATATCAATGATGATTTCCTACCTTTTCTTTTCGTCGTAATTCTAGTAGAACCTCCTCAATTTCCTGTCGCCAGTCGTCTTGCATTATGTGGAAACTTTCGTGTGGCGTTTGAGTGAAGGATGAGTGAACTATTGAATCTAAAGATTCCAGGATCTGCTCGAACGAGGGCCTCCGATGGGGATCCGATTCCCAGCATCCTGAAAAACATCGGAATATTCAATATATGCAAAGCGAAATTTATATTTCGAAAAATCAATACTTGGCCGGGTTCACGGTATTTCATCTCATCAATATGATTGTGTGATTTAATATTTCGTACCTATTGAATCTTATCAATTTGTTGCATTGTTTTCGAGTATACAACGATTTTGAGGGTCTTTAAGCTCTTGGAGCTATATAGTCCATTCATTTTTAAGAAGTCAGTCGGTAGGCCTTGGAATGGCTACATCGAGTTTTTGTAACTAAAACTGAGAGAAGTTGTCAATTCCTATACATTTTTATCAAATACTCCATGGTTTGACTTAGTAACATACGTAACTACTAAAGGGTTTTCCAATAAGAGGTGTTATTTTGATATTCAAAGAAAAATGCCATTTTTCAATATAAATGATCGGATGTTTATTTCATTGTAAAGAGGAAGCTATGCCGTTAATAGTGGAAAATAACAGCAGGCAAATGACCACCACGACACGCTTACAGAACCATATCCTTTTAATGAAATTTTCCGCAACCAAACCGCAAAGTGGCTGCCCTATGTCCTCGATAGCCTCACGATTTCCATCTTTGAGGTCTTGAATCGACGCTGGGCTATTGGCGTAGACCTTCTCTTTCACGTGATCCCAAAGGAAGAAGTCGCAAGGTGTTAAATCACAAGATCTCGGTGGCTAATTGTGATCACCTCTTCGAGATAAAACACGGTCCGGAAACTTTTCCCGCAAAAGATCAATGGTTTCGTTGCTTGTGTGGCACGTAGCGCCGTCTTGTTGAAAGTAAACGTTGTCCGGATCAATACCATCCAATGCCGGCCATAAAAAATCATTAATCATCTCTCGATAGCGCAATCCATTCACCGTAACTGTTGCTCCAGCCTCATTTTCGAAAAAGAAAGGTCCAATGACTCCGCCGGACAATAAACCGCACCAAACAGTCACACGTTGAGGATAGAGAAGCTTATCAACAATAACTCTCAGGTTTTCCGAGCCCCAGATGCGACAATTTTGCTTGTTGACGAAGCCACCGAGGTGGAAATGGACCTCATCACTCAAAATGATTTTTCGATGGAATTCCGGATCATTTTCATGCATTTCAACGACCCAATCAGCAAAGACACGACGTTGTTGATGATCGGCCGGCTTGAGTTCTTGTGTTAACTGAACTTTGTGAGCCTTAAGACCCAAATCTTTATGCAAAATACGGTGTAATGACGTTTGTGGAATGCCTAATTCCAAAGAACGACGAGGAATGGACAAACCTGGGTTTTCTTCAACACTTTCGGCTACAGCAGCAATATTCTCGGCTGTTCTTGACCGACGTGCACGGGTTTTATTCTCCACATCACTAACTTGTCTCAACAGCTCGAATTTTTCCACCAATTTCTTTATTGCGGTCCGACAAGGTGCTTCACGACGAACCAAAAATGTCTCTGCCAAATTTTCACCATTTTTATAGTGAATTTTAATAATTTCAATGCGTTGTTGAAGCGTGTATCGTTCCATTTTTATTAATGGCGTAGTTTCTACTCGTCAAATATAAAAAAATGACAGCTTCAAAAGTGACATCTACCGAAATAGCGGGCTATTCAAAACAACACCTCTTATTGGAAAACCCTTTACTTCATTTAGGTATGTAGAATGTACATCTCACAGGAAAAGGAGCCTAACCTAACATTTTTCCATTATACAGAGTGAAATTCGACTTAATAAAGATGAATGGAATATGTATGTCTAATTACTTGTCATTTATTCAGTATATTTTGCCAAATCACAATGTACAATTATAGTCGTCTTGTGGGAATCCACATAAACCGACCGTTTCCTTGTCGTGATGGTGTTTGTAAATGTGCAATATCGCAGATACAGCGACCATGATGCGACTAAAGGATGAACGTCATGCACATCGATTAAAGTATTCTGCACTCGAGGGTGGCATTCGCAGGATGCTCCCAGAAGATGGCGCGCTGTGCGTTGTTAAACTGCAGCGGTCCATCTGAAAGCTGACAAGTATCGAACTTCTCTCTGCGGTTTTATCCAACCAAGCTAAGTTGACCTGAGGATCAGTAACAACTGTGAAACAGCTGTAGTCATTCTCCTTAAATCCACTTCTTTGGTGTAGATGTTTTGGTTGATCGGATGATTAGCTATGATCATAGGGGAATATGTGTTCATTTATCGACGGATATTTGACCTTGTGATTATGTTGAGTACAGTTACAACGTTAAATGAAACGTGCAAATGATAAAATTTTCGCTTCAAAGTGAGTGAGTAAGGGCCAGCGCGAAATTCCCAAATCTGCGTTCATTTTTCGGTTGCCATAATTATCCCACCGAAAGTACCATTCGTAGTGTGGTGGACACGTTTTCGTCCACAGGTTGAGTAGACAATGAACCAACACCCACACGACGATGAAACGCAAGATCTGCTGAAAAACATCGCTGCCGACGTGTGTTCGCTGAATGGGACATGGAACATGGAACATTTAAAAACTAATCCGAATTCTCATTGAAAAATCACCTTCAACTATGAGGACTAACGGCCGACCGTAAACACAATCACTTCCGGAAGAAACAACTTAGAAACTCGATATTTGTAGAGAACGTTTGGACCTTAATTACGAAGGCCGAATTCGTGAATGGGTAAAATCCACCCAATGATTCCGCAGATACACCCATTCAAAATTTTATTTTCCCAAAACTTCCAGAAAATACAGATTAGATCGAATTGAAATCCAGTACTTTATCGAAAAATGACAGTTTGTAGGTTCATACAGAATTAAATGAGGATAAGATCACAGACTATTGAATATTTAAAAAAAAAATTTAATTTACTTTTTTCCAATTGTTCTAATGACACGAGATTTTGCACAATTTTGTCCTTCAACAACTTTGAACTAGTTGCGAAGTTTCATCACGATTGATTCAGTATTTCTTGAGTTCTACCGAAAAAAACAACGATATCGAGAATAAAACAACGAAATTCTACATATCTTTTCCGAATATCTCCAAAATTAATAGCCGTATCAAATTGAAATTTGGTACACTACTGTGAAATATGAAGCTCAAGGTAAAACTGAAAATTTTTCTCAAATATGAACAATAGTTTCAGGAAAAAAAATAAAATATTTTTTTTTAAATTGAGTGACCATACGGTTTCAACGAAATTTTTCCCCAAAGTTGCGCGTCTTTATGCTCCAACTAACTGCCGAGTTCCAATCCAATCGCTCCAGTAGTTTCTGAAATATGAGGGAAATAACCTCAAAATTTCAAACGGTTTTAACTCCGAAACTATTTGGCCGATTTGGTTCATTAACGAACTTAACCGCGGCATTCCGATGCGCGAACTACCCTACAAATTTCAAATCACTACCTGGCTTCGTTGGACCGTTATCGTGTCCACGGCCGGCCGGACAGAATCGATTTTGACACCAGATTCGACATAAGTGAGTCCAACTCAGACTTTTGAGACCATTTTCGATAAAAAATTCGAAAATTAAAGACATTTGGACAAAACTATAGCACGCTGTTCCCCTACAACATGCGCGCAAAAATATACTGGAGGTGACATTTAAGAGAAATATTTTCATAGCATGTCCCATGAATTATCAGTTGAAATTGCTACGAGAATGTTTTTACAGAAATGAAAAATTTCGAACAGAAACAATATTTCTAAAATAAACATTTTCGAATAACAGCCGGTAACTATGTAACTATGTGCTATCAAGTTGTGTCTTTCGCTAATGAGTGTTTCATAAAAATTGACCCTCAGACATCGACATCAGTTTTCGTCTATTTGGTACAGAAATAGGACTTCTTCTTTGAACGGCGGCGGTAGCTCAGTGGTTAGAGCGCAAGCCCCATGATCGTAAGGTCTGGGGTTCAAGCCTTTGGACGGGAAATAACTTTTCCGGTTTTTAGGGGACCGTCCAACCATTCGCTGTTGGGTTAACAATTAACAGTGCTGTTCCTAACGTGGCGCAAGGAATTAGTAACAAAGCCTATACAGAACACACCCGGTGTTGTTTAAATCAATTGACACCGGCTTTAAGAGCATTTTATCTCAAGCCAACAATAAAGTATAATTTTGTATGACAGAAAACACTCAGATAGAATTCAAGCTCTCAGCATTCCAGGAATCGGAGCGTGAAGGGTGGCATACTCCAGACACCGCATGTGACAGTTTATAGAATTTATCTTATTAGACCATTCAGGGAAATTTCCTTCACACATTTGTGCTCTCTCTTTTGCACCAGCCAATCCTAGGTGTTTTTTCGGATCTTAGAAGGGCGTCGCTCAATTCAAAAAACCAATCAAAATTTATATTCTCCCTCTAAAATGTGAAGAAGGGAATTTTCTTAATTTGGGTTTAGTTAGTTTTTAGACACTCTTCATTCGACCGTTGTATAGTAAACAACATTCGCTCTCGAATTTATAAACAAGACTTATACGTTAATTCTTGTGTTGTAAAAATCGTAACTTCTCATTTGAAACTCGCTTCGACCTTGCTATCGAATAATATATAGAGGGAAGATTCTATTGTGCAAATCACTTGTATACCATTTCGGTCTTGTTATCTAATACAGATACAAGAAAATACATTTTTGTTACGAGTTAAAAGTGCGTTTTTAATACACCTTAACAACATCTTCGTGTCATAAGTGCAACGATATTGATCAACTGGTCAATAAGTTCTTCAATTATCTGCTTATTTTAGAAGCATCAACATTTCTGATAAAGATCAGAAAATATTCGTCGGTCGTGTCTTCATTTTGATAACGACAGAATTAATCAAGTGCGATTAATTCATCCACACGGGGTCTCTATTATTGAAACCCCAAAACACCTGAATGAACCAATTCAGGTCCAAACACCCGGTATCCTAATTCGCACAAGCTTAAAGCTTCTGAGGGGTTTCGTTGAAGCCTAGAATATTCGGAAAAAATACAAAAAAATACAAATACAAACGTCTCCAATTTGGCCCACCCTGTACGTAACCTTACGAACCCGAAAGGCTTTCACCAAATAAAAATAACGAATAATTTCTGAGGAAACCGAAAACCCATCTTTTTCCACCTTAATTCTTTTTTCGTGTTTTCCCGTTCGGCGATCGATTAGTTTCTCATTTTCCGGCTCGATAGGTCCGGTTCAAAACTTAATGTCATGTCGAAAAAACATCGTTAGATAATTGATCGAAGATCCATCATTAACTGTTCAGTCTGAAAATGACATGACCATTATCCGACTTCGATAACGCTTTGTTTGTTTCGCGGTTTCGGTTTTCCCGGATCCGAACAGTGTACCGAAAGCGATTCGCTACAGGTCCGTACTCGAATATATACAGGGTTTTTCAACAAGAACTTTGTTTTTCAATGTGGTAACACCGGCACCACATGACAGTTTTGACATTTAGTTTTTTGACGTATTCGCAGTATATGCTTTGGCCATTGTTACAATGAATTCAATTTCGCTCGAAAATCGCATTAAAATAATTCAAATCCACTATGAAAATGGTCGTTCTGTTAAAGTTACATTTCGTAAAATTCGTGATATTTTCGGACCACATAAACGTCCTTCTGAGACCGCTGAATTTTGGCCTATTATTGATGACATGGATGTCACTGAAATGTGGTTTCAACAAGACGGTGCCACATGTCACACAGCCAATGAAACGATCAATTTATTGCAAACCAAATTTCCCGATCGCATAATTTCGCGAAATTCAGCTGTTAAGTGGCCGGCCAGATCGTGTGATTTAACACCACTGGATTATTTTTTGTGGGGCTATGTTAAAGACAGAGTTTATACGGAGCCAATCGAATCGATTGCAGCCTTAAAACTCAAAATCCGTGATCTCATTAACGAAATAGACCCTCCATCTTGCCAAAAAGTTATTAAAAATTTTGATGAAAGAATCAACGTATGTCAGCGTGGTCGTGGTGGACATTTGTCAGATATCATTTTTCATTCATAATTGCCGAACTTTTCTCTTTGTAATACAATAAAAATTTTATTCATTTTCCACTAAATTCTTTGTTTTATTTCGTTTTCAAAAACAAAGTTCTTGTTGAAAAACCCTTTACAATATACAGTACGAGCCTCTAACTTCATATAAATAAATTTAGTAAATCGCAGACTATTCTTTTGTTAGAAATATCCTCGAACAGGACGATTGGTAATTTAAGTTGCGCTCTTTTTGATGTGAGGAAATGTTATACAGCGTGTCCGTCACAAACTTGGGTTATGTCGTCATGGACAGCGTGCTATCGTTTTGTCCAAATGTCTGTAAATTTCGATTTTTTTCCCGAAAATGGTATCAAACGACAAACTGATGACGGAACTGGTATCAGAATCGATTATGTCCGGCCGGCCGACGACAAGATAACTGACGAACTGAACAAGATAACGACTTGAAACTTTCAGATTAGGTGGCAAGTTCGTTAATGGGGAAAATCGGCCGAGTGATTTCGGATTTATAGTCATTTGACTTTTGAGATAAATACCCTGATATTTCAGAAGCTACTTGAGCTACTGGATTGAAATACTGAATTAAAACTTAACAGTTAGTTAAAGCTCAACATAAATTTTTCTACAATTTTTTCGAAAACATTTTTTTGAGGGAACTATTCATCATCTTTGAAAAAACTTCAGCTCATACCTTAAGCTTCATATTTTACAGCAGTGTATCAAATTTCATTTTGATACGACTAATTTCAGGAGATATTGACAAGAAAATATGTAAAATTTCGTGTTTTTTTCTAGATATCGTTTTTTTTTCCTTAATAACTAAAAAAATACAAATTCAATCAAATTGAAGCTTGGCAGCTGAATTGAAAATGCTGAAAACTTTGGTGCAGTATTTCGTGATGATCGTGTCATTAGAACAATTCGAGAAAAAATTTCAAATTTCCCTCGAATATTCAATATTGTTCAATATTGCAGTACTGGATTTACTGGTTTAATTACGAAGGTCGTATTCGTGAATGGTTAGAAACCCGCAGAGTGATTCCGTAGATACGAGGTTGGTCCGGAAAATACGTATAAAATTTCGGGGCGTCCTGTCAAGACGTTGTGGAGGGGCGGCCTGGTGGTCCCCCCTCTCTATGCAATCCCCTCAATGCTCCATTCGAGCCGTAGCGCTCTGCGAGTAAGAAGGATTTACGTGTGCTAGTTGAAAGTAACCAATTTTCTACCTGCTGTGAGAATGGTAGTGAGATTTTCGAGTGTTTGCAACAAGTTTACGGAGATGATTCTCTGAAGGAACCCTGAACCTGTGGTTGAAAAGGTTTCGGGAAGACCGAGAAGATGTGAAAGATGGTCAACGCTCAGGACGCCCCTCTACATCGAGTTCCGAGGAAAAAGTTGAACCAATTCGTGGTTGTGTCCTTGAAGACCGTCGATTGACAGTTAGAATGATAGCTGAGGAACTGTCAATCCCCAAAACAATCGTCCACGAACCGGGTTTGGCACAAGGGGGCAGGTGGATCCTTCATCACGACAACCGGCCTGCTCACACGTCTCCCGTTGTGCGTGAGTTTTTAGCACAAAGTTAAATCACCGTAACAGAACACCAGCCTTATTCATCCGATTTAGCTCCTTGCGACCTATTCCTTTTTCCGAAATGTAAAATGGTGCTCCGGGGGCGGCACTTGGGGAATGTGGAAGCCATCAAGTCTGAAAAGACACGGCAAATGAAAAGCCTCACAACTGAAGACTTTCAGCGATCGTATCAGCAGTGAAAACGGCGTTGGCAGAAGTGCATCTTGTGTCGGGGCGGTACTTTTTGCGCGCATGTACTAGGGGAACAGCGTGCTATCGTTTTGTCCAAATGTCTGTAATTTTAGATGATTGAGCCGAAAATAACGAAAATAACACGATAACTGTCGATAGGAGTGAGCTAGCAACTTGAAACTCTCAGGGTAGGTCGCGCATTCGAATGCCGCGGTTAAGTTCATTAATGGGCCAAATCGGTCGAATAGTTTCAGAGTTATAGCCACTTGAAATTTTGAAGTTATTTATTTTTTATTTCAGAAACTACTTGAGCGATTGAATTCAAACTTGGCAATGAGGTGGAGTATAACAACGCGCAACTTTGAGCCAAATTTTGTTAGGATCATACTGTCAGTAAATTAAAAAAAAAATTTTTTTTCGAAAACCGTTTATCATATCCAGAAAAAAATTACACTCGGACTTTGAGCTTCATATTTCACAGCAGTGTACTAAAATTCAGTTCGATACGATCATAAGCTTCGGAGATATCGGGAAAAAAATATGTCGAATTTCGAGGTTTTTTCTCGATATCGTTGCTTTTTTCGGTATAATTCGAGAAATACTGATTGAATCCTGATAAAACTTCGCAGCTACTTTGAAGATGCTGAAAGACAACTTTATGCAAAATTTCGTAATGATCGTGTCATTAGAACAATTCGAAAAAAAATTTCTCTGATTTTCCCATCAAAGAATCTTCATTAAATTCTATACGAACCTTCGAACTGTAATTTTTCGATAAAGTACTGGATTTCAATTCGATCAGATCTGTACTTTTGGAAATATGGGGAAAATAAAATCTTGAATGGGTATATCTGCGGAATCATTGGGTGGATTTTACCCATTCACGAATTCGGCCTTAATTAAGGTCCAAACCTTCTCTACAAATATCGAGTTTCTAAGTTGTTTCTTTCGGAAGTTATTCTATTTACGCAGTCGGCCGTTAGGCCGACCGTAATGGGTAAAATCCGCCTAATGATTCCGTAGATATACCCATTCAAAATTTTATTTTTCCAATATTTCCAAAAATACAGATTAGATCGAATTGAAATCCAGTAATTTATCGAAAATGTGAAAGCAGCAGCTTTCGCGTGCAAGTTCACATTCGTTGCCGAAGCGGTCATCTACATTGAACATGCGCGCAAAAGCTGCTTTCACGGCAGTGCTTTTCTAGATTTTTAATAGTTCTGTTTCAGATGATGCAAAATCCAACAAAATTAAACTTCAATCGATACTTAATATTAGTTTCGTTGTTTTTTATTTTCGGTAATATTTGATATTCTGCTAGATCGAGGTCAAGTTATCAGACTAATTAAAAAAAAAATCACTTTTTTCTTAAAAAAACTGTTTTGAATCCAGCTTATTTTCGTTGCGTTTCATCTGATTGAATTAAGCTTTACGCACACATTGGATTACACCTAGCATTTTGGGCTCTACCCTGTCGTCGCTATCATAAAAGGACGCCCCGCTGTCCCTCATTTGTATGCGTCCGATACTCTATTGTGTCTTTCCTGGACCGTCTTTTATTTTAAGAGCGCGCGCGCGTCGACGAAACTGTACGATCGTCTTGCATCTCAATTAGGAGCGAGGCGCGACCATAATCGTGTCATCGTAAAAACTGGCAAGCAGAAGACTGGTCCCTTCTAGAGAGATGATCATAACACCTCGCCATAAATTCATATTAGGATCTGAATGCGTTATGAGGCGAAGAATAATGGAAATAAAAAACAAGGGAGTAAAAATGACAGGATGCGGGACAAGGTTGCATCTTTGGTAACTCTGGTTTATTATAGAGGGCGCTCAAGAGAAAAGATATAAGGGGAATCGGTGCGAAAGAAGATAAGGCGACGCATTGGTTAGATCTATTCGAATGTTCGCTTTCATGGAAACGAATATAAGTTTATTTTCGATATAAGAAGGGTTTGTTTCAGTGTAGGAGGTTGATAGTATAAACATGTTCATAATATAGCTCGAATGTCCCCAAACTTTGAGACATCGAACCCCTTCATTTGATCCAAGTATCTTTTTATTCTAAAGGGTTTTCCAATAAGAGGTGTTATTTTGATATTCAAAGAAAAATACCATTTTTCAATATAAATGATCGGATGTTTATTTCATTATAAAGAAGAAGCTATGCCGTTAATAATGGAAAATATCATCAGGCAAATGACCACCACGACCATGCTAACAGGACCATATCCTTTTAATAAAATTTTCCATGACCAAATCGCTGCCCTATGTCCTCGATAGCCTCACGAATTTCATCTTTGAGGTCTTGAATCCATGCGGGGCTATTGGCGTAGACCTTCTCTTTCACGTGGCCCCAAAGGAAGAAGTCGCAAGGTGATAAATCACAAGATCTCGGTGGCCAACTGTGATCACCTCTTCGAGAGATAACACGGCCCGGAAACTTTTTCTGCAAAAGATCAATGGTTTCGTTGCTTGTGTGGCACGTAGCGCCGCCTTATTGAAAGTAAACGCTGTCCAGATCAATACCATCCGGCCATAAAAAATTACTAATCATCTCTCGATAGCGCAATGCATTCACCGTAACTGTTGCTTCAGCCTCATTTTCGGAAAAGTAAGGTCCAATGACTCCGCCGGACCATAAACCGCACCAAGCAGTCACACGTTGAGGATAGAGAGGCTTTTCAACAATAACTCTCGGGTTTTCCGAGCCCCAGATGCGACAATTTTGCTTGTTGACGAAGCCACCGAGGTGGAAATGGGCCTCATCACTCAAGATGATTTTTCTATGGAATTCCGGATCATTTTCATGCATTTCAACGACCCAATCAGCAGAGACCCGACGTTGTTGATGATCGGCCGGCTTGAGTTCTTGTGTTAACTGAACTTTATGAGCCTTAAGACCCAAATCTTAATGCAAAATACGGTGTGATGACGTTTGTTGAATGCCTAATTCCAAAGAACGACGAGGAATGGACAAACATGGGTTTTCTTCAACACTTTCGGCTACAGCAGCAATATTCTCGGCTGTTCTTGAGCGACGTGCACGAGTTCTATTCTTCACATCACTAACTTGTCTCAACAGCTCGAATTTTTCCACCAATTTCTTTATTGCGGTCCGACAAGGTGCTTCACGACGACCCAAAAATGTTCGAATTTTACGAACCATCTCTGCCAAATTTTCACCATTTTCATAGTGAATTTTAATCATTTCAATGCGTTGTTGAAGCGTGTATCGTTCCATTTTTATTGATGGCGTAGTTTCTACTGGTCAAATGTCAAAAAATGACAGCTTCAAAAATGACAGCTTCAAAAGTGACATCTACCGAAATAGCGGACCATTCAAAATAACACCTCTCATTGGAAAACCCTTGAGCAGAACTGATCCAGCTTTACACAGGCAGACTTAATTCACAAAAATAGTTAGCTCCACCTAAAATTGTGTTGTTTCTTGCATGGATCGTTCTGTATAAATATCTGTAATTTTCGAATTTTTTAGCCGAAAATGGTCTCAAACTAAAACATTGGTCTCACAGCCCCTACTACGCGGCTCAAAGCCGGATCCAGATGAGTGTAATTGGAACAGCGAATGCAATAAAATTTGATAAACGATTCGCCGGATAGTGTGGACGGCACTCGAGCTCAGCCTCGAATAATACATCCGAATGCATCGTTCAAGTTGAAAACCTAGTCCCGACGGAGCAGAAAGAGCGCTGCCTCGAACTATAAAGTTCCCTGTGATTTATTGCATTCGCTGTTCGCTTTACACTCATCTGGACCCGGCTTAAGAATTCAAACGAACGCATAAAAATTCTTGTCTTCGCGTCTGTGGAATATTTCAGACTTCAGTCCTAAACACGTGTTCAAAATAAAAATTTGAATCACTTTCGTGTATTAATCTTAATCGATATTATATCGACAAACATAATCGTAATTAATTCAACATTTAATACTGGCATAAATAAACAATCTCAAGTGAAACTAACGGAATGACAATAATTATCTTTCGTTATTATAACATGAAAGGAATGAAATATTTTATCGGTATTTAATTATACTGCATCTAGTGGTTGGCCAAGCGAACAATTTCTAACCGTTGTGAGAACCAGATAGAGAAACATACCTTAAACTGAAGATTGCTCACTACTTCGTTGAAGCAAGATCGTTCAATCTAGAAAAACACTGACGTGATGTCAGGAGCTAGCGACTTTGAACTTCTAGGGTAGTTCCGCATCGGAATGTCGCGGTTAAGTTCATTAATGGTCCAAATCGGCCAAATGGTTTCGGAGTTATAGCAATTTGAAATGTTGGTGTTATTTCCCTGATATTTCAGGAACTACTGGAGCAGTTGGATTGAAACTTGGCAGTTAGTTGAAGCATAACGACTCGGAACTTTTAGCGAAATTTCGTTGGGATCATATGATCACTCGATTTAATTTTTTTTTTTATTTTTCACGAAAATTTTTTTTCATAAGCCATTAATCATATTAGAAAAAGATTCTGCTCATAGTTTGAGCTCTATATTTCACAGCAGTGTACCAAATTTCATTTCGATACGGCTATAAGTTTTGGAGATATTGGGAAAAAATATATGAAATTTCGTGGTTTTCTTTCTGATATCGTTGTTTTTTTCGGTATAATTCGAAAAATACTGATTTCAATCATGATGAAACTTAGCAGCTAGTTTGAAGATGCTAAAGGACAACTTTTTGCAAAATTTCGTGATGATCGTGTGATCAGAACAATTTGAAAAAAAAAATTTCAATTTGTTTTTCGAATATTCAATATTCTGTGGTCTTATATTATCTCCATTGAATTCTGTATGAACCTTCGAACTTTCGATATAATAGTGGATTTCAATTAGATCTAATCTGTATTTTCGGAAATATTGGAAAAATAACATTTTGAATGGGTATATCTGCGGAATCATTGGGTGGATTTTACCCATTCACTAGTTCGGCCTTCGTAATTGGAGTCCAAGCCTACACTACGAATATCGAGTTTCTAAGTTGTTTTTTCGGAAATTATGAAATTTCAATATACTAGGTGTTAAATTTCAGCTTACCAGAAGTCCCAGATATCTCTAACATGAACTTTAAATTTTTAAACATTTGAATATGCATCGATTGACCTATCTAAGTGAACTATACGGTCTGAAAATTAATTTATATTGATTATAGGGGGTAGTTCCAATGTTGTGAGCAATTGAAAAATCGGTGATTACAAGATACATCCTGTATCTTGTTGACGGAATTGATAAGATCTACCTTAGATAGGTTTTTTGCACCCGTCTAGGGTAGCTCTATCTCAAGTTATCGTATGTTCATCTACCAATGAAACACCCTGTATACACGGTGAAATGAAAAATTTCTATGGCCACCATCTGGCTTAAAGTTAATGGAGTACAGTACAATCGCGTTAATATGAACACAAAAAAATTCTTGCTTGTTCATATTTCTGGAGGTCAAGAAAAATAACTTTTCAACATGTTTTTTTAGGTTGTATTTCTGAGTGAGTACATGATTTTCGTTCATAATGATACATCTTAAGTAACAAAATGTTTATTGAATGAGGAAAGCCATCTCATATTTAAAAAAAAATCAATGTAAAATTATAATGACTGATTTTTTGTGAAGACAAATTATGTTATTTTAGACTGATTCTCCTTCGCAGTTTATCTGGATAAAACCGCCTTTTTCACGTTTCATTTTCAGGGTAAATATCTCAGTCGAATCCAGAGTATTCTGTTTTGCCCATTTAATGGCTATGTTCAAATCTCGAACTGCTGATAGCAACCGCCAGTATAATCCTGTTTTATGAGCGTTATAGATTTTATGTTTGTTGTATTCATGGTCTTGAATGACTCTTCTCTTTAATTCTTCTTCAAAAGGGACAATGAGATCAGGCTGACTTAACTTTCTTCGAAGCGCTGGAGCCAGCCTTCACTTCCTTTGAATTCCGAGACATTCAAACTAGCCCAAAAAGTCAACGCTTTCTGTTTAATCATTTCTCCAGAAACCGGCATATTTTATTTCTGTATCAGTATTTTCCGCTTTTACAAAGCTGAGTTTCCATTTCAGGCATTTCCGCCCTTTTAAAATGCATTTTTCAGACGATCTGAATCAATTGTCTACTCTCTCGAGAAATTGTTTATTTTTTTGTTTTTTTCTGGAACAATCCGTTGGTTTAGCAATTCCATATTTCTTCGCCAGTAAGGCCAGGTAACACTCAGTCCTTTATTGATGTCTTCTAGAACTTGGGCTTGTTCATCTAAATTTTCCACTCACCATTTTCTTGGTTATAGTAAAGGGTTTTCCAAAAAGAAGTGTTATTTTGAATAGCCCGCTATTTCGGTAGATGTCACTTTTGAAGCTGTCATTTTTTGACATTTGACAAGTAGAAACTACGCCATTAATGAAAATGGAACGATACACGCTTCAACAACGCATTGAAATTATTAAAATTCACTATAAAAATGGTGAACATTTGGCAGAGACGGTTTGTGAAACTCGAACATTTTTGGGTCGTCGTGAAGCACCTTGTCGAACCGCAATAAAGAAATTGGTGGAAAAATTCAAGCTGTTGGGACAAGTTAGTGATGTGAAGAATAAAACCCGTGCACGTCGCTCAAGAACAGCCGAGAATATTGCTGCTGTAGCCGAAAGTGTTGAAGAAAACCCATGTTTGTCCATTCCTCGTCGTTCTTTGGAATTAGGCATTCCACAAACGTCATTACACCGTATTTTGCATAAAGATTTGGGTCTTAAGGCTCACAAAGTTCAGTTAACACAAGAACTCAAGCCGGCCGATCATCAACAACATCGTGTCTTTGCTGATTGGGTCGTTGAAATTCATGAAAATGATCCGGAATTCCATCGAAAATCATCTTGAGTGATGAGGCCCATTTCCACCTCGGTGGCTTCATCAACAAGCAAAATTGTCGCATCTGGGGCTCGGAAAACCCGAGAGTTATTGTTGAAAAGCCTCTCTATCCTCAACGTAACGTGTGACTGTTTGCTGCGGTTTATGGTCCGGCGGAGTATTGGGCCTTACTTTTTCGAAAATGAGGCTGGGGCAACAGTTACGGTGAATGGATTGTGCTATCGATAGATGATTTATGATTTTTTATGGCCGGAATTGGAAGATATTGATCTGGACAACGTTTACTTTCACCAAGACGACGCTACGTGCCACACAAGCAACGAAACCATTAATCTTTTTTTCGGGAAAAGTTTCCGGACCGTGTTATCTCTCGAAGAGGTGAACACAATTGGCCACCGAGATCTTGTGATTAAACACCTTGCGACTTCTTCCTTTGGGGCCACGTGAAAGAGAAGGTCTACGCCAATAGCCTATCGTCGATTCAAGACCTCAAATATGAAATTCGTGAGCCTATCGAGTACATAGGGCAGCCACTTTGCGATTTGGTTATGGAAAATTTCATTAAAAGGATATGGTCCTATAAGCGTGATCGTGGGGGTCATTTGCCTGTATTATTTTTTACTATTAATGGCATAGCTTCTTCTTTATAATGAAATAAACATCCGATCATTTATATTGAAAAATGGCATTTTTCTTTGAATATCAAAATAACACCTCTTATTGGAAAACTCTTTATAACGGTGAAATAACAATGCGAGGCAACTTGTAAAAGGGCGAACCGGTAATGGATAACTGACGATGAATCGTGAAAACGAATTCATTCCTTCGAATAAAACAGACAAGTTACAACACGTTCATACTAGTGAGATTCTACTGTGTTCATATTACAAAGAAGTCAATACAAAAAATTCGGTGTTCATATTACGTTGTGGTTCATAGGATCTCGTGTTCATATTAGAGAGATATTGCAGTGTCAAATTTGTGTGACGTTATTAGCGCAAACGTTATTTTTGACATCTAAGCATGCGCAGATTCAGTTTCAGAATAACGCGACGTTAATAGCGTTAGCGTCTAACGTTATTTACGGAAAATTGCGAGCCGCAATTTACGTTGCGCTATTCTATATCGGAAGGATTCGTTAAGCTTCGGGTCCTTCCGGCTCCGATCACTGTCATAGAGAAGCTGTTTGTTAATATGGTTTTTGGTGTTAATTACAAAACTCTCTCGGATTTTTTAAATCTATTTTATAATGCCTTCTACCCACAACTGATATTAGACATAAAGATTTCTTAGTGCTACCACAGCAATTTTTTTTTCATATATAGGTATTTGTTACTTTTTCACGAATTAAGAAATACTTTTGGAAGCAACATGAGGGGTTTGAAATTAGGAAAAGTTTGAATTATATTGTTCAATATATAACTACTTCCACTTCTTCTGCAATAGCACCAGCTGAAATTACCACTTCCGATTCCTTTTTCATTTTATCCAGAACCAAAAAACTAATCTAGAAATGCAAATGATTAAACTTCAAGAGTTTGTAACACAAAAATCTGACGTCTCACATAACCTAACCAAACAAACTGATAATTAACGTAACGGTAAGAAAAACGTGTAGCAATACGTCTACTTCTAGAACGACCGTTAAATCCACGTTAACCACCAAAACGTTATATTTAGCGCACCGTAATAACATAACGCTTGCGCTATTCAAAAGTTGCAATATCTCTCTATTAACGCGATTGTAAGCTTCATTCGGGTTCCAATTTCCGGACTATCCTAGGATTGTTCCCGAACTGCGCAGAACCGATGAGCAGACCTTTCGAGTCCTAGAACTATCCTAGGACAGTTCAAAATACATGAAAACCCGAACAGAACTAAGGACAGAAAGAGGCAGAGGAAAATCATTTTTTTTTTAATTTAGATCAGCTCAATGATATAATGAATTCAATCTGGCGATATAGGAATACAATCGACGAAACGTTATCAAATTTCTCGACCAACCAGATGAGTATGAAAAAAAAACTCTTTCCCATTTTTCATATCCCAAACAAAATTCTTAGATTTGATTTTTTTTTCACAATACACAGCCTTGTCGAATATTGAAAATAAAAATCTATAATTCGATTCAAAACGGAAATTTAATTATGTTGAAAAATAAAACACAACTTTGAAATTGTCATCGGCATTTTTCTGATTGAAAGAAAAAATGTACTTTCATCCGTTAACCATTAGGTAGTCAATGCTAGACCAATGGATTAAAATTTAAAAAAACGCATCCAAACACAAACATAACTCTCAATTATTATATTCAAATAATCGGATTTCAATGGCATTGTCCAAAATAAAAATATCTGACCATGCGGCGGTAGAAATCCTAGAACAGTACCCACTCGGAAGCAGGTACTGTTTTCGGACAGTTCTAGGACCGTCTGAGGATTATTCTGACTGAACCCGAACACAGATCAAGTCGGTCCTGAAACAGTTCGACAAAACCCGAACGTGACCAACTCTACTGCGCAAACTCCTGACAGTTCTAGAACAGTATTTGTTGGAACCCGAATGAACCTGTACTGTACAGGGTGATTCATTAAGGTTGGCCACCGGCCGTATCTCGGAAACCGTTTATCCTATGACTTCCGGAAAAAAAATCTAATGACAAACTCGGCCCCTAGAAAATGATTAAAAATATTTTCAAGTTCGTAGTTTTCCACTAGAGGGCGCAATCTATCACTTGTAAAATATAATCTCATTTTTTACGAAATATTCTCCAGCTAACAGTGGTAAAGAATAATAAAATAAGAATCTGCTCCTTCTATTCAACAACTTTTGTTTCAGTAATTTTCATTTATTTTCTATTTTTTAGTGATGGGATGGATAAACTTTTCTTCACGAAAAAAACATTCTCACTCTTGTGTGGGTGAACCGATTTTCACGTAATTAGATTTTATTCGAAGGCCATCGAAAGCAGATCACAGAAACATATGATAATAATATACCGGGTGATCCAATTGAAAACTACAGGCTGTTTTATGTCACTTCGCCCCATTTGTGCGTTTTACTGGAAAATTTCAAATGCAATGCTATGATTCTAACCGAATGAGAATAAGCCAAGCATTATCACCTACTGACTTTTTAAAATCGCAGACAGATATCATTGGTAATTTCGGAGTTATTGACATTTTTGTAAATTTTGATATTGGTCAACCCTGTGAAATGCAGGAGGAATTGAGTTATTTCATCTCTGAACAATTAGATGAAAGGAAAAAACTCCAGAACCAGTAAGCTTTGGCGATACTGTTCATTTTCGGTATCTATAGCTGTAAAAGTTTTTTAGGACGATTGCAAACCACTATTTTATGATGCCTCATTATTCAAACGAAGAAGCATATGATATGCTTAGTGTTCATTTTGAATGTTTAGAAAGTGCGATTCGATATCCTGAAAGACGTCGTCATTCCAAAAGGGTATTCAAAAGATTGACACGAAGAGTGCGAGAAAATGGTAAGGTTCAATATCTTTGAAGAAAAAATAGGAAACGTAGAAGCCGTAATGAGGATAATATCATAAAAGTTTTGGCTTATTACCAAGACAAAGGTGCTTGAAATTTTAACGGAAGATCTTCCAATTCTTTTAGAAAATATTGCTATTCAAAGCAGGTTAGATATGTGGTATCAACAAGATGGTTGTCCGGCGCATTATGCTGCTAATGTTAGAGAAAATTCATATAACGTCTTCTCAAAGAGGTATCTTGGACGAGGGAGAATTTTTCCATGGCCAGAAAGATCACCTGACCTCACAGTATTAGATTTTTATTTTTGGGGGAGAATAAAGACTTAGTCTTCCGAACATCCCCCACTACAAGTGAGAATATTCAAAATAGATTTCGAACGGCAGCTTCTTCTCATACTGAAATTGTGTTGTTTTTCTCTTCAAATATTTTCGTTGTTGCTAATTTTTGTTTTATTTTATCGCATCATTGTTATTTCATGTGTGTTGAGTATTTTGCTGCGTTGTCATGACGCATAAAGTCACTTGTTTATTCAAGCTCACAGAAAGGATCAACATTGATCAAAATTTACAAAAATGTCAATGATTCCGAAACGACCAATGATATCTATTTGCGATTTTAAAAAGTCAGTAGGTGATAATGCTTGGCTTATTCTCACTTGGTTAGAATCATGGCATTGCATTTGAAATTTTCCAGTAAAACGCACAAATAGGGCGAAGTGACATAAAACAGTCTGTAGTTTTCGATTGGATCACCCGGTATATTGTTGTCATATGTTTCTGTGATCTGCTTTCGAAGGCCTTCGAATGAAATCTAATTACGTGAAAATCGGTTCACCCATACAGGAGTAAGAATGTTTTTTTCGTGAAGAAAAGTTTATCCATCCCATCACTAAAAAATAGGAAATATAGAAAAATTACTGAAACAAAAGTTGTGGAATAGAAAGGGTAGATTCTTATTTTATTATTCTTTACTACTGTTAGCTGGAGAATATTTCGTAAAAAATGAGATTAAATTTTACAAGTGATAGATTGCGCCCTCTAGTGGGGAACTACGAACTTGAAAATATTTTTAATCATTTTCTTTAGGCCGAATTTGTTATTAGATTTTTTTTCCGGAAGTCATAGGATAAACGGTTTCCGAGATACGGCCGGTGGCCACCCTTAATGAATCACCCTGTATATATTTATTCATACTCACGTTCCATCAGATCGCCCCACGGTTTCGGACACGTGCTTGGTATCGGCAGGGTGAGCTTGTTGACCGCCACCCCGTAGGCCACGGCCAACGTGTCGATACCCCTGTAGGGTGTCTCGCCGGTGAGCAGCTCCCACAGCAACACCCCGTAGCTCCACACGTCGCTCGCTTTGGAGAACGTCGAGTTTTTTATCACCTCGGGTGCCATCCAAGCGTACGTGCCCGCCTGCGACATCCTAGTTGTCTTGTAAACCTCCCTGGCAAGGCCGAAGTCGGTGATCTTGAGCGTCTTGAACTGAAATTCGCCGTTCTCGATGTCTTCGTAGATGAGAACTGAAAAAGAAGAAAATTGAAAATGTTATCATACAGACGATGTCCTATTTCAAGTGACTGAGTTGCTGCTACATTTCAATAAAAGTGGCAACATTGCGTTATCGGGAATTATGAGATGAAAATCATTTCAGAGGGGATTGAATGGGGGTTTTTCCTTTACACCTAAAACTGAAAAATAAAAATGGTTATTTGCATTTTAAGGGATTTGTCTTGAGTGCTCGATATCGCAAAGTCGAATTCAGCTTTCTCGGAAAGGAAAGGACGTCAAATTTGATACTTCGCTTAGGAAAACGGAGATAGCTATACTTCGATCTGGTTAGAGTAGAAGACAACGACCAAGGAATCGAATAAGAAGAGCACACACGGTCATATTACTGACAAAGAACTTGTGTGTACCACAGAATAGGAATAAATATTTCATTATTCTGTAGCAGAAAAAGCTATTCTACTAAACACCGTTGTCACTTCGTGCATGCATGACAAATCCCAAACCCCAATTTTGAAACCTGATTTTGAATAGTTTCTGAAGGTAATTTGGAAAAATGATGAATCAAACCCATAATGATTATGTTCGAATTTGCATTTACAGTAATAACCCAAATTCAGAAAAAACCCCCATTGAAAAAATTCTAGAAATGCACTGAATTGAGGTCAGGAGCTTTTACGCGTTATTTTCTTATAAAACCATTTTTTGTATATTATTTCATTCAGCGATATTTTTCTTCTGTTACAATTTTCTGCTTGTTACACGTAACTATAACTATTTTACTTCAATTTTGTGAGTTTATAGAATTTTCTCAACCCTTATTTAATAAACAATAATAATAATAATAATAATCAGTATTTCTTGAGATTTAGCCGCAACATTCAAACGAGCATTACTCAGAAACCGTTTTGCTGATATTGCCCATAAACGAACTCAAGAGGAAACAATACCACGTGGTAGTAAATTACGGCTACGCAACACAGCCACATTTGAATGTCATCAAACCTAGTGTATATCTCAGGATCAGGCCGCTGGACCCGGTCTACATGTTAAACATTGCCTATTGGCGAATGAAGATAAGCGCTACTCCCTCTGGTGGCTATCCGAGTAACTCGAGGTACAGATATTATCTTTGACAAATTAAAAGAAATGAGAAAGAAGGAGGAAGTTAATGAATTTTTCTTGGCGTTTGTATGATTTTTCAAGTGCTTCTACTGAGGAAACGCAAACTCAAATGTCCCTTCCCATAGATTTCCACAGCCCGGTAAAGAATTTCGAGTTAGGGTGAAAGAAACTTCCTTTAACAAGTCGGTCCTGAAAGTGTTGAAGAATCGATAAAAACCAACAAACAAGGTTTATGAGAGTCTGTCACCTTGATTTTACCGATGATGATCATTTTTATAGAGGAAAGCACGAATTGCTCATGAAATATTAGATCACATTCATGAAGACAATTTTTTCCAGGCCCCTAATCCAAGCAGAGAAATTTACTTAAGAGGAATGCTCTGCCTTCCAGAAATCTGCCTGTTGAACTCATCATTAAGGAACAACGTAAATGTTCTAGTGATAGAACTGATTATTGAAAAATAAAGAGTCTCAACAAGGAAATATCTGGTGAGGAATACTGTTCGCCTCAAAGTGCTTCTGCCGATGAAAGCAAAGTTGTACAAAGCTTATTTATTACAGCTTTTTCAAGACCAATCATATAAGTGTTGGAAAATTTATTTGTCAATCCATAATGATTAAGACTTACGATACAAGAAGCATTAGTTCTATGTGAATGTGTTCATTTTATTCACAATATATTGAGTATTTAGTCCTTCGCTATAAAAATAGTTAAACTATAAGTATATGTCTATTATTCCAAAAAGTATGTTCTACAATACTATCTGTTTTTCAACTTTCAAGACAGCCTAAGAAATCCACCAGAGTCAATCTTGCCATTTGGATCTGAAAATAAATAATATTAAAATACTGTCTAACCTTGGAGATATCCCCGTAATTTTAGAGTTGCTTCACTCAATAAGATTGAAGAATGATACATACCTACTTTAGAAGAATAGAATATGTACTCCCAGTAATACTCTCGTCAACTATGAAAGTCTAAAAAGTCTTTGAATAGATCGTGAAATCAAAAATTATCAACCCAAACACTAAGAAACAGTTCAAAATCGACTATCAAAACAAAATCTATGTCTGTATCTAAGGTTCCAAAACTGGGCACCGTGGCGCTGCAATCTTAAATTCAGACGCCAATAGGCGCGTGAAATATTAGAATTCGGAGATCGCCCCGATTCATATCTTATTAAATTGGTATGATTTCAAACAAGCTACTTTTCTGGAAGAAGTAGCAATCGTTTTTAGGCTATGGTCAATCACTAATGTTACACCCTGTAGATGGACGACCTTTGCACTTCATCCGACAGACTAGATTCGCCACAGCTCCATCTGTCAAACCGACAAAATGACAATCGAAATCTGACCAAGTAGGTTCGATACGAAGATGAGATAGATTTCCGTTTTCCCCGACCCAATTCGAATCTTCCGGTCCTCATTTCAACCCTTGGAAACAATCCCTCGCATCGAATTTTATGAATTTGTGTCAGCGCCTTTCCAATCTCCGGAAATCGGCGGAAAATCAATATTCGGTGCGGCTGATAGCACCTTCGACAGTCACTCTTCATTTTCTATAAATCTGACGGAATTTCTCCTCCGAGTAGTTTATTCTGTCCAGGAAATGCATGACGGGGTCTCGAAGAGATATATCGGGAAAGAACCGAGGATGAAATATCCTAAGATTATTCTTTTCGGCAGAACATCATCAATGCACATGAAGGGGAAAATGTTGTTCGTAGTGAACTATAGGACGTTTTTTATCTGCATGAGAAGTTTCGATGGCTGTTGACTACGGTTCAAGATGCATAGAATATATCGGGTGTCCACACTTTCCTTCTATATTACCCACTAAAATTTTGGGTCCAAAACGCGGTCTTAGAATAGACGACTTCGGTTCAAGTGGCCTACCCACAAATTTTGTCCAAATTTACTATTAATGGGGAAGGGGAATTTCAGAACAAATTCGACACGATAAGGTTCGCGTTATTTATGAATATGCGTAAAAGATTCTCGGCTCCTCAAACAACATATTTCCTTCCAAATATAGGTTTTTTGTTGATATCATCTCCGATTGACTGAAATTCATGTTGGGATTCCTGATTTAATGTTAATAGTGTCAAGTTTATATAGGATATGTTCCGCAAATCAACTCAGTTATTTCGGTTGCCGTTTTTCCAATCCATAAATATGAAATATTCGGTGGTTTTCTGAAAAAAAGGTTGCTAACGGAATTTGATTGATGAAAATACGTTCTTTCTATCACTAGAACGACTGTCAATGTTCTATGCATTATGCAAGCAAAACATGGTGTGCTCATCTGTGATCGTATTTACCAATGATGACGTCACTTTTTTCAATCAAATTCATAGCACAGAATATATATTTCCTTGTATTTTAATCTTGCTGACGTCACTTCTTTTTCAGATGAGCACACCATGCTTTTTACATCATGGTTCTATGGTAACATATCCATAGCATAGAACAATCTTCATTTACTTTATGGTCCATAGAATATAGACGACACGACAATCAACAATGAAAAAATTACTAGGTATGGTCTATGGATCAAAAGGTGAATAAAGATTGTTCTATGCCATTGCTTTTTCATCAATCAAATTCAGCTTGATGTGAAAAAGCATGGTGTGCTCATCTGAAAAAAAAATGTGACGTCAGCCAGAGTAGAATACAAGGAAATATATATTCTGTGCTTTCAATTTGAATGAAAAAAGTGACGTCATCATTGGTAAATCGATCACAAATGAGCAGATGAGCACACCATGTTTTACTTACATCAAAAAGTTCCGTAATTAACCTTTTTTCAGGAACCAAACGAATATTTCCTATTTACGGAACGGAAAACCGGCAACCGAAATAACCAAGTTGATTTGCGGAACATATTCTATATAAATTTGACACTACTAACATGAAATCAGGAATCCCAACTTGAATTTTAGCCAATCGGAGATGATATTAACAAAATCCTATATTTTGAAGGAATTATCTTGTTTAAGGAGCCTAGGCATCTTTACGGATATTTATGAATAACGCGAAGTAGTAGTAAATTTTGAATAAATTTGTGGGTTGGCCCCTTTGACCGAAGTCATCTATTCCATGCAATTGATTCCGCTGAATAAAAATGAATCTATTAGATCTGATGAAATTATTTCCCAAAATATGAATTAGATATTTGAAATTATGGATTCACACTGACATATAAGAGGAGTTCCATAAATGTGGAACAACTACTCATTGATAATATGAAAAATGTATAAGAGAATAAGGAGCAACATGAAGTTTATTGTTAAAATCCTTTCATGGTTACAAGAAGTCATTTCGGAGCCAAAACAACGGTGCAAATGGAACGGGAGATTGACATCACATGGCCTAACGGCCGAACATAAACACAATTACTTCCGGAAGAAACAACTTACAAACCCAATATTTTTAAGTAGGTTTGGACCTTAATAACAAAGACCAAATTCGTGAATAGGTAAAATCCACCAAATGATTCCGCAGATATATCCATTCACAATTTTATCTTCCCAATAACCAATTCATTTTAATCGATCAGGGATTGAAAATTTATTCACTAGATAGCAATTAAAAACGTATGTGTTTGCATGTAGAGTAAGAAAACGAAATAGCTTTACCGTTCCCCTAATGTAATTTCGGAGTAAAGACTGGTCGGAAAACTGTTGATGGTATGTTTTATCTCGAAACATTTTTCCTCAGAATATGTATCGAGGTCGTTTCAATTTGCTTTACGTAGTCGGTGACATGATAAGTTCAAGATGAAGTATGTTTATCAAAAGGATAAACAGATAAGAAAATATTGTTCAGTATACCCTCTCGATATGAAATAGGGGGAATACCTACCTAGAATTTCACCTGAGAAATTCTAATAAAATTTCGATATTTATTTAAGGAAACGAGTAAGATAGATTTTGATTAAGTAAACTTTATTCCTAGACTAGAAAAAAGAGAATAAATACTCTGGATAGAGAAAGTACTCAATTTGAAATGAAGTACGACGAAAGTGATAAATATATCGAGTGTTACATGAGTGTTTGTAGGCATGATCTGGGAAACAACGTGCTTTCGTTTCATCCAAATGTCTGTTATTCTCGACCGTAACGGTCGATCGTGATTACAATAACTTTCGAAAGAAACTCGAAAGAAAACCGATTTGGAAATAAATCGATATTTGTAGGATAGGTTTTAGGCTTCATTAAGAAGGTCGAATTCGAGAAAATCCGCCAAATGATTCCATAGATATACTCGTTCAAAATTCCATTTTCCAATTTTTTCCAAAAATACAGATTGGATCGAATTGTCCAGTGCTTGATTGAAAAATGACAGCTTGAAGGTTCAGGTAGAATTTCGTGAGGACAATATAATTAGAAGGTAACGAAATGTTTCCATCAGGAAGTAAAAATGACCACTTTGGCCACGATTTTGCAGCAAAAGCTGCATACTTGACGTCGGTGCTTTGCTAGAATTTTCCATCGAGCCAACTGCATAACCAGAGAAGTGGAGAAATGCTCAGTATGGAATGGTGTATGACTAGAGATGACAAATCCAGTTTTCTTTTGTAAGGTGAATTTTGAGCAAGCCAACTTTATCACTAGAGAGGAGATGTTCGGGATAGAGAATATGCACTTTTGAATGGAAAATGAAGAGATAAACATAAGAATTACGAGGTTTTCCTCTTGTTTTGTGAAATTTTCAGCGATCGAACTTTATTCAGAATTATCATTTATTCAGAACGAAGAGATGAAATGTCCAGGATAGAGAACATTTCGTTGATGTTTTCTGAGTTTCCACTCCCAATATGTGAAACAGAACTATTAAAAATTAGATAAAATTGTTTTTTTACACCCTCGCAGATCGCAGCATTGAACTATTTATAAAGGTCAGTTTCTCGGAAAAACAGATTACCTAATGAACAATACCGGAACAATACAAACGATGAACAAAGCAAACTGTGACGTAGGAGTACAGATCTGACTTTTTCATCTGTCACACGAGTAAATTAAACTTTTCTTTCGTTTTTTTAGCGTTTGTATTTAAGGCAAGGCTGTTCTAGATATTGGGAGTAAAACCCAGCAAAAAAACTACAAAAAGAATGAAACACAATCTGAAACTTTCCATCACTTTTTGTTCACGCCTAACACACGCAGTGATTTCAACGATAAACAAACCTTTGCGATTAAATATCAAATAGATTAAAATAACTTGAAAATATAAACTCAATGCAACAAACTTGAAACATGTAAAAAAGATGTTGGATTTTTCTCCTTGTTGCAAACAAGTATTGTTAAGGTGAAATAGAAACTGAATCAATTTTATAGAAAGACCATATAGACAGATATGGCAAACAATACACCTATATAAATGTCGCCGCGTATAGTTCAGATCGTTGAATCTAGATCGAAAAATCCTTGGTAACAATACAAATTCATTATTTCCCTTGAATGATTGATCACGATTTTCAGATCAAAAATTCCGTACACGGAAAATTTCACATTTAACATTACGCATTTCCTTGAACAAAGTACTCTTTCGTATACAGTGCACGAACAGTACATTATTTACGAACTATGAACAATAATGATATTCTTGAATGAATTTTTTTTTGAAAGTTCGGATACAGAGTGGTTATATTACTGAAACAATTTTGTTGTACTAAATCGTGTGAGAAACAGAAATTTTTTCATGAATTATATACGACTAAAGAGAGAAATCTCAAAGTCATTAAATGAATTAAAAATTTGATACAGAATCATAAAAAATTCTAATTTAAAAAAATTCTTGATTTTCAAACGATACTTCCCCCACGAAATTTTGCATAGGTTTGCGCATACGGATTACAAATTTGCACACCAATAATTTTCAATCTGATCGCATCAGCTCATTGATAATTCGTGGATGAATAAAAAAATTTTGAAATATTTATTTCATTTGTTCTTATGACAGGATCATCACGAAATTTCGCAACAAAATGTGCCTCGACTTTCGCCAACTAGTTACTAAGTTTCTTCAATCAAATTTTTTCTTTTCGAATCATTCGAAAAAAAGATGATAACTAGGAAAAAAATTAGTGAAGCACTGACGTGAAGTCAGCAGATTTTGCGCGCATGTTCAAAGGAGATGACCGCTTTGGCAAGAAATTTGAACATGCGCGCGAAAGCTGCTGACTTCACGTCAGTGCTTTCCTATGGTTTTCTTGAATTATTCCGAAAAAAAAAAAAAGAAATTTTACATATTATTCTTAATATCTCCAAAAGTTATGATACTTTCGAACTGAAATTTCGCTCACTACTGTGAAATACGAAGCTCAAAGTCTGAGCGGACCTCATTTTCGAATATGATGAGCAATTCTTGAGAAAATTAATTTTTCGAAAAAAAAATTTTTCAATTTACTGACAGTATGATCTCAACGAAATTTCGCAAGAAGTTACGCGTCCTTGTACTCCAACTAACTGCCAAGTTTCGATCCAATCGTTCCAGTAGTTTCCAAATGATCACGGAAATTACCTCAAAATTTCCACAGGCTCTAACTCCAAAACCTTTCGGGCGGTTCCGCCCATTAATGAACATAAGCGGCGCATTCCAAAATGCAACTTACCCAGAAAGTATCAAATTGATAGAGTACTCCGTACGCCTGTAATCGTGCATACGGAAGAGCTGCCGAACAGAATCGATTTTGACACCGGATTTGTCATCAGAGAGTCCAGCTAGTCGTTTCGGGAAAGATGTTGAAAATGACAGACATTAAGACAAAACTATAGAACGCTGTTCCCTAGAACATGCGCGCAAAAACACGAAATTCAACATTTTTCCCAATATCTCCGAAAACTGAAATCGGATGAAACTAAAATCAGTTTACTGTTCTGAAGCATTGACTTCAAGGTCTGAACGGAATAAAGTCGCAATCTGATGGATGGTCTCCTAGAAAAAATTTTTTCGACCAAAAAGTGTAAATTTTTCTTGTTGATTTACCTACCGGACGAAATTGTTTAAGCCGGTGCTCGCCGCCATTCTTTAACTGACTAACAGGTTCCAACTCCTGAAATATCCTAAAAAATTCTAATGAATCTAACCCCGAAACCGTTTGGTCGATTGAGATCATAAACAATATTGACCGTCGCATTTTGAAATGCAACCTACTCTGAAAGTTTCAAGTCGATAAGGATTTCCGTTCTCACGTACAGCCGACCGGCCATACAGAATCGATCTTGACATAAGATTAGTCATCAGTGTCCAACCTAGTCGTTTGGGACCATTTTCGGCAAAAAAGCAGTCAAACTGTCCAGAATACAGTTACTTATCCGACAGCTCTCGTAAATCCTAACTACGTTACGTCGCGATATAAATAAACGATTAATTAACAATTGCGAGTGCAGAACGAGTGGGACCATTGTATAATCAGCTGGATCCAGCTCTGTTTGCTGACCAATTTAATCGTTCAAAGTTAATGCTGCCAAGGATATCTAGTAAGCGCTGAACGTAAACAAATGCTGTCCGTCCGCTGTTTGTCGTAACATTAACCTAGGTAGGTCGGTCACATTGTGGATAGTGCTGCTGCTGCTTCAGCAATACGTACACGGCTCAGCTGTTCCGTCAAAACATCAACAAATGGTTGTTTGTGGTACACGGATATTCCTGGCTAAGATTGCACTTTGGTCTATTATAATCAACGAACGTACTTGTCGGTCACTACATAAAATTGTTTTTATTAGATTGTTTTTTGTCCTTCCACGTCTCCTAAACGAGATTAAATTGATCGTGATCCTCCACGAACGAAGTAGGGCATCTTTATACCGCCCCTCCCTTTTTTGAAGTTCATCTGATAAATTCATATTAAAATAGTAATAAACATGAACATTTCCTCGAAATATTTTCACAAGTATGAAAAAAATTCATAACTTGTGAATTAAATATTTATTAATACGTACTGTTATGAATCGAACTGTTGTTTAATATGAATTTAAATAATTTTGAATTTCTAACAGGATCCAATAAAAATAAAATATAAATTTTGAATTTGATTTAAATTTCCCGCGGCTTTCTGTCTCTTTCTCAGGTGGATTCTATGATGTGAAATAATAACAGTTTGTGGAATTTTGCATAATAATATTTAATGAAAATAATTTATGAAAATCAATTAAAATGCCAAACTAACTACTACCTAACTCAACTAATTAAATTTAAAAACTTATATTAATGTCCTTTTTACTCTCACCCAGGGTGTTTCTAGTCTAGTTACTTTGTTGCTTGATGTTCTTCTGTGGTTCGGGTTTTCTGTATAACCTCCAACGTTTGTCGTGTTTATTTACTGCAAGTTATAAATCTCCAAGGAAGTTTATCTGGCTCGAATTTACTTGTATGGATTTGATCACTTCTTGATGTTCTTTCTTGGTAAGTTTATCTCGTTTTGTTTCAATATTACATGTATTTACTTTCTAATATGCTTTCAGGATGCCAGTCACTTTGGTTCAATTTTGGTTTACTTTTGTTTCTGACTGGAATATTACGATGTTTCGAGAACTTTTTTACTAGGAACAGCTACAGTCTTTAGGATAGTTGAAAATGGACTGAATTCTCTGTGCTCGAGCTTCGGTATTTATTCCTTCTTTAAATTTTCTTCAAAAGCCAGTGGGCCTTGCATTTTCAAAATGATGCTTTCTTAGTTCTCTCCTCAGAGGTAAGTTTTCTTTCTTCGAACCTGGTCTAGAAAATTCGGCCGTATTTTTCTCCGTATTTTGATGTGCCCCTTGCTTATATTCTAAATCTCCAATATACAAAATTTTCCAAATTTTATGCCTAAATATCACAATTTTTCGAAGTTCATAATTTCATTTGCCTAGTATTCATGAATTTCTACTTACAATCGCCAAAAGATGCTTTCATTATATTGAATAAACCATATTTCTAAAATATAGCTGCAATTTTGTTCCTTCGGAAACCTGATAATTACATTACATGCAACTTATGGGTCGAGACATAACTTCTATCCTAAATTTACATTTTCTTTGAAATTCTATATACACCTTATTTCTACTTGTGATTGCTATTTCTGTTCAATTCAAACCAATCATAATAACTTTCAACAAAATATCACTTAAATTCCTCATAATTTACTACTTTTTGACTAGATAAGGCAATTTTATAAAATTCAAAGTATTGATACAAATTCTTGTACTTTCAAATCATGAGAAAACTGCTGAGAAAGATAATTTGGAAGGATTAGGTGCCTTGAATGAACTATTGAAATACTGGAATGAATTCTCTGGATTTGTTATTGGATCGTGATTGATTTGGACATTTCTTATATTTTATGATAGAATTTACTATGTTCGAGGCATGTAATTACCTTAATTGTATATTATGATAATGGATGATTGAATATATGAAATGTGTGTTCATCGGTAAGTTATTCTTCATGTTCCTTTGATACTGATTAAGAAAAAAACATAACAGTACATACTATAAGCCATATTTTTATGAAAGAAGATCCAAACTATCCAATAGAATCCATGAGTATTGTCTATCTCCCGTTCCGTTTTCACCGTTATTTTGGCTTCGAAATTACTTCTTGTATTCGTGCAAGTCTTCTTGCAATAATAAACCTCATATTATTAATGAGTAGATATTCCACATTCGTTAAACTCCTCTTATGTATGAGGTTTGTCCGGAAAATACATATAAAAGTGGAATAATCACTTTATTTTACAATTATTCAGATATTTCAATATGATCTCCTTCGAAGTAATCTCTCTGAGACAAGATGCACTTCTGCCAACAACGTTTCCACTGCTGATCGCTGAAAGTCTTCAGTTGTAAGGCTCTTCATTTGCAGTGTCGTTTCAGCCTTGATGGCTTCCACATGCCCCAAGTAACGCCCCTGGAGCAACATCTTGCATTTCGGGAACAGGAAGAAGTCGCAAGGAGCTAAATCAGGCGAAAACGGCGGATTTTCTGTAACTCGAGCTCAACGAAAGACGTTTGAGCAGGCGCGTTGTCTTGATGAAGGATCCACCTGCCCCCTTGTGCCGAATCCAGTCGAACCCGGTCACACGAGCTGTTTTAGGTATTGACAGTTCCTCAGCTATCATTCTAAGTGTCAATAGACGGTCGTTAAGGACACAACCACGAATCCGTTCAAAATTTTCATCAGAACTCGATGTGGAGGGGCGTCCTGAGCGTTCGTCATCTTTCACATCTTCTCGGCCTTACCGAATCCTTTTCAACCACTTTTTTACGGTTGGTTCCTTCAGAGAATCGTCTACGTGAACTGGTTGCAAACACTCAAAAATCTCACGACCATTCTCACCTAGCTTTGCAAGAGAATTGATGTTGATGCGCTGTTCCTCAATCAGAGAGAGCTCCATGCCGACAGCAGGTAAAAAGGGGGTTACTTTCAACAAGCACACGTAAATCCTACTTACTCACAGAGCACTACGACTCGAATTGAGCATTGAGGGGATTGCATAAAGGGGAGGGGACCACCAGGCCGTCCCTCCACAACGCCTTGACAGGACAACCCGAATTTTTTATACGTATTTTTCGGACAAACCACGTACTAATAAGAATCCATAATTTCAAATATCTAATTCAAATTTTGGGAAATAATTTCATCGGATATAATAGATTCATTTTTATTCAGCGGAATTAATTGTATGGACTTGACAAAACGACCTTAGCGCCATCACAGTTACAGATGGTTCAATATTTGACAATTCCAGGACCGCGTTTTGGACCCAAAGTATTAGTGGGTAATAGTAGGGGAGTGTCGACACCTTCTATTCGTCATGTTCTCAACTGTCAAACCATAGACAACAACCATCGAAACTTCTCATCCAACTAAAAAAAAAACGCTGCAAATTTTACACAAGGGTTTAATATTTTTTCGGTTAAATGACCGAATACCATTGATATCTTAAATAAAACTTATATATTATTTATAAATCATTGATTTTCCACGACAATGGCAAGAAAAATTCATATAAAACATTGAAATCCCAATACTCTTGTATAATTGAATAACATTTCCGTTTAAAATAATATTTTGAATGGGAAGCGACGTTCCACAATCGTTTCTTCTCTTTAAAAATCTTACTCTTTTCCACACCACAGAAGAGGTAGAGTAAGGCGCGTCATCAACGTTGAGAGATTCATGAAAATTCGGTGGAAAATTTTCGAGAAATATTTTTTTTCCCTCCTTCCCCCAGTTTCGAGCCCTCAGGGTACACCGATGCCGCTGCAAAGCTTGGAGGATCAATCTCGAGCGACACACGATTTTTCTACCATTTTTCACGGATTTCGGTTCAGTTCTTTCAGAGGAAAGCCCCGGAAAACTGAAGGATTTTTTTATGAGTTCATTCAAATATTCATACTTCGAAATGTAAACTGTGAAATTTTCTGGCGGGGCGGCGGGGGTGATTTTTCTTTATTTTTTGTCGATCCCTTAGGTTTATTATTAGGTTTTATCAAATAACAAATCGACCAGGGGACCGATTCTTGAATCTCGATCAAGAATTGTATGACAATTGTCATATGTTTATGTCAATTTTCTAAGTTTTCTCGAGCATCTGCAAAATTTGTGAAAGTTCTATTCGCCATTTCCACTTTGTTTTCAAGCAAATATTCAAGAAATAAACTGAATGCAAGATATCTAGAAATTTCAAATCCGAATATAAACATAACCTTATCACCGTTTCGTTCGACTTAGTAGCGAGTGGTACGGAGTATAGGAGATAATATGACATTCGATTGTCGAGTGACATTCGGTGCCATGCGCAGGTCATGTCTACTTGTTTATATTTGATTTAGAACATCAACGCAAACATATGGCAATTGTCATACTCTTCAATTCTTGATCGAAATTCAAGAATCGGCCCCCTGGCCCCATATGGTTGGTTACTATCCTTCATCATGGAAAACTGCGATTATATGCCCCTTACCAAAGGTTACTAAACCAGAATCCATCAGTGATCTTCGACCCATAAGTATCCTTCCTTTCTTATCTAAAGTTCTGGAGAAATGGGTATACATGGAACTTTATGACTACTGCACATCCTTTAATATTCTACCGGTTCACCAGTCAGGGTTCAGAAGTGGTCACAGTGTCTCTACGGCACTTGCACATATACTGGATGATGTTCTGAATGATTGGGATCGTGGCTGGGTTACGGCTCAGGTTCTGTTGGATTTTACCAAGGCCTTTGATACCATCAACCATAAACTCCTATGTGCCAAATTACAATATTATGGATTGTCATCAGTTCCTCTCAAATTCTTCAATTCATTCTTGAATGGCAGAAAACAATATGTTCGAGTCGCCGGGGGAAACGAATCATCACAACTCCCATTGAACAAGGGGGTACCCCAGGGTTCAATATTGGGTCCGCTTCTTTTCCTAATATATACAGCGGATTTTGCAAGTTCTATCAAGTGTTGTCGATATCATTTATTCGCTGATGACAGTCAAATTTCTCTTGGTTTTCATCCGGATGAGGCTCAGGCTGCATGTTCTCTAATAAATAGTGAACTGGATTCGATTAGACAATTTGCCAAAAATCACAACCTCCATATCAATCCCAAGAAATCCAGCCTCATATTTTTTGGCAGTAAATCTGCTATTTCCAAAGCTAATATAACATCTATAACGATTATGGGCACTGTTCTTCATCCTCAAGAAATGGTAAGGAACCTTGGTTTGTGCGTTGATGGTAATTTGAAATTTTCAGACCACGTATCTGGATGCATTCAAAGGGCATACATGTCCCTTAGGCTTCTGTACGGTAGCCGTCATTTCTTGAACAGGAGTCTGAGAATGACTCTGTGCAATCAGCTAGTTTTGTCGCGTTTTGATTATGGTGATGTAGTATATGGTTCTTTTATCGATAAGTTTGATTCATCGCGGATTCAGTCAGTTCAGAATCGGTGTTGCCGTCTCGTTCTCAATTTAAGGAGATCTGTCCCAACATCTGGCCACATAAACTCCTTGAGATGGCTTAGAATGGATAACCGTAGGAGACAACACTTAATGTGCTTCGTTCATAAAATAATTAGAACAAAGCAACCCTCATACTTATACAATAAAATAAATTTTAGACATAACGTTCATTCAGTGAATACAAGAGGACAGTTGAATATTGATATTCCCCGTCATCACACCACAAAGTTCAAAAGTTCATTTTCTTACCAGGCACCCCTTATTTATAATTGTATTGATAACAGCGTCAAATTCAAATCAATCAGTGGCTTTCGAGTTCATTCCAGAAACTCAATTTTACTCGGCCAAGTTTCTAACTCTCACTAGGATATATTTACTTTGCTATAATTATGTATGTAATTGTTAACATAAGGTTTGTTACATTGAGTGCATTGTATTTTTGTTTTTTTTTTTTTTTGTCTCTTAGAAGGTTAATGTATTATTTTTGATAGGTAAAAGTGTAAGAATAGCTTCTAGCTAAACTTTCACCTAATAAAGACGATTTATTATTATTATTATATTCTTCACAAGTGAACATTCTATGCGCATACGCATTTTGGTAGTAATTACTTCGGGAATTCGTACACGCGTTGAAAGTTCACTTATCAAGGATACGAGTCCTGATACTTAAATGGCTGCCTAAAAACGAAAAATCGTATCTATTCGATCTTCATGACTTCGAAGCTACATTAAACTACGAACCAAGTTCTGTAACCCTCAATTCCCGAACAAAAAAAAACAAGAATGCAAGGTATCCACTTCCTACAGAATCCTCATATTATATTTGTTCACTCACCCGTACGTTGTTGCCAACATAAATTGTTTCTTTTAGGAATCAGCGCAAACACCACCTACTTGACCATTAACTTCATTAAATTATTGAAATATATGGTAATAGAAGGCAGCTCGGGCGCAGGTAACCAACCTAAATCATGTGTTGTAAAAAAATACCCTTTCAAGAATTCAGTCAATAACAACGACGTTTCTGCTACCTCCACGCAGATTTTTGCGAAACACTTCCCACATGCTGTACCCCTTTTTCAGAATTTTAATGATAATCAAGAGAGTCGACGACATTCTGATTTATGTGGACGGTGAATAAAGTTGGTAGAGTTACTCCTCAGGTAGATCTGGTGCGATATCAATTATCTTTGTTGTAAACTCTGGAATTATCCTAATTTGGAACACGATTCTATGAACCCTGGAGAGACTTTTCGAATAGCTATTATTAATCGTGAGAAAATTGAGATTTGACGCCCATGTTGAACGGGATTTGATGTTGCTATGAGAATCATTAGTGGGGCCATAAGCTCCACACCTCTACAGTGGTTATCAATTCTTTCAAATATTGTACCGTCCCATATTCGTAGACAGGTTGCAGTATTAAAGTCATGGGATAAATATCATTCCTTTCCGAATTCATTTCCAATCATCCCTTATATTCTGCATTCTGAAATAGACGACTTCGGCCCAAGTTGCCAACCCACAATGTTCTTCACAAATTTACTATCACTGGCGAACCGGAATTTCAGGGCAAATTCGACATGATAAGGTTCGCTTTATTTATAAATCTCCCTAAAAGACGCCTCGGCTCCTCAAACGAGATAATTCCTTCCAACTGTAGGGTTTTGTTAAGATCATCTCTGACTGGCTGAAATTTAAATTGGGATTTCTGATTTCATGTTATTAGTGACAAATGTATACAGGATATGTTCCGCAAATCAACTTGGTTATTTCGGTTGAAGGTTTTCCATTCCGTAAATATGAAATATTCGGCTGGTTCCTGAAAAACGGGTAATTACGGAATTTGATTGATGAAAAAACGTTCTTTCTGTCACTAGAACGACAGTCAATGTTCTATGGTAACATTTCCATAGCATAGAACAATCTTTATTTACTAAAGCTAGCTTTTGTGCTAGGGAGATTCGGGTATTTGGGTAATCGGAGATTTTTTCCTATTGGCTGACGACGATCACGTGATCGTCGTCGAATCTCTCGACCAATAGGATGAATCCCCGATTACCCAAATATCCGAATCTCCCGAAGCTCTAAAAGTGCCTTTAATGGCCCATGAACATAGAAGAGACAACAATGGAAAAATTACTAGGTATGGTCTATGGATCATAAGGTGAATAAATATTGATCTATGCTATGGATATGTTACCATAAAACATTAATCGATTTCAAGCGATGGACCAAAAGCTCCGGTTATAGTTGTGGTTATCCAAACTGACATATAGGCAAAGGATTATCTGTCAATGTGGATAACCGAAACTATAACCGGAGATTTTGTTCCATCGCTTGAATTCGATTATTGATTGTCGTTCTGGTGCATAGACTTAATATGTCTATGCTCTGGTGACAGAAAGATTACTTTTTCATCAATCAAATTCCGTAATTAACTTGTTTTTTCAGGAACCAACTGAATATTTCATATTTAAAGAACGGGAAACCGGCAACCGAAATGATCAAGTTGATTTACGGAACATATCCTTCATAAACTTGACACTATTGGCATGAAATCAGGAATCCCACCTGAAATTTTAGCCTAACGAAAACCTATATTTGCAAGGAATTATCTTGTTTGAAAAGCCGAGATATCATTTAAGGATATTTATATATATACATATTCTTTTGAGAACGAGCATTACAATTCTAAGATATATCACAGTGTTAGCAGAGGAAATGTAAACGGGGTACCATACATATTTGCGTATGATACAAGAGCACAGATAAAAACCTCAGGAAAAATTCTGTCTCCCCGCATTAGTGTAGTAATTTGTTTATAGAAGATGGATGGCATCTTTTTCATTTGAAAATAATTTTTTCGTCATCTTGAATTAATTTCGACAAAATATCTTGACATAATATCTGAAACAGAAAGAGGGACAGAAAACCAGAAGGAAGCAGTAAATAATATTACCTACATTTGCTCATGACCGAGAGGGTCTTTCGACCAGGTTCGGTCCTCCAAGCGATGATTTTCAGATCCTCAGATAAACGAAGAACGCTACAGGCCCCTTTATTGGGGAATCATCTCCCATAGATCCATAATTGTTCATTTCGAACTAGAAATCTAATAAAATATCGGGAATAAAGTGAAAAACTTGTGACATGTATTATGTCAGGATGACATAATACATAATACGGATATTTATAAATAACGCGAACCTTATCATGTCGAATATGTCCTGAATTCCCGTTCTCCAGTGATAGTAAATTTGTGAAGAAAATGGTGGGTTGGGCGATTGCTGTCCGCAACATATGATACAAAATTTGACATTTTGACCGCAATCAAAACAAACTTGTTAACAAAGCAGTTACCAACCTGTGATACAATAATTCACTCAATTCACGGGATTCTCCACAAACAACACACATCTTACGTCTCATAGTGAATTAAAGTATTGTAATAATTCAAAAAATATTGAAGTAAACAGCTAGAAATATCTTAAAACTCGTTAGAAACTCACCAAAAAAACGGATGACAAATTTACCGGCGGTATACTGTTATTGCGGCATCGTTGCCAAAGCTTGGATTTTAGTAGGTAGATAATGAAAAGGGTAAGTATTCTTTTTACCAAAATCAGAGACTTAAGAAAACTATGGATCATGAAATGTTTAAATTTCCACATTTAACCGAGAATTATTGAAATTAATACAGTCCCTCTATGTTGTTTGTTACTCTGAGGCTCCATCAAAAGTGGGTCATTTGCACCCCAGTACAAAAACTGTCGATCGCTGTCTACTTTTGGCACCTCGTCCAATGCAGCTAGATCTTAAAAATAAGTTGAGAACGGCGGTTTGAAGTAGGGTCCCTTCTCTGTCATATCTCACACATGATCGATGGGGTTCGAAGCATTCTTACACCTGAGGACTTATCGAGAAGTTTCACTCTACTGCGAGCTCACTTGTTCACAAACCAGTGAATCCTGCATAAGCATAAGGTTGAAAATTGGCCGCTTCCACAATAATCGATTGGATATAGCCGATTACTCATTGCCGAAATGAACGAAAAATGTTACTCACTTCGGAAGATGTGTTCTTATTTATTCTTTTTACGTTGCCTATGAATCATTTTTCCTTCGGTATTATTCAATAATTATTGTGAACTTCGGATGGCGCCTGAAAACAATGACTAAGAACAAAACTACCATTGGTTACATCCTCTGACGTGCATGTTTATCACGCCGACCTTGAAAAGCTGATGATAATAATGAAGAACTCTATTTTTTGAGATACCCTAATACCCGTTAAACACAGGATCTGAAGAAGAATGATGAAACCTACAAACGTACAAAAATACAGATTAGGATCCAATTGAAATACAGTACTTCATTGAAAAAACCTACAAAAGTACTGACGTGGAGTCAGCAGCTTCTGCGCACATGTTCAAATTCGTTGTCAAAGCGGTCACCTTTTCACGTATTGACCCCACCAAACGTACTTATCGTAAGCTGCTTTGAACATACGCGCAAATCTTGCTGACTTCACGTCAGTACTTTTGTAGGTTTTTTCAATGAAGTACTGGATTTCAATAGACGGCTTCGGCCCAAGTTGCCAACCCATAATTTTCTTCACAAATTTACTATAACTGGGGAACGGGAATTTCAGGACAAATGCGACATGATAAGGTTCGCGTTATCTATAAATATCCGTAAAAGATGCCTCGGCTCCTCAAACAAGATAATTCCTTCCAAATATAGGTTTTTGTTAGGCTGAAATTTAAGTTGGGATTCCTGATTTCATGTCAATGGTGTAAAGTTTATAAAGGATATATTCCGCGAATCAACTTGGCTATTTCGGTTGCCGGTTTTCTATTCTGTTAATATGAAATAGTCGGTTGGTTCCTGAAAAAAAAGACTTATTACGGAATTTGATTGATGAAAAAGCAATCTTTCTGTCACCAGAACATTGACATATTAAGTGTATGCACCAGAACAACAATCAATATTTCATGGTAACATATCCTTAGCATAGAACAATCTTTATTCACCTAATGATCCATAGACCATACCTAGTAATTTTTCCATTGTTGATTGTTGTCTCTTCTATGTTCTATGGATCATTAAGTAAATGAAGATTGTTCTATGCCATGGATATGTTACCATAGAACATTGACTATCGTTCTAGTGACAGAAAGAACGTTTTTTCATCAATCAAATTCCGTAATTAACCTTTTTTTCAAGAACCAACCGAATATGAAGTGAGTAATGAATGAAGTAATGAAGTGAATATATCTTGTTAACACGTTTCCGAAAATATCAAAACATCAATAAAATCGAGGTTATATTCCCCTTATGTCAGCCGAAAAGACAGAGAATCCGTGTAAAAACAGGAGTTAATTTTAACTTTAACTATAATTGATACCCAAACCACCAGATAAAGATAACTCTGAAAATCCAACTTTAACTAGAAATTACTGCTTAACTGTCAGTTAAAGTTGAAGATAACTTCAAGTTATGTTTTATAATACCGGCCCTAAATCATGCCAAAACACCCTTCAATAATTCCGAACCTCGTTCGAAACTGCATTCCACATCTGACCAGCGAATAAATCGCGAAAAAGCACGGTCGTAATATTCAGAATTTTACTATTTTTTTCGACCGATCCATTAAATTTTATATGGGCGACCAAAAATGAAGCTCTTTCGCCCGGCGAATTTTACCGAAATTACTTCTTATGGTTCGCCGTTAAAGTAAAACGGCGATTTCACGGACTTGGACATTACCGTTCATATTATATCACGTATATAATATATACCGAGTATAATTTATCACTCATTTATTGCCATTGGAGGAGTTTATACTCCATTAAAGGCAGCGTTTCGAACAGAACCGATGGGGGCAACAAGAAGAGGTCGTATATCATCGATTGTGATTTCTGGAACGAATTCGGAAATGTCTTCTATACGGATATTACCAGTTTTATTATTGTTAAACCATTTCGCACATTCTCTGCTTGATCGGGAATTTGTGGCAGTATTGCAGTCTCTGCAAGATGCAATTTAACTGAAATGGAAATATTTTCGAAAGGTTTCGGAAAGAGTCATTTCTCTGTCACAAGGAACTGCCGAAAGATTGAAAATTTCGTATGAATAGTTCAACCTTTCACTATCGAAATGAGCATTCATGAAAATGAGGTAACAAAGTAGTAGTATTTAAGCTGAAGGGTGTTTCAAACTGCGCGTTTTGTTTCAAGAATAAATGAAATATAGATGGCGCACTGAATTCGTCTGGGTATTTTGACATTTAAGAAGTGTGATGTATGACATTTATAAAAATGGCTTCGTACACGATACAACAACGCGTTGAAATTGTTGTATTTTTTTATGAAAATCAGCGTTTTCAGAAAATTACCTGAATTTTATGGTTTACATAATCGTCCATCTCAAAGGACTGTTGGTCGAATTATTAAAAAATTTCAAGAGATCGGTTTGGTGGAAGATCAAATAAGTGAAAAATACAGTCGTAGCGGTCGTTCACAAGAAAATATTGATTTGGTTCCTGAAAGTGTTGCTGAAGACCCTGGAATGTCCATTTGACGACGTTCACAACAAGTTGGACTTAGTCGGTCCACAACATATTTTACACGAGGAATTAGCTCTGAAGACACATAACGTTCAAATAACACAGGAACTAAAGCCATTAGATCATTTGAAACATCGTTCATATGTCAATTTCATCAATGAACAATCAGCTTATTTTTCTCAAAAAATCATGTTTTCCGATGAGGCACATTTTCAAGTTGGTGGCTTTGTTAATGGACAAAATTGTCGTTTCTGGGGTGAGGAAAATCCACTAATTATTCATGAGAAACCCATGCATCCTAAATGAGTCACTGTTTGATGTGCATTAGTGTCAGGTGGTGAAATTGGACCTTACTTCTTTGAAAATGCTGCTGGTGAAGCTGTAACTGTCAATGGTGATTGACACCGTCGGATGATAATCGAATTTTTGTGGCCTGAATGAATGAATATTGATCTAGAGGACATTTGGTTTCAACAGGATGGCGCTATACCTCACTTTGCAAATGACACAATTGATTTATTGAGACAAAAATTTCCTGGACGAATGATCTCCAGAAACGGTGATGTCAATTGGCCACCAAGATCATGTTATTTAACACCGATGGACTATTTTCTTTGGGGTTATGTGAAAAGACAGGTCTATAAGAATAATCCACAAACGATTCCTGAACTAAAGGATGAAATTATTCGTGTCATTAGTGAGATAAAGCCTAAATAGACGACTTCGGCCCAAGTTGCCAACCCACAATTTACTTAGCAAGTTTACTTTCACTGGGGAACGGGAATTTCAGGACAAATTCGACATGATAAGGTTCGCAGTATTTATAAATAACCGTAAAACATGCCTCGGCTCTTCAAACCAGATAATTCCTTCCAAATATAGGTTTTTGTTAAGATCGTCCCCGATTGGCTGAAATTTAAGTTGGGATTCCTGATTTCATGCAAACAGTGTCAATTTTCATAGGATACGTTCCGAAAATCAACTCTGTTGTTTCGGTTGCCGATTTTCCGCTCCGTAAATATGAAATATTCGTATGGTTCCTGGAACAAGCGCGTGAAAAAGTTTATTTACGGAATCTGGTTGATGAAAATGCGGTCGATTTACTGTCACCAGAACGATTTTCTATGGTAAATACCCATAGCATAGAACAATCTATGTTTACTTTAGGTTTGTTTTGGTTCCGAGTTCAGATCTGTTCGGGACGGTTCTAGCATAGACCTAAGATCTGTGCTAGAACCGTCCCGTACAGTTCTGAACTCGGAACCTAAAGTAAACATAGATTGTTCTATGCTCTGGATATTCACCATAGAAAATCGTTCTGGTGACAGTAAATCGACCGCATTTTCATCAACCAGATTCCGTAAATAACCTTTTTCACGCGCTTGTTCCAGGAACCATCCGAATATTTCATATTTGCGCAGCAGAAAATCGGCAAACGAAACAACAGAGTTGATTTTCGGAACGTATCCTATGAAAATTGACACTGTTTGCATGAAATCAGGAATCCCAACTTAAATTTGAATCTTGAAAATTCCTGCATGCCTGTAAAGAAGATGCAAAGACCTTACCAAAAAAGTACCACATGACCCACTTTCCCTATTCAAAAAATTTAGAGGGTTGATGGGGATGGCACAGGGTGCAACAAAAATCCTTCAAAAATGCATAAAAATTTAGTAAAAGTGAAACAAAAATTGACCTGTTTCAGAATTTTGTTGCCAAATATTTTTCTTCTGAGAGAATGAATTTGTTCCATAATTTTGACGCGCACTGTATTTAACGAAGTCTTCTAGTTTCTCTTGCAGATTCAAGAAGGGTAAGTATATCTCCTTCTCTTACATGGCCCTTAACGTTCCTGATAATCTGACGATTCTGTTCACCCAGAAATTCAACTTTTACTTGGGTACACTGGTCCCTGCGAGTCAGTACTGTTATGAATCTGACTGTTGTTTGATTTTGATTAATTTTGAATTTTTAACAGGATCCAATAACAAAAATATGAATTTGGAATTTGATTTGAATTTTGCGCAGTTTTCTGTTTATTTCTCAGGTGGATTCTATGACGTAAAATAATAGTTTATATAATTTCGAATAACAATATTTAATGAAATAAATTTTAAGGAAATCGATTCAAATGCTGAACTACTTAATAACCATATTCAAATAATTAAATTAAATCTAAAAACTTATATTAATGTCCTTTTTGCTCTCACCCACGGTGTTTCTATTCTATGTCACTTTGTTGCTTTATATTCTTCTGTGGTTCGGATTTTCTGTATAACCTCCAAAGTTCCTCTTGTTTGTTTACTGCGCAATGTGCAAGTTCCCAGGGTTGACTCTTGAAATTAAATTTATCTGGCTCGAATTTTACTTGTTTGGATTTTCTATTTGCTGGATTTTCTTTTCTGGTAAGTTTATCTTTGATTTTCTTCAATGTTCCATGTATTATATTCGGTTACTCTTCCAGGATGCCAGTCATTTTGTTTTAATTTTGGTTTGCTTTCAGTTTCTGACTGAAATATTACGATGTTTCGAGAATTTTTACGAGGAGCTGCTACAGTCTTGACGATGGTTAAAAATGGACTAAATTCTCTGTGCTCGAGCTTCGGTATTTATACCTTTTCGGAATTTTCTTCAACATCCTAATTTGCTTTGCTTTTAAAGATGTCTTCCAAAAATGATGCTTTCGCAGTTTTCTCTTCAGAGGTAAGTTTTCCTTCTTCGAACCTGGTCTAGAAAATTCGGCCGTATTTTTCTCAGTATTTTGATGTGCCTCTTGCCTATATTCTAAATCTCTAATATATAAAATTTTTCAAGTTTTATGCCTAAATGTACAGTTTTCTAAGTTAATAATTTCATTTGCCTAGTATTCTTAAATTTCTACTTACAATCGCCAAAAAATGCTTTCATTATATTAAATAAACCCTATTTCTAAAATATAGCTGCAATTTTGTTCCTTCGGAAACCTGATAATTACATTATGTGCAACTTATGGGTCGAGACATAACTTCTATCCTAAATTTACATTTTATTTGAAATTCTACATCTTATTCTACTTATGATTGCTAGTTCTGTTCAATTCAAACCTATAATAATAATTTTCAACGAAATATCACATAAGTTCCTCATAATTTCCTACTTTTTGACTAGATAAGGCAATTTTATAATATTCAAAGGTATTGATACAAATTCTTGTACTTTCAGATCATGAGAAGCCTGTCGAGAAAGATAATTTGGAAGGATTATGTGCTCTGAATAAACTATTGAAATATTGGAATGAATTCTCTGGATTTGTTACTGGATCGTGATTGATTTGGACATTTCTTATATCTTATGATAGAATTTACTATGTTTGAGGCCTGGAATTAACTTAATTGTATATTATGATAATAAATGATTGAATATATGCATTTGTGTTCATTGGTAAGTTATTTTTTTCTGTTTCTTAAATATCGATTTAGAAAAAACCATAACAGTTCGTATAATTATAGCAAGAACAACAGGCTTAGCCATTTTGAATTAAGATTTCAACAACGTTTTTAAAGCACGTGCAACAATAGCTATGGTTAAGATCTTTTATAAATTTCACTACCTTTACCGTAGCGGTTCCGTATCGGTGTCTCGTTCAATTTTATAAAAGAACAAAATTACGGTGTGCCGTGGGCTGGGCTGTTGCCGCTAAGTGAGCGCTGGCTTTACGAGAATGTAGTAGAAGATAGTAAACTGCTCTAGCGATACTGGCGCTACCAGGCGGTGAGGCTAAGTACTTATCGGACCTCCCTCGTACAAGTTGCCCTTGCGAAAATTAGACATTACACTTTTTGGTGATTGAAATCCCCAATTTAAGAATGGGGGTTTTTCCTGAATTTGGGTTATTACTGCAAATGCAAATTTGAACATAATTATTATGGGTTTGATTCATAATTTTCCCAAATTACCTTCAGAAAGTATTCAAAATCAGATTTCAAGTTTGGGGTTTGGGATTTGCCAGTTATGCACGAAGTGACAACGGTGTTAAGTAGAATAGCTTTTTCTGCTATAGAATAATGAAATATTTATTCCTATTCTGTGGTACACACGTGTTCTTTGTCAATATAACCAAACAATTTCGTTCGCGATTTGTCAGTAGTATGACAGTATGACAGTCTGTGCTCTTCTTTTTCTATTCCTTGGTCGTTGTATTCTACTCTAACCAGATCGAAGTATAGCTATATCTGTTTTCCCAAGCAGAGTAACACATTTGACGTCCTTTTCTTTCCGAGAAAGCTAAATTCGACGTTGCCATATACTGCACTCAAGACATATCCCTTTAAATGCAAATCCCCATTTCTATTTTTCAGTTTTAGATGATCAATCATTTTTTTTAAAATATAATATCGAAATTATATGTTTAAAATGTGACGTTCTAAGGGTTTTTCATTAAAATGACCGCATTTTCGTTTAAAGGAAAAACCCCCATTGGTTATTGTGTAATACAAATCGATCATTCGGTACTCGCCCGGCATTCCAGAATGGTGGTTACCGAGGAACAGACCAAGTGCGATAATTTAATTAGCAATTAATGAAACGGGAAGTTCCACACCGAAGCAATCGAATAATATATCGCGGCGCTACGTGCCTCAATTGCCGCGCTCGATAGAGGCTCCTCTACCGCAGAAATCCTTGTGCGCGAAATTAAAATTCTGATCTTGTTGCTTTTCGTAGTAGAATTCGCGTTTTCCCGTCCTTAGGATAAGCCAGGTTCAATGACTCTGTGGTCTTTGTGAGGTGCCCAGGCACTCGGTCTAAGCTGAGCAGTGAGCAGTTGTCGACCAGAGAGAGATTCCACTATGCACTTGCCGAGTATTCCGGAAAAACGCGTGCAAGGATTCGATTGTTGAATCGAATAGATTCGATTTGTCGGATCTCCCCCAAATGAACGGTCATTTAGTCAACACCACTAAGGGCCGGTATTATAAAACTTAACGGGAACTTAACTTTAACTTTAACTGAAAATTAAGCAGTAATTTCCAGTTAAAGTTAGATTTGCAGGGTTATCTTTATCAGGTGGTTTGAGTATCAATTATAGTTAAAGTTAAATCGTTATTTTCCACAGATTCTCTGTCTTTTCGGCTGACATAAGGGGAATATAACCTCGATTTGTTTGTTGTTATGATATTTTCGGAAACATGTTTGCAAGATATAATTCACTTCATTTTTAAAGGACTTTTAATTCACGATGACGAAGATGACATGAATATTGTTGAACATCCTCGTTGAGAGATATTCACTTCATTTTTGAAGAACTTTTAACTGACTATGACGATGATGCCATGAAAATTGTTGAATATCCTTGTTGAAAAAGGATATTTAGAAATCGGCTGAACCATTTGAACTTATGGGAAGAAACGGAATTCAAAAACCGATTTCGCTTATCTGGACACTGCACGCCTGTAATGGAATACATATTCATAGTGATGCAAATGTGTTGCTACACGCAGAGTTTATCCATCTTGTTCTTTCTTGATAGTTGCTGGATATTTTAGGGGTTTTCGCAAATCAACTATACTGACTGTATTATCAGAAATGTCTCATGGAAAATTGCAAACTTATTATCTATTTACATCAAAATGCCTGCTATAAACCTCACTCGAGTAATAATCCAATCTCGAGAGTTCCTCATGGCATATTATTGTAATGAAAATATCAGTTGCTCTTTCTGTTCAACTATTATAAGATGTAAATGAAAAAAAAATCATTGGCATTTATTCTTTTCGGTGCCTAATATAACAGATAAAAGTTGTAAATGCGTAATGAAGCATAATAATTTATACACATTATTTAAGTTTTAAGATGAAAGGAAATCATCACAATTGCAATGATACTTTTCTTATAGTAATGGCCAAGCTGGTAGCTGTACAAATTCTAGATATCAGGGCTCGATAACCCTGAGCCACACAAAACATTACCATATTTTTTAATTGAATGACAATTTTTGCAAATTTAGTGTTGAGATTATTACCACCCCCAGTGTCAGTTGAAAGTACTTGCCCGTTGGTGAAGCGTGAAGTATTTGTAAAAAAAATTCTGTACCTAATTGGATTTGGACAAATTTTATTGTAATATTAATATTAATATTAATATTAATTTCCAATACATTCATTAGTGAAAGTAGTTTTTTTTAGTTAGGTGAACGAATAAATACCCAAACACCCCTTCCATATTGTGAAAAGTATAAGAATTCAAAATTGATCATTGCAACTCTCCCCCAAATCAGTAATTCTATTTTTATGGAAACCACAATCCATTAAGCTCCCTGATACATAATGCGAATATTTGTCAATAAAGGATTTGTTTATTCCTATCCTATTTTGAAAGGGAGTATTTTTCCAAAGTCCAGCTTTTCCAACCCAGAAATTGGTGGTTAGATTTATTACAGAATCTAAAACTATTTCATTCTCCTTTTCATAGAAATCATCACAGTATTTCTTGTCTATGATAGAAATGAGACTTTTATAATTCCGACATTTTGGAGCAAAAGTTAATTTTCAGTTAAAGTTAAAGATAACTTTCAGTTAAGTTTTATAATACCGGCCCTAAGAAGTCAGTTTGTTGCATTATTAAGTTTTTTTGAAGTTTTTTCCACGATGAATGAATCCACTAGGGTTACACATAAAACAAGTAGTTGCTCAGACATTATAAAGTGTGTTTCAAATTGCGCGTTTTTTCTGAGAAAAATAAAACACATAATTAGCATTCATTCTCAAAATCTTTTTATTGGAAATTGAAGTATCAGTTATGACATACATATACGAAAAATAATATCTGTCAAATGGCCTCCTCTTGCAGCTCTACAGACGTCCACTCTAATGTTTAAATTTTCTATGACATTTTGACCTAATTGAGGCTCTATCTCACTAATGACACGAATAATTTCATCCTTTTGTTCAGGAATCGATTGTGGATTATTCTTAAAGACCTGGATTTTCACATAACCCCAAAGAAAATAGTCCATCGGTGTCAAATCAGATGATCTTGGTGACCAATTGACATCATCGTTTCTGGAGATTATTCGTCCAGGAAATTTTTGTCTCACTAAATCAATCGTGTCATTTGCAAAGTGAGGTATAGCGCCATCCTGTTGGAACCAAATGTCCTCTAGATCAATATTCATTAATTCAGGCCACAAAAATTCGATTATCATCCGACGGTATCGATCACCATTGACAGTTACAGCTTCACCAGCAGCATTTTCGAAGAAGTAAGGTCCAATTTCACCACCTGACAATAATGCACACCAAACAGTGGCTCGTTAAGGATGCATGGGTTTCTCAGGAATAATTCGTGGACTTTCCTCACCCCAGAAACGACAATTTTGTTCATTAACAAAACCACCAAGTTGAAAATGTGCCTTATGGGAAAACATGATTTTTTGAGAAAAATCGGCTGGTTGTTCATTGATGAAATTGACAAATGAACGACGTTTTAAATGATCTAATGTCTTTAGTTCCTGTGTTATTTGAACCTTGTATGCCTTCAGAGCTAAATCCTTGAGTAAAATACTCCATGTTGTGGACCCACTAATTCCAACTTGTTGTGAACGTCGTCTAATGGACATTCCTGGGTCTTCAACAACACTTTCAAGAACCAAATCAATATTTTCTTGAATTTTTTTTTATAATTCGACCAATAGTGCTTTAAGATCTCCACCTGATCAAGAAGTTTTCAATCCGATTGCATCTCTTCTTCTTGAGATATTGCGGAAATAACGTTAAAATTCCAAATAACAACGAAATTTGGCACATTTTTTTTCCCTATATGTCCTAAAGTATATATCGGATCGAATTGAAATTTGGAACATTGTTGTTAAATACTGACTTCAAGGTTTGTGCCAAATTCCATTGAAATCTAATCAATATTTTCAGAGAAAACAAAATTTTCACCAAAAATCTAAAAAATTTCCGAATTAATTTTTTTTTTGATTTTTAACAACTGGATCCACACGAAATTTTTGCTCCGAGTTGCTAGTTGATATTTCTAAACTGTCCACGAAGTTTCAATTCGATCGAGTCAATACTCCAGGAGATATCAAGGAATTAACCTCAAAATTTCAAATGGGCCTAACTCCGAAACTATCCAACCGATTCCACCCATTGACGAAAGTAACCGAGATATTTGTACTCCAAACCTAATCTCACCATTTCAAGTCGCTAGGTCTTTTCCTTCGAAAGTTAGAGCACATACCGACGGCCGGACGGACGGACAGAATTGAATTTGACCACGGATTCTACTTCAGGAAGTTCAACCCAACCGTTCAAGACCATTTTCTGCTCAAAATTCGAATATTATAGACATGGTGACGAAATGATAGCGCGCTGTTCCCTGGAACAAGCGCGTAAAAAATCTAGAAAAGCACTGACGCGCGGTCAGCAGCTTTTACACGCTTGTTCAAATTCGAATAAATTTTTTGAGATTTTGTAATAATTAGATCCACAGGAAATTGTGCGTGTTGATATTCTTCAACTTATTAGAGAGCGTCAATCTGATCGCATCTTATCTTCTTGAGATATTGAAGAAATAACGTCAAAATTTTAACTGTCAACGAAAGTTGTCAAATTTTCTTCACTATTGGCGTCTGAATTTAAGATTGCAGCGCCACGGTGGCCAGTTTTAGAACCTTAGATACAGACATAGATTTTGTTTTGATAGTCGATTTTGTACTGTTTGTTAGTGTTTGGTTTGATAATTATTGATTTCACGATTTATTCAAAGACTTTTCTGACTTTAATAGTTGACAAGAGTATTACTGAGAGTACATATTCCATTCTTATAAAGTAGGTATGTATCATTCTTCAATCTTATTGAGTGTAGCAACTCTAAAATTACGAGGATAATTCCAAGGTTAGACAGTTTTTTAATAATATTCATTTTCAGATCCAAATATGGCAAGATTGACATTGGTGGATTTCTTAGGCTTTCTTGAGAGTTGAAAAAAAGATAGTACTGTAAAACATACTTTTTGGAATAATAGACAAATACTCATAAGTTTACTATTTTTATAGCGAAGAACTATATACTCAATTTATTGGGAATAAAATGAATACATTCACATAAACTAATGCCACTAGTACCGGGAGCCTTATTCATTATGGATTGAGAAATACATTTTCCAACTCTCATATGATTGGTCTTGAAAAAGCTGTAATAAATAAGCCTTGTACAACTTTGCTTTCATCGGCAGAAGCACTTTGAGCTAACAGTATTCATCACCAGATATTTCCTTGTTGAAACTCTTTTTTTTTTCAATAGTCAGTTCTATCACTAAAACATTTACGTTGTTCCTTAATGATCAGTTCAACAGAAAGATTTCTGGAAGGCATAGCATTCCTCTTAAGTAAATTTCTCTGTTTGGATTAGGGGCCTGGAAAAAATGTGAATGTGATCTAATATTTCATGAGCAATTCGTGCCTACCTCTATAAAAATTATCATCATCGGTAAAATGCAGATAACAGACTCTCATAAATCTTGTTTGTTGAATTTTTTTGATTCTCAAACACTTTCAGGCCCGACTTGTTAAAGGAAGTTTCTTTCATCCTAACTCGAAATTTTTCACCGGGCTGTGGAAATCTATGGGAAGGGACATTTGAGTTTGCTCTTCTCAGTAGAAGCACTTGTGAAATCACACAAACGCCAAGAAGAATGCATAAACTTTCCCATTTTCTCGACTTTTCTTTCAACTTGTCAATGATAATGTCTGTAGCTCGGGTTACTCGGATAGCCACCAGAGGGATTAGCGCTTATCTTCATTCGCCAATATCTCCGAAAATAAAAACCAGATCGAACTGGAATTTGAAAAAACTATTTTTAAATACTGATCTTGGGGTGTGCCAAATTTCATAGGAATCTGATAAAACAATATCCCGAATAAAAAAAAATTAACAAACATTTGCTAGTCCCATAACTTTTCTCGCACACCTCGTACGTGAACCTCGTGTAAACTAGCGATTTCGTCCATAAATCTCCACTGTAGAAACTAAGCGATCGTCGAGGACAGACATGGATTTGGCACAAATTCTCCATGTGTATTCTAATGAAAAGACGTTTATGGGAAATCGGGTTATGTATATGTCGCCAGTAATTTGAAATATTATAACTGCCTACGCAACCAACTAGTACCCATTTTCGGAAACTCCAATTATCATTCGATTTTATTGTGAGAAAGCTATTTAGCAAGTAGTGGCAAGTAGGCTACGGAACAATACGAACGGGAGCCGAGGTGATAACGTCTGATATTATGTTGCTGGGATTATTCATTCGAGAGCGATATATGGATAGGATTATCGGTGATGTTTATTATTGTTTCGATATTCATTGGGAATTCGGATGAATTCGCGACTGCTGACCTTAGAAATTCGAATACATACAGGGTGATTCCGGAGGAGACCGTCAGATTTTGGGATAAGTTGGGGGTCTCTGTTGAGAATATACAGGGTGATATGTCCGATTCGACCGATTTTACTTTTATTGATAACTTTGGTATGGCTTATTCGATTTCAAAGAAATTTTCAGCGTAGTACAATAGTGTTGAACACATTCATTGGTTTCAAATTTTTTTTTCGAAATAAGCGGTTGTTGTTGTGATAAATCCAGATTAATTATGCAGGTTGAAAAAACACCCTGTACATAGCGTTTCCTAAACTACGCTATCTGTTTACGACTGTACTATAATAAGTCATTTTTTGAGAGTTTCTAATTTTTTTGGCACACTTTTTTCAAAAAATGATAATGTCGAAATTTCGCTCCAATCGATTCTACTTATATTGATAACTTTGGTATGGCTCATCCAATTTTGATGAAATTTGCAGTGTAGAAAAATCTGAATGAGTACATTAAATAATCGCAACAATCCCTCAAAATACAGTGTTGTAATTGTGATAATTTCAGAGTTTCAGATTAATAAAAAAAAACACCCTGTACATTGCTTTTCCAAAACTTTCTTATTCGTTGCAGATTCTACAATAATATGTCATCACCCAGAGGTTTTTGATTTCTTTGGCACACCTCCGGTTTTCGTAGAAAAATTTTTGAAGAAGAGCATTATCGAAATTTGGCTCACAAGCAGTGAGAGTATTCCGCACTAGGTAGGAAAGCTGTATATTCCAAGGATGCAAAGTTGTTCGTCACTTCTAAAATATTCTTTTCAAATTCCAAATATATTCCGAATTGAATGGTTTCATACAAAATATTAGCAATTATATGTATATAAATTTGGAATTTGAAAAGAATATTTCAGAACCTAAGAACTGCTTTGCATCCTTGGACAATAGGTACAGCTTTCCTACCTAGTGCGGAATACTCTCACTGATTGTGAGCCAAATTTTGATCATGCTCTTCTTCAAAAATGAATGAGGAAAACTAGAAGTGTGCCAAAAATATTAGAAACTCTCAAATAATGACTTATCATAGTAAAATCGTGAACACAAAGCGTAGTTTTGGAAATGCGATGTACAGGGTGTTTTTTCAACCTGCTCAATTAACCTGGAATTATCACAATAACAACCACTTATTTTGAAAAAAACTTTGAAATTAATGAATCAATATTGTACTTCGCTGAAAATTTCTCTAAAATCGAATATGCCATACTAAAGTTATCAAAAAAAGTAAAATCGGTCGAATCGAACAAATCAATTTTCTCAATAGAGACCCCCAACCATAAACCAAACATTGTTTCGAGACTGTCTTGACTAGTGTAAACTTATCCCAAAATCCGACGGTCTCCTCCGGAATCACCCTGTATATCTAATCTTTCAATTTCAGTTCGATAAACCGGAATTTATTCATATTTAGTTCTCTTCTGCGTTTGTATGTAAAAAGCAACAATGGGAGAAGGAATACACCACCCAAAATTTCAAAGTAAATACCGTTAAATGGTATACAGATGGTTCTAAAACCACGATGAGGGCCGACGCTGGAGTATACGGGCCTAGAACCAAGTGTATACTCCATTCACTTCTAAAAACTATATCGGTTGGCCATGACATTCTGACACATTTCACCATGTATATTTTGAAAATGTTAGGTTATAGTCATTTTCCTGTCAGATAACTACACAACGTTGTCCTCTCTACATAGAGGTAGTAGTAATTACCTATTTTTCAAAATGTGGATTTACTTTGGGAAAATAATGAATTTGAGAAAATATTATGTGAATTCAATAATTCCAAAGACTTGGCGAATGTTGAAGACACTTTTTTTTTTGTTGACACTGATCGAGAATCAAGAATCGAGTGTTGAAATTTTATTGAAAAATAATGGATAGAGTAGTCCGTTACTTTGTGAGAGTTTATTAAAAAAAAACAATAAATGTACTCGAATAACCCTACAATAAAACTTCTAAGCGAACAAACAAACCTATGGAACTCCCAACTCTCGGAAATTCTCAAGAAAGATTAGAAATAAGTCTACGGAAGACATTTGAATACTTTGTTGCACAAAATGTAGTAGTATACTACAAAACCTGTGTCACCTTAAAAGAAGTAACTCAATCTTCAAAGTTCTTGGGAATTTATCTGATACACTGGGTTTTCACTCACATACGTCGAAAATATTGGATAGCTTGTGATAAACCTGCGTCAGTTTTTAGTAAAAAAACTTGATAGAGCTAAATCATGGCTTACCTGATAGTTTATAAAATTGAATGGAGTATACACTATCGCTATGCTCCTACTCGAGTGGTTTGCAGGCAGAAATACTTGCAATCGAAAGATGCATAGACATAAACCTGGAAAGAAACGATCAAGGGTGAAGATCCATTCTGATAGTCAGGCTGCTATCAAAGCACTGAACTCCTATGTCGTCGACTCAAAGCTGATATGGGAGTGTGGAAGGAATCTCAATGAAGTAGGCAAGAACAACAAGGTCTCCTTTGTCTGGGTTCCTGGGCACTCAGGAATCAAAGAAAATGAAGGGGCTAACACTCTAGCCAGAAAGGGAGCACAAACGCTACCTACTGGCCCAGAACCTTTCTGTGGTATAGTCAAATACATCGACATATAAGAAAGAGTTTTTGGAGAAGGAAGAAAATAAAAGAGGAGCACTCTGGAGGAATTATCCAGGAATGAATCATTCCAGAAATTTCCTTCGGAACTTTGCAATTGCAAGGTCCAAAAGTCATTTGGATCTCAGTAAGATCAAGTTATGCCTCCTCGGTGTCTTCATCACAGGACACTGTCGCCTTAGGAAGCATATGATGAGACTGGGCTTATCAGAAACTGACAAGTGCAGATTCTGTGAGGAAGAGGAGGAAACTCCTGTTCACCTGATCACAGAATGCCTCGCCATTGCAAGCCTGCGCAAGGAATGTCTTGGACAGGAGAATTATAGGAGGAATGTGAACTTCCACTCCTTGAAGCCCTCACGGATATTGGAGTTCATTAGAACTCTAGAGCTTGAAGGCAAGCTGCGACAACAGCTCTGGCGGGGGGGACACAATGAACCTTAAGGTCGCAGTGGAGTGTAACCCCTGAGCAACTATAACCACTGTAGCTGAAAATCAGCAATATATAGCTAATATGGGTTTGCCGAAGGAAACTCAATGAAGTAGGCAACAACAAGGTCTCCTTAGTCTGGGTTCCTGGGCACTCAGGAATCCAAGGAAATGAAGGGGCTAACACTCTAGCCAGAAAGGGAGCACAAACGCTACCTACTGGCCCAGAACCTTTGTGTGGTATAGGCAAATGCACCTAAGAAAGAGTAATTGGAAGAAAATGAAAGAGAAGCTCTTTGGAGAAATCTTCCAGGAATGGATCATTCCAAAAAGTTCCTTCGGAACTTTAAAATTGCAAGGTCCAAAAATCATTTGAATCTCAGTAAGAACAAGTTACGCTTCCTCAGTGGCTTCCTCATAGGACACTGTCGCTCAAGGAAGCATATGAAGGGAAAGAGCTTCTCAGAAACTGACGAGTGCAAATTATGTGGGGAAGCGGAGGAAATTCCTGTTCACCTAATAACAGAATGCCTCGCCATTGCAAACCTGCGCAAGGAATGTCTCGGACAGTAGAATTACAGGCGGAATGAGAACTCCTTGAAATCCTGACAGATATTTCAGTTCATTAGAGCTCTAGAGCTGGAGAGAGAGGTGTATGGTTAAATGTAGTCACAGATATCAGAATTGGGAAATGGGAGACTATACGCACAGAATTGAATTTGACATTGTATTCCTCATCAGTTATTCCATCCTAGTCGTTTGAGACCATTTGCGATGAAAAATTCGGAATTTACAGACATTTCGAGAAAACGATAGCACGCTGTTTCCCAAAACATGCGAGTAAAAACTTTATAGAACAATTCCAAAGCAAACCGACTGACTTCATGGAAGTCGCGTAGAATAGGACCCCAACCAAACATTTTTCAATTCTACAGAGTGAAATGTGTCAAACTTCCATTACCAACTGACTGACTTTAAACAATTGAATGAGCAGCTTACTCTTGGTTTGAAATCGATCAGAAATCATTGTGCGACACAGTTAAGCCTATTGTGCATGATCTCCTATCCTAAACTTGTTTCTTTCAGCTGTGCAAGCAACCCTGATATTACCAAAACCGGAATAAAGAGCTCCAGTAATATTACACTAACATTAACACAAGGACGAACATCTGTCGATTAGTCAGCAAATATTCCACCTTGATCTGCAAATTGCAGATACAGCTCCTTGCACTGAAAATAGGATGTACAGTAGGGTTCATAGGATACTCCTGAGATGGCGCTGTATAATTTTTATACTACAGTATGTCCAACAGGTATTGAGTATCTAGTATTTCCTTTGCTTTTCCAAGGTAAGACGTTCTGATGATCGGTAATAACAGTAAAACTGCAATAATCTAATTCCTTCGACAGCGCCTCTTCAGTCTAGATGTTTTGGTTGATCGGATAATTAGCTCAGATAAAGGTAGAATATTTGTTGACTTATCGACCGATATTCGTCCTCGTATTCGTGTAAGTTTAAAAATAAAAAACCAAACAATTCACCCTAGACTCACCATTCGAACTCTTCAGGTCCCTATGAATCAACGATATGGGCGCTCCGCAATGCAGGTAATCCATCCCCCTGGCTATCTGTATCGCCCAATCCACCAGCACGTCGGGTCTGATCTTCCTGCCAGCCAGCACCCTGTTCAACGATCCGCCCCTGCAGTACTCCAACACCAGACACAGGTTGGGTTCCTGCAAACACACACCCTCCAGAGACACTATGTTCTCGTGTTCGAGCAAACTGAACAGTTTCGCTTCTTTCAGCACGTTTTCCACGACCGCGTTTATGTCCGTGTCGGAGTCCTGTCTCGCCGCCTTCACAGCCACCTCTCTGCCGCCACCGCGATCTCTCCATACGCCCCTGTACACTTTACCGAAACCACCCACACCGATCACCTCTTCCAGTTCTAGTTCGGAGAAGTCTATCTTGATGGGGTGTATGTCGGATATGATGGAGTTCATCTCGTTTATGGGATCGTCGTAAGAGACGAAGTTGGACGGAAAGATGCCGACTTTGTCGTCGATCTTCCCAGTCCACCAGCCTTCGTCGCCTGAGATCTTGGCATCTTCGGAAAGGACCTGGAAGAATAAACACAGTAAGTTTGTTTTGAGGACCATCAATTTTGTCATGCGAATGAAACGAAGGAAATCAATAAAAATGTCAACCTATCAAATCAACAAATATATTTCGCTGATCAGAACTAGCCATGGCGGAGTTGTTCTGGAAAGGTCATCAAATACGGCCACCTGGGGAGATCTTTGCGAAGGTTTCTACATCACATAAGGTTGGAGTTCACGAGGATTTCCCTAGATGGCGCTGTTAACATTACTTTTTCAGAACATCGTCGCCTGAGGGATTAAGTTTGCTAGAACTAGATCGCTTAATTTGGTGGCAAAGCTGACGATTGATAATGGCATATTACTCTTTGGTTGATATTTAGCACAGATCAAAGAAAGATATTTGCTAATCTTTGGATGAATTAACGGCCTTACATGTAGGTTTGTTATCATGAGGTTGTTACCAAAGTTAATGCAAGATCTAAATCGAATTAAAACATATTTTTTATTCCATATATTGTTATTTTTACTGGATTATGAAATACATAGTATAGGTTTGTTTATAGAATAATAAATCCTGTAAATATCCTTTACAGCTTTGCTGAGACATATGCAATCTTGTCAAAATGTTCCTCTACCATTTTACATAAATATGGCTGACTGAATTTCGTAGATGCTGCGTTTAATTTATCTTCACATGCAAAAATCATTGTGGGCTTCCTCATATATATCTTTGTTCCTAAATTACTCATTTGAAAATAATCTAATGTTGTTAAATCACAGGATCTAGCCAATGGGGGTTTTTCCTTTAAACGAAAATCCAGTAATTTTCATGGAAAACCTTTAGAATATCATATTTCAAACATATTATTTTCAATATTATATTTTTAAAAAAATGTTTGATCACCTAAAACTGAAAAATAAAATGGGGATTTGCATTTAAAGGGATTTGTCATGGGTGCACGATATGGCAACGTCGAATTCAGCTTTCTCGGAAAGAAAAGGACGTCAAATGTGTAACTTTCTATCTGGTCGGAGTAGAAGACAACGACCAAGGAAAAGAAAAAGGAGAGCACAGACTGTCATACTGTCATATTACTGACAAATCGCAAACGGTAATTGTTTGGTTATATCGACAAGAACACGTGTGTACCACAGAATAGGAATAAAAATTTCATTATTCTATAGCAGAAAAAGCTATTCTACTAAACACCATTGTCACTTCGTGCACGCCTGGCAAATCCCAAACCCCAATTTTGAAATCTGATTTTGAATACTTTTTGAAGGTAATTTGGGAAAATGATGAATTAAACCCATAATAATTATGTTCAAATTTGCATTTGCAGTAATAACCCAAATTCAGGAAAAACCCCCATTTTGACCACCAAATTGAGAGAACAGAACCAGGACGTATCTCATGCAGTAACTAAATTTTTTCAGATGTCGCATGGCATGTGGCACCGTCTTGTTGAAACCACATATTGGTCACATCAATGTCATACAATTTCGGTAGGAAAAACTGTGTAACCATGATATTGAGCACCACTTAGTCACTGCTCGACCAGTCACATTTTAGAAAAAGTATGGTCAAATGATGATTTCAGCTCAAAAACCGCACCAAACAGTGACACATTGTTAAAGCATCTATTTTTTGACAACCACAATTGGGTTCACGGAACCCATAACAATTTCAGTAATTGACAGATCCATCAAAATGAAAATGTACTTTATCACTTACTACTTATTACCATGTACTCTAAAAACCAGCATTGAAACTTTCAATACTTTCGAGATATATGTTAAATTTTTTAAGTAACCCTAAACTGTCAGCTGTCAAATTCTTTTTTTAAATTTGCCAACACATTACTGCACAAATGGCGCCAAATTCAAAGCTTGCATTAAGTTTGCCACTCAACAATACCCCTCTGGTGCTAGCAACTTTATATCAGTCATTTCGATCTGTTTCCACCCACGAAATACTTTGGTTCTTATTTTGTCGATAACCATCATCGATTTCAAAACAATTCAACTATGAATGTGTTACATTTATGTCGATGAATATCAAATATGCTTTTATACAATATTATGACAAGGAGTTCTTTGTTATCAATCGAAATATCCCTCACCTCAACAATTTGTCCTTTACGAAGTGTGAGTTCATCCTCCCCTTGCGCATCATAATCGTAAAGAGCTGTACCCAAATTATATAAGTGTGGCCCCCTATTCGGCCGTTCGGTTGAGGTGTTCGTGCTGCTGAAGGTGCTCCCATTGCGATGGAACGATTCCATGGACCTTTTCGGCACTAGGCTCAGGTCTACGGGAGGCATCCGTCAAGGATCGGATAAAATGTTAGGGTATCTGAAAAATTACATCAATTTAAGTTTGATTAAAGTAGTAGCTCATTCCTGATTAGACAAATTTAAATTCTATACTTTGTTCTACCTTTAAATTAAATACAAAAATGAAAATTATTATGACCATCATTCTGAAAGCTTGGTAATATATCATAAATGATTTAGAGAACATAAATATTGAATGAATACTATCCACTGTTTTTGAAAGATTAACACTCATTTTCGACTTATAATGATGAAACCAACATGCAACTAATTAAGGAAGGGTTTACCAATATTTATGAGATATATAAAACAGCATATGTCCCTACTAAATCCCTAACTAAAACATTACATAAAATGTTTTTGCAAGATCATATTTGAAAGATTGAAAAAGTGTCAGGGAACGAAACTTATTAGTACGGAAACACTGATTGTTGCCAATTGTAAACTAATGAACGTTCAATCTCTTACATATCTCAAATCAATCAAGATAAAATAAACATCACAAATACAATGATGAAATGAGACCCAAAAATTAGGGAATACAACCTAATTCAATGAACAGACTTGTTAAACATCTTGAAAAATTTTGGGATACTACATAGACAGAAGAATGAGAGGTGTCCTTTCTAATTTGAATATGTATGCATAGTAAAAGTTATGATGGAAGATGAATGACAGCACACCATATATGTGTTCAAATGAAAAATAGAGCCAATGCAATTCTAATTTCCACTTCATGTATGTAATTGACTCCCACAACTTTTGAGTTCAATGCAATATTTAAAATTTGAACAATAAAAATGAATATGTAATTATCATTCGAATCAATAAAGTAATGGAAATTACGTCATTGTATAACAATCTTCATTTAAAATTTGAAAACAAAATATGAAATTACAAATCTATGTAAGGTTTTAAAAGGTATCATTGAATTTAAGTACTTGATCAACATACAAATGCAACAATGATTATATGCTGGATTGTACTGCATAGTTATTATATATTGTCATTAATTTAAAATGGTACATAAAATAATTAATAATTTTCATTAAATTCGAAGTTGAATTATCAAGATAATCTTGAACAGTCAAATAATGCATTTCACATCTTAATAGAGATTTCGAAGATATCCACTAGAATTTCAAGGTGAAATGTTGCATATATTAATTTTTGGAGAAAACCTATTAAGTAGGTATCTTGCAAAACATTTTCAGGCATAGCACTATACTCAAATGTCAAAATTTGTGGTCAATAGTAAATAAACAGAATTTTACCTTTTCTAGGGTTAGGACAAACATCGAAGTTTATTCCTTCTACGCCATAGGAAGTACTTCTTGTAGGAGAAATCTTACACATATCACTTCCTCGGTAAAATACAGCACAAACAAATACAATTTCAAACCAGGTGGTCAAGCAATACAGCACTTCAGAATTCACTGTACAATAACGTGATATCTCGTTAACTTATTTGTTACCGATACTTCGAGAAATTATTGTCCATATGTGTTTCAAGAACGGATGAACTCACTTCAATCTCATTTTTATAGTTTTCTTATAAGAGATGTTTTCAAATGTCAGCAGCAGATCCTACTAGCGGCCATGTTTTATCACCTTTTCATCCCAACACCGACCACAGACTGCTGGTTTCAATTTTCAATCAAACTACAGAAATTGGGAGTTGGAACCGAAAGGAGCAGAAATCTTTGGCAAAAAGACCGATTGCGACATCTCCTGGCTATTTATTGTAGCGATGCAATAATAGGTTTCCTATTCCTTCAGAAGATGAAGGACTCTACCATCCAAGCGAATAGATGAGTTATATACCTTTGTTCCTAGGTGGCAATCCGAAAATCTACCTGGTCAATACTACATTGACTTGTATATCTATAGAGTACTAAATTACATTTTAAAAGGAAGATATTCTACATGGTTGACATAAACTTCATTTCATAGTTCCAAAGAAGTTTTCATTAGTAAATTCAACTATTTCATAATTTATTGCGAAATGGTGGATGTGCCGGCAGAAATTTAGTAATTTGAAAATAGTTGATTTCAGTAAAGGACCATGAAGATCAGGAAAATTATTCTCAAAACTGCCGGTCTAACAGCTAGAAATATCACTAGTCTCACCAAAACAACGATGACAGATTGACTGACAGTAGGCGTTTGATGCGGCAACGATGCCAAAGCTCGGATTTCAGCAGGTAGATACTGAAAAATATCGATCGTGAATTGTATAAATTTCCATAGATAACCAGGAACTATCAAAATTAGTATTTTTCATTTGGTTCAATACAATACAATTACAATAAGATAATATCATTGCAGCATTTCCAAACGTATCGCGATCTGAGTTCGTCAAAGAAGATCTTGCGAACACCCAAAAACTGCGTACAGTCCCTCTATGTTGTTTGTTACTCTGAGATTTGAATTATTATCAAGTTATATCCAGTAGATGTTAACTTACCTTTGTCAATTTCAAATGATTCAAATGAAATCAACAAATCCTTTCTCGGAGATATAAAGCAGAATGAAACAATAAAAGCATTTACTTTTTTATTATGATGAATTTTTTATTATGACGAATAAAAAATAACAGACGAAACAACTAAATCAAAATAAATTAATTATCATGCACACTGTCACTTTGTGAAGAACTAGAACTAGATTCGTTCTTATATTTTTTAGTCGAATAATAAGTTACCCAATGATTATAATGTTTTCTTTCTTTTTCCAGAAACAGATGAGAACTAAGATTTTCCTTGTAGTTGATGCCACCCTGATCCTTCCCGATATCAATTTTGCCTTTTGGACAGGAATGTACTTCTCCGGTACTGATATCCTTGCAATTGCAGAGTACCTCTCCTTCCGAAGATACAGTGCTTGAGTCTACAGATTTGTTGAGATTAGAACATTTCCTAGAGTATTCTAGTCTTTCTTGTGTGATTTTTGGAACCTCAGAACGGAATTTACTGGTGCATGGTTTATAATCCAGATTTCGGTCATTGGGTTCTGGCAAAATGTAGTTGGTTTCAATGGTAATATCTCTTTTATTAGAATAGGGTGAATTTGTTATGACGAACTTTTCTGTGTCATACAAATCTGCTATCTTTTTAGTCAATTCCTTATTTCTTCTTCCAGGTTCTTCCCTGATTATCATCTTCATTCCACCAGCTTTTTCTATGGAATGTACTGGCGGCTCGATCAGTTTCATTGATTTTCTCCTACCTGCATCAGACAGACCCAACAACAATTTTTTGTCAGATGATTTATTTTGCAAATCATTTTTGTTCACTATCAATTTGTAGGTTGGTGGAAACATTGGAAGAACTGTTTTATCAGCCGCTTTAGCCTTCTCATCTAACATCTGCTTTTTGAAAGGCGTAGTGCTTATTCCTTCCAGGAACCCACTTCCGGCTTCTATTGCCAATAGAGTTAGTTCATCATCGATATCGCTATCATTTTTAGCATCAACCGTATTGTCAGATGGTCCATTCTGGTTATCCTTCGTTTCTGTTTCCTCTTTGACCTTGGATTCTTGAGATCCCGTTTGGTGTTCTTGCAGATCATCAAGCATTGTGAGGTAGGTCTCATCGTTGAAAGGTTCCTTCGGTACTGCTTCCGGATCACTCATAGATATTTCTAGGTCTTCCATATATTCAAAGGCATTGGTTGGCACGGATCTTCTTCTGATGAGCTCCCTTGACGGAGGTTCAATACGATCATCTGATATATTTTCATCTGGAACATATCTATAAAGTTTATCTACAGGGTCACGTTTTTTCTTCGGCGTTTCGAACGGTTTTATCACATTCGCAAGGTGGTCATCAAACTTATTTTCATCTGGAATATATCTGAACAATTTTTCATCTGAGACGGACCGTATTAGTTCATTTTCTTCGGCGATGCGATTTCGTTCTGGTTGGTTTCCAATATTTGATTTCAAGGTGATGGATTTTTTAGCCTTTTGGCTATCAGCGAATTGTTCTGAATTCCGATCTTCATCGTTCGTGGGTTGGTTCTGCAGTACAGTCCAATTTTCTGAGTCAACCTCTGCTGGAACATTTTTCGATTCTGGTTTATTGTCTATACTAGTCTTCTTCAGAATGGATGATCTTCCAGAATTTGGTGCGACCGATAATATTTGCTCATCAGCTTCAGCGGACTCGTTTTGGTTCAGTTGTTTTGGGGTATTCTCATCTGAAATAAGTTCTGTTTCACTTGGCTCCTTTTCAATAGTGCTGCTTCTCGGATTTTGAATGTCAGCGAACGCTTCTTCAGTCTGGTTATCATAATCTGTAATGAGTTCTTTTTCTGGTTTATTCTCAACACTTGGCTCCTTTTCAATTGAGCGGCTTCTAGGATGTTGACTATCAGCGAATGCTTCTTCAGTCTGGTTATCATCATCTGGAATAAGTTCTGATTCTGGTTTATTCTCAACACTTGGCTTCTTTTCAATTGAGTGGCTTCTATGATATTGACTGTCAGCGAATGCTTCTTCAGTCTGGTTATCATCATCTGGAATAAGTTCTGATTCTGGTTTCTTCTCAACACTTGGCTTCTTTTCAATTGAGCGGCTTCTAGGATATTGACTGTCAGCGAATGCATCTTCAATCTGGTTATCATCATCTGGAATGAATTCTGTTTCTGGTAAATTATCTACACTTGGCTCCTTTTCAATAGCGCTGCTTCTAGGATTTTGACTGTCAGCGAATACTTCTTCAGTCTGATTATCAGCAATTGCTTTCTTTGCTCCATTCTCGATCAAATCTAAATTTGGGTTATTATTCAATAAACTGAGAGTTATGTCATCAGATGGAGTTTCAGGGGTTTCAGTCAGAATAACACTTATTTTTTTCGATATATTTGGGTCTGTAGTATATTCTGGTCCATTCTGAACACTTAACTTCTTCTCAGTACTGGGTTTCTTGGTGTTCTGAGTTTTGGCTGATGGCTCTTCATGTCGGATTTTATTGTCAGATTTGGAAGCTTCTTTACGGAGCAGACTGGAGTAGTTTCCATGTGAGTCTAACATAACTCTGCTGGGTAACTCTGATGTGATATTGGAATGGCTGTCAGCCCAGCCTGTAGCTTTTCTATCTGGTAACTCTTCTTTTTCTGTCAAAGATTTATAGAAGATATCCCCAGACTTCTGCTTCATATCTATCTCCGATTCCCCCGGTCTAGATATAGAGTACCTTCTCATACGGTACTTCGGTTCAGCATACGGGTTCTGGATAGACGTTTCCAATTCAGCATGTTGGCTTTCGGGATAAGTGGACGGAGGAAGTAGCATTTTCTTCAAGGATGGATTTTTATGCAAGTTTGTAGGCATATCCTGACTTTCAATGGAACTTTCCTCATTCATAAGTGAAGGGATTCGGGAGTCTTGCGATTGTTTCATTTCTAAATCTTCACTTCTAGGTTCTACAAGAATAACTCCCTGAATATCACTGCTTTTTACCTTCGGTAAACCATCATTCAGTTGAGTGTCGACACCTACCGAGTGCATTATAGAGTCAATACTTCCTTCTAAGCTCACTTGCAGCATAACATCGACTTGTTTAACAGGCGAAGAGCACGTTTCTTTCATTAGATACTCCTTGAAACCGAAAAGGTAGAGGCTGTCATCGTGCCCAATTGCTGTTTGAGTTTGTGCTGTCATCTTTCTGGTTGGTGCTTTTTCCTGGTGTTCCAAAAGAGAAGTGTTCGAATCACACTGAGTTCCAGCGTTGCTTCTGAACCCTAATTCTGATGGTGTTTTAATTTTTTTCGTAGATTTCGAATATCTTCTAGGAGAAGTCGATATCCTAGCGAAATTTGTCACATAATCAGAAGTTGTTGGCTTATTCGTTTCCTTATATGATGATACTTGTACGCTTGTGCTCTTATTAACAAGAATTTTTGTGTTTATCGCTTCTTCATCATCAGTTTCATTATCTTTCACGACAGCTTCGAATACAAAATTACTTCTTGCAGAGATCTGAGGTGGTAAAGATGGAGGTATGTCCATTTTCAGTATGTTTTGAAGTTGTAAAGGTTTCCTTATGTCGATGTTAGGCATCTTCTGAATTTTGAGACGTTTCTTAGAGTCTTCGATGTCCTTGGCGATATTTTCTCTCACCTTCTCCAAAAGGTCATGAATTTGACGTTCTAAGCAACATTTATCACAATCTTCAATATTTACACATTCGTGTTCAGTCTTATCTTTCATTATCTTTTGTTGCTCACTTAGCACTCTCTCGTTTTGCTGTTTGATCATCAGATTATCGAAATAGGATTTCGCCAGTTTTAACTCTTTCTCAAGAACTTTAATTTTAGCTGCATCCTTCATCTTTTTCGCTTTCGATAATTTTCTCTCAAGATGCAATATATGCTGCACCTGATTCTCCAGCTCCTTCTTTAGAAATACTTCTGTTTTTAGAGCGTTAAATAACTTTATCTGGGCACCTTTGGATCCTCGTTCACCTATTCTTAAAAGTGGAACATATATTGCATGTTTTTCACAATAATTTTGTTCATCGTTCTCACATTCGACATTTTCTTCAACACTTTTGCATCTCTTGCATTCTTCTATATCTTTTTTCAGCTGGAGAAGTTCCTTTTGGAAGCCACTGAGGAGATTTCTACTATCTTTTATGTTTTGAATATTAAGGAGTAGATCGCCAATGTCTGGATGGGTGTTTGGTGGAGTTCGAGGACTAAAAGACACTTCTTTTTGATCTTCCGGCACAGGAATATCTTTGATCGGGCTCACCCCTCTGTCTTGAACTGAAAAAAATAAATATTGATATATTATACACACGAAAGAGGCATTAAGAAGAATTTGGAATATGTGAGGAAGGAACATGTTCACAGATGTAGGGAGGAAATCCATTTTTGTTTCTTTGAAACCCTTTCTGATTTGATACATGGTATATTGAGAGCAAAAGGTAACGCGTCAGCAAGTGAGGTCGCGTTTATGGGTTTCTTGAGAAATTGGCTGGTGAATTGTGGCTTCCTGGATTTCAATAACATGGGTGTGCATGCTGCAACGATGCCAATATCTGCAATAAATATTCGAAAGCGTGAAATTTCATATATTTCTCGACGTTAGTAGGAAGAAACGGATTGTCGATTTGAAGGCTTCAGTGTTTTTTTGCGCGCATGTTCTAGGGGAACAGCGTGCTATCGTTTTGTCCAAATGTCTGTAATTTTGGATGATTGAGCCGAAAATGGTCTCAATCGACTAGGTTGGACTCACTGATGACGAATCCGGTGTCAAAATCGATTCTGTCCGGCCGTAGACACAATAACTGTCGACAGAAGCAAGCTAGGAACTTGAAACTTTCAGGATAGGTTGCGCATCAGGATGCCGCGGTTAAGTTCGTTAATGGGCCAAATCGGTCGAATAGTTTCGGAGTTATAGACACTTGAAGTTTTGATGTTATTTATTTTTTATTTCAGAAACCACTTGAGCGATTGGATTGAAACTTGGCAGTTGGGTGGAGTATAACGACGCGCAACTTTGAGCCAGATTTCGTCAGGATCATATTGTCAGTGAATTGAAAAAAAAATTCCTTCGAAATTTCTTTCCGAAAAATTTTTTTTTTCGGAAATCATTTATCATATCCAAAAAAAAATCTCACTTGTACTGTGAGCTTTATATTTCACAGCAGTGTACCAAATTTCAGTTTGATACGATCATAAGTTTTGGAGATATCGGGAAAAAATATGTAAAATTTCGAGGTTTTCTTCTCGATATCGTTGATTTTTTCGGTATAACTCGAGAAATACCGACTCGGTCCTGATAAAACTTCACAGCTAGTTTTGAGATGCTGAAAGACAACTTTATGCGAAATTTCGTGATAATCGTGTCATTAGAACAATTTGAAAAAAATATTCTATGATTTTCTTATCATATCATCCTCATTAAATTCTGTATGAAACTTCGAGCTGTTATTTTTCGATGAAGTACTGGATTTCAATTCGATCTGATCTGTACTTTTGGAAAAATAAAATTTTGATTGGGTATATCTACGGAATCATTGGGTGGATTATACCCATTCACGAATTTGGCCTTCGTAATTAAGGTCCAAACCTTCTCTACAAAAACCGAGTTTCTAAGTCGTTTCTTCCGGAAGTTATTGTATTTACGGTCAGCCTAACGGCCGACTGCGGCCGACTGAACACAATAACTTCCGAAAAAAACAACTTAGAAACTCGATATTGTAGAGAAGGTTTGGACCTTAATTACGAAGGCCAAATTCGTGAAAGGGTAAAATCCACCCAATGATTCCGTAGATATACCCAATCAAAATTTTATTTTTCCAAAAGTAGTCAGCCTAACGGCCGACTGCGTGAACACAATAACTTCCGAAAGAAACAACTTAGAAACTCGATATTGTAGAGAAGGTTTGGACCTTAATTACGAAGGCCAAATTCGTGAAAGGGTAAAATCCACCCAATTATTCCGTAGATATACCCAATCAAAATTTTATTTTTCCAATATTTCCAAAAATACAGATTTGATCGAATTGAAATCCAGTAATTCATCAGTAAAAATTTCAAATAGCACTGCCGTGAAGGCAGCAGCTTTTGCGGGCATGTTCAAATTCGTTGCTGAAGCGGTCATCTACATTGAACATGCGCGCTAAAGTTGCTGCCTTCACGGCAGTGCTTTTTGAAATTTTTTTGAAATTGGGATAATCATAATGATTATAGAGTTATATTTGATCCTGTTTCGACACAATATGGCGTGAAGGACAGGTCAGAATGAGAATAGGTACATTTAATTATTTTGTGAGTGTGCACTATATTATCTATTTTTCCCTTTTGCAGGCATGTTCGGAGAAAGAGCGCGCTATTGTTTTGTCCAGGTGTCTGTAATTTTCGAATTTTGAGCTGAAATTGGTATCAATAAGCTACTAGGTTGGTTCCGTGATAATTCGGGAACTACTCGAACGATTGGATTGAAACTTGGCAGTTAGTAGTAGTATGACAACGAAATTTTGTCAAGATCATACTGCCAGTAATTTTTAAGAAATTATTTTCGGGAACTGTTCATATTTGGAAGAGAATTTTGCGGAGACTTTGAGCTTCATATTTCACAGATGTGTACCAAACAGTGTACCAAGTCAAATTTGGTGTTTTTTTTCTCGGTATCGTTCTTTTTCCGGAATTTTCGGAAGAACCCGGAAAAGCACTGACGCGGGATCAGCAGCTTTTACGCGCATGCGCAAAGGAGATGACCGCTTTGGCAATTTGTTTTGAGTTTTCATTCTCCCAAAAAGTTTGCAAAAACCGAACTGAGGCCAAAAAATGTTTCCTCTTAATATCCGAAATAATGTATGCCCTTAAATGAATATATACTCACTGATTTTAGGAGACTTTAGAGCATTTTTGAATGCTTTCTCTAAATTCTTCTCACTCTTCTCTATAACTGAGGATATGTGGGGTATGAGATCGTAGATGGCTTCTAATTTCTCAGTCACTTTGGTATCAATTGGCATATCAGATATCTCAATCCCACATTGGGTTGAAATTGTAGCGTAGTTTTTGACTGGATTGGTTTCAACTCTGTCTTGTTTTGGAACAGGTGATGGCGCGATTGTAACATCTTCATCTTTAGGGCTGACATACTTTTTTTTGGTTTTATGTTCCTTGGGTTTCTCCATCTCATGATGTGTGTTGCAGTGCCTGAAAAAAAAATGAGGACCCCGATAGAGTAGGCTCAAATGCTCGAATCGATTTTTTGCGCGCATGTTCTAGGGGAACAGCGTGCTATCGTTTTGTCCAAATGTCTGTTATTTTCGATGATTGAGCGAACAGAACCGGTTAGCGACTTAAAACTTGTAGGGTAGTTCGTGCATCCGAAATCCGCGGTTGAGTTCGTTAATGGGCCAAATAGTTTTGAAGTTATAGCAATTTGAAATTTAGGGGTTATTTCCCCTCCTATTTCAGAAACTGCTGAAGTGATTGGATTGAAACTTGGCAGTTAGTTGGAGCATAACGACGCGCAGCTTTGAGGGGAATTTCTTCGGAATCTTATGATCACTGAATTTTGGAAAAAATCTTTTTCAAAATTTTTTCCGACAAAATTTTTTTTTCTGAAACAATCATTCATATTCAGAAACAATTTCAGTCATACCTTGAGCTCCATATTTCACAACAATGTACCAAGTTTCAGTACGATACGGCTATTAGTTTCGGAGATATTCGATATCGTTTTTTTTTCGGTATAACTCAAGAAACACTTATTCAATCGCGATGGAACTTTGCAGCTAGTTCCAAGATGCTTAAGGATAACATTGTGCGAAATTTCGTAATGATCGTGTCATTAGAACAATTCGAAAAAAAATGTCGATTTTTTTTTTCAAATATTCAATATTCTTTGATCTTCATTTTTCGATAAAGTATTGTAGTTCAATTCGATCTAATCTGTATTTTCGTATATTTTGGAAAAATTTTATTTTTTCAATATTTCCAGAAATACAGATTAGATCGAATTGAAATCCAGTAGTTTTTCGAAAAAAAAATTAGAAAAGCACTGCAGTGCAGGCAGCAGCTTTCGTTGGAATGTTCAAATTCGTTGCCGAAGCGGTCATCTACATTGAACTTTTCTAGATTTTTTTCAGTAAAATATTAAGCGGTGAACTATATTTTTTCAAAAAACCTAGAAAAGTACTGACGTGAAGTCAGCAGCTTTTTCGCGATTGTTCATATTGCGACAGGGCAAAATTTCAGTGAAATTTAAATGGAATATGAAAATTTTCGAAAAAAATTCTTTCAAAATTTCAAAGTATGTACACGGTCAAAATCCACCGAAAAGTTTCAAGAGAATACTAATTTTAAATTTTCTTTCGGGAACTATTCATCAGATTTCAACGAAATAATGCCTGCACCTTGAAATCGATGTTACACAACAGTGTAATAAATGTCAGCTTCATTCGGTATTTTTCGAAAATATCGGAAAAAAAGTTTCGTTTCCTCAATAACTCGAAAAATAGGAATCCGTTCGAAATTAAACTTGGTGATAATTTAAGTTAACAAATTCAGTTAGTAAGTTAACAAATTCGCAAAATTTTGAAAAAATTATATGTTTTGAATAATTGTTAAAAGTTTTTGGAATATTACAACTAAAATCTGATCATCATATGGTCCTCACGAAAAACAGCATTACTATTAATATTAAGTTGCTATTTTTCGAACGAGTAACGGAGGTAAACCCGCAAGATTTCCCGTCGCGAAGCTATAAGTAAGATAGTCCCATCATTGTAGGCAGTGTGAGTTCCTGAACAAAAAATATGAAGGCCAACATAGGCGGTCTCTCTTTGTTTGGAAGATATGGGCCTCCAAAGTTCCAAATTGTTGCATTTTCAGATCCTTCTTCCCGCCATAAAAATGATCTCTCACTTCTCAAATCTAGTTCATAAATCATCTTTGAACCTTCAACCAACCAACGACACTTTCCTTCAAGAATATTCATTATTTAAAGGAAGAAAAGTGAAAATATTAGACAACCACTTAACCTATATTTCTACGAAATACTTCTCAATGTTGAAGCGGAGCTTGGCAACAGCGTCTTTTCATCGCTGGCCAACGTATTGTGACCGAAGAGTAGTTGCTGGCGGGAAATATGAAATGATGGACAGTTGAAGGATATGATTGTGGGGAAAATGCTTTTGTCACTGAAGAAGAGGTGGTTATTCTAACATCAAAACAAAATCATTGAGAAAATTTGTTTAAGGTTTCACTCTCAATATTTTCGTTTGAACTTTCTTTCTATCCCCTTCAAAATAGGGAGGTTGTTATCTACTTCGTTTTTTTGTGTCTTCGAGATGGTCACAGTTTAGAATGAGATTCAGGGTATTCCAATTAAATGGGTTATACAATAATCTCGATTTCATTGGAATTCTGGAAAGGACGCGACCTATCACATATGAAAAAAATGTAAGTTGAAATATATATCGGGGTGTATTCTCATTCCATTACTATATGTTTCAACCTTGTAAATTTCATTAGAAACGAATTCTCCTATTGGAAGATTTAGAGTATCGCAGGAAACAGTAAGAACATATTTCATTTTTCTCGCCAGCAATAATCTGTCATTCACGAATACGCACGATGGCACGATTCCGACCGATGAAATTCGCGCCATTGCCAAACTTCACTTTTAGACTGAGTCAAAATCAGAAGGAATAGAGGTTAAGTGGTTGTCCAGTAATTTCATTAAATATTGATTATTCTTGAACAAAGTGTTTCTTATTGTTGGCTGAAGGTTCAAAGGTGGTTGTGAACTATACAGATGAAGTGAGAGATCGTTTTTATGGTGGAAAAAGGGACCTGAAAAAGACTCATTTTGGAACTTTGAGGGCCCATATCTTCCAAATTGAGGGAGACCGCCTATGTTCGATTTCACATTTTTCATTCAGAAAAACACACTGCGTACAATGATGTAAATATCTTCTTAATATCTCGGCGACGGGAAATCTTGCAGGTTTACCCAAATATCGAATTTCTACGAACGGCCAAATGGTTAAAAGACAATTTTGGGCTCGAAATTCGAGCAACAAAAAAATCTCCAAATAATAAAAACCAAAGTGGATGAAGTAAAAAGAAAATGACACTGAATATTTTTATTGACATCAACTAATAGCATAGATTGTACAAGCATCAAACGATAACATTTCAGTTGTTTCTCAATAGAACAACCAACATTTACAAATATATTGGCATAGTCAATACTTTAACATTTGTGACGAAGTGCACAAATTACAAAATTTTTTTCATATATATGGGTCCTTTCAATGTAAATTGTATATGATTCAATTTTCCCTGTAATAACTGAAGAGATTCCTCACATGTAAAAGTCGAAAAATACGAAAAATTTCATTTCAGAATAATCCTTAGTATGAGAAAACTTAGCGCAACAACATATCGAGGATTGGAAAGGCTCTAGTTGTGACAACAAGTAATCAAATACAAAACAATTTTTTCATCGATATGGAAACCATTTTTCTCTCGGTCAACTTGAACTTGAACTATGAACAATCTTCAATAGTACACTCGGTAATTTTGCACTATTCACTCCCATCTGTTCAAAAAAACCAATAATACTTATCTGTGAATCAGCTCGATGACATGAAATGTACAAAAAGTTGTTGGAAACTGTTCTTGTTGAGGAAAATTACTTCTTAATTCATTCTTACAATATACCAGCGAGTTTTGGAGTTCCTTTGAGTGAAGTTGATGCTCCACATATTTGACTAGTTAATTTCCACAATCAGATAAAAATTAAGATGTGGCATGCACCCCCACACAAAGACAAAAAAGTCCACAAATAAAAAACTCCCAAATAAATCACTTTTTGTCAAAATCCATCAGTGAAGTGTGAATACAAGATTTTTTCTAAAATAGATATTCTGATTTTTCACCATCAACATTGAATTAAATGAATGTTGAATCAACAAAACTTTGTCCTGAAATTTTAGGAAAATACAAGATCTGCAAAAACTAGTCTCTGAGTCGGGGTTACAACACATTAACAAAAATATCGTGTTTACATGGGAAAAAGCAGTTGAATATTTACAGGTCAAAATAGGCCTTAATCAGTTGGATGAAAAAATTCTTCATTCGTACACAACTAGGTAATTACAAAGTACAAAAGATCCTTACTAGTTGTGCGTTTCGAATAAAAATGCTTATAGAAATAATATATATATATGCAGGGATAGTGGGGGTAGTTCAAATGATATTTAGATTCAATCTATATGTATATACAATATTTACAAAAAACTCGAATATACAAGGAATATAAATCATAAAACGAGGGAGGAAATTCCCGAAAATCGGAGCAGAGACAAGTGCTCAGAATCTAAGAATCACAATAATTTTATTATCTACATATTTTCGGCGACATGAGCCTTTGAATTCGGTGGTTTATACATCGTGGACATTTTCCATGTCCCTACCCACTAAATTTGACACAGCCTGTTTGCATTTCTCTCGGATTTCTCAACTGATCATCTCTTCCCCAAAATTTCGCTTATTTTTTTCCAATAATCGTCTCTCCGTGAACTTTGAGACTCATCTAGACTTACTGGAAGTCTGTCAAAAATTTTTCCATTTCTTTCGGTACAGGATGTATTAAGTATCCCTTTCTTTTTTTACTTTGTACTCCTCTCCAAGGATTGTCGCTATTTCGCCCTGCATGAAGGCCCAGGGGACATTGGAGTTTGCCAAGGGGCATTTTTCTCCGCTCGGGCAGTAAACCTAGAAAAAAAACATTACTTGTCAGTTTGATCATAAGCCAAGCCGGCTAAAAACATGAGATAGGAATATTCATTACTTTAACCCCGCGAATTTTCCTGTCGTGTAGATATTCATTATACAGGGTGATTCTGGAGGAGACCGTCAGATTTTGGGATAAGTTCACACTAGTCAGGACAGTCTCGGAACACTGTTTGGTTTATGGTTGGGGGTCTCTATTGAGAATATACAGGCTGATTTGTCCGATTCGACTGATTTTACTTTTATTGATAACTTTGGTATGGCTTATTCGATTTTAGAGAGATTTTCAGCGAAGTACAATATTGATGAGGACATTCATTAATTTCAAAGTTTTTTTTTCAAAATAAGTCGTTGTTATTGTGATAATTCCAGGTTAATTGAGCAGGTTGAAAAAACACCCTGTACATCGCATTTCCAAAATCTGTTTACGATTCTACTATAATAAGTCATTATTTGAGAGTTTCTAATTTTTTTGGCACACTTCTAGTTTTCTGAGAAAATTCCATCAAAAAAAGACAATGTCGAAATTTCGCTCCAATCGATTCCACTTTCATTGATAACTTTGGTATGGCTCATTCAATTTTGATGAAATTTGCAGTATAGAACAATCTGAACGAGTACATTCAATAATCGCAAAAGTCTCTCAAAATACACTGTTGTAATTGTGATAATTTCAGATTAATTGTGCAGTTGAAAAAAAAACACCCTGTATATTGCTTTTCCAAAAGTTTCTTATTCGTTTCAGATTCTACAATAATATGTCATCATTTAGAGGTTTTCAATTTCTTTGGCACACCTCCGGTTTTCCTAGAAAACATTTTTGAAGAAGAGCATGATCGAAATTTGGCTCACAAGCAGTGAGAGTATTCCGCACTAGGTAGGAAACCTGAATTGTCCAAGGATGCAAAGCAGTTCTTAAGCTCTAAAATATTCTTTTCAAATTCCAAATTCATATTTGATTGCTAATATTTTGTATGAAATCATTCAATTCAGAATATATTTAGAATTTGAAAAGAATATTTCAGATCTGACGAACAACTTTGCACCCTTGGAATATACAGCTTTCCTACCTAATGCGGAATATTCTCACTGCTTGTGAGCCAAACTTCGATGATGCTCTTCTTTAAAAATGTTTCCTACGAAAACCGGAGGTGTGCCAAAGAAATCAAAAACCTCTGGGTGATGACATATTATTGTAGAATCTGCAACGAATAAGAAAGTTTTGGAAAAGCAATGTACAGGGTGTTTTTTTTTCAACTGCACAATTAATCTGAAACTCTGAAATTATCACAATTACAACACTGTATTTTGGGAGATTGTTGCGATTATTTAATGTACTCATTCAGATTGTTCTACACTGCAAATTTCATCGAAATTGGATGAGCCATACCAAAGTTATCAATAAAAGTAGAATCGATTGGAGCGAAATTTTGACATTATCATTTTTTGAAAAAATTTTTTCGGAAAACTAGAAGTGTGCCAAAAAATCAGAAACTCTCAAATAATGACTTATTATAGTACAATCGTAAACAGATAGCGTAGTTTAGGAAACGCTATGTACAGGGTGTTTTCTAAACCTGCACAATTAATCTGGATTTATCACAATAACAACTTATTTGGAAAAAAAATTTGAAATCAATGAATGTGTTCAACACTATTGTACTACGCTGAAAATTTCATTGAAATCGAATAAGCCATACCAAAGTTATCAATAAAAGTAAAATCGGTCGAATCGGACAAATCACCCTGTATATTCTCAACAGAGACCCCCATCCATAAACCACACATTGTTTCGAGACTGTCTCGACCAGTGTAAACTTATCCCAAAATCTGACGGTCTCCTCCGGAATCACCCTGTATATCGCATCAATGCACGCAGTTTATTCTCCTGAACAAAAATCTGCAGTCGAATATTGGAGGTATCTCATAGTTCGGAAAATATATATAGGCTCCCGACGTTATGAAACGATGCATCTTCAGCTCAATTTTCTCTATCAATCATGACAACAATCACTACTTCTATATAAAGACCCTATTTCTACATATTGTTATTCAATCTTGAAGTGAAGTCTGGCAACAACACCTTATCATCAAATGTATATGACTGATAAATACTTTCCGTCTGCTGTCATCTATGAATACACAGAATTCTGACCGATCAACTTGCGCAAATGCCAACTTCCACTTTTGGAGTGAGAGAGAATCAAAGAAAAAAAAAAGAAAAGGAGAGGTGATTATCTGATATTTTCTCAATTGTTTTTTGTTGAATATAAATAATTCTTGAAAAAAATTAGCGCTTATAGTTGAGTGAAAGTTTAAAGATCATTTATGAAATAGACAAAAGAAACGAGTAATCCGTCTCAATGGTGGAAAAGTGACCTGAAAATTCTTCAGTTCAGAAGTTTGGAGGCATTTGAACATGAATAGACTGACGCCTGAGCAACGCTTCCAAATTGTGCAAATTTATTTTGAAAATAATGGTTCTGATCCCGATTTCGTAAGAGAATTTTGTTCAGTGATGAAACTCGCTTTTGGTTGAATAGCTACGTCAAAAAATAAAACTGCCGAATTTGGCGTGAGGAAAATCTTCGAATGCATGTTGAGACACTGTTACATTAAGAAAAACTGACTGTTTGGTGAGCTTTATGGGCTGGTGGAATCATTGGTCCGTACTTGTTCAAAGACAATGCTGGCCAGAACGTTACAGTCAATGGTGACCGCCATGATATTAGACTTTTTTGTTCCTCAATTGAACAACCATGATGTGCAGCAGCTGTGCTTTCAACAAGATGGCGCATCATGTCACACAGCTCGTGCTACAATTTATTTACGGAAGGAAACGCTTGATAACCGCATAGTTTCACGGACCCGCGAATTGGGCTCCAAGATCGCGCGATTTAACGCCGCTAGACTATTTTCTGTGGGGATATGTGAAATCGCTAGCCTACGCCGATAAGCCCGAAACAAAAAAACACCCTTTATAAGGGAACGTCTAGTACGACTGCAGTTTTTTTTTCAGGAGAACACACCACGTACATTGATGCAAATGTGTGATTAAACTTTGCAGGTTTACTAAATTTTGATCTCTAGAATCCCCTCAAAAATATATGAACGTTTCATTTGGGCACTCTGTAGATAAAAATCGTAAAGATGGCGCAACATGTCAATACCTTCCAGTACGCATCACACATGGGAACCTCTAATGTGACAAATACATATTTCACAGAACCTATAGGCTGAAAAAACTCGGTACTCACTTCAGCTCCTGCTCCTTGCCTCTTGATGCTCTCCCTGCTGCAGGGGAAGCAGAACTTGTGATGAGGCACCGAAGGACACTGAACAAAATGCGTGTCCTCCAACCTCTCCTGGCATAAGGTACATTTCAAAATTGCAGTAGTCTGAGTCGTAGGCGGCGCGTTAGTCTCTGAATTTCCAGTGAGGGAATCTACTCCGGATCCACCAATAGCACCAGCCTCTGTCGAGGTGACTGTTGTTGAAGAAACATGTCGCGAACCAGAAGATCTACGTCCACTCGAAGAACCGGCTGAAAAAGACAACACCCATTGAAGAAGATTGCACTTTATTATTCAACTCAAGCACCCTCACTACCCGGATTCTAAACTGATGACTGGCTATTAAGAAGCAGCCAAACGAACCATTCTGCCTGGTGATTCCACACCGTAGGTGAAGAGAAATTATTCTTAGACAGGCCGATACTTAACGAGAGTTCCAAAAATTCTACCACCCATTCTCTGTTGTTCATGGGTATCTTCGTCACCTACAGATATAATCGAGGCTTCATTGAATGATCCGTTTAACTTCTTCTAGTTTTCCACACTGTACAGAGAAAATTGATATTTAAACCATCATCTAATATAATTCGGCAGAAACCAGAATTGCTCCCGTTTTATTTTCCAGAAATAAATTTAGACAACCAAACAACCCCTAGGTATTCCAAGATGTGCTCACCTGTTGAGTTTGGCGAATGTTGAGATCCTCTGCTGGCTGATCTTGGTAGTGCATTAGTTGGAGGACTGCCTCCAGCTGATCTAGGACTTCCTGGAGGCAGATTGTCGGCTACAGACATCAGAGCAGCCATTGGGCTCTGACCTGATCCAGCATTCGTCTGAGACTGCTGCGTAGATCCTGTAGTAATTGGTTCAGGAGGTGATCCCGTCCTGTTCGTGAGGGGTGAACCAGAACTGTTGCTGTTTGCGTTTGCTACTGATACTGGTACTGAAAATTAAATCAATGAGTACACTGTCTTATTTGTATAATCGTACATTTCATTGTATTTTGTTATCGAAGAAATTCGTTTGGTGGTTCAAGATCAGAGGACATTAAAATTTCGTTAATTTGAAGAACGTTGCAACATATCAAACTCTCTATTGCCTAACAGACTTCTCGTTTCTATCATTTTGGGATTTACAGATAATACAACCATAATATACAGGTATCAAGAAAATTCGTCTTTTGACGAAAATAATAAGAATCCGTAAGTTTTGGAATGTTAATTAAAGGGTGTTGGTTTCCTTTGCTGAACGTTTTCCTTTATACTTATCTAGATCTTGATCTCTTGGCTGAAAAGGCAGGGAAAGTTAGCTACTTTTGAAAATATGACATATCCTAATAGTCCTGCTTTACTTCAAAAGAGAAAAACAAGCCAAGTATATAGATCTCCCAGCTGGCTCTTTACAATACCGGACAACAGATCTGTTGAAGTGGGCAAATATTCAATAAGCAGGTTTGTTAGCCTACACTAATAAAATATCTATTGAAACCGAAAATATAATAGTGTTATATAATAGACAAAGATGCATGAACTGCACTTTACAATTAAATCTATGGGCCAAATATGGGCGTACGAGAGAGAAGCTGAAAATGGGCAATCTGATCAGGAGAAGCTAAGAATGAGCAGTCCGCTATGCTGTGTCTGATATGACATATCCTGATAGTCCTGCTTTACTTCACAAGAGAAAAACAAGCCAAGCATATAGATCTTCCAGTTGGCTCTTTACAATACCGGCCAACAGATCTGTTGAAGTGGGCAAATATTCAATAAGCAGGTTTGATAGCCTACACTAATAAAATATCAATTGAAACCGAAAATATAATAGTGTTATATAATAGACAAAGATGCACGAACTGCACTTCACAATTCAATCTATGGGCCAAATATAGGCGTACGAGAGAGAACATAAAAATGGGCAATCTGATCATGAGAAGCTAAGAATGGGCAGCCTGCTGCGCTGTGTCTATTTCTGGAAATGTTCCGCTTTCAGAAGTTATTGCTCATTCTAAAAGGGGATAGGGTTTGGTCCCTCAATGAATAAACGAGAGAGAAATCTCGTCTTCTATCTAGGAGTTGGTTTTCAGCCTCATCTCTGCTTCCAATGTTGCCAATGTGATAAAACGACAAAAAAAACCTGTTATCAGGCGCCGACGAGCTTATTGCCGGAAGATTAATCAATACCAAAGGATATAAGTAAAATTGTCGTCATTGGTCTTATCACAACCGCGATAATAAGTTCTCTATTTTGGTCATTAACAGGATAATGTGAAAGGAACTAGTCTGGACATTCATTAATGACAGTCTGATAGCGATATCAGGCAACTACTCCCCTCATGTCACTTGTAGATCGTACGTGACGCAAGCAATTTAGATAACATTAGACCTATTACACTATTTAAAAATAGTACGTCTTAAATTACACTGGAACTGCGTTGGACGTGACACACAACGTCGATATCCTTGCTGAAAGTCATGCAGAATGCACCGTCGAAACGTGTTTTCTTCGTTATTAACACCGGGGTTCGAACAATCCCATTGATTGTCAACCTTCGTCTATGCTATTTCTATTCATTATACACGACGAAAGGTTAAAAAAGCGTCAGATGACTCATTTATTTATTCAACAAATCAGCGACTGGGTGATACTTTGCATAATAATTTTTTGTTCATACCTGTACCGAATGATTTACATGTAAGCTCATTTGTATTCTTCTTGGTCGACTTTGCAAGATGCCGTAGCGTACGGTTGGCGCCTTTATGCGATAGGACCGAAAAACTGTTGATTAAAAGAGAAAATTAATTATGATAAAGGCGTGACGTAGCTCGATCGTGCATTACCCACAATCATTGATGATTCTATGGACGATGGCATACCGGAAAAACATTACGAGAATTTTAATAACACACTGGGAAGATCAGGATATTCAGAGCCGAAAGAATAGGAAGGTTCCATTGTTCGCGATTAGCATTATGATTATAATTTTTGCGAAAGTGAGAACGCTACGGATGCATTCATTGTTTTCAATCCATCACTCTAGTTTCAAGGTTTACCGATCATCAGAGCGACTGACCTTGTCGAATGTCGAAAGGGTTCTAGATACCCAATACCTACAGTATGGCTGTCTTGTGAATTCAAGGGTTCGTGAGGTACTCCTGGGATGTCGCAAATGAAATTGACATAATTTCTAAACGGTTGTCACTGGACGATTTCTAATGACATATTCGTGATCTACGACCTCGATTTAATAGGAAACGATAACAAGGTCGACGATTTTCGAAAAAAAAAATTTATTTGGGACTTAAAAAATTTTTCATAAAGAACCGCGAATAAACATCAAAGCGCAGAGGGGTGGGGGGGTAAGATTTAGCGATTCCGTGCGAAATTTTATTTTTGAAGCTATGACAATATGCACATCATATATTATGGATTCGAACACGTAGATTACGAATCTGTAATTAGATTTTGCGTAACTGATTCGGTTTGGAAAATATTCCGGATTTGGTGAGAAATTTTCGAAATTTGGGTCAACTTTGGGCCGTCGTACAGATCAAACGCGTAAGGCTGGACAATATCGAATTTTTTTGGTTATATCTGGATCCTTTGTGAGTACGTAGCCACTTATTTTATAGACGTAAGTCTTCTGGTTGAAAAATTATGATTTTTTTAAAAAAGGTCCAATTTTTTCGATTTTCCTCGGGCCATAAAAAACGAACCAGACTCTCCACTAACATTCTGATTGGATTTTCTTAATCTACGCCCTCGAATTAGTATATGTTTCAAATTTCAGGTCGATCGGAGAACTTTCGATTTTTGGTAAAATTTTAAGGGGTTACCCTTAAGAAAATCTCAATTTTCGAAAAATAATTTTCCGACTCCTATCGCCGTGAAATTTGGCACACTTACTAATTCGAGGGCGTAGAACAAGAATATAAGGTCAGATATTTTTTAAAAAAATCGTCCTGGACGTGAGAGGTCCTTGAAGTTCCAAAATTTTGGACCTTATTTCAAAAAATCATTATTACCGACTCGATGAGAGTAGGACGATGAAATCTGTTTTAATTCATAGATAAAGGATCGAACTGCACGTAAAAAAATTCGACATCACCCAGCTTCATTATTTTGGTCGGCACGACGTCTCAAAGTTGACCAAAATTTCGAAATTTTTTCATTATTTTCGCCATAATTTCTAAACGTTTGTCACTGGACGATTTCAAATGGAATATTCGTGATCTACGACCTCGATTTAATAGGAAAAGATACCAAGATCGACGATTTTCGAAAAAAAAAAATTATTTGGGACTTAAAAAATTTTTCATCAACGCAAGGTGACGTCGACTGGTAGAGGAGTGGGGGTAAGAGTTTGACAGTTCTGTGCGAAATTTTATTTTTGAAGCTATAACGATATGCACATCATGTATTATGGATTAGAACACGTAGATTACGAATCTGTAATTGGATTTTACGTAACTGGTTCGGTTTGGAAAATATTCCGGATTTGGTTCAAAATTTTATTATTTCTTTTTATTCATTAATGATGCGAATTTTTTTTTGTCTGATTTTTTTATTGGTGTTAACGAATTCATCTCATTTGATCAGATACATTCAACGGTTTAAAAATTAACCTTAATTAGTGACCTAATGATCTTTTTATATATTTCGAATCTGAAAAACAATCTACACCTCAATTTAATGACGTATTTCTATTCGAATAGAAATCAACGTATAAATATGCTATTTCGGTATTAGAATGAGTTTGAAAACTTATTTTTACTCTATATTGTGTATGACTTCCGGGAGCTTTCGATATTGAGAAAAAACAGAATTATCCTATCGATATTTTAGGCATATTTTCACATATTGAATTCATTACTCGATCAGTATAAAATTAAGGTACTAACAGTTATTACTGATTCACATAATGTCATAATATTACTTTTAAACATTTGATAACCTTTAACACTTGTTAGCAATTTCAAGTTTTTTTTTATTGTGTGTGGATGCGAATTTTTTTTAAGCATGATTTCTGATTATAAATCACGAATTCATAATTTTTCAATTCATTCTTTCATTGGTTTCATAATTAACCTTAATTAGTGACCTATTGACCTTTTTGGATATTTCGAAACTGAGAAACAATCTGCACCTAAATTCTATGATATATTTTAATTCGAATAGAAATCAACACATTAATATGATATTTCAGTATCGAAATGAGTTTATGACTCAAATAGCCAAGACCATTTACGTAAGAGTACTGAAAAACAGCTACTTCAAGTGACAAGAAAACTAATTCTTCTATGATGATGTGTTTGGTATTTTTTATATTTCTTTTACTTTAATATTATTAGGAAACTATAACACAATCCATAATTATATATTATTCCTAATTTATTCTTCTTAATAAATAATTTCCAATAATGTTCCACTATGACGCCCTCTATGAGACGACTGATGCTTCAAGCCGACAGCTATTATAGATTACAGTTTTCTACTACGGCTACTTCTTGTTATGATACAATTTGTTCTTTTTTAAAATAATTAAATGCTCACTGTGATTATACTTGAGTATGCCATTGAATATTAATTATTTTCTATGTTCCCTAAATCTACTTCTATAGTCGGGTTATAGAACAAGTATATTCGCACTCTATGATATCATAACCTTCAAATATTGTAGACATTTACTTTTAATTAGGAAAGAATAATTGACGAGGTTCTGAAATAACTGATCCGATCATAATTAAACTTGGTATGTAACTAGTTGGCGAATGTTGATGCGCGATTCTGTGACATATCGCGATGATCGTGTAATCATAACAATAAAGAAATAAATACAAATTTTTCTTCAGCCACGAACTTGGAATTTCGCTTTATTTATGGATATCCGTAAACGGTGCCTCGGTTACTCAAACAAGATAAATCCTTCTAAATATATAGGTTTTTGTTAAGATCATCTTCGATTGGCTGAAGTTTAAGTTGGGATTCCTGATTACATGTCGATAGTGTCAAGTTTACATGGGATATGATCCGCAAATCAACTTGGTTATTTCGGTTGCCTGCTTTCTGTTCCGTAAATATGAAATATTCGGTTAGTTCCAGAAAAAACCGTTAATAACGGAATTTGAATGAAGAAAAAGCAAGCTTTCTGTCACCAGAACGACAGTCAATGTTCTTTGGTAACATATCCATGGTATAGAACATTTTTTTTATCTTTTACTGTGCTAGGCCACTAAGAACCATCGACAAATCATTTACTTTTAGATTATTTCCAATTCACCACCACCTAGACAATTCACAAAATCCATGACCTCGCTGGAATTCGAACCAGGTACCTTCAGCATCCAAGAGCATGTCTCCACCCTCTAGACTACCGAGAACAGTTTATATTTACCTTATGATCCATAGACCCTGCTTAATATTTTTTTCATAGTTGATTGCTGTCTCCTTCATGTTCTGTGGATCATAAAGTAAATGATGATTATTCTATGCCATGGATATGTTACATAGAACATTGACTGTCGTTCTGGTGGCAGAAAGATTGCTTTTTCATCAATCAAGTTCCGTAATTAATCTTTTTTTTGAGGAACCAACCGCATATTTCTAATTTCCGGAACAGAAAACCGGCAACCGAAATAACCAAGTTGATTTGGGAAACATATGCTATGTAAACTTGACACTATCGACATGAAATCAGGCATCTCAACTTAAATTTCAGCCAATCGGAGATGACCTTAACAAGAACCTATATGGAAGGAATTATCTTGTTTGAGGAGCCGAAGCACCTATTTCGGATATCAATAAATAAAGCGATCCTCGTCATGAGAATTTCTTCTGAAATTCCCCTTCCCCAGAGATAGTAATTGTGGACAAAATTTGTGGGTTGGCAACTTGAATCGAAGTCGTCTATTGTCCATTCAGGAACAATCAAATGAATGAAGAAAGTTGTTTTGACCACGACTCTTTCTTTTGTGGAAAGCATCCGATAAAAACTGAAAATTTTCAAACATACAATTGTTTCGAATACTATGAATAATTCATTATTTCGTGTTCGACCTTGGTAGATACGGCGGTTAAAATACTCCGTTGTAATTATTTCAGGAAATGATTGTACCAACGATAAACATCACAATTATCCACGGAAGGTCTAGGTAATTCTACGTAGTCGTTATTTCAACGTATTTCAGAGAAAAACAGATTACTTCTCTGAGAATGAAAAGATAGTTTTTCTCAGACTTGCTGTAGGAAACAAGAACGTTATCATTTCACCAAAATGATTCTCAAAAATTCTGGTATTATTTAGATGCACTCTTCATTAACAAAGAAAACAGCCAACTAAAAAAAATCCTCACTAAAATTTTTTATTCAAAATTAAACTTGCTGGATTGTTGACTTAAATATTTCAAAGGTACTTATTTAAACTGCTGAATCAATTTGGAATCGAATTAAGAATGTTTATTGTTTTGAATTATTCACTTTTATTTATGAATAAATAAATAAACTGTAAAACCACAACTTTTTTCGTCTTGTAGACAATTTTACCTCATAAAAACAATGGCTCATTGCTTCTATATAATTCTGTTTTTGGTATACATCGATGACCTTCCTGATGTTTTCGAGTCATCAGAGGTATCTGGGCCATTACATATGGAGGATTTGAGGAGATTGTGTGCATCAGACAACGATATACTTTCTTATTATTGGAATCTTTTCTCGTCCATCATTCACGAAATTATTTCAAACGAGGTAGACACCACAACTGAGGCAATAATAGAAACACACCTTTATGCGGATGACACAAATATTATAGTGAGGTCAAATGATATGAATGTAGTCGTGATCAATTTAATGCGATCTATGTTAATGGTTGAGAAGTGGTGTGCTGAGAACAGCCTAGTTCTCAATGGTGACAAAACAAATATCTTATTTTTCACTAATAGTCGGTCAAAATTGACACCACCAAACAGCATCACATTCAGCTCTGGTACAGTCCAAACAAGCTCACAGACAAAACTATTAGGAGTGTATATTGATAGTCACTTAAATTGGTCAGCACATTGTGAATTGCTTACGGTAAAATTAAACTCTACCATATACATGTTAAGAGCTTTAAGAAACCAAGTAGATGATAAAACCTTGATGCTTGTTTATTTCGCTAATTTTCAATCTGTGATGTCTTACGGAATCATTTTTTGGGGAGGAAGTACCTCGGCAAGACAGGTATTTGTTACTCAGAAGCTTGCTTTAAGAACGATGTTCAATATGAAGTTCAGAGAGTCTTGTCGGGGTGTATTCAGAAGAAATAACATTCTTACAATGATAGGTTTGTACATATATAGATTGTTATTGTTTTTTCATAAAAATAAACAATATTTTGAACACCTTAAAAATACCAACGCCACTCGTAGGATGAATGAATATTTTTTTCCAGTCCATAAATACTCAATGACCGAAGAAAGCACCTTGTATATGATTGTAAAGCTATTAAACTGCTTGCCGAGAATGATAAGGACTATAAATGATTTCAAAATTTTCAAAAAATCAATCTTTTCAATTATAGTTAAATGTGAACCCTACACAATATCTGAATTCAGAAGTTACTGTGATACATTGTTGTAAAGCTTCTTTCATGAGGGTTAAATCTTGTTGTTATTGCTGTAATTTTGACTTGTTTTCTCTTCTTTGTACTTTGCCATGTTGTATATATAGCTGTCAATGATTTAGGAAATAAAATAATATTCTATTCTATTCTATAATTTACAAATTGTCTTTAAGCCTTAGTAAAATGCTCAGTATCGATTCATCTCGAGAATATACGATATTTGAAAACAATTGAGATTAACTGACAACCATTAAATCTCTATTTTCATAAATCAATAATAAATTAATCTTGAAGTGAAGTCTGGCAACAACGCCTTATCATCGCCAGCGAACGTATATGTCTGAGTATTTCCTTCGTCGTAATTTCCACCAATCAGAAACGCGTTATCTTGAATTACAAATGGTTTCTAGATGGAAAAACTGTTTGACAGGAGCTGTCAGCAGTTTATTCGAGTTTATCCGCGGCAAAACTTGACAGTTGTTGCCACCAAAAATTACAATACCTTTGAAAACCTATACATAATGTATGCAGAATAATCTGTTACTCATGAAATAGTCTTGTCAAATACCATTCGGGCATCTAATTTTTCCTGTGAAAAAAATCGAAAAAACACATTACAAAGTAATATTTTTCAACAAAAAGCATTTGTGCAAGTGCAAAAATCCTCGTCTTCGACTCGGATTTTTGTCGCCACCAGCACTCAAGCTTCTTGTTAAAATATCACTTAGCGACGTGTTCTTTCAATTTTTTTTTCGGAAAAATTAGATGCCCTTATGATATTACTTACGATAATTATTTTCCTTTAGCTGTCATCGATGAATACACAGAATTCTGATCGATCGAATTGTGCTGTGCCAATGTCCAACTCCACTTTTGGAGTAAGTGGAAATCAGAAGAAATAGAAGAAAGGGGGTTTTTTGATATTTTTTCAATTATTTTTCATTGAATATTAATCATCATGTCATTTGAAAAAGAACCCTAGCACTGATAGCAATGACTAACAGACATTGCACCCATCACAATAAAATCTTTGGTTCAAGGGAACCCGCTATAGAGAAACATAGCATCTTCTCAGAAGATTCACCACGATGGAGTACAAATACGCTGTCATCAATTAAACACACTGTCTCCATATTGAACCTCTTCAATTCGCAAAACAAACCTTACAAAACGAATTACGGCAACTGTGCCAAATATCATCAACCTTCGAAAACGACGCGCATTGGCGCCCAACGCGCAGCCCGCGTGTAGTCAAGCCCAATCAATGAACCGACAATATTTTCTCCTCTTCTATGCCCCACATATCCCGTCAACGCTTCACCGCATTGCCGCGATAACGTTCTATCGCGATCGCAAATACCGCTGATTTTTCGCAAACAACAACGTCCATCTGTAGTCGCTCATTGGGAACTTCTGCGAAGATGCCAGCGCCCTGACGGATAAATTTGGAACCTGTCCAAGCTAGTAGTTTTATGTAAACAAACAACCTTAGAAATGTGTTGGAGAACGAATATTTATTAAGCAGAGCTTGAATATTTAAAGAAATTATTATAATTTTGTGTAAGATTTCTTGAGAAGGAACTTTTCGTATGGACCACGATATAAAATCGTACCTCAAATCGTTCCTGGAGGATAATTTCGGTGTTATTTTAGTGTATGTTGCTTGGTGGATCAAAATGAACCAATATCTAAGTTTACTTGAATTTCTGGAAAAAAAGGCACCTCAGTAAGTAATTTAAGGACTCTTATTTATGTGAAGAACTGCTGAATGCAGGCTATATTATGTGGTAAATCTAGAATCAGTCCAAATGATATGACTTGTTCTTTGTTTACAAACGAGTGAATCAATAAAATGAAAACAGATTTTCTGCTTTGGTTCTTTTGCATCCTATTACTAAAGAAAAGGAAACAGATAGACATATTTCATTTTCATATTACAGCAGCTCAAGATACACATACAAAATGAAAAATGTCACAGCTGGTTCAACCTACCTTCATATAGAAATGAAAAGTATTAATGTATTTTTGTGAATAACTTCAGCTATTATCAACTCGAACAGTATAACTAGTTTTTGTCAGGTTTTCAACCAGATCACTCTTTTAGAATATGATTTTGTGTAGTATGTGAATTAGGTAGCTGCAGAAGTGCTCGGTAGTTTTTCTGCTGCATTCTTCTTCAGATTTCCCTTATTTTCATATACACCTGAAAACATCATGACATGAAGTTGTTTCGAAATGAATACATTGTAGGTAATTTACCTTTATGAAAATAAACATCTTCAGAGAGATGCAGTGAACATACTTTCATGTATTTCGTGTCCTGTTTTCCAATCTTCAATTTCTAAAGCTAGGCCTTTCTTCTCATTGAGTTCCCTGCCAAATGCTGTTTCCAAATTAACTTTACTTTCATTTGGCTTTGGAAAAAATGAAAACTGGAAGCACTAGATGATCCTTTTTTCTTTGATCATGAATAACATTGAGTTCAGGTACACAACAATAGTCATTTCGGGAGGATGCCATTTCGAATTAATACAATCGAAAATTTTAATCGGAAAGAAAGGAATCGATTGATGAATATTACAAACACTTTCGGTATACCAAAATTTCAACTCGGAGAACAACACTAAAGCTCGAAAATGAACTCCAAAAGTAAGCAAATTACGTTAAAATAGCAGGCACCAGGGGGGTGAAACTTCTATGCGAATCTTGGAAACAAGAAACGTCAAACGACACCAACAATTCACGGTATGCAAATCACGGTATACTCTTTTGATCTGCATTATCAAGCCAATCAGCGTTGAGAATTTAGAAAATTCTTATCTGAAACACAGAATAGAGAAGTATTATACTTCTCTATTCTGTGTCTGAAAGTTGTTATAATGGCGGTTGTTGTTTGCTGTGGAGTTCTGGTTATTTTAGCACATAATAATTAATTAATAATATCACAGACTTGATCTGTGATAATATATTGATTTTAGGTAACAGTTGATGGAAATAATTCGTCTGGTAGTCTCCTGCATTTATTTTTAAATTTATTTGTATATCAGGAATTACAAAGGTTGCTTCTGTTTACGATTGGATCAAATTCATATCCCATAATCTACCCAATGACCATTACCGAATCAGATTCTTCCGAAAGATCGAACCCAATTATCGACTTAGAAGAAACTACTCTTTTAGTCCAAGTAAAAACTGATAATATGATTACGTCTAAATTTTATTTCCAGTCTGTCAAAGCATGAAACTCAAGAGGACCATGAATTTGTGTGCTTCCAAAATAGCCCCTAAGGTTGACAATCATGGAAACATTATTGATGGTTTAAACAACAATCATCAACATGATGCAGAACTTGTGTCACTGTATCCTTCAACATCAAAACAGACATTTTCCGAAAGGGAGTTTCAGGTGCTATCTGATATGGGGGTATCAGATAGCACTGAGGAGATCTTGTTTTGAAACAGGTTTAACTAGTATTTTTGAATCTTATTCATTTCAGTAGTGAAGAAATCAGGATTCTATGTAAAAAATTCAAAAGAATATATTTTCAAAATTATTTGAACTAAAATCAGTGTTGAGGATTGAACGTATTCAATTCTTTGCTAAATTCATTTCCAGATGGCAGATTTGAGTTTATTGAAGCAAAATTAGGAGGAAGTACTAAGTTGTGGGTCTACCTCAGATTATTTTTCCATCACCCAGGGATTTACAAACAGTTAAGGAATCAATACCACTTCTATATCGACCTCTTTAACTTGTTTCACAACATTTTAAACTCCAAGTTGATTGAATAGACGATTTATATTGTGCTCTCATATTTGATACGATATCCTTGAGTTCAGGGATATTTATGAGAGTTCTGTAGAAAAAAAACTCAGACTTTATTGATAAGACTAATATATTTTTCTTGTTTCATACTCCAACTCACCACATGGAATGCTGAAAACCAGGTACCTGAGGAATTATTTTTAAAAGAACCTATATTTTATTAGGTTCATTATGTATTTTATTGATAGTTTATTGAAGAGATGATTCATTTTGTTATTTTGAGTCGATCTTTATATTATGTAGGTATTTCCCAAGTGATTTACATGACCTAAAGTGGTATACTTTTGCTGAATCTGTCGGAGTTTTGAATACCATGGACCTTTAAATAATGAGAAATTTCATGTTATATCTTTGCTTGTTGGAAGAATTCCATAAATATGAAGGTAAAAATCTCTTCAGGTCCATAAATAATTTGTCGAATTTGACTAATAACTGTTTGTTCTGAAATTCTGTGGGAAAAGGTTCATAGCTGTTTTTCGTTTCGAAATGCTTTGTGCAATAATCCCTTGAAGATCCATATAGAATACACTACGGAAACACCTGCATATATGTATTATTTGAAGCACTGAAACCTTCCTACACTATTGTAGTTGGGTTTCATAACTTCGTGATTATGTGTTCAATCAAGCTGAAACTATTGTTTTTTTATCAATGCCCAGAAAGCCAAAATCAATTTCACACATTTTTTATGTGGGACAAATAAAATCTCTTGTATTGATAGGGAATCAATTATTTCATATGAAATTTTATGTCATAAATCTATAATTTGTGAATGGATTTAATTGTAATCATCATTTTATATCAAACATGTAAGATACGATGACTTCAATACATTTTTGAAATAAAACTTTTCGTTTAATTTTAAAATATGACTACTGTTAAATAATTCAAATAAATTAGTTTCCCGCCGTAATTCGAAATTATTCCCGCCATGACACCAACAAATGGCGGACACTTTGTTTCTCTGGTTTAGTAGGGAGTTAGCACTTCTTATATATTTGTATTCTGTGGCAGGCACGTCGAAAAACTACTAGCTTGGAAGTGTTCGAATTTCTATCGCCAGAGGGCGTATCGCTTAGCAGTAGTTGCGAATAGTTGCCAGACCGGTTATTCCCTGTGGTGGGGGAAATGGCGATCACAATGTCAGAGCTCCGTTTCCAACGTATACGTGCTTACTCACGTGACCCGTTTTTACGTCGCATGACGTAAATGTCGTGACAAATGTAAGTGTCCCGGTCGGGTTCCTTCGGCAGCCTTCGTCGCCGATCGATAAGAGGGACGGGGCGGGGAGAGGGTATTGAATGCGATTAATCTTTTGGATTGGTCGAGTAAACGCGCTTAACGACGTCGTGCAGACATTAGATCAGTTTGTTTGGATTTTACTTACGACTTACAATCGCTGGATGACCTCAAGTGTCCTGGTTTGTGGTCTGACCTTCACGATTGTTCGAATTTAATTCGTTGGACTGGTTTCACGTTTCTCAATTGGGAATCGAGGGGATTGAGAAAGGTATTATGACGGTAGCAAAGGGGATTTCAATCCGCTGCGTAGGACCATAACCTTTTGCGGCTTGGGAAGCAACTAAGGTTTGCAAGAAATAAGACACAGACGATGTAAAACTCATACTTAATTCACTTCTATCGTTCACTTACGGTATAACATGCCAGTATGGCGCATTCCACTCAAAAATGTCAGGTTATAGTAATTTTTTCGTCAGAAATCTACGCGGCGTTGTCCGTTCTACACTGAAATCGTAGTGATTACGTATGCAAACATTCTATTGCACTTTCTTTGACTTATTTAACGGAGCTTTCAAAGCCATCTTCATAGCCAAGACCAAAAAAATCAAGAGAAGGAATACTTCTTTTTCATGTTCCAATAGATGGATATACTCCAACAAAAAATGGTAATCACCCCTCGAGACAGACCTTGAAATGAAAAATATATTTTCCATACATATCCTATAAAATATGACAGATTCTTCTATTTTGGGGTTATATCACGGAAACCAATAAAGATAAATAAAATTACCAAACAGGCCTGCCAACGTAATTTCCCATCGTCCGCTTTTTACCTAAGACACCCTCTGGTATAAAAGCTTGCTTATCGCGTAACTCCCCTATTCACAAACCCTTATGTCAAGCTAGTAACAATGCCTTTTCGATTGTGCCTTCAATTTGATGTGCATTAAGTTAGCAGATCCACTTGCATGGAAGTCAATGAAAACCATCTCAGTAATTGTCGAATATTTGTCGTGAAAGAAAAAAATTTGTCGCGCTTCCAATTTTTTTTTTAAGGATTTGCTCTGCTAACTTCATATTGAGTTAGCAGTGCCATTCTGAAATATGCATCAAATTCGATCCAAAAGGTTATAAATACTTGTCGAGTATCTGTCGTAGACAATCTAACATGAAATAGAAAAAATATTTTTTTTAGCTTTCTTTTAGATTTTAATAGAATATTCTGGTTTTTTAGGATATTTCGCAAAGTCGTCAACACTGGTATACTGATATTTCAGGTTCATTTTCGACAATTATTTATAACCTTTTTGATCGAATTCGATGCATATTTCAGAATGGCGCTGCCAACATAATATTAAGTAAGCAGAGCCAACCCTTTAAAAAAAACTCTAAAAGCGCGACAGAGGTTTTCCTTTCGCGACAAATATGTTTAGGTCATCCTTCAATCGTTCAGCTCATTTCTGGAAGAAAAATCGTTCATCTTTTCAACTTTTTTGTGTCACAAAGTTACATCGATGTATATCCGTTAGAATGGAATATTCCATTATTCAGCATTGACACGAAAATTGTTTTTTCGGGAAATAGAAGATAAAACATACAACCCAATATCAATCAATAATATTACGAAAAATAAACCTGAAACATAAATATACAAATGCAGTGTTGCCGAATTTGAAAAATATCCTAAAAAAGAAGAATAATTTATTAAAACTTTAAGAAAGCTATAAAAAATGATTCTTTCTGTTTTTTTCACGTTGGATGGTCTACGACAAATACGCAACAATTATTTATAACCTATTCGATCTAACTGCTACCTTTCCGATTTGAGACCACCCTGTATTTAAAATTCCATTCGATCTCCTTCGCAAATTCGGCTCTGGCATTTCACCGACCTATTAATAGAACAGGGAGGAATGGAATGTATAATTAGTTTCTCGATTGAGTCGAATGGGAAGGTCAACGTATTCGAGTTAGAATAATCGGTCGGTATACTCTATTTCTACTCCGCGATGCACAAGAACCCGTATGGATTTTTCCTGTATATTTTTAACGCGCCGGCAGCACCGGAAATGGCGTCAGTACGCTGCCGCGTATGCCGGCGTCCGCGGCAACGCGAATACGGCCTGGTTGGAACAGACCTCGTTCTAGGGAATTTTGTTATCCGAGGTTCGGGACCATTCGATGCTGAAGAAACGTTGAATTTTGATACTTCTATGAGGCTTGCTATGTCCTGAGGAGATGAATGAGGAATAGCTTAGACAGATGTCCCTAAAAGGCCTATTACACTATCCAATCTCTAGGGCCCGGTATGCCGGGAGCCCGGTTTGCCGGGTAGGGTGTTGCTAATTACACTACCCTAGATACCGGTCTGACTTCTGTCAACGTAGGGATATTTAAAAATATCCAATCGTTATGTCCCCGAAATTATCGAAAAGACAAAAAGTTGCATTTGTGCTGAGTTTGGCGGTCAGTACCTCGAAATCCACCAAACGGAATGAGAGGGGAATATGGGTGAAAAAATATTTGCTCCTCAGAGAGAAACTCTCAAATATGCAAATACTTCGTTGTTTAGACCAAACAGATTCACGGAACTACTTGAGACTAGGAACGGACCAATTTGAAGAGCTACTTAACTTAGTAGCTTCGTTAATAAAAAATATGATGCCATTTCAAGAGAAAGCTTAAGTCCACAACAAAGACAGGTTGTCACATTGAGATTTCTAGCCACTGGAGACCCTCATCAAGATTTGAGATTTAGTTCTTTGATATCTCAACCTCTCTTAAAATATATTATAACCTTGACTGTTGCCGTTTCATCGAAGTTTTTATATATTTTCTCATAATACCTCAAGTCTTTATTGACATAGTCTTTGTGGTCTTTCTTCCACATATACTGCATTTCCCTGTATATTTCTAATATATTAAGTAAGATTGCTTTTTCTCTTGCGCACGACATCTCACAGAATAACGCATTCAGGCTTATAACTCGTTTATGTGTATTGTACGCTCTCTGCGTTGCTATGCGACTGAGCTCCCTAACTCCCTAGAGCTTATTACACTGCACGGTATGCCGGGTCCGGCAGATTGGGTCTACTCAATCGCCCTAGATCAGGAACCTAGCTGCCGTTTCATTATTACACTACCCGGTCCCTGCCTGCCGGGCCCTGGCGATTGGATAGTGTAATAGGCCTTTTAATTCAACGACAAGCATATCAACGTTCCAACAGTGCTTGTAAAGATAAAAAACGCTGCAAATTTTACACAAGGGTTCATTAGTTTCTCAGTTCAATAACCCAATAACAATGATATTAAATAAAACTCTTATATTATTCATAACTCATTGGTTTTCACTCACAACACAATTTGCAGCGTTTTTCTGTATAAGTTAGGGACCACTGGTCGGAAATCATCCGGGTGAAAATTTTCAGGTTGAGTCATGCAACAGTAATCAACGTTGAGAGTTTCATGAAAATTAGGTGGTAAGTTTTCGAGAAATATTTTTTTCCCTCCTACCCCATTGACATGTTTATGAAATCACAGCAGAACACATTCAGTTGATTTGAAAGTTATCCAATTCTACCTCCTTTTTAAGTGATTTCAGCCAAATAGGGTCCATTTCTACTTACAAAATGGTACCCCACGCAAAAAGTAATACAGCCTTCTTATTGATATTGAGTTTCCAGAGCAGGATCTAGGGCGTGCGTTGCAACGTGAGCAAAATAACTACGGGCGCAAAATTATCAATTTTTTTTTGAAAATAATGCCTTTTTTATTTACGTCGAGCTCTACACATATTTCAGAGCAGTGCTCTGATGCGTGAACCTGTTGTACAATGTGGGGCAACAAGTATTTACCAAACAAAACCCCAGAAAAGTACAAATTTTTACACTTGTCGACCGCCAATCGATTCACCATCCACTATCTGGAATCCGAGGGGCTAGATAAACCCACCCTAGTCCGAACTCTTCTTTTTTCTCGCACCTGGGGTAATTCTGTACGAATTTCCTGGAATATTTATTAGGTCATTTCGTTTGATTACGTGGATTCCTCGTTATCCGGACCTAAGACCACTAGATTCATTTCAATAAATTGTATAAAAGAAATCTATAGAGTCAGACCAATCTCCTCCTACACCACAAACAATAAAATTAAACTTCCGAACGGAGAAAGCCAAGTAAACTTATCTCGATATCATCTGTGGTCAGTTCCGGTCCAAATGAAAAGGAAAGTCATTTCACAATACAAACATGACGTATTACGTCGATTACGGAATAATCCGTCGAATATAGGAAATGCGGATATCGATAATTTGATAAGGATATAACCTTCAAATACCGTATCTAGTTGGTTGATATCATGAGTGAAATAGATACATTTTTTTGTCCACGACCATTGAATAATATAAATATTTCGATGGCCCTTGGTGAAGGAAAATGGCAGTCATTAATCAAGCCAGTGAATAATAGGCGTGTATAATGAATATTATACACTACATGCATAGATCAAATGGAAGTTTTGAAATTTCTCGTGAGCTTGACAATTTCCAGCAAACACAGAGAATGAAGTTGACCATTTTGAAAACTCTATTGTAGGTTGTTGAAAATGCAGACTTATTCCAATTTTACCAATAAAGTCGTGGAGAAAGTAAAGTATAATTGCTATTATTCACTCGGGTGATCTGCGACACGAGCCGCGGGGTAGTGTCGCTGATCTTCACCCTAGTGAATAATAGCAGTCTTTCAGATCGATTCTGTTTGCGTATTGCTATGAACCTTGCTATTCTAGTCATATTGCTATCATTATTTATAGCAATATGGCCATGATATTACGTATTCTGTTCCGAGTGTTATAGCAATGTTTGTCATGAATTTTGTCAGTATTTCTCGAAACATTGAGTAGGGGAAATCTCAAATGGGCTTCAGATAAGGTAAACCATAAGGTGGATTTTGCCCATTAAGAACCTAACCTGCGCATTAATACCAAAAACCTAAATTTGAGTTTCGGAGGCGTTAAAAAAATTAAACTAATCATGGATTTTTCATCGGTGAGGCCAACCTAATCGTTCTGGACCAATTTCGAGTCAAAAGTTGTAGGTATTGTGGTGGAAATTCAGCAGTGCTTTCTTTTTCAAGTTTTTTATAGGTCTGCTTTCCTTTTATCTGAAAAATTACTATTAAGAATTAAATAAAATTAATATCTATAGAAAACGTCCTTGCGATCACGAGATTCACAATTTGCACAATTCTTTTCTCTCAATATTTTCGAAGTTCAAAACTTTCGTCGAATTGACATTTTTTCTGGAAATTTTCTCTTCATTGTCTGATGAAGGAGTCAGATAAGGACTGTGAAACGTTGCAGTTCAACTAGTTGACCATTTACATTATTCCGCTATTGCTCGTAGGCAAACTTTTCTAGAGACACCGCTCTTAACAAATAGTAGGAGGTATCCAGGAATCCACAAGGGCGTTTTCTGTGAATAATACTTTCTTTTGAATATTTAATAGTTAATGGGAGTGAAAACCTAAATAAAACCTTGAAAATACAGCAAAATCTTCCCAAAACATTCTTCGATAGATATTTAACAGTGCTTGACTTACATTGGCATCAGAAAACATTAACCTAGTCATCACAGATCATAGCTGATACTTTTAAATCAGAATACACAAAAAAGCTTCCATTGGTTTCAACTTAAAACTTCCATCATAATCGTAATAATAAAATATATATAATTGAAAGAATGAATAATTTAAATATTCAAAACTGCTCAAGATATTGATGCCAAAGGAAGCAATACAGGTGCCGGATACAGTTCTATTCTTTATTCATAACCATATTATTTTTCACACATAAAGAAGAACAGCTGAATACACATCTGTCCCGAAGAAGGTTCAAGCAGGTATGCAAGATGGGTCCCATCAGCAGAAGGTCCCGCCATAATAAATTATCCAGCCTTTATTCTGTTCGCTGGGACAAACATTCGACCCATATTCAGAAAACACAGGATGCAGACAACGCTGAAGCGAGAGGGAACGTTCGGTAGAAGGGCATGGGAAAAGAATGACCTAAATTTGAAAACGGTAAAATTTGTGATGTTTTGGATGATGCGTAGTTTCTAACAATAAGGTTTCATTCGAGAATCTTATTTATCTTCTGAAAGGATAGCAAAAGAAGCAGGGTATATTACAGATTGAAGGGACTAAATATTTCGGAACAATGGGGGTTTTTCCTTTAAACGAAAATGCAGTTATTTTCATGAAAAACCTTCAGAACATCACATTTCAAACATATAATTTCAATATTATATTTTTAAAAAAATGTTTGATCACTTTAAAACTTAAAAATGAAAATGGAGATTTGCATTTAAAGGGATTTGTCATGAGTGCACGATATGGCAACGTCGAATTAAGCTTTCTCGGAGAGAAAAGGACGTCAAATGTGTTACTTTGCTTAGGAAAACAGAGATAGCTATACTTCGATCTGGTTAGAGTAGAAGACAACGACCAAGGAATAGAAAAAGAAGAGCACAGACTGTCATACTGTCATATTACCGACAAATCGGAAATTTTTTGGTTATATTGACAAAGAACACGTGTGTACCACAGAATAGGAATTAATATTTCGTTATTCTATAGCAGAAAAAGCAATTCTACTATGAACAACGTTGTCACTTCGTGCATGCATGACAAATCCCAAACCCCAATTCTGAAACCTGATTTTGACTACTTTCTGAAGGTAATTTGGGAAAATGATGAATCAAACCCATAATAATTATGTTCAAGTTTGCATTTGCAGTAATAACCCAAATTCAGGAAAAACCCCCATTGTCTGGCATTCACACGAAATAATAGTCCTCAAGTCAACGACTTAAATACATCCAATATCTCACCATAGCAACAGATTCGATCATCAATAATTCCCATAGTAATTCCGTTCGAATTCAATATCGAAACCTTGAAAGTTTAATGGAAAACAACAACAAATGAGCAATGAATCCAGGCAGCGTGGCATTATGGCCGGTTTATTCCTGTCAATAAACCCCGGAATGCTAATAAACTGAATAATAAAGTCGATTAGCTTACGAACCATTGTTTTCGGATTTTTTTCGCTTTGGTGGGGTCCACTTTCTGATAGTTAAATTTTCATTGCTAATTTCAGAACTCTTACAACAATAGGTCGTATACCCGTTTCATGATTATTTTGTGCAGTTAATGAAATTCATCATGACTCATGCGAATACCTCACTTAAATGAGTGGAGCATTTTTTCCAGTTTCTACAATTTTATTTGGAGAAATTAAAGTTGGACGAGGTTTGTGTCCAGAATCGTATTCTGAGATTGGTTCCCTTGATTTTTCCGAAAACTTCTGGCAAACTGATGATGTTGTACCGTTCAGAATGGACCGTACTACATTTCTCCAATGGAACTGAAAACAAAAAATCCAACATTGGAAGTTTTCCGCCATTTTGGAATATTTTTTACAGAATTCTACACAACAATTGAATTGACCACCACAAAATACTGAGATGTGACCAAAAACCGTTATTTCAAAGGTCACGCATAACTCATCACAGATATCAGAATATTGCTCAAAGTTGACATTAAACACCCTGTATCTCGCTTATGCTTCAAAAACGGGGTATATGTCATAAGGCAAAAATTACTTTCACAATGCCATTTATACGGCTATTTATGTTTGACCAGTTTATGGTGAAACACCCTGTATATACCATCATGTAAAATTTCTTGAATGGACAACTTCAGGAAACAGGTGTCCGAGAGCTGAACACATATTTCATTAAGTGCTTAATTCAAGTTGAAATTTTACATGATGGGTGAGTGTTCAAGTTTTACATTAATTTCAACCGTAGGTTGCTCTCATCAAAGAAAACACTTTTTTCATTTACAATTTTCCCAGATTCAGCTCCGGCGAAAAGATTCATGATGTTAAAATTTCCAAATAAATTTAGTTTTTCTTTTTTAGCTTTAGTATGGTGACTCAAAATGAGATTAATTTTGGTGTGAAGTTTCCTATAAATTTGACACAAATTCTGCGGTGATCACTCTCATCCTATTTCAAACGGTTTTCGAGTTATAGACTCAACGATTCATAAAACTATATGAAATTAGCATGAAGATTGCAGATGAAGTTTATCTTATATAATAATAAGAATCTTCAATCATTTTAGAATACTTAATTATTCCCTATAATTTTTCCTTAAACGCACCGTTTTTGAGATATTCAACGTTGAATGTTATAAGATCTGATAAAAATTAGAGAAATTACCTAATTGTTATTAATCCGTCCCTGAGCTAGTAAAGGCGGTAAATGAAGTTCCGTCTACACTTATCCGAACCATAAAATACACAGAAATATTATCAAATCATAAGAATTAAGTGAGTAAATAAGTTTTTAAAAAATTTTTTATTTCGATTTTCAAATATTGGATTGGTTATTTTGTCAAAGAGATCACAGTAAGAGATATCTGTGGTGAACTTGCAAAGAAAGTGCAGGAGTGTATTAGCACATTGAGAAATATTTAAATGCTTATAACTTTTTACCCGAGCCGAATCTGGAAAAATGGCAAAGGAAAAAAGTTCAGATCAGAGGAATATATGGTTGAAATTAATGTTCAACTTAAAGACTTACCCTATATAAAGGCTAGATAAGTATGTTATCGAGTATTTTTCTGACCTACCTAGGTAAACCAGGTTATAAGACTAATTCGACAATTTAACTTCCGTACAATGAAGAATCAATGAGGAAGACTATTTTGTAGGAAGTAAAATTGTACAAAATAACCTCAAAGTTGTATATTTTAGGTGACAAAAAGTCTCTAATTCAGGACCAAACAACAACTATCCGACAATTTAGTTGCCAAGGAGTAGCCTGAAGCGTCTATAAAATTTATCTACTCAATGGTAAGTGAATTGTCGGATTAATTTTGTAGGTCCCTGAATTAAACACTCATTTTTGTCACCTAAAAAATGAAAGTTTGGGGTAATTTTATAAAACGTTACCTCAACAAAATGGTCTTCCCCATTAAATTCTTAACTTGATTGAATATGAATTGTTGAATTATTTACCATTAAAAATGACAAACTTCACGATGACAGATGTCAGCTTTCAGATTTGACATATTCACATCAGTGTTGCCATATGTCTTTTTTTTTTCCTTTATATGTGCCGGGATACTATGTCCATCTACACATTCTCAAGTATTTACTTTTAGATTCTTACTAAATCACCACCACCTATACACTTTACAACATCCATGACCTCGCCGGGATTCGAACCCAGTACCTTCAGCATCCTAGAACATGTTTCCACCCTCTAGTCTACCGAGGTAGTTCAAACCTCAGTTATCAATCCTCGTGTTCGATGCAGTTTCTAATGAATCCCACCCAACTTTATCGCGGCAAAAATCGACCGAGAATCGATTCATAACTGGATATCGAACCAGTCGACCTGCAGGAATGTAACCAGTATCTCGTGACTGTTCGCCAATTGAAAATAAAGGATAAAACAAGTTCGTTTTTCTGCAACAGATGTAAGTAGCGTGAGGACGTCGAGCTTGTTCAAGGTTACGTAGTGGCTTCACCAGCCTCTCCACCTCCAACCATCACTTGGAGACAATGGACCTGAGGAGAATACGAATTATCTGGTGTTCCTTGACAAGTCTGCGAATCTCGAAAGAAAAAAAAATACTAGAAGAGCACTGACGCGATGTCAGAAGATTTTGCGAGCATGTTCGAAATCGTGGCCGAAAATAAAATTTTGGATTTTTTACGCGCGTTACCATTTGGTCACGATGTCTGTAATTTTCGAGCCGAAAATGGCCTTAAACGATTGAGTTTACCTCTCCCTGAAGAAGAATCCGTGGTTAATTGTGATTCTTTCCGTATGTGCTCTAACTTTCGGAGGAAAAGACTTAGCGACTTGAAATTATCAAATTAGGAGTCCAAATATCTCGGTTGAGTTCGTTAATGGTTGAAATCGGTTGGATAGTTTCGGAGTTGGGTTTATTTGAAATTTTGAGGTTAATTTCCCGATATCTCATGAAGTATTGACTCGATCGAATTGAAACTTCGTAGGCAGTTTTGATATACTAACGAGTGAGTTTGTGCAAAATTTCGTGTGGATCCAATTGATCCAAAATCAAAAAAAAAATTTATTCGAAAATTTCCAAAATTTTTGCTGAAAATCTTTTTTTCTCAGAAATTATCTATTAGATTCCGATGGAATTTGGCACAAACCTTAGAGTCAGTATTTAACAACAATGTTCCAAATGTCAATTCGATCCGATATTTACTTTCGGAGATATAAGAAAAAAAATGTGCCTGATTTCGTTGTTATTTAGAATTTTACGTTATTTCCGCAATATCTCAAGAAGTACAGATAGAATCAGATTGAAACTCCGTAATCAGATGGAGATTACCAACACGCAACTAGGTGCAAAATTTCGTGCTCTAATCTAATCATTAGAAAGTGAACAAGCGCGTAAAATATCCTGACCTCACGTCAGTGCTTTTCTAAATTTTTTTAAAACGTTTCTGACCACACGAACATCAAGAAATTTCGCAAAAGATTGTTTATGGGCATATGCCAACAAGCAACCAAGAGTCATAGTGATCAGATAAGTTTATCTCGATTAATTTCAGAATTTCAGAAATATCAAGGTTATCGAGGATACCACGAAATTTTACATTACAACCCAGATTTAAAATCCACTGTAGCTTCTGCAACATTAGCCGAATAAAACTAACCTCAAAACAACCCAGAACTGAAATACACTGTAGCTTCTGCCAAACCGAACTAACCCCAAATCAACAAAGAACTGAAATCAACTCATCAACTGTAGCTTCCACAAGAGTTTCTAGCAGTATTGCCAACGTAAAATTCAACGCCTGTCATGTTCCATGGTCCAGAAAAATCTAAGAGATCATGGAGCTAGGACACTCTGTATATCGTAATCCTATAATGGCGTTCGTGTAAAAGCAACGAACAGACGTGAAATAAGCGAATGAAGGCAACTAATTTTAATCCTTCCGGAATGCAAATTGTCGGTGTGGTGTGGGCATTGCCTAATGTTTATTCATCGTTTAGTGGTTTTACAGCTAGCGTGTTCACGTCAATATTGATATTTCGTTTCGCTTTGGCCAGTGGATATAAATAAATACCGCTATCTCGAAAATTACGTAAGTGCGCGCATGCTGAAATTGGCTAATAGTAGCAGCGATGTGCGTAAAATGGCCATGATTACATCTCACTGGGAATTATGTTTTGCTCGACATACAGCAATGTTTCTGGTTAAATCTGATGTTTTTCTGTGGATTTCCATCTTGTTTTTTTGGGATAACCGGCTGTGAATTACTTAACGAAAGAGTTTCCGACGCTCGGCCTAAAGGCCGTCCGTGAACTTCCGACTAAAACAATTTAGAAACTTTATTTTTGTAGAGTATAGGTTTGAACCTTGATTACGAAGGCCGAATTCGTGAATGCGGAAAGTCCACCAAATGATTCCGCAGGTATACCAATTAAAATGTTTTTTTTCCAAATATATCCAAAAAAACATAATAGATCGAATGAAAATCCAGTAATTCATCGATAAATGACAGTTGGAAGGTTGATATAGAATTAAATGAGGATGTTATGATCCAAAGATCACATAATATGAATATTTGAAGAACAAAAAAATATGAAATTTTTTTTCAAATTGTTCTAATGACACGATTATCACGATATTTTGCACAAAGTTGTCCATGAGCATTTTAAAACTAGCTCCCAAGTTTCATCATGATTGAATCGGTACTTTTTGAGTTATTCCGAAAAAAACAACGATATCAAGAAAAAAAATACGAAATTTGATAGATTTTTCCCCAATATCTCCGAAGATAATAACAGTATCGCATTGAAATTTTGTACACTGCTGTGAAAAATAAAGCTCTAGATCTGAGCGAATTTTTTTTAATATTATGAACAGTTCCCAAAAAAATGTTAAAAAATTATTTTTTCAAAATATACTAACAGCACGATCCCTACACAATTTTGCGAGATGTTGCGTATCATTACGCCCCAACTAACTGCCAAGTTTCAATGCAATCGCTTCAGTAGTTCCTGCAACATCAGGAAATAACCTGAAAATTTCAAATCGCTATAACTCCTAAACCATTTGGCCGATTTTGCCCGTTGACGAACTTAACCGTCGCGTTGAAATGCAACATACTTTGAAAGTTTCAAGTCGTACGCCCGTTATCGTGCGTAGTGCGTTCGGCCAGCCGGAAAGAAACGATTTCGACACCGGATTCGTCATCAGTGAGTTCAACCTAGTCGTTTCAGACCATTTTCCGAAAATACGAAAATTACAGACGTTTGGACAGATGTTTTTCTAGAACACGCGCGCAAAAACGATTCTGAAATATTTTTTTCGAATATTTTAAAAATTTCCGTGTTAACATATTTTTTTCGGAAACTTTTTACACGTAGTCGAAGGACAAAGGTCAACAAGGGATTCAGAAACTTCACGAAAAGAAATAATTTTTCCAAAGTGAATTTCCACAATTTTGAAGCGTTGTTCTGGCGTTGAACGAGTCATGATGAATTGCCGGACATTACTGAAAAGAAATGTCAACACAGTTTGACAGTATCAACTTTCAAAACATTGACAACGACCATCGATAGTTCTCATGCAGCTAGAAAGACGCCCATCACTTACAGTCATGACAATGATGTGAAAAACATGGTGTGCTCATCTGAAAAATGAGTGAGGTCAGCTAGCAGAAAATACAAAGAGTTATATATTCTGTGCTTTGAATTAACATGCAAATTCAAAGCACAGAATATACAACTTTTTGTATTTTAATCTTGCTGACGTCACTCATTTTTCAGATGAGCACACCTTGTTTTCTACATCATGGTCATGATGTTTAACTTACATCACGCTTACAGTCGGCGAAACGAAAGTTTGACGGCCGATCAAATCGTTGATTAAGGTTCGCATTCGATGGTTGGGCTGGGAATGAACTGAAATCGAGCACAGAATTTACAGTTAATTGACAATCAATCGACAATCGAGCACAGAATTTGCTATTAATTGACAATCAGGCCCTTGATCGGGCAATCAGAGTTTTGTGAATAACGTTGCTGGAAGAGAACGTTCCTCTGTGCTTGGTACTCTGTGGATAGAGATATTCTATGACCTAACCTATGACCGTGAGATCACTTCCAGACGAACACCGAACACTTGTTGCTTGTTGACATTGTTGTTGATTATTCTCGTTGCTGTTTTAAACGACGCTTCGTGAAAACCTTAGATGTTATACAGTGTGAATAAAGAGCTTCTTATATTCAAGCTGTGTTATTATTAACCAAGTGTAGATACCTAAATTGGTAAAGGTCCAACAGAATTCCACTCAAATAAATTAAACATGGACAAAATCTCCGGAACATCACGCATTACGTGTTGAGGGCACGTCACGCACGGCACGTTCGACTGGGTTAAAAGGTCAAGACACAAGATGGCCCCGGTTGAAGGTGATCCAACCCATTTCACCTCGACCAGTCCCATCATAAGCGGCACCTCGTTTACCGTTGGGTGACACCCATACAGCGAGTATTTTCGTTTTGTCCCCGACACAAAGAATAATGATGATGTTATCAATGCCCGAGGAAACGTTACATCCAGAGGCCTTACGAAGGATGAATTATGAGATAGCGGCTTGACTCGTTGACCGGCTCGCTTTCACAAATATGAGATCACCACGCTTACATAACGTCGGATTGTTTATCTTTATGCCGATGGGTGAACAGCTACAAGTATCGGCGAACGGGCCAAAGTAGAAAGATCAACACGGATTAAAGCTACTTGTTGATATTTTAGGTTTTTATTTACATTCCGCAGGGCTGTCCAACGTGATGTTATGATCAGCTGTTAGTGAGTCGTTCATTATATCTTGGCACCTTACCAAATAGCACAGTTCTTTCAAGGAAACATGTTTTTCTTGGTTCTTTTATATGAAGGCGAAAATCGAACGTTTGGGGTACCAATAAGGAGCAATCTTCATCTCATTACATAGTTCTGCCAATTGAATGTCAAATTATAAGTAGATATAGTATGACATTTATCAACACGTGTATATCGTCGACCCAAACTGTGACACAACCATCGGAGTATTTGAAGATGGCATCCTAAATACATAATCCAAACCAAACTGACCGGAACATGTTTATTTGGATATCTGGAACGATCAACACAGCCTTGTGGGACCATAACCTTCTTGTAGTTCATAAATCCTCACGTCTACAAAGGAAAGTTCGATGACAATACATGCAGATAGACAAGATCTTACAAAATTCGAAGCAAAAGAACAAAAATCCATTTGGATCAACACCGCCTTGTGGGACCATAACCTTCTTGTAGTTCATAAATCCTCACAAGGGAAAGTTCGATGAGAATAAATGCAGATCGACAAGATCCTACAAAATTCGAAGCAAAAGAACAAAAATCCAATTGGATCACAGCCAAAACAGTATTTGTTTCGTGAAGGAAAGCATCTCGGGATATGTTTTGCTGGCATGAAACCATGTCCACCAATTCTGCGAGAAACGCATGGGAATTTAACAATCCAAGGGCCATTAAAGAAATAAGAATTATTATGCATGGCTACTATAAAAGTTGGATTTCCATATGGAAGGTCCGCATGACGCAGGAAAACTGCAATTGGAAATTGAAAATGGAATACATAACATAAATCGGCCGAAACTAGCTTCTTATTTGAATGTCTGGTCGTAAAGCAGGGAAATCGACCATGCCACGGAACTGGTCCATTCTTCTTATATGTCTATTGTCTTTTAGTAATTCAAAAAAACTCAGAGAACACTGGAGCGCCATATGATATTGATACTGGTGGAAAATGATTAGTACAAATTCTTTGAAACTTCATCTTGAAAGTGAAACTACCAGGAAAATATTTCGAACTTGACATTGGTATGCATAACAAAAAGCTACAAACTGGCCGGAACTGGTCTATAATTTGGATATCTGGTCTCTCAGAAAAGAGAATGATATAACGAATACTCCGTATAGGACAATTTCCTTTAAGGAGTTCAAGAAATCCCACCTACAAAGAGAAGTTATAGAAGAAATAGATGAAGTTCTGGTGGGATCTTTCAGAATATCACTCAGAAGTTCGAAAACTTATTCAGATCACGGCCAAAACAGACCATAAGTTTCCCCGGAGGACATTGGAAGGCATCTTGTGATATTGTTGCTGGCAAAAAACGATTACTACCAATTCTGTGAAGAAGACATGAACACTGAGGACCATAAAAATGAATTATGATAAATCGAATACGTGAACAGAAAAAACCAACCAGAGAGCCAGAGTCCGAAAAGGAGAATAGTCAAGCCTCAGAAGTAGCCAAACCTTGATAGACTATAAGCTTCTTGGTGTTCAGGAAAACTCACCTACAAAGAGAAGTTAGAGAAGAAAGGCAGTTCTGGCAAGATCTTTCAGAATTTTACTTCCAATATTTATGATCCGTTTCGATCGCAACCACAAAATACCAAATGTCTCCTCGGAGGACACTGAGAACAACCTTGTGATATTGTTGTTTGCAGAGAGCGATAAGTTACTAAAATCTGTGAGGAAGAAACTAAATTTCAAGAGCTGAAGAAAGAAAACCTTTTTGGTACATACGCAAAAAGGGTTTAGGCTTCATATGATCTTTGAGGCCATTGAATCCACAAGCATTCATGAATTTGAACCCTGGAGCCATATGGAATGTTGGAGATTAAGATATAACTTCTCCTGACTCATATCTCACATTTTAGAAGTAGAATGACTTCTATGTTATATTCAGATGTAAGACACTATCGATAACCATAGTTTGAATTCAAGATTGGTGATCGCTGCGCTGTGAAACTGTCTTTCTCTCGGCCTGCCGATGCTATTTTCACAGTTATGATTTGAACGGCCAAAAATTGACGAAGAGTATGATTACACTCATCATGGACATCCATTCTGCCCTTAGTTCTTCTTCTTGAGAACTGGTACATTCCAATGCCGATCGCTACAAGTTTCGAAGAAAAAAAAGAGAACCAAAGAGTTTATCATAAAATGTATTTAGCTACCAACCTAAAGGCTGCTCAAGGCACCTCTGCAGCGAAAAACATTCACGAGTTTGACATCTGGAACTACATGGGAAGCTGGTGACTGAGAGTCATCTCGGGTTGGTAAAAGAACAACAAGGACTGATTTGAAATTGAATATTTCTCTTGCATCTGTCAATCTGTCCAGTTTGAATTCAAGGTTCATGGTTGGTGTGCTGTGAAAAAGTCTCCCTCGCGACCTGTTAGTACCATTTTCAAAACCGCCAAAAATGGTCGAAGGCGACGATTTCATTCATCATGGACACCCATTCTGCTCTTCAGATCGCCTCGTTCTCCTAATCTGCCTTGACAACTCGTGCATTCCAATGCCCCCACTGACCTTTCACGTGACTAAAAATAAACCCGCGGTGCAACCAGTGCAACCGACAACAAATGCCGAAGTTTCTTCGCTATTACGACTACCAGGGCAGTCACTACGCCGTCTGGTAGTCGGTCTCACGACCCGACCGACCGGTTCTCGCCATTTAATTCTACCTGTTCTCCACCATACCGGCTGGTTCTTATAACGTCATAAAGCAGCTTTCACAAACTGCTTTGACGGCATTTTTCTGCGGATGGAATTCCGAGAGAGGCCAACTACGTCGACGGCTAGCTCGACTGTCCATATCTGGTTCATTGGTCTGGTACGATGAGCATGAGGGAGCACGACCAAACAAGTAGATTTACAATAATTTTCAGGTTTTTTCTAGGCTTCCACTAACAATATCTAATAGCGAATCAAGTATGTTCGCCCATTGGAAATCACATGATAGATTGGGATACCTAAAACGAAGATACTAATGATGGAACCAGATAATCCGAAAAGAAAACTTAAATAGTTCACTAGTAATATTTTCTTTTGGAAGGTGGGAGGTAAAAACAGGTATTAAGTTGCCTAGCTATTTCCTATCTTACAAGAGAAGTTCTTAACTATATAATGTAAATATAATATGGATGTAATGAATGTAGAGACATATGGTTGAATAAATTGAATTGAAAATTGAATATTGCTGATTGGGGAAAATAATGTTCTATAGAAATTTACCATATTCGAAATATTTTTCCAATATTTTTGAAAGAACATAATTGACCGAGCTCAGGTTTGGTACACTATTGTTAGATATACACTCAAACGAAAAAAAATTTTAAGCCTCCCTGAAAATTTCACAGTTTACGTTTTGGAGTATGTAGATTAGAATGAACGAATAAAAAAAAATCTGTCCGTCCGCCGTCCGTTGTCCGAGGCTTTTCTCTGGAAGTACTGAACGGAAATCCTTGAAACTTGGTAGAAAAATCCTGTGTCACTCGGGGTTGATCCTCCGAGCTTTTCAGCAGGATCGGTGTACCCTAAGGGCTCTAAATGGGGGGTTGGGGAAAAAAAATATTTCTCGAAAACTTACCGCCGAAATGAAAGTTTGAAAGTTGATTACTGTTGCATAACTAAACCTTGAAAATTTTACTCGAATGATTTCCGACTAGTGGTTCCTGAAATATAAAGAACAACGCTGCAAATTTCCAATAATATCGAAAAAGAATCATCGCATTCGGTTCTAAGTTGATTTATCAACGGTATATTGGGTTATTTAACTTAGAAAAAGTGTTTTTTTTTTTAAAAGTTCATTGAAATCTATACATTTCTGAAAATGTTAACTGTGAAATTTTCAGGAGGGGGTCACCAAGGTTTATTATTTAATTTCATCAAATAATAAATCAAAATGAATTAAAATAAAAATTTCATCATGCTACGCCTCTTTCATCATAAATTTTTTTTCACAACATAACAGGTGGAGATTTATATGATCATATCCGAAGGCCGTAGTAAAATTTCGAAAGGTTTTTTATGACGACAATACAGAAAGGATTTTACAGGTCCAGAGCATAGAAGTAACTTTCTATTCGACTGTCCGGTTCCCAGAACAGTTAGAAAGTTATTTTATCTTTTTGCGTCACAGTGGAATGGACCGCTTCAATTAAAGTGGTCGGATTAGGACCGGTTTTCCTATTGACCCAGTTTCGGAGGCCCTTGTTTGGGTGCTGCCTGGGCCCGTTCGTTGAAATTTATCATTTCGGAGAACGCAGACGTTCTCCAACGGCAATCTCTACCAGGAATTCCCGTCTTGTTTGGTGATTAGGACCTTGAGATCATTATATGCGATAGTCATAACATCTTACACGAAGAATGATAATATTGACAATATACAGAGTGAGTGTGAGAAATAATTTAAATCATATTATATTCCTCTCAGGGTTTTCTAGTTATACACTTGGCGATTCATTAAACTCATCATTTCAGAATACTCGATTATTCCTTTTAATTTTATCCTGAAATGAATCGTTTTCGATATACAGGATGATTCCGGAGAAGACCGTCAGATTTTGGGATGAGTATACACAACTAGTTTTTTTTGTAACTAACGAAATTTTGTGTAGGTTTGAACTTTGGCATTTATTTGGTCAGATTTTGGGATGAGTATACACTAGTTTAGACAGTCTCGGAACAATGTTTGGTTTATGGTTGGGGATCTTTATTAAGAATATACAGGGTGATTTGTCCGATCCGACCGATTCTACTTTTATTGATTACTTTGGCATGGCTTTTTCGATTTCGATGGAATTTCCAGCGAGGTACAACATTGATGAGCACATTCATTAATTCCAATTTTTTTTTCCAAGGATGCAAAGTTGTTCGTCACTTCTAAAATATTTTTTTCAAATTCGAAATATATTCTGAATTGAATGATTTCATACAGAATATGAGCAATTAAATATGAATTTGGAATTAGAAAAGAATATTTTGGAACTTTAGAACTGCTTTGCATCCTTGGAATATACAGCTTTACCACCTAGTGCAGAATATTAGCACTGCTTTTACGTCAAATTTCGATTATGCTCTTCTTCAAACATTTTTACTCTGAAAACTGGAGGTGTGCCAAAGAAATTAAATACCTCTGAGTAATGACATATTATAGTAGAATCTAAAACGAATAGAAAAGTTTTTTGAAAATCAATGAACAGGGTGTTTTTTTTCAACAGCCCAATTGACCTGAAATTCTGAAATTATCACAATTACAACTCTGTATTTTGAGAGATTGTAGAAATTATTGAATGTACTCATTCAGATTGTTCCACACTGCAAATTTCATCAAAATTAGATAAGCTATACCAAAGTTATTAATGAAAGTAGAATCGACATTTCGACAGTGTTTCTTTTTGAAAAAATTTTCTCGGAAAACTAGAGGTGTGCCAAAAAAACTAAAAACTCTCAAATAATCACTTATTATAGTAGAATCGTAAACAGATAGTGAATTTTCGGAAACGCGAAGTACGGGGTGATTTTTCAACCTGCACAATTAATCTGGAATTATCACAATAACAACCGCTTATTTTCAAAACAATTTGGAATTTATGAATGTGCTCATCAATATCATACACTACTGAAAATTTCATTAAGATCGAATGAGCCATGCCAAAGTTATCAATAAAAGTAAAATCGGTCGAATCAGACAAATCACCCTGTATATTTTCGATAGAGACCCCAACAATAAACCAAACATTGTTCCGAGACTATCTAGACTAGTGTAAACTTATCCTTAAATCTGACGGTCTCCTCCGGAATCACCCTATATATAACGTTGAAAATTATAAAATCTGATATCGTTTCGAGAAAAATCTGTTTTTTCTGTGGATCCACCCCGGAGCTAGTAAAGGCCTTGAAATAAGGTCAGAGGAAGTTCTGAGTCCATAATCTGTTGATAAAATTCGTTATTCGTGGAGTTTTATCAATGTGTTCACGCTGATTGAGTGATTTTATATAGTTAATTCTAAAGATTGATAAAAGTTTCAGGAGTTTATTAGCGACAGAGACGAACCTTAGGAAAAGGCATATGAAAAAGGTGTTATCTGATGACAGGAATTTATGTTTAAAATTTACGTACAGAAATGTCATCCTATATACAATGCGATTCTTCTCACGGACGCAAAAACACCAAAGCTTTCGAAAGAAATAACTCAGAGACCCCATATTATTGACGTACGTTTGGACCTTAACTACGAAGGCCGAATTCCTGAATCTGGTGAATATTTTTACTCGCTTGTTTTAGGAAACAGAAACTAAGTAAATTTAAGAGAAAAAATTTTTTTTCCCTTCTACCCCAGTTTTGATTTTTCTACTTATTTTCACGAATTTCAGTTCAGTACTTTCAGAGAAAAGCCCAAACGGCGGACTTCGAAATGTAAACTGTGAAATTTTCAGGTGGGGTATTGTCAGAGGGAAAGCCCCGGAAAACGGACGGATTTTTTTCAATAGTTCATCTGAATCTACATAAACTATGAATTTTCCAAGAAGGATAATTTTTTTTTGTCGATCACAAGGTTTTATCGTTTGATTTTATCGAATAATGAAACAAAACAATAATCAAGTAATTCGAATGGCTATATCTCCATAATGTTGCATTTTCGATGTACTATTCATACGAAAAATCCAATTACATATCTAGTGGTTTGGGAAGAGATAATAAAAAATCTATATCTACTGAATCAATAAGAATCACGAGGACGAAAAAAAGGTAAACAAATGATAACTTCACGTACGTTATATACTTCTTATTGAAATACAAACAGTCTACGATGAAGGTCGGGCTCGAGGATCAAAACCAAGTTAAATTGGAGTAAAAAGACTGAGTTCAAATCGAGGAAAATATTGAAGTTCTGAGTCTCTGCTGATATTGAGTTGAAATTTGGTTTTTCACTACTAAATTTAGTCCCCTGAAAACGAATCTGCAGTCAAACCTTGGCGGTCCACCTTATTTTCGAAGATGTGGGCCCCCAAAGTTCCAAACATGTCCATTTTCAGATCGCTATTTCCACTATAAAAACAATCACAAACCACTGGTTGTTAGTCCATATATCATATTTGAACCTTTGCCTAACTATTCACTACGATTTTTGCCGGGAATGTTCATTATTTTTTGAATAAATACAAAATTAGCGAACTGCCATTTAACCTCAAAAAATCTGCTTACTTTCGCTCATACAACTGAAGTTTGGCAAAGGCGCAAAGCTAATGTACATCGTCATGCGTTGTAGACGGATGCCATTGTTACGAAGAGAAGTAATCGAATTCGTATTTGCAATATGACAGATTAACATTGCGAAATTGGAATTGATATTTTATAAGCCCAATAATTTGAAAATTTTCTTTGAGGTGGTTTAATATTCAATAAAAATTCTTAGTTTAGAAAATATTAAGTACTTGGTTAGGTTAGGTATGAAGAGTAAATTAATTAATTAATTCAAATTAGGAATTCGACTACTCCTCTTTCAAGTAAACAAACCCAAACCATGACACTTAAATGTCAGTTGATATTCGCGCGTTTGCCAAACTTCAGTTGTTGTATGATTGAATGTAAGCAAATTTTAAGATTAAATGGCAGTTCGCTAATTTCGTATTCATTCAAAAAATAATGAATATTCTCGGCGAAAATCGGAGTGAATAGTAAGTCAAAGGTTCATAGATGATATATGGACTAACAAACAGTGGTTTGTGATTGTTTTTATAGTGGAAAAAGTGATCTGAAAATGGACATGTTTGGAACTTTGGGGGCCCATATCTTCGAAAATAAGGTAGACCGCCAAGGTTTGACAGCAGATTCGTGTTCAGGAGACGAAATTTAGTAGTAAAAACCGAATTTCAACTCAATGTCAGCGGGGACCAAAAACTTTAATATTTACCCAAATCGATAACCCCCAAAGTACTATGATGAAAGCACTTATTGAAAACGTTTTTTTGTGACGACTACTACCTTCTGTCAACAAAAAGACACACCCCAAAAACACCTGGTATTTTCCCGTTATCCTGCGAAACCCTTAAAACCTTCAAAACTAGACTCCCACAGTTCAACGACCCCAATTCATGTCCTCTAAAGGAGCCTTACTTCAGCAATTTATAAATTGCCTCGATTTATAAACAAGAAGCCGAAGCATCCGCTTGTGAAAGCTCGGATTCCTTTATATCGGATTTCAAGAACGTCGTCTCGCCTCGTGACGTCACGATGCACAGACAGTAGTCTGGAGATGACGCAGCTAAAAGCGAAATACCATATGTTGCCGTTTGGGGGGGCCACGCAACATCTAGTCGCCACACTCGCTATTGGGGACAACAAATGAGCAAATTGTTTGACAACACGGGTTTCACGGTCTCTTGCCGCTGCTTATTTCAGGTTCCAGGACAGAGGGAATACGTGGAACTACAGGCGTGTTGCTGATTTAGTCAATTAATGTATCGTTGAGGCTGGCTCAACATCTCGTACAAATATTCTAGAGACTCGAATGATCTATGGTTGTGAAATATTCAGTGCGCATCAAAATTATGGAACAAATCATTTTCTCAGAAGAAACATAGTTGGCAACAAAATCCTGAAACAGGTCAATTTTTGTTTCACTATTGCCAAATTTTTATGCATTTTTGAAGGATTTTTGTTGCACCCTGTGCCATCCCCATCAACCCTCTAAATTTTTTGAATAGGGAAAATAGGTCATGTGGTACTTTTTTTGCAAGGTCTTTGTATCTTCTTTACAGGCGTGCAGAAAAAAATATTTGACAACAAAATCCTGAAACAGGTCGATTTTTGTTTAACTTTTACCAAATTTGTATGCATTTTTGAAGGATTTTTGTTGCACCCTGATCCATCCCCATCAACCCTCTAAATTTTTTGAATAGGGAAAGTAGGTCATGTGATACTTTTTTGGCAAGGTCTTTGTATATTCTTTACAGGCGTGCAGAAATTTTCAAAACAAAATTTTTTTTTTGAAAAATAAGTTATTTCAAAGAGGTTTTCAGTAGGTGCACTTTGTCATGGCTCATTTACTTTGAGACGATGGTACTTGATGATATTCGTCACCGAATGAAAGTCGACCATTACAGTTTTGTTCACGCACAACTTTTAACCCCCTCACGTGAAAATTTATTTTTTCTCCATTAAAGGGTTCAAACGGATTGAAAGTTGTGCATGAACAAAACTGTAATGGTCGACAATCATTCGGTGACAAATTTCATCAGGTACCATCGTCTCAAAGTAAATGAGCCAGGACAAAGTGCACATACTGAAAACCTTTTTGAACTAATTTTTCGAAAAAAAAATTTTTTTTCTTGAAAATTTCTGCACGCCTGTAAAGAAGATAGAAAGATAAAAAGTGCCTCATGACCCATTTTCCCTATTCAAAAAATTCAGAGGTTTGATGGGGATGGCACAGGGTGCAATAAAAATCCTTCAAAAATGCATATAAATTTGATAAAAGTGAAACAAAATTAATCTGTTCCAGGATTTTGTTGCCAAATATTTTTCTTCTGAGAAAATGAATTTGTTCCATAATTTTGACGCGCACTGTATACTCCATATATTTTCATGCAGTCATTCTGTAGGCCATGAAATGGGTCTCTCAGGTTTTTGAAACTATAACTGAGCCAGATTGGCACTAGTGAAGTGTCATCAAGGTCGAAATAACCCGACGCGACGTTGCCAATTCTTCCAAATTTTAATCCATGACTTTATGATTTGGTTTAGTTACATACGTTATTACTAGGATTTTCATGTAGAACGGAGAACGCCCGATAGTCATCTGACAGAATATCTTCTATAACCTTACATTTTTCAAATATAAATGGAAAATGGTCGGTGGAAATCGCTATGAGAATCTATCGATAAATAATTAGTTATGTTTGGGGTGCTGATGTCACCACTCTTACTCGGACAGCAGCTTGGGCCTAAGTTTTTTCTTCTGCTGAATACATCTTGGTTTGACAGTGCCCATGTTCTTGAAATTGACGCACACTCAAGGGATTTTATGAGATTTTTTTTTCTAAATATTAAGTTGATTGCCAATTTTCGCACAGGACGAATCTTGTTTCAATGGAATATGTCAGCTCATTTTTCGAACAATACCAATATCACTTAAACGGTGATTCAGTTTATTCTGAGATTTTCACTTGCTCTTATATCATACGTAAAAATGTATGTTCCGCCGACACTATTTCCTTTTCTTATGTTGAGAGCCTCGACAATGGCAGTATTGTTCAATTTTAAAATTTATGTTCATTAGGTCTACTTACATCATTGAGTTATCACCTCATGGATTTTTACAAGTGTACAAAAACATCAGAATGTATTCAAGAATTTTTTGTCTAAAAAGTTTCTTCGAATCACAGAGCTTAAAGTGATAGTTGATCACTTATAATGCTATATTTTAAGTATTTTAGGGCCTTTAGGTTATTCATTTGTAACAATAATGATGTCCCCATTTTTTGTTCTCCTTATTTTTTCATCTGGATTCGATGGGTTAATTTTTGTTCATGATTAATCTTTTACTTGAATGTAAACTGGCATGTCCGTTTAACCAAATAAATAAATAAAAAAGAACAAAATGATGTGCTGAAATAAAATTCAAATTGACAGGGTCGACAGACTATGAACCTGCCTGAATTCTTCTCTTCTAAAGCCGATACTATCAAAAAACTTTCGCTTTCCCACGAAGGTTAAATATATGAGTGAAAAGAAAACAGAATATTATGAAAGAAAAAGAATGAAATTATATGACAGTTTAGAGTAGTACGCACTAGTGCAACTACATAAGTTGTTGGACAGAATATCTTCGAATTGTTGAAATATTGCAAATTGCAGCAGTATATGAGATGGTAATAAAGAATCCATAGAAATCAATGGTTTCAAGGCGAAAATAATTCGAAAATAACCTTTCAAAAAATCACTTATAACAACCATATGACTTCAAATTTTGTGTCAAGGTTTGAAATTTTATTGAGATTCTGCCAATTCGCGTTTAAATCTCAAAAATATTTCATAACATTCAATGCCAGATGATGCAGAAAGCTGAGAGTATGTGAGCATTTAACTTCGATTCGAAATGTTTCAACCTTTTTTTCACAATTTCCATTCCTTTCTGTAGGTTTACTGCGACAGCTGTTACATGCAAATCTGAATCATGATTCATTATTTTCAACGTAGAATACCGAAAAAATTTTCAGCAGTTTGCGATATTGAACAAGTACTTCCAAAGAAAAATCTTGTTTCAAACATTCGCACTTTTATAGAAGGTGACAGAAGGAAATCCATTCTTCTAAATTTATAGTGAGCAGAGCTGAATAAATGTATCGATTAAAGCCTATTTCTGAAAGGATTTCACACCATTTCTTAGGTTTTTTCTGGGTTTTCACTCCCAATATCTGAAACGAATTATTAAAAATTAAAAAAAAATTGTTTTGTCCTGGAATCCGTAAGGGCGATTTTCATTAAAAAACAATTTTTATCTAATTTTTAATAGATGAGTTTCAGATATCGGCAATGAAAACTAAGAAAAAACAAAAATCATCCGAATAATTTTTTCAGAGTTCTCAACAATTTTTTTAAACCTGAACGTTGAGAATTCAAGAGGCACGTGTTTTCGAAATCTTATAAAATGATTCCTGAATGATTCTTAATGGATTCAACGCAAGGAAACATCCTAGAGTTCGTTTCGAGTAGGTGTTTGCAAGAAGATAGATCAACTCCGTGCGGAAAAGCAGTCTATATATATTCTCAGTAATCCAGTCCACATAGCAACTAAATCTTGTAGGCGGTCACAGCCCGCAAGTTCCTACTATCTGACACCACCAAACGAAACTTTCAGTATAATTCTTTCTGAAGACTCACCACTGGTTTTGAACGCAGTTGCCGTATCGAAGGAAGCAGTTCTCAAAGGGTGTTTCTCTTGCTTGAAACTCCTATCGGTTGAAACCACAAAACTTTGAGCCAGAGATACCGCCGGCAAGGATTCTCCCCTTGTCAAAGGCGGCCTCACAGCATTGCTGTGATCCTCTACGCTCATCATCCTTTTGGAAGGGTTCATCTCGCCGTTGGCATGATGACCAGGCGCGTGATGATGGTGATCATCATCTTCTGCTGTTGCAAGACCTCTCTTCAACCCCTGTTGAGGAATTGACCCAGGCCTGCCGTTAGAGCTGTGATGATGTGATATGGGGTGGTGTGCTGTCAAATGAGCAGCCACAGGAAGACGTACAGTCGTACGTCCAACCAGAGCTTCATGCTCTGGTGTTGCCTCGAGTTGCGTGGGTCTAGGCATAGTTGTATTTCTAGGTGGCGGAGCGCTGACAGTTTGATACTCCGTCAACATTCCCGAACGCGAATGGTGAAGATTATAATTAGTCGAGTGATGACCAGAGGGCTGCCTGGTCGACGCCGCCACAACCTCGCCATTCTGATGCTCGTGTCCGGTACTCCTGTGCGGTTTCGTCGCGTGCGAAGGGCGTGTCTGCTCCTGGAACCCATGTGCCCTCTTCATCTGTCTGGCGGTCTCCAGGACAATCTCAATCCTATCCGCACCCTCATAGTTCACACAACCCCTACACACGGCCTCGCTGAAATCGTGCACCATCGCCCACGGCATACGCGGCAGATCGCATAGATAGCAATGTTGCCGTTTGGCCTGCTGCATCTGCATCACTGACATTTTCGAAATCGAATCAACAGTTCAATTAAACTCGGTACGGACGCGACCACTACACCATACTAGCGAACCGAACAACTCGACCGTTCAATACTGACTGACTACGATATATCCGCTGGTTCAAATCGACTCTAACGCCCGCTATGTTTCACAGAACGCAGTTGAGCTGCTTGTGTGCGAGCACAGCGAGCAGCGGCGTGTAGGCTGGTGTAACGAGGTGCAGGGAGACGGCAGGAGGGGGGGAGAAACGAGCTGGCAATCATTACAGAGGGTGACGTCACAAGATCGGAGCGACCAATGGATGCGGGCGCCTACGTCACTGCGCGGACGGTGCAATTGGGTTTTGCGTATCCTTCTGGTCTGCGTGTGTTTCGGTGTTTACTCTTTTCGGGCGTTGCCGCTTCTGAATGATTTTACTTGATCTAGGGAGAAGAGATTCGGGCAATGAACGGTTCGGTCTTCAGTTGGTTGATAAGAACCTCTTATCGATGATAAGACGAAGAGAATGCTTCGGTGTGAAGTATCATATCAATTGTTGACATACGGTGGATATTCAAAAGGGGGATATAATGTTTTAGAATAAAGTAGTAGAGAAGGCTCTAGATTTCTAATGCGGAACTGGTATCAAATCAGTCATTTATCGTTTTCCACACGATTTTGAGTAGGATCTTCGAACAACAATTCACTTTTGGTTGGGTTTCTCAATTTTTACGCGGTTCTTCTAGGGAACAGCGCGTTATCATTTGGTCTCTATGTCTGTAATTTTCGATTTCTGAACCGAAAATGGTCTTAAACGATTGGGTTGAACTCCCTGAAGGAGAATCCATGGTCAAATTCAATTCTGTCCGTCCGACCGTCCGTCCGTATGTGCTCCGATTTTCGAAGGAAAACACTTAGCGACTTGAAATTTTCAAATTGATTTGAAGTCCAAATATCTCGGTTATGTTTGTTAATGGGTGGAATCGGTTGAATAGTTTCGGAGTTAGGCCCATTTGAAATTTTGAGGTTAATTCCGCGATATCTCATGAAGTATTGACTCGATCGAATTGAAACTTCGTGGACAGTTTTGGAATACCAACGCGCAACTCAGAGCAAAATTTCGTGTGGATCCAGTTTTATCAGAAATTTTTCAAAATTTTTATGGAACTTTTTTTTCTCTGAAAATATTGATTAGATTTCAATAGAATTCGACACAAACCTTAGGGTCAGTATCTAACAGCAATGGTCCAAATTCCAATTCGATCCTAAATTTACCTTCGGAGATATAAGCGAAAAAATGTGACAAATTTCGTTGATATTTTGAATTTTAACGATACTTCCGCAATATCTCAAGAAGTACAAATGCAGTCAGATTGAAACTTCGTAATCAGGTGGAGATCACCAACACGCAACTAAGTGCAAAATTTCGTGTTGATCTAATAGAATTTTAACAAGCGCGTAAAAGCTCCTGACCTCACGTCAAGAAACCAAAGTGAAATCTAAAAATCTAACCTTACTTTTCGAAAATGTAGAACTCCTAGATTTGGGCGAGCAATTATCTACACACTTGATCTATCACTCTCGTAATTTTCCAAATCAAGTCTTCCAACATCTGATATCCTTCATTTATTCGCTTGACCATAAGTTTGGTTTTATTTGAAGCTGCCTTATCTGATAACTGTTGGAGAGCTACTCGAATGTAATCAGATACCGATTGGATCTATCAGTGATAAAAAGAGGTATCTGTTTGGGTACATTGATCTGAATTAATTATATTTGATGTGTAGTAGTATCTACTTAATTTATTTCGATTAGATATTGTGATAACGGAATGATATAGACATAGAGAAATAAAAGAAGAGTTCAAATTACACAAAAATGATGGCTTCGGAACCTATTTTGCTTATTCTTCCAAGAGCAAGGTATGTTTTTTACGAATTGACTCAGACTCAGACCTTATGTTCCTTATGTTAAAAACTCGAGGCAACAGATCATAGACTCTTTGTAATCTGTGCTCACATTCAAGAATAGGGTCCCAGGGCTTCAGGGGCCCCGAAAGTTTAAAAGCAAAAGAATTTCACCCATCGTTGGGCCCCCCCAATTTTGATAAAGGGCCCCTCGAAGCCCAGCTATGCCACTGCCAGTTTCTGATCCAAATCAACGCTACATAACCTGGAATTGGAAACCATTCTGCGACATTCTAATCGTATGATTCTCACAAAATTTCTCATGAACCTTCGAGTCGTAAATTTGAAATAATCACCATATTTCAGCTATTTCTGATATGACAATACGGATTTTACATAATCACTCGGCAAAAGCTTCGGAATGTTGCCTCAATAGTTGGGATGACTCTTCTAGACACAAGTTTGAGGCATTACAATTGTGATTTTTGATTCGAAATGTATCGAATATTTGTCATTTTATACACTTCTGATTGCTCGTCTTCTTGACCATCTGTCAACACCAAACTGAGGTCTTTGTGAGGTTTCAAACTCATTATCCAGATGGTTAACTAGCTGAAGGTGATGTAAAGATTGAAAACGCTGTACATTTGTAATTACGATCGCCCTAAAGGCCAATCGTGAACTTCCGAAAGAAACAACAAATCTTTGTAACGTAGGTTTGAACCTTGATAATGAAGGTCGAGTGAATGGGTAAAATCCACCCAATGATTCCGAGATTCAAAATTTAATTTTTCCAATATTGCCGAGAACAAAGATCTGATGAAATTGGAATCAAATACTGAAAGTTTATGCGAAAGTTCATGAAGATGAGAAGATTCAAAATTCAAAATATATGGTGGAAAAATTTCGATTTTTTTTCTTATTGATTTGATGACACGATCATCACGAACCACACAAAGTTGTACAGGGTGGGCAAAATTCGTTGTCTACTGAAGGGATCTCGAGAACTATAGCAGCTAGAAGAAAACTGATAACACATTCTCGAGCTCTTTTTTTCTGACTAATCCGTATCTGAAAACAGATCCAGCTTATCTTTCATAGAACTTGAGTTATGAGCGAAAGTTGAGAAATTGTCATTTTCAATAATGCTGAATAACTCGCTTGTTTGAACTCGTATTCGAAATCTGTTGATACGTTCTACAGGCATTTTTTTAGGAGTAATTTAAATATAATATGACTGAATTTTTACTCTAGCCATTTTCGAGAAATGAGAAAGATTTTGGATTTTTCAAATGTAAACAATAGTCGAAAGATCTCTTATCTTGCTACAAAATTTTTGCTGGTTTCAAAAATGTATCATATGTCGCTGTTTACATGAATATTACATGAGAAAATTGTCAATACTTTTGTTCTGGTTTTCTTTCCACTGTTGAATTATGACTAGGCTGAGGTTGCCATAGCGACGATTGAATATGCTATAGTTGAGTTCCGATATTCCTGGCTAGTAGTGGTCAGTAAATTTTGACAGTCGATGTTACTGACATTGCTTTGGTAATTGTTCGTATCAGTACGAAGCGTTTCGAAATTACTGATACTGGCCAGTACTGATTGGGAATATCGGAACTCAACTAATTATCTTTGTGTGAACCTGCGCCTATATGATTGGAATCAGCGATTGCTGAATAAATATTTCTATGGTTAATTTGTCATAGTTCTTAAGACAAGCAATAAAAAATCTTTTTATTATCCCTGATGACCCGAAATATCGCTAATTTTATCATAGAGGCGCAAGTTCGCACAAAGTTAACGTATATGGAATTGTCGCTATGGTAACGTCAGCCTACTCATAATTCAACAGTGAATAGAAAAGCAGGAAAAAAGTAATGAATATTTTCTCATGTAATATTCATGTGACTAGCGACATATGATACATTTTTGAAATCAGCAAAAATTTTGTTGCAAGATAAGAGATCTTTTGACTATAGTTTACATTTAAAAAATCCAAAATCCTTCTCATTTCTCGAAAATGGCTGGATTGAAAAATTCAGTCATATTATATTTGAATTACTCCTAAAAAAGTGCCTGTATAATGTATAAACAGATTTCCAATACGAGTTCAAACAAGCGAGTTATTCAGCATTATTGAAAATGACAATTTCTCAACTTTCGCTCATAACTCAAGTTCTATGAAAGATAAGCTGGATCTGTTTTCAGATACGGATTAGTCAGGAAAAAAGAGCTCGAGAATGTGTTATCACTTTTCTTCTAGCTGCTATAGTTCTCGATATCCCTTCAGTAGACAACGAATTTTGCCCACCCTGTACAACAGCATTTACAACCTAGTAACCAAGTTTTATCATGATTGTGGGTCATCATTTTTTGAGATATCACGGAAAGAATAACAATAAAGTGGAAAAATCACGAAATTTCACATATTTTTTTCCTATTACCAGAAACTAACATCGGATCAAACTGAAATAATGACTTTAGGGTCTGTGCAAAGTTTCATCGAAATATTATGAACAGTTTGCAAAAATTTGGAAATTTCCGAAATTCATCTCACAACGAAGTTTAATTTAATTCGATCGCATAAAAAGTTCCAGAGATATTGGGGAAATAAACTCAACAAGTCAAATGAGGATAACTCCAAAACTGTTCGGCCAATTGACCCATCAACGAACTTTAGCGCATTTCAAAAGGCAACATACTTTGAAAGATTCGAGTCACTAGCTCATTCTGTTTTCAAATTGCAGATATTTTGGGAGAACAAAAGCCCTTGTAATTCCACGCTAACTCAAGAAATATCGCGTTAGCAACGAATTGAAACAAGAGTTTTTTAAGTCGTGACCACACGACAGTGATGCCTTAGAATGTTTTAAGATAACTTTGTCAAAATCAATCATTCATCACCACCATCGTCTCGAAATTAGTAAAATCACAAACATTCAGTGACATATTTATCACGCTTGCTCCCTAGTACAGTCGCGCAAAAAAACGTGGCAACGTCGCACTTTCGTCGTCACCACGTCAATATCCATTGTCCTGTGTGTTTGTTGCCCCCTGTGTCTATACCGTTCTAATCCGAAAACCATCCGGCACAAAAATGCACTAGCGCGGATGCGCCTCTCTTTGCCATTCGAAATTTTCAATGATGGATAATTCCTCCCGTAACCGGAGGTTACGGCTAGCTGCAGGTAACGTTAGTCATGTCGTAATCTTTTCGCAGAAGCGATGACCTGAATAGCTTCGGAGTGGTCAAGTGGACCGACCGACGTAACAACACGTCGACGGGATCCCGTTCGGACAATGGAGGACGATTTTACTTGATTTTATCAGATCGGGTCAGTTTTTCCTTTCGTCCAAGGCTCCGGAACTGACGCAGACGATTTTCTTGAAATTCGAAAATTATACCGAGAGAAATCTGGAGAAGACGCATGTTCAAATTCGTTGCCAAATCAAAGAAAAGCTGGAGAAATGCAAGGAAATTTGATATTTTTTCCAAATAATTCGGAGAATGAAAATTCGAAATTTGGTTCTTGAAATCAATATTCAACAACATATTGACTTTGAGGTATGCAAAGTCTCCGTAGGGCCGTATTTTTAGTTGCTCCCTGAGGCTTCCTTACTGAAGGCCGCCTTGATTTAAACTGATCGGGAAGCAAATTCAAGGCGGCCTTCAATAAGGAAGCCTCAAGGAGCAACTATAAATACGGCCCTTAGTCTGGCTTCGTGGGCACCCAGGAATCAAAGAAAGGAAGAGGCTGAAGCACTAGCCAGAAAGGGAGCAAAACACCACTTACCAGCCAAGAACTTTTCTGTGCTGTAGGCAAATGTTTCTATAGAAAAGAGTTTGTGAAGAAGCAAGAAACTGAAAGAGAAGTACTTTGGAGAAATGCAAGGAAATTTGATATGTTTTTCCAAATAATTCGGAGAATAAATATTCGAAATTTGGTTCTAGAAATATCAATATTCAACAATATATTGGCTTTGAGGTATGCAAAGTCTCCTTTGTCTGGGTTCCTGAGCACCCAGGAATCAAAGAAAGGAAGAGGCTAAAGCACTAGCCAGAAAAGGAGCAAAACACCACTTACCAGCCAAGAACTTTTCTGTGCTGTAGGCAAATGTACCTATTAGAAAGAGTTTGTGGAGAAGCAAGAAACTGAAAGAGAAGTACTTTGGAGAAATGCAAGGAAATTTGATATGTTTTTCCAAATAATTCGGAGAATAAATATTCGAAATTTGGTTCTAGAAATATCAATATTCAACAATATATTGGCTTTGAGGTATGCAAAGTCTCCTTAGTTTGGGTTCCTGAGCACCCAGGAATCAAAGAAAGGAAGAGGCTAAAGCACTAGCCAGAAAAGGAGCAAAACACCACTTACCAGCCAAGAACTTTTCTGTGCTGTAGGCAAATGTACCTATAAGAAAGAGTTTGTGGAGAAGCAAGAAACTGAAAGAGAAGTACTTTGGAGAAATGCAAGGAAATTTGATATGTTTTTCCAAATAATTCGGAGAATAAATATTCGAAATTTGGTTCTAGAAATATCAATATTCAACAATATATTGGCTTTGAGGTATGCAAAGTCTCCTTTGTCTGGGTTCCTGAGCACCCAGGAATCAAAGAAAGGAAGAGGCTAAAGCACTAGCCAGAAAAGGAGCAAAACACCACTTACCAGCCAAGAACTTTTCTGTGCTGTAGGCAAATGTACCTATAAGAAAGAGTTTGTGGAGAAGCAAGAAACTGAAAGAGAAGTACTTTGGAGAAATGCAAGGAAATTTGATATGTTTTTCCAAATAATTCGGAGAATAAATATTCGAAATTTGGTTCTAGAAATATCAATATTCAACAATATATTGGCTTTGAGGTATGCAAAGTCTCCTTAGTTTGGGTTCCTGAGCACCCAGGAATCAAAGAAAGGAAGAGGCTAAAGCACTAGCCAGAAAAGGAGCAAAACACCACTTACCAGCCAAGAACTTTTCTGTGCTGTAGGCAAATGTACCTATAAGAAAGAGTTTGTGGAGAAGCAAGAAACTGAAAGAGAAGTACTTTGGAGAAATGCAAGGAAATTTGATATGTTTTTCCAAATAATTCGGAGAATAAATATTCGAAATTTGGTTCTAGAAATATCAATATTCAACAATATATTGGCTTTGAGGTATGCAAAGTCTCCTTTGTCTGGGTTCCTGAGCACCCAGGAATCAAAGAAAGGAAGAGGCTAAAGCACTAGCCAGAAAAGGAGCAAAACACCACTTACCAGCCAAGAACTTTTCTGTGCTGTAGGCAAATGTACCTATAAGAAAGAGTTTGTGGAGAAGCAAGAAACTGAAAGAGAAGTACTTTGGAGAAATGCAAGGAAATTTGATATGTTTTTCCAAATAATTCGGAGAATAAATATTCGAAATTTGGTTCTAGAAATATCAATATTCAACAATATATTGGCTTTGAGGTATGCAAAGTCTCCTTTGTCTGGGTTCCTGAGCACCCAGGAATCAAAGAAAGGAAGAGGCTAAAGCACTAGCCAGAAAAGGAGCAAAACACCACTTACCAGCCAAGAACTTTTCTGTGCTGTAGGCAAATGTACCTATAAGAAAGAGTTTGTGGAGAAGCAAGAAACTGAAAGAGAAGTACTTTGGAGAAATGCAAGGAAATTTGATATGTTTTTCCAAATAATTCGGAGAATAAATATTCGAAATTTGGTTCTAGAAATATCAATATTCAACCATATATTGGCTTTGAGGTATGCAAAGTCTCCTTTGTCTGGGTTCCTGAGCACCCAGGAATCAAAGAAAGGAAGAGGCTAAAGCACTAGCCAGAAAGGGAGCAAAACACCACTTACCAGCCAAGAACTTTTCTGTGCTGTAGGCAAATGTACCTATAGGAAAGAGTTTGTGGAGAAGCAAGAAACTGAAAGAGAAGTACTCTGGAGAAATGCATGGAAATTTGATATGTTTTTCCAAATAATTCGGAGCATAAATATTCGAAATTTGGTTCTAGAAATATCAATATTCAACAATATATTGGCTTTGAGGTATGCAAAGTCTCTTTTGTCTGGGTTCCTGAGCACCCAGGAATCAAAGAAAGGAAGAGGCTAAAGCACTAGCTAGAAAGGGAGCAAAACACCACTTACCAGCCAAGAACTTTTCTGTGCTTTAGGCAAATGTACCTATAGGAAAGAGTTTGTGGAGAAGCAAGAAACTGAAAGAGAAGTACTCTGGAGAAATGCATGGAAATTTGATATGTTTTTCCAAATAATTCGGAGAATAAATATTCGAAATTTGGTTCTAGAAATATCAATATTCAACAATATATTGGCTTTGAGGTATGCAAAGTCTCCTTTGTCTGGGTTCCTGAGCACCCAGGAATCAAAGAAAGGAAGAGGCTAAAGCACTAGCCAGAAAGGCAGCAAAACACCACTTACCAGCCAAGAACTTTTCTGTGCTGTAGGCAAATGTACCTATAGGAAAGAGTTTGTGGAGAAGCAAGAAACTGAAAGAGAAGTACTCTGGAGAAATGCATGGAAATTTGATATGTTTTTCCAAATAATTCGGAGAATAAATATTCGAAATTTGGTTCTAGAAATATCAATATTCAACAATATATTGGCTTTGAGGTATGCAAAGTCTCCTTTGTCTGGGTTTCTGAGCACCCAGGAATCAAAGAAAGGAAGAGGCTAAAGCACTAGCCAGAAAGGCAGCAAAACACCACTTACCAGCCAAGAACTTTTCTGTGCTGTAGGCAAATGTACCTATAGGAAAGAGTTTGTGAAGAAGCAAGAAACTGAAAGAGAAGTACTCTGGAGAAATGCATGGAAATTTGATATGTTTTTCCAAATAATTCGGAGAATAAATATTCGAAATTTGGTTCTAGAAATATCAATATTCAACAATATATTGGCTTTGAGGTATGCAAAGTCTCCTTTGTCTGGGTTCCTGAGCACCCAGGAATCAAAGAAAGGAAGAGGCTAAAGCACTAGCTAGAAAGGGAGCAAAACACCACTTACCAGCCAAGAACTTTTCTGTGCTGTAGGCAAATGTACCTATAGGAAAGAGTTTGTGGAGAAGCAAGAAACTGAAAGAGAAGTACTCTGGAGAAATGCATGGAAATTTGATATGTTTTTCCAAATAATTCGGAGAATAAATATTCGAAATTTGGTTCTAGAAATATCAATATTCAACAATATATTGGCTTTGAGGTATGCAAAGTCTCCTTTGTCTGGGTTTCTGAGCACCCAGGAATCAAAGAAAGGAAGAGGCTAAAGCACTAGCCAGAAAGGCAGCAAAACACCACTTACCAGCCAAGAACTTTTCTGTGCTGTAGGCAAATGTACCTATAGGAAAGAGTTTGTGAAGAAGCAAGAAACTGAAAGAGAAGTACTCTGGAGAAATGCATGGAAATTTGATATGTTTTTCCAAATAATTCGGAGAATAAATATTCGAAATTTGGTTCTAGAAATATCAATATTCAACAATATATTGGCTTTGAGGTATGCAAAGTCTCCTTTGTCTGGGTTCCTGAGCACCCAGGAATCAAAGAAAGGAAGAGGCTAAAGCACTAGCCAGAAAGGCAGCAAAACACCACTTACCAGCCAAGAACTTTTCTGTGCTGTAGGCAAATGTACCTATAGGAAAGAGTTTGTGGAGAAGCAAGAAACTGAAAAAGAAGTAATTTGGAGAAATGCAAGGAAATTTGATATGTTTTTCCAAATAATTCGGAGAATAAATATTCAGAATTTGGTTCTTGAAATCAATATTCAACAACATATTGACTTTGAGGTATGCAAAGTCTCCTTAGTTTGGGTTCCTGAGCACCCAGGAATCAAAGAAAGGAAGAGGCTAAAGCACTAGCCAGAAAGGGAGTAAAACACCACTTACCAGCCAAGAACTTTTCTGTGATGTAGGCAAATGTTCCTATAGAAAAGAGTTTGTGGAGAAGCAAGAAACTGAAAGAGAAGTACTTTGGAGAAATGCAAGGAAATTTGATATGTTTTTCCAAATAATTCGGAGAATAAATATTCAGAATTTGGTTCTTGAAATCAATATTCAACAACATATTGACTTTGAGGTATGCAAAGTCTCCTTAGTCTGGCTTCCTGAGCACCCAGGAATCAAAGAAAGGAAGAGGCTAAAGCACTAGCCAGAAAGGGAGCAAAACACCACTTACCAGCCAAGAACTTTTCTGTGCTGTAGGCAAATGTACCTATAGGAAAGAGTTTGTGGAGAAGCAAGAAACTGAAAGAGAAGTACTTTGGAGAAATCCAAGGAAATTTGATATGTTTTTACAAATAATTCGGTGAATAAATATTCAGAATTTGGTTTTTGAAATCAATATTCAACAACATATTGGCTTCGAGGTATGCAAAGTCCCCTCAGTCTGGGTTCCTGGGCAGCCAGGAATCAAAGAAAGGGAGCGGCGTCTACACACTACCCAGAAAGGGAGCACAAACGCCACTTACCGGCCAAGAACCTTTCTGTGCTGTAGGCAAATGTACCTGTAGGAAAGAGTTTTTGGAGAACCAAGAAACTCAAGAGAAGTACTGTGGAGAAAACTTCCAGGAATGAATCATATCAAAAAGTTCCTTCAGAACTTTGAAATTAAAAGGTCCAAAAATCATTTGGATCCCAGTAAGAACAAGATACGCCTCCTCACTGGCTTCCTCCCAGGACACTGTCGCCTAAGGAAGCATAAGATGAGAATGGGCTCATCAGAAACTGAGGAAGGCAGATTCTGTGGGAAAGCGGAAGAAACTCCTGTTAACCTGGCCACAAAATGCCTCACCATTGAAAGCCTGCGCAAGCTATGTCTTGGAAAGGAGAATAATAGGAGGATAGCCTCCTTGAAGTTTTGACTCGTAGTCCGGATGAAGGCTGTCAGGTTGATGTAATGTTTGCTGATTTTCAGAAGGCTTTTGACAAGATCAGTCATAAAATCCTCATTGAAAAACTCAGATGTAAGTATGTCTCCTCAAATGCATTACTGTCAGTAATCTGTTCTTACCTGTTCAACCGCCAACAATATGTTCAGATTGAGAACTTCCGTTCGAAGGAGTATGTTTCAACGTCCGGTATACCTAAGGGATCTAATCTTGGTCCCCTCTTATTTATACTATTTATGGATGATATCATTGATGCGATAAAGGGTGCTAAACTGGTTTTTGCCGACGTCTTGAACATTTTTTTCAGGAGGATATGGAACGCGTATATCAGTGGTGTATCGTTAACAGGCTTAGCCTCAATATTTCTAAATGCAATGTTATGTCTTTCACGAGGAGTAAGAAGCTCTTAAGTTCTCATACACAGTTTCGATGAGCCTTTGCCGAGGGTAGCCGAGGTGAGAGATCTGGGTGTAGTTTTTGATAGTGGTCTCACTTTCATTCCACATGTCAATCAGTTGGTGCTTGCAGTTTCGAAGATCTACGATTTATTGTTGCAGATATTTCACTGATTCATCAATTCAGCAGGTTGGACTATGGCTATATAATATGGAATCCAATTTAGGCTTCTAATAAACAGCACATTGAGTCAATTCAGAAGCGCCTTTTGAAATATCTCACTTTGAGGGAGGATGGTGTGTATCCCGCAAGAGGCTCCGACTATAGCTTGATTTCGAGTAGATTTGGTGTGCCTTCTCTGGAGGTTAGAAGAAACATATTCGCAACTACTGCTAAGCGATACAATGGCTTATTGTTACTATATTATTGAGCCCTCACAGATATTGGAGTTCATTTGAGCTCTAGAGCTGGAGGGCGAGCTGTAGGTAGCACAGTGCGAAAGTATAACTCTGATGGCGACACAACAGATCTTAAAGCCGCAGTGGAATGTAACCACGACTCCTCTGGCAATGCCAGCATCTGACTCATACAGTTCCCCTAAAGGAGAAACCCTCCAATCGACGCAATGACTTCGAATCGATCGATAGACGAAATGGCGATTAATTCAAAACGTAAGATGCATGGTCACGGTTTTCCTTTGTAGAGTTCATTTCACCCGGACCGGCGGGCTATGTGGAAAAATAGCTGCCGGTCGGGTTCTTGTCCACGATCGATAACAGAAAGCCTTCCAGCGATCCGGATGGAATTTATCTGTTTCAAGGTGTTGATGTGTGGAAGAGAAACCCTGGCTTCATCAGTGCGTTTCATCGCCATATTGTCACGTTTCCTTGGAAATCCTCAAGGATGGCACCGCTATAATTCCATATTACTCAAATAAAGGAAGTGGTAGTAAAAAATCTTGCACGATCGGATCAGTATTTTTGCGCGCATGTTCTAGGGGAACAGCGTGCTATCTTCTGGTCCAAATGCCTGTAATTTTCCAATTTTGGGCCGAAAATGGTCTCAAACTACTAGGTTGGATTCACTGATGTCGAATCCGTTGTCGAATTAGATTCTGGCCGTGGACACGGTAACTGTCGAACGAAGCAAGCTAGTGCTTGAAACTTTCAGGGTAGTTCGTGCATCGGAATGCCGCGGTTAATCCGTTAATGGGCCAAATCCGCAAAATGGTTTCGGAGTTATAGCCGTTTGAAATTTTGGAGTAATTTCCCTGATATACTAGAGCGATTGGATTGAAATTTGGCAGTTATAAATTCCATAGCTTCACGTCCTTGAGTAAACATAATTGATAGTGTTCACAGGGATAGGAACCAAATAACGTACAACCAACTTGAACTAAGCCGACGTTTCGTCCATATATTCAGACTTTATCAAGGCTACAGAGAAACAAAAATTTGACAGTTAGTTGAAGCATAACAACGCGCAACTTCAGGCAAAATTTTGTTGGGATCGTATGGTCACGTAATTCAAAAAAAAATGTTTTTCAAAATTATTTCGAAAAATAATTTTTTTTAAGCATATCAATCATATTCGAAAAAAATTTTTCTCATACCTTGCGCTTCATATTCCACTGGAGTGTACCAAATTTCAATTCGATACGGCTATTAGTTTTGGAGATATAGGGAAAAAATATGTAACAAATTGTGTTTTTTTTTTCCTCGATATCGTTGTTTTTTCCGTATAACTCAAGAAATACTTATTCAATCACGATGAAACTTCGCAGCTTGTTTGAAGATGCTGAAGGACAACTTTTTGCAGAATTTCGTGATCATCGTGTCATTAGAACAATGTGAAAAAAATTTTTTTTTTCAAATGTTAAGTATGCTGTGATCTTTTTGCGCGCATGTTCTAGGGGAACAGCGTGCTATCGTTTTGTCCAAATGTCTGTAATTTTGGATGATTGAGCCGAAAATGGTCTCAATCGACTAGGTTGGACTCACTGATGACGAATCCGGTGTCAAAATCGATTCCGAATATAAGGTCAGATATTTAAAAAAAAATCGTACTGGACGTGAGAGGTCCTTGAAGTTCCAAAATTTTGGACCTTTTTTCAAAAAATCATTATTACCGACTCGATGAAAGTAGGACGATGAGATCTGTTTTATTGCATAGATAAAGGATCGAACTGCACGTAAAAAATTCGACATCACCCAGCTTCATTATTTTGGTCGGCACGACGTCTCAAAGTTGACCCAAATTTCGTAATTTTTTCACAATTTCCGCCATAATTTCTAAACGGTTGTCACTGGACGATTTCTAATGACATATTCGTGATCTACGACCTCGATTTAATAGGAAACGATAACAAGGTCGACGATTTTCGAAAAAAAAAATTATTTTCATCAAAACGCATGGGGGTGGGGGGTAATCATTGGCGATTCCGTGCGAAATTTTATTTTTGAAGCTATGACAATATGCACATCATATATTATGGATTCGAACACGTAGATTACGAATCTGTAATTAGATTTTGCGTAACTGATTCGGTTTGGAAAATATTCCGGATTTGGTGAGAAATTTTCGAAATTTGGGTCAACTTTGGGCCGTCGTACAGATCAAACGCGTAAGGCTGGACAATATCGAATTTTTTGGTCATATCTGGGTCCTTTGTGAGTACGTAGCCACTTATTTTATAGACGAAAGTCCTCTAGTTGAAAAATTATGATTTTTTTAAAAAAGGTCCAATTTTTTCGATTTTCTTCTGGCCATAAAAAACGATCCAGACTCTCCACTAACATTCTGATTGGATTTTCTTTATCTACGCCCTAGAATTAGTATATGTTTCAAATTTCAGGTCGATCAAAGAACTTTCGATTTTTGGTAAAATTCTAAGGGGTTAGCCTTAAAAATTCTCAATTTTCGAAAAATAATTTTCCGACTCCTATCGCCGTGAAATTTGGCACACTTACTAATTCGAGGGCGTAGAACAAGAATATAAGGTCAGATAATCTTAAAAAAAATCGTACTGGACGTGAGAGGTCCTTGAAGTTCCAAAATTTTGGACCTTTTTTCAAAAAATCATTATTACCGACTCGATGAAAGTAGGACGATGAGATCTGTTTTATTGCATAGATAAAGGATCGAACTGCACGTAAAAAAATTGGGCCAAATCGATCGAATAGTTTCGGAGTTATAGGCATTTGAAGTTTTGAAGTTATTTATTTTTTATTTCGGAAACTACTTGAGCGATTGGATTCAAACTTGGCAGTTAGGTGAAGTACAACGACGCGCAACTTTGAGCTAAAGTTCGTCAGGATTATATTGTTGGTAATTTAAAAAAAAAATTTTTTTCGAAATTTTTTTCCTTTCGGAAATCATTCATCATATCCAAGAAAAATTATACTCACGCTTTGACCTTCTAATTTCACAGCAATGTACCAAATTTCAGTTCGATACGATCATAAGTTTTGGAGATATCGGGAAAAAATATGTCAAATTTCGAGGTTTTCTTCTCGATATCGTTGATTTTTCGGTATAACTCGAGAAATACAGATTCAGTCCTGATTAAACTTCACAGCTAGTTTTAAGACGCTGAAAGACAACTTTATGCAAAATTTCGTGATAATCGTGTTATTAGAACAATTTGAAAAAAAAAATTTCTATGATTTTCTCATCATATCATCCTCATTAAATTCTGTATGAAACTTCGAACTGTTATTTTCGATGAAGTACTGGATTTCAATTCGATCTGATCTCTATTTTTGGAAATATTGGAAAAATAAAATTTTGATTGGGTATATCTACGGAATCATTGGGTGGATTTTACCCATTCACGAATTCGGCCTTCGTAATTAAGGTCCAAACCTTCTCTACAAATATCGAGTTTCTAAGTTGTTTCTTTCGGAAGTTATTGTGTTTACGCAGTCGGCCGTTAGGCTGACCGTAAACACAACAACTTCCGGAAGAAACGACTTAGAAACTCGATATTTGTAGAGTAGGTTTGGGGCTTAATTACGAAGGTCGAATTCGTGAATGGGTAAAATCCGCCCAATGATTCCGTAGATATACCCATTCAAAATTTTATTTTTACAATATGTCCAAAAATACAGATATGATCGAATTGAAATCCAGTAATTTATCAGAAAAAAATTTCAAAAAGCACTGCCGTGAAGGCAGCAGCTTTTGCGCGCACGTTCAAATTCGTTGCTGAAACGGTCATCTACATTGAACATGCGCGCAAAAGTTGCTGCCTTCACGGCAGTGCTTTTTGAAATTTTTAACATATTAATCTCATTAAACTCAGTAAGAACCTTCGAATTGTCATTTTCGATAGAGAGCTGGATTTCAACTCGATCCAATCTGTTTTTTGGAAATTTCGAATGGGTTAATCTGCGTAAATATTGGGTGGATTTATCCTTTCACGCCTTCGCAATTAAGTTCCGAACCTTCCCTACAAATATAGAGTTTCTAAGTTATTTCTTTCGGAAGTCGGCCGTTACGCCGACCGTAAACACAATAACTTCCGAAAGAAACGACTTAGGAACTCTATTGTAGCGAGCGCCCTCTCTCAGTTCTTACTCAAGTCGCGCGCGCAGTACCAACCCTTGCGTGTTAAGTACCCTACGTTACCTGCTTGTAACGCTTGGCCACATCCTCGGTCAACGTACAGGGGGCGCTAGCGCGCACGCTGTCCCTGTTGGATCATCTCAAGATCTCGGAAGTACGTTCATCCCCAACGGTCTGGTACACTCCCTTGTGATCCGCATAAGGGGTGTCCGCTCACGTAGGCATGTAAACGGCCTAGTTTGGTGCATGCCCTGACGAGTTCCCCCAAACTAAGCCGGGACGAAACGTGACACTTCCCCAAAGAGGTTGAAGCTACCTCGCAAATCTTCAAAAGCTTCACTATATTTACAGGGTAGGTTTGGGGCTTGATTGAGAAGGTCGAATTCGTGAATGGGTAAAATCCGCCCAATGATTCCGTAGATATACGCATTCGCAATTTTATTCCCTCTATATTTCCAAAAATACAGATTAGATCGAAAATATTGGAAAAATAAAATTTTTAATGGATACATCTGCGGAATCATTGGGTCGATTTTACCCATTTAAGAATTCCTCCTTCGTAATTAAGGTCCAAACTTACCCTATAACTATTAAGTCTTCAAGTTGTTTTTTGTTATTGTGGAAATTTTTTTTCATATTCGAAAAGAGACGCAAAAAGTGTATTAGCCTTATTTTTAGATAGAACTGTTTGTTTATCTGTTACTCGAAGATAATGAATTCCCAATCAATTATCAGCATAAATTACCGTTAATCTCAATCAGGATATTTTAAGTTGAGTCGTTACTCCTATAGTGAAGAATCTCTAGGTTCAGATTAAACATTTTCGTAAATATTTATGTTGGGTTTCTAAGATTAGAACAAGTTTAAAAATACGTATCAGTCGCTGATGATGCAATTAATCCTCATATTTTACGAGCAGATTAATAGAAAGCCTTACGAAATCGAAACGATAAACAATCGTGGGCAAAACGTTGAAGAATTTCGCGTTTTGAACGAGCTTAATAAGAAAATATTTTTCATGAAAAGATTCAAATGAAAAAAATCGAGAACCACCACTAACTTCCTGATGAATATAACCTGCCATTTTTTCATTTTAATTATATCATTCCCACGAAATTTTGCTTGGACCGTCGCTCTGTAATTCATCATTCTTAATCATAGAGTTTTGTATGTATTAATAAATATTGACGTCAAAAGTAATAAACTTGTTACATATACTTTTAATTATATTTTGAGGAAATGTTTATGTTTATTATTATTTACATATGAATTATTTCGTCCAGACGAATTTATAATTAATATTTGATTAATATTTAGAAATATCCAGTTTTAAATAGGTGTATTCAGAGCAATGGGGTTTTTTTATAGATATCTTAGCCATTCTGGCTTAACGAAATGAATTCTCATAACTTAGATTAGCCAGAATGGAGTTATTCTCGGAAACACTCGAAAAAACACGGTAGAAAAATCACGCTGTATTTTGACAATAGTTGGACTGTTCGTCGCACCCAAAATACGTCATTGAATATTTGAACCATCAATTATATGCATATATTATTTCTTGAGACTCAGACGTAACCACCGAAGTTTTTCGTACCAAAGCGTTGTACGATATAAAATTGAAAATATTATAGTTGGCAATAATAGAGAATTGTCAGTTTTGAGTGGCAGCTAAGGATAATAGTTATGTCAGTTTCAACTGACAATTCTACATATCTGTCAGTTCAAAGTGGAAATCATTCATCACTGCCAGTTCGAAGTGACCATGATTCTGGAGAATTGCCAGATTAAACTGGCAATTATGGGTTATGGTCAATTTGAACTTGCAATTATGCATTATTGTCAATTTGAATCGGCAATTATGAATAATTGGCAATTATAAATTGAATGGTAATTATCCATAATTGCCAGTGCCATCTGGTAATTATGGATAGTTTCCACTTTGAACTGACAATCATGGAAATTGTCAATTGTCAATTGAGAATAATTTTCGGAGTAAACTTTCGCCAAGTGGAAATTATTCATAATTGCCAGTACAAACGGCCAACTATCTATAATTGCCAGTTCAAACGATCAATTATTCTTGGTAATTGCCAGTTTGATCTGTCAATTATAGATTATTGTCAGTTTGAACTAACAATTATACATTATTGTCAATTTGAATCGGCAATTATGGATAATTGGCAATTATAAATTGAATGGTAATTATCCATAATTGCCAGTGCCATCTGGTAATTATGGATAGTTTCCACTTTGAACGGGCAATTATGGAAATTGTCGTTTGTCAATTGAGAATAACTTTCAGAGTAAACTTTCGCCAAGTGGAAATTATTCATAATTGCCAGTACAAACGGCCAACTATCTATAATTGCCAGTTTGACCTGTCAATTATGGATTATTGTCAGACTAACAATTATACATTATTGTCAATTTGAATCGGCAATTATGGATAATTATTGGTTTGAACTGGCAAATATAGATTGACAGGCAGTTTTAATATTTTATTCATATCTTCATCAGCGCTTTCGTAGTATCATGTTTGACAACGTTGAAAATAATCCATATACGAATATGTCAAATAGGAACCATCTACTTCCTTCCTTCCACTAAGCACAATATCCAAAATCCGGAAATACCCTTGTCACCCTCAAGAAACTCTCTCCTCGAGGACGTCCTCCCCTATAATATTGACACCATAAATATGCCAGTAACAACGGCTATCATCCCGGTAAACAACCTCTCCTTGTGCCTCTCCCAGACTGTTGCCCACATTCCGTGCTCCCTAAGCACCAGCGGGAGGAGAAAGATCGAAGAGATTCCAGAAAATCGATGTCCTGGGTTTGCGCCTGGCTTTTGGAACACCCTGCTACTTCTGCAACCCCTTCACCCCTCTGTGAACCACCGGGAAGAAACTGGGATGCAGCTTGGAAGCTCTGAATTAGCCGGATCGATGAGAAGCCAGGGCTGGAGATTGAGGAAGGTATCGATCAGGTCTTAGGAATGTTGTAGTTTGAGAAAACGGTCGAATTGTGACGTCAGATCGTGTTACGGTTGCAAGCTGTTTGGTTTGTGTCAATGCATATCGTTTTATATGGAAATTATGGTCTGAAAGTTATGAGGAAAGACAACAACGATGATTGATGATTTGGAAACTTTACGAGGTGTTCTGAATGGTTTCTTTGATGTTCGCTATGATTTATTTGTTGGAGAAGCATTTGGCAGAGATATTCCAGAACATGAACATTTCGATTGTCTTCATGTTGCTTTAAAATTTATCAAAAACCATAGGCAGGCTATTTAGAGTACATTCAATTTGACACATTCAATGATACATGTTATTTTCGTTTTAGCGTACTACTTGTCTAGGGAACAGTAAGCTATCGTTTTGCCCAAATGTTTGTAATTTTGGGTTTTTTTCCAGGAAATAATCTCGAAAGAGTAGTTTGGTCTCTCTGACGACGATTCCGATGTCAAAATCGATTCTGTCCAGCCGAAGATATGCTAACTGTCGGGAGGAATGAGCTAGCGACTTGAAACTTTTAGGGTAAGTTGCGGAAATGCACGGTTAACTTTGATAATGCCAAGCAAACGGTTTTAGGCTAATACTTATTTGAATTTTTGATGGTATTTCAAATTTGAACATGCGCACAAAAGCTGCTGACTTCACGTCAGTGCTCTCCTAGAATTTTCACATATTAATTCACGAGAATCGGAAGATCTTTTCACTTTCTACCATCTATAAAATTCAAACGCAGTGGAGCCTGGGGGTATTTCGAAGTAAACATACATGAAGCATCGTATTCTATTAAGTTCCAGGTCCATCAGAATGAGATAATCTCATTTGTGCATAAAATTATTTTAGATTCACAAGGTTTTCAATTTGTTCCCGATATTTTATTTGATTTCTAGTGTGAAATAACCAATTATGGATCTATATGAGATGAGAGACCCCAATATAAAGGGTCTGTAGCGTTGTTCGTTCATCTGAGAGTCTGAAAATCATCGCTTGGAGGAACGGACCTTGTCGAAAGACCCTCCCGGTTAGATAAATGTAGATAATATTATTTACTGCTTCCTTCTGGTTTTCTGTCCTTCTTTATATTCAGGAATTATGTCAAGATACTTGGTCAAAATTAATTCAAGATGACGAAAAAATTATTTCCCAATGAAGAAGGTGCCATCCAGGTTCATTAAACAAATAACTACACTTATACGGAGAGACAGAGTTTTTGCTGAAGTTTTTATCTGTGCTCTTGGATCATACCAAAAAATGGATGGTATCCCGTTTACATTTCCTCTACTTACACTGATATACCAAGAAATGGTATATATCCATTTCCCAGACTCGAAAATGCAATAATGGTAAAGCTGACCTAGAAACCTGCATTTCCAATCATTTTTTATGCCAATTATGCTTTGCAGATGAACCGACATGGCAGACAACAACTAACTGGCTATATATCGAGGAGAAAGAACATACAAACTCTAAAAACTCTGAAATCCTGCTACTATATATCCGACTATAATGACCTAGACTGCAGCCAACACCAACAGACGTTATGGTGGCACCTGAGCAGGAAGAATATTGACTTCATGTATCTGTTTTCCAACTCGTGTAAATAAACTACGTAGAAACGTTGCTCGGAATTCACAAGAAATATCAACAGTAAAAGAAAACAGTGTTATCGACCGTTCGCTCCCCTGTTATCGGTCTTGCTACGATCGAACCACAGCAGAAGCAGTAGTAGATATCTCGTTCTCGAAAACGAGGCCAAGTTTCGTTTAAGGCGTTACATTCACGGTCCTTCCAACATGAAGCTGAATCTTCTTGTTTTAAAATCACCAAATAAGATCATAAAATTCTGCACAGTCAGTGGATACTCCGAAAATGTATTTGGGTATTCTATTTCAGAGAGACCTTCACCTTACTGAAAATAAAAGTCAAGTTTAGGTAAACACTATGAAATAAGCTTGCATGAGAAAATCAATTCACACTTCCCCATAATGAAGAAAAACAAACAATGAATATAAAAAATGAACTGATTTTAAGACACAGATAACACAAATCAGCACCAGTCACAGCAAACGTTACTGCATCATCAATAATTGGTCTCAGTGTATCTAACTCATTCTTGAAGCAATTGGTGGTAGAGCTATGGACCACGAAACTGGCAAAATGTAGTCATGTTATTCAAACATAGGTAGATCTCATAATCAGATCGGACTATTTCATGGGGAATTTTGGTATTCTATGTATGAGTAGATACGGGACAATGGATCTCACCTATAAGGATCCAGAAGACTGGACAAGCGTCTCTCATTATAATGTGTATAACATAGTTATACAGTAGTTTACAAACCTATCATTAGACCAGGTAGGTGAGTTGACAGGCCTTAGCTGTAATATAAACAACATGGTGGACCAGGTCAGATAGCTCGTCAGAGTCAAAGCCGAATCACATTGACTGGAAGAAATACAATGATCGTCATCTATCCAGTTTCAGCTGGAGCAACCTTTCAATCCAGATCCTGTTTGGAAATTTTGGCGAGGAAAGGATGATCACCATAGATCTTGGTGTCATCTGCATACATCGAACATGTCGACAAAAACAGAACCGGTTATATAAGAGGAATATAATAGGGTGGAGAACTGATCCCGAAGGGATACCACTGAGTAAAATCGCTAACTCTCACTCGAAAAGTTTTATCAGTCGGATCGTTGATAACCACTATGTGGATTTGTTGCCCTTTGTCACGAAACATGATCCTTGGATATATCAGAAAATAGCTGCGTCTGATTCTCGATGAAATTCTATTTCATTGATTCCACCAACTAGGTTGCATTGAGGCATCCGATGAGCATCGAATATCCGCTCCACTGGTCCTGGATCCTTCTGTAGGATACTTTCTTCATGCTGAAAGAAGCGTAGGTTGATGAATTACTAAAGAGAGAGAAGAACTTCCACTGGATTCACAATTCAGGATAACGTCAAGCAATTGAGCCTGTCGTGCCTTCTAAGGAAGAAATTATAATAAAAAAATGAAATAATGCTGCTCCATGATTACTGTGATCTGTAGGTTTTGCGAATAAGCAATATAATAAGCGCATATTTTGCAAAGCAGAATTGGCACTAAGCTGGAAAAATAAACAACTTCAATGGTTCCAAGGTAAACTACAGTGAGAGAAATGAGAGATTTGAGGGTGCTAGAAGACCTTTTCACGCTCAATATCTAATCTAAGCCTTCAGATTTCAGTCAAGAATCAAAAACGGACGACCAAATTTTCTGAATTATCATTCCTAGTAGGGAAGATTGGATGCTGTTGGCTACCTGGATATTGGTCTGAGGTTATTCCTTAATGGTTCTAAAACTTCTTAGAATGAAGGATCAACATCAGCATTTTAGTTAGACTAGGTGTACATGCAACCTCATTCCAGGTAGAACTATACACCATTGAATCTGCAGTGCACCTTCTGATAAAATGACAGGACACTAACATAATATCTAAATATTAAGTCACTGTCGAGTCCAATGCTCTATAATCCAACTGCTGCATCACTATTTATGTTTGGAACTACCATATAACTTTCAATAGACTTGCTGTGAGCAACAAACTCTTCCTTGTCTAGATTCCGATTCAGGGATTTCAGGAAATGGGAGGTCAGATCAGCTTGCTCACGATATTGCAACACACCCTTCTGTGGGTACGTTACTGTTTCTGGGCATCCAACATATAGCATCTCGACAATCGAAGAGGGTTTTCGAGAAGCTGGACCAACTGAAGGATCTCATAAAAATTGAAAAATAATGAGCCAAATCAGGCCTGCGATGAAGAGACAACTGGACACCCATTAATTCATCCATGAGCACGAATAACAGAAGGTTCGTCAACCACGATAGATCTCGTACATCGCGCACTCAGACCCAAACAACCACAGCTAGGCTAAATCGTGGAAGATTCCTTCCTTCGTACGGCTCATGGCTTTGGACTCCTGCAACAGGGAATATATAAGGGCTGAAGAAGATCTCAAAAGTCACATAGCAAAGACATCGAGGCAAAAAACCAAAGCTGAACTAAATCTTAAAACATTGTTCCCTCGTAGGTTCATAGCTCACGCAATCAGGAACGTGAATGACCGACTGTAGCAGTTTTCTGCTGCGTCTACTCGAGCCCAGCGGAGCAGAGAGGCACGACGAAAATCAATTCTCCTCCAGTTCTTATCTGTCACGAGAGAATCGCTCATGGCTTTGGACTCCTGCAACTTTAGGGAATATATAAGGGCTAAAGAAGATCTCAAAAGTCACATCGCAAAGACTTCCAGGCAAAAAGCCAGAGCTGAACTAAATCTCGAAACATTGATCCCTTGTAGGTTCATAGCTTTGGACACCTGCAACTTCAGGAATCTTGTTAGGGCTGCATTTTCAACTCTTCTTGAAACCACTCTAGCTTCACGCAATCAGGAACGTGAATGACCGACTTTAGCAGTTTTCTGCTGCGTCTACTCGAGCCCAGCGGAGCAGAGAGGCACGACGAAAATCAATTCTCCTCCAGTTCTTATCTGTCACGAGGGAATCTCGTGGAACGTCACATTCGTCTCGGTCTGGTAGCGGGAAAAAGCTGACGTAATATCACAGCATACTCGTGCAGATGAGAGAAAGAAGTGGATTAATCGTTATCGTCATACCAAATCTAACATTTCTTCGAGTGAATGTCACAATAAGGAACTCAAATGTAACGGAGGTCGATTTCTGATTTATTCTGCGGAGATTTCTCTTATGTTTAGATGTTAGGATCCTGAGATGTACAGAATTCATCTCTGAAGTAATAATATGTCCATGTTGTTGTGTCCCGTATCCTGGATCCAGCATTTTATGATATATTGTCTTTTCTTCATTTTCCAACGTCGGAGTCTGAATTCTTTGGTTCCCAGGAATATGCCCGAAATCCAATATTTTTTGGTTTAAATCAATTGACACCGGCTTTAAGAGCAAGCCAACAATAAAGTATAATTTTGCATGACAGAAAACACTCAGATGAAATTCAAGCTCTTAGCATTCCAGGAATCGGAGCTTTATGGGTGGTATACTTCGGTTATTCAAAGAATCCAGACATCACATGTGACAGTTTATAAAATTTATCGTCTTAGACCATTTAGGGAAATTTCCTTCACACATTTGTACTCTCTCTTCCACACCAGCCAATCCGAGGTGTTTTTTCGGATTTTAGAAGGGCGTCGCTTAATTAAAAAAACCAATCAAAATTAATATTCTCCCTCTAAAATGTGAAGAAGGGAATTTTCCTTATTTAGGTTAGTTAGTTTTTAGATACTATTCATTTGTCCGTTGTACAGTAAACAACAATTCGCTTTCGAATTTACAAACAAGACTTTACGTTAATTTTTGTATTGTGAAAATCGTAACTTCTGATTGGAAAGTCACTTCGACTTTGCTATCGAATAAGATATAGAAGGAAGATTCTATTGTGCAAATCACTTGTATACCATTTCGTTCTTGTTATCTAATACAGATACAAGAAAATACATTTTTGTTACGTGTTAAAAGTGCGTTTTTAATACACCTTAACAACATCTTCGCGTCATAAGTGCAACGATATTGATCAACTGGTCAATAAGTTCTTCAATTATCTGCTTATTTTAGAAGCATCAACATTTCTGATAAAGATCAGAAAATATTCGTCGGTCGTGTCTTCATTTTGATAACGACAGAATTAATCAAGTGCGATTAATTCACCAAAACACATGTTCTTAAGTTTATTCCTGATATTTCAGTAGCTGTTTCAGGTAAAAATAACCAATTTGGTCACACAGCAAATTATTTAATATTATTTATTGCTTCCCGCAGGTTTTTTGGCTCATTTTCTGCCGGCGAAATGATATCACGATATTGCCACCCTGAATTCAAAAGAAAGAAGAAAGTTTATTCCAATGAAAAAGATATGAATATGTAAGCTTATTCTTCAAAAAAATTCAAATTTCACTACCTTAAACAGGCAGTTTTTTTGCTGGAGATTTCATCCTTAAACTTTTGTGTAATACGTAAAAATGTATCGTGCTCTGTTCACATTTGCTCGGCTGATATTCTGATCTTCACACATGCTATATTGTTTTATATTCCGAAAAATGTAATGCTCTTCCTAAAAGAATATAAATAATTGGAATTGATTGCTCGCTCAACACCTGGTGAAACATCGTATTTAATATTAAAACAAATAAAAACACTTGACTACGTTCACAATTTTTAATTTAAAATATCTTGTTGACATGCATGTTTCGGGTTTTACCCCATTATCAAAACTGAAACGAAAATACATGGGACTACACAAATATACATCACATTACAGATGTTAACACCCGAGATAAGCGGAACTCCAATTGATCATTAACAATTGGTAGTTTTTGTTTATGTGCCGATGATATTTCCAAAATTTCTTGAAGGTCTAGTCTTTTTCCTTTCTCTCCTTCATGCAAGATTGTTGTTTTATTAAAATCTATAAAATGGTTGCAAGTTATACAATGTGTGGAGAAACCAGTTGTAGATTTGTTTTGAAGAATTGACTTCTTATGTTTTTCCACTCTGACTTTGAGAGAACGACCGGTCTGACCAATATAAAATGCAGGGCATTCGTCACAGAAAAGTTTATACGCACCACTCTTTTCTGAATATAGTTGACATATACAAATTTCTTTATATGGTTTTCGAAAGGACCTGGGTAAATACTTCTTAACAGTCTATCATATTGTTTTCTAAATATAAATTTATCTATTATGTCAGGGAAGAAGCCATTGTTCTTCGCTAATAATTTTAACACTCCAACTTCTTTTTTGAAATTATTATCTGATAATGGAGTTGAAATTAATCTATTTACAAGGGAACGAAACGCTGACATTTTAATTCGATATGGATGTGAACTACTGTTATGATGTCAGCGTTTCATTCTCTTGTAAATAGATTTATTTCAACTCCATTATCAGATGAAAATTTCAAAAAAGAAGTTGGAGTGTTAAAATTATTAGTGTGTAGTATGCAAAGAAGATGTCAAGCTGTTATTGATGCCCATGGAGACCATACATAGTATTGATAGTCTTAAAATGCTTCAATTCTCTGGAAATAAAATTTCGTTATTTTACTCGATTTTTCTTAACCAGCCTGTATACGCTGCAGACCTACAGGCTAAAATTAATTTGCAAATCATATTAATATGAATTTTCATCACAAAAATCTTATATCCCTAACTCATGTGGAGCAGTTTATTACATTTCACTTCGTTGATCGTTTGAATTGTTCCGACATAGATCGTAAGACAACATTTTTCCGAGGAACTGCCCTTGGCAAATAGTTTGACTCCTGCATTCCGCAAAGGCGTTTTTTCGTACCTAACAATTTCCAATTAATTTATTACAATTTCCATTTAATTTTTAATAGTTCCATTTCAGTTACTGAAAACCTATTGGACACCTAAAAATACATTTTCTTCCATATTGATACATTATAGACAAATGAAGCCTATTGCAACAAATCTCAATTCTCTCCAAGCTTCCATTCATTTTCACGAATAAATAAATTTGACAAATATTTACAAACTTGTCAGTTGATATATCCTTGGTAATCATGCCTACGTTTGTTTGAATTCGAAAACCAACAAAATTTGTTGTTCATATTTCATTAGTAGGAAATAAAATCAATTATCTATCACGTGAGTTATTAATAACCACGGGCAACTTACAATTCCTCGGGATTAACGTCCCTCGGGATTGAAATCTGTTGCCCTCGGTAATTAACATCATCATTACTCCCTTGATACATAAATAACTAGTCCATAACTATAGCGATATAAATCCAAAAATCAACCTCCATCGGTAGAACCTGGAACTTGGAGGCCCTATACATGAAGGACCAATTAATCACATACTAAAACTTGCCTACTTAAAAATCAATGCAAAAAAGTTTTTGGATTGAGTTTTGACAATGAAAAAACAATTTTCTCATTCTATTACTTCTTATTACTGAATATGAATCTGTGAATGAGATCACTTCATTATGCTTAAAAACTTGTTTATTTTCAATTTCATTTAATTTTTCAGTAAGTTATTCATTGAGTCTTGAACATGAAATCCTCAGTTTTCACATTCTACAGAAGCGAAAAATACCAAAACAATAAACAGTCGATTCCTTCAAACCTACAGTGTTTGTTTCCTTGGCTTCATATCTCCCCCATGCCCTAGCATATCAAAATTGCTAAAAAAAAATCGGTAACGATAAGTTATGTAGTTGGTTCTGGTATTATCTGCACAGAATACGTGGCCTCTTTATTGGTGAGATATCTTGGGTAAACGGGGTACTATGAACCTATTGAGTAAGCGTTTTATTCCACCATGCAAGGAGCAGATGATCGGAGATGATTCGAAAACAAAAAATATGAAAATATCAGCAGTCTATTTACAGAATGTTATCTGTGAAAACAGTGCAACATGTTTTCCAGAAATGAACAAGAATGATAACGTGGATATGACGAATATTCAACAAGGGGGTTCTTGGATAACCGGAACTTGAACAACTCTGTAAAAGCATTGTATAATTCATGCAATGGTATAAGTAGTTGATCAATTTGGGTGAGTGTTACAGTAAACAGCGTGCTGTTTTTTCGCACTAGTTTCTGTTTGTCACGGATTTTGAGCTGAAATTTTCATCAAACGATTATACAGTGCGCGTCAAAATTATGGAACAAATTAATTTCTCAGAAGAAAAATATTTTGCAACAAAATCCTGAAACAGGTCAATTTTTGTTTCACTTTTAACAAATTTATATGCATTTTTGAAGGATTTTTGTTGCACCCTGTGCCATTCCCATCAACCATGTGGTACTTTTTTGGCAAGGTCTTCATATCTTCTTTACAGGTGTGCAGAAATTTTCAAGGAAAATTTTTTTTTTTGAAAAATTAGTTACTTCAAAGAGGTTTTCAGTATGTGCACTTTGTCATGGCTCATTTACTTTGAGACGATGGTACCTGATGAAATTCGTCACCGAATGAAAGTAAGCCATTACTGTTTTGTTTATGCAGCCCCTACGAACCCTTTAATGGAGAAAAAAAAAATCATGTGAGGGGGTTGAAAGGGGTTGAAAGTTGTGCATGAAAAAAACTGTAATGGTCGACTTTTATTCAGTGACAAATTTCATCAGGTACCATCGTCTAAAAGTAAATGAGCCATGACAAAGTGCACATACTGAAAACCTCTTTGAACTAAATAATTTTTCAAAAATAAAACTTTTTTCTCGAAAATTTCTACACGCCTGTGAAGAAGATACAAAGACCTTGCCAACAAAGTACCACATGACCTACTTTCCCTATTCAAAAAATTTAGAGGGTAGATGGCACAGGGTGCAACAAAAATCCTTCAAAAATTCATATAAATGTGGTGAAAGTGAAACAAAATTGACCTGTTTCAGGATTTTGTTGCCAAATATTTTTCTTCAGAGGAAATTAATTTGTTCCATAAATTTGAGGCGTACTGTATATATATTCTTTTGAGAATGGGCAGTACATTTTTTTATATCAAACAATAAGTGTTATAACAATTTTAGCAGAGGAAATGTGAACGGGGTACCATACATTTTTACGTATGATACAAGAGCACAGGTAAAAACCTCAGAAAAAACTCAGTCTCCCCGTATATGTGTAGTAAAATTGTTTGTTATTGAAGGGTTTCTTTTTCATCAACAAAATGTCTTCTTTCCTTTCGCTGCAGGTTGATTTCTCGAAATCTCAGCTGAAAACAAAAAGAAGACGAAAAAACCAATATGAACTAGAAAATGATTTATTACTCATTAAAATAACTTTGAAGTTCACGATCAACCTCAAAAAAGAATCAGACACCGAATGAATTGCCTGGAAACCATCGTCAATATATATATTGGACAACTATATATCAACTAAGTGTTCTATTGTTTTCTTTCCTCCTTCGCATTCTCATCTTGGACTTTCGACCGAATCTCATCATTCGAAGAGGAAATCATTACAGCGACCATGACTTGTTTCAAGTCGATTCAAAATGCACTAAATTTCCCGAGGAAGATTAAAACCACGAACTTTTTCCGAAGGATCTCTGATCAAACCTTTCTTGAAAATATTACACAAATTCCATTCCGAACGCCAAATTTCTTAGTCATTTTTATTGGAAAAAAGAAAATCGTTAATCCATAGAGGTTAACAAGGTTTCAATCTAGCAATATTACAATCCGGAATATAAGGCATGATTGGGAATAAATTCGGAAAGGTATGATATTTATCCCAAGACTTCATCACTGCAACCTGTCAACGAATATGGGGCGGTACAATATTTGAGAGAACTGGTAACTAATGTAGAGGTGTAGATCTTATAGTCCCACTTATGATCCTCATGGCAACATTAAGCTGGGCATCGATTTTACTAACATGAGCGCTGTAAACTAAACCGAACAACAATATTCAGCAGCAGGAAAAACCAAAGCCAAAGCTGCCGTACGAAGAGTGGTAGTATCAGCACAAGTTTTCCAAATGGACCTTGAAATTCAAAGAGGAATCTCATTTTACTCCAAGATATTAAGGAGTGAAATTATGTTTTAAAACGGCATTATTGAAAGTAACTTCTGTTTTATTACAATCTGCACATAAACCCCACTCGATGAAATAATTTATCAAAAATTCTAAATCTGTATTTAGAGTGTTTTCAATAATTTGAGAATCAGAAAGAGGAAAAGCAGGAGCAATATCATCTGCATAGACAAAGTTCTCTGAAGAAGTGGCAGAAATATAACATAAATATAAATTAAATAAAAGGGGAGCTAAAACTGATTCTTGTGGGAGTCCGTTATTCAAAGTTTCCAAACTACTACTAACATCATCAACAAAAACACAGAGTCTTCTGTCAAACGACTAGTTAGGACTCACTGAAGAAGCATCCGATTTAAAATTCGATTACGTCCGGCAGCACGTTGCCAGGATAGCTCAAGAACGGAAACAGCCAGCGGCTTGAAACTTTAAGGTTAGGTTGCCGGCCAAGTTAGTTAGTGGGCCGAATAGTTTTTGAGTCACAATCATTCGAATTTTTTGGTAACTTTTCAATTTCCCAAGAAAAACTTATGCCACCAAACTGGAATAGGATAATTTGTTGTAGAATACTGTCGCGCAACTACTGCAAAATCTTCAGTATTCAAGAAGGAAAAATTTATCAGAAATTATTTGTTATCTTTCAAGTAACTTTCGCACAGCAGCAATATATTACAACTGAGTACACAATTTCATTTCGATCCGTTCGCAACTTTCGAAAATAGTGGAAATGAAATTGGTCAGATCTCTCAGATTTTCTCCAGTTGTACTTCGGGCATACCTCAAAAAATGCTCATCTGATCTGATGGATGAAATTATTCTCAGTATTCCATCATTCATTTGAATTATTATTTTTCCAATATCTTCCTAACTGGTGCGATTGAATTAACTCAATTTGTTGTTAAAAAATATCGTCTTTGTTTAATTAAAACTTCACAGAACTGTTTTATAAGGATGTTAAGCAGAATTGGGTGGAATCAATACCTGGATTGGCGGCCGCTTTTGCTTCGAATTCGGACAAGCGCGCAAAAGCTCTAGACTTTTATGGAAATATAACAGAAATTCATATCTTCAATTTAAAATTTGGAAAATACCTCGAATTCTGCCAGCCACAAAGGAAACATACTGTATATACCGGAAGAATACAAGCTCCTTATTGTATTACATTGCCACAATTGAATAAAAGTCAAGGAACTCAAACAAAGTGTTCAATTCACTGGAAGCGAATACAACTCAAGTTCTTCTCACGATTGGAATGAAAAAATCCCAATGAAGTAATTATCCTCTATAGAAACCAAGATTCAAGGCCTTGCTATGGTTATGGAAGCGAAATGTTCCAACACCAAATAGAGGTATGGGTTTTTGCGAAAAACGTAATCCGGATATTGACACAACATGACTTCTTAAGGCATGTTAGTTGGACTGTCGAGTTTCATTCAGATTGCACAAACCAAAAAATGGGAATGAATTTCTTTAGACCGGAATATAACCATAAAATCAAAAAATGTATACAGGGTGTCCCACGAGGAACTTTACATACTCCTAACATATGAAGTCTATTATCAGCTTCACGAAATGGCCACTTAGAAATGTCTCCTATCTTTTCTTACTCCTTACCTACAGGGTGATTCATTCATTCTGTCCAAAATTTCATTTGACTATATTTCTGACTTGTCAGCAGCTTTTGTTCAAAGGATATCACGAAAAGTGAACATGAGTGCAAAAGCTGCTGACTTCACATCAGTACGTTTCTACGTTTTTTAGTGCATGTTCTGGGGAACCTTTCCTGAATTTGGGTTATTATTGCAAATGCAAATTTGAACATAATTATTATGGGTTTGATTCATCATTTTCCCAAATTACCTTCAGAAAGTATTCAAAATCAGATTTCAAAATTGGGATAAATTATTTACCAGGCATGCACGAAGTGGCAACGGTGTTTAGGGCAGGTATTATAAAACTTAACTTTAACTTTAACTCACAGTTTTGACAGTTGTGTTAGGAAACTGCCAAAACTGCCAGTTAAAGTTAAAGATAACTTCCAATTGAGTTTCATAATACCGGCCCTTAGTAGGATAGCTTGATCTACTATTGAATAATGAAATATTTATTCCTTTTCTGTGGTACACACTCATTATTTGTCAATATAAACAAACAATTTGTTATTAGTTTCCGTTTGCGATTTGTCAGTATTATGACAGTATGGCAATTTGTGCTCTTCTTTTTCTATTCCTTGGTGGTTGCCTTCTACTCTAACCAGATCGAATCTCTGATTTCCTAAGCAAAGTAACATATTTGACGTCCTTTTCTTTCCGAGAAAGCTGAATTCGACGTTGCCATATCGTGCACTCAAGACAAATCCCTATAATTTCAAATCACCATTTTTATTTTTCAGTTTTAAGTAATCAAACATTTTTTTGAGAATATAATATTGAAATTATATAATATTCCCAATATTTTCTTTCAAATAATTGAAATTATATGTTTGAAATGTGATGTTCTGAAGGTTTTTCATGAAAATTACTGCATTTTCGTTTAAAAGAAAAACCCCCATTTCCTGATATTTCAAGAACTACTCATACGATTGAATAGACGACTTCGGCCCAAGTTGCCAACCCACAATTTACTTAGCAAGTTTACTAACACTGGGGAACGGGAATTTCAGGACAAATTCGACATGATAAGGTTCGCATTATTTATAAATAACCGTAAAACATACCCCGGCTCTTCAAACCAGATAATTCCATCCAAATATAGGTTTTTGCTAAGATCGTCCCCGATTGGCTGAAATTTAAGTTGGGATTCCTGATTTCATGCAAACAGTGTCAATTTTCATAGGATACGTTCCGAAAATCAACTCTGTTGTTTTATTTGCCGATTTTCTGCTCCGTAAATATGAAATATTCGGATGGTTCCTGGAACAAGCGCGTGAAAAAGGTTATTTACGGAATCTGGTTGATGAAAATGCGGTCGATTTACTGTCACCAGAACGATTTTCTATGGTAAATATCCATAGCATAGAACAATCTATGTTTACTTTAGGTTTGTTTTGGTTCCGAGTTCAGATCTGTTCGGGACGGTTCTAGCATGAACCATAGATCTGTGCTAGAATTGTCCCGTACAGTTCTGAACTCGGAACCATAGGGCCGTATTTATAGTTGTTCCTTGAGTCTTCCTTGAACTGAAGGCCGCCTTGAATTTGCTTTTCTATGTTTCTATACAAACAAACTTGTATTTGTTTCCATAGAAACGCAAATTCAAGGCGGCCTTCAGTTCAAGGAAGACTCAAGGAACAACTATAAATACGGCCCTATGGTTCCGAGTTCAGAACTGTACGGGACGATTCTAGCACAGATCTATGGTTCATGCTAGAACCGTCCCGAACAGATCTGAACTCGGAACCAAAACAAACCTAAAGTAAACATAGATTGTTCTATGCTATGGATATTTATAGTTGTTCCTTGAGTCTTCCTTGAACTGAAGGCCGCCTTGAATTTGCTTTTCTATGTTTCTATACAAACAAACTTGTATTTGTTTCCATAGAAACGCAAATTCAAGGCGGCCTTCAGTTCAAGGAAGACTCAAGGAACAACTATAAATACGGCCCTAGTAAACATAGATTGTTCTATGCTATGGATATTTACCATAGAAAATCGTTCTGGTGACAGTAAATCGACCGCATTTTCATCAACCAGATTCCGTAAATAACCTTTTTCACGCGCTTGTTCCAGGAACCATCCGAATATTTCATATTTACGGAGCGGAAAATCGGCAACCGAAACAACAGAGTTGATTTTCGGAACGTACCCTATGAAAATTGACACTGTTTGCATGAAATCAGGAATCCCAACTTGAACTTCAGCCAATCGGGAACGATCTTAACAAAAACCTATATTTGGAAGGAATTATCTGGTTTGAAGAGCCGAGGCATGTTTTACGGGTATTTATAAATAACGCGAACCTTATCATGTCGAATTTGTCTTGAAATTCCCGTTCCCCAGTGAAAGTAAACTTGCTAAGTAAATTGTGGGTTGGCAACTTGGGCCGAAGTCGTCTATTGAAAATTGACAGTTAATTTAAGCATATAAACGCACAACTTTTCACAGAATTCTGTTGAGATCACACTGTCAGAGTGTTTTGAAAAAAAAAATTCTTTACGTTTTTTTGAAAAAATGTTTTTTCCAGGAAATAATTCTTGAATCCGGAAAAAACTACTGCTTATATCTGGAACATCATATTTCTCAGCAGTGTACCGAATTTCAATTCGATACGGTTATCATTCTCGGTGATATTGGAAAAAAATATATAAAATTTCGTAGTTTTCTTCTCGGTATCGTTGTTTTTTCCGGAATAACTAAAAAGATACTAATTCAATCGGAAAGGAACTTGGCAGCTAGCTTGAAAAAGCTGAAGGGCAACTTCGTGCAAAATTTCGTGATGATCGTGTCTTGAAAACAATTTGAAAAAAAAATTTCAACTTTTTTTTTTTCAAATATTCAATATATATTATATCTTCTGACCATATTATCCTCATGATATTCTGTATGAATCTTCGAACTGTCAATTTTTCGATAAAATAATGGATTTCAATTCGATCTAATCTTCAATTTTGGAAATATTGAAAAAATAAAATTTTGAATGGGTAAATCTGCGGAATCATTGGGTGTATTTTACGCATTCACGAATTCGAATTTCGTAATATAGCCCCAAACCTACTTTACAAGTATCGAGTTTTTAAGTCGTTGGGTGGATTTTAGCCATTCACGAATTCAGACTTAAAAACTCAATATTTGTAGAGTAGGTTTGGGCCTTAATTACGAAGATCGAATTCGTGAATGGGTAGAATCCGCCCAAAGATTCCGTAGATATAGGATATCACGAAAAGTGAACATGCGCGCAAAAGCTGCTGACTTCACGTCAGTGCTTTTCTAGGTTTTTCGATCATTTAACTCTCACACAATACGAGATATCGTTGCGATATTGACGTAAAACCATTGTTCAAACATAATCGATCGTTTTTTACCACCGCAATTGTTTGTCCAGATTTTATTACTGGGCAATAAAGACCTGATATCTTATCGGTGTATTTCGAATGCATACAAACTCTGTACATATTTTCTACTTAATACGGCTATCTTTGAGCATACAGGTTTGAAGGGCATCTTCATATTGTATTTCCTGATTAGGAGCAGATGACAGAAAAGCAAAGGTGAAACAGAAATTACGTTTTGGATTGGCTTATTTTTCATTTTACGAGACATCCACACACTCTTGGCTATCTCAAGAGTTTTTTTATCGATATAGATTCCAAGTATCGATTAAAGCTTATTTTGGGAGGATGTCGTATCATTTTTCAGGTTTTTTCTGGGTTTTTCACTCCCAATATCTGAAACAGAACTTCTAAATATTGAATAAAATAGCGTTTTAGGGCCGGTTAGGTTCGTTAATGGGCAAAATGCATCGAATGATTTCGGAGTTAAAGCCATTTGAAGTTTTGAGGTTGTTTCCTTGATATTTCAGGAACAACTTAAGCGATTGGGTTGACATTTGGTGAATAGTTGGAGCATGATGGCGCACATGCGAAATTTTGTTGGAATCGTTCTATCAGTTAATTTGAAATGATTTATTTTTCAAAATACAACTATCGCCTATATTTGGGAAAAATTTTGCTCATACCTGAAGCTCCATATTTCAGAGCAGAGTCCAGATTTTCAATTTGATACGGTCCTTATTTTCGGAGATATTGGAAGAAAATATGTGAAATTTAGTGATTTTTTGTTCGGTGTTTTTCCAGAATAACTCAGATCATACTAATCTAAAAATTATGAAACTCTTACTAGTTAGAAAATTCTGATGAACAACTTTGTAATGATCGTGTCATTGAAACAATTTGAAAAAAATATTTTTTTTCTTCCAAATATTCAATATTCTGATCACATTTGTCTCACGAATTTCTGTATGAACCTTCAAAATGTCATTTTTTTATCGACAGATATTCGTCCTTGTGGCTATTTTAGTTCATTATTGCAGGAGTCCTTTTTGGTTTATAATTTTATAAAATAAAATAATAAACCTCAATGATCGACCACAAAAATCCCCCCCCAGAAAATTTCACAGTTTACATTTTGGAGTCCGCCGTACGGGGCTTTTCCCTGAAATTACTGAACCGAAATCCGTGAAACTTGGTAGAAAAAAAGTGTGTCGCTCAAGATTGATCCTCCAAGCTTTTCAGCAGGATCGGTGTACCCTAAGAGCTCAAAATGGGGTGTCGGAGGAAAAAAAAATTATTTCTCGACAACTTACCACCGAATATTCATGAAACTCTCAATGTTGATTACTGTTGCATAAATCAACCTAAAAATTTTCACCCGGATGATTTCCGACCAGTGGTCCCTGAGTTATAAAGAAAAAAGCTACAAATTTGCAGTAATCCCGATACTGAATCATCGCATTCGGTTCGAAGATTGGAATTCAGTGGAATAATCGGTTAACTTTCCATCCAGAATCATATATCTGAAGGTAGATGAAAAAAGTCACTAAATTTTCAACACATATTAAGTTTTTGTGTTTGTGAAAAACCAATGCGGTATGAATAATATACAGGGTGTTTCATCATAAACTGGTCAAACATATATAGCCGTATAGATGACATTGGGAAAGTCATTTTTGCCTTATGACATATACCCCGTTTTCGAAGTATAAGCGAGATACAGGGTGTTCAATGTCAACTTGGAGCAATATTCTGATAACTGTGGTGAGTTATGCGTGACCTTTGAAATAACGGTTTTTGGTCACATCTTAGTATTTTTTAGTGCTCAATTCAATTAATTTGTAGAATTCGCGAAAAAATATTTCAAAATGGCGGAAAACCTACAAAGTTGGAATGTTTTGTTTTCGATTGCCAAATTGGATAGTATTATTTCAATGTACTCAATTTTCTAAGATTTTCCGTGAAAAAATTTCAGAAAATTCAAACTCAATTTTTTTTTACATATCTACAAACAAAAAAATTTCACCCAAAATTGCTGAGGTTGAACCTACCTTCATTCTAAACACTGGGTGTTAAAACATAATGAAAAAATATCCATTGGTTTCCATTTCATAGCCTTCCAAACATTCCGCTCGAAGTATTTAAATAATTTTTATTCGAGAAACTGGTGACCTTACGGAGGCCAAATTGTGCAAAAGGGTCCCCTGTATGACCCGGATAGAATTATGAATTCATCAAAAAAAAAAATTTTTTTTCAAAAAAACTTCGATGGGATTCGAACTCAATGGAGCCGCGTACAAGTTGGATTTATTCTGATTGTAATGACGTCCGTTACCAAGCAACGGTAGTTAATCGAATTTGACCCTATTTTCCGGATACGGAGAGAGTTCGATTCCTACCAAAGTTTGTTTGAAAAAAAATTTTTTTTTATAAATTCATATTTCTATCCGGGTCATTCTGGGGACCCATTAGAACAATTTTGGCCTCCGTAGGGCCACCAGTTTCTCGACTAAAAATTATTCAAGTACTCCGAGCTGAATGTTTGGAAAGCTATAAAATGAAAACCAATGGATATTTTTTCATTCTGTTTTCACATCCAGTGTTCAGAATGAAGGTAAGTTCAACCTCCATAGATTCCAACAATTTTGTGTGAAACTTTTTTTTCAGTGTGGACATGTAAAAAAAAAAGTTGAGTTTGAATTTTGGAAAATTTTTTTCACTGAAAATCTTAAAAAATTGATTACATTGAAATGATGCTATCCAAATTGGCAATCGAAAACAGAAACTTCCAACTTCTCGCCATTTCGAAATATTTTTTCCAGAATTCTACAGAACAATTGAATTGAGCACTAAAAAAATACTAAGATGTGACCAAAAACCGTTATTTCAAAAGTCACGCATAACTCACCACAGTTATCAGAATATTGCTCGAAGTTGATATTAGTATCTCGCTTATGCTTCGAAAACGGGGTATATGTCATAAGGCAAAAATGACTTTCCCAATGTCATCAATACGGCTATATATATTTGACCAGTTTATGATGAAACGCCCTGTATAAGTTTTATTTAAGATATCAATGATATTGGGTTATTTAAGTTAGAAAATAATAAACTTTTGTGTAAAATTTGCAGCGCTTTTCTCCATGAACCAATGGGGGTTTTTCCTTTAAACGAAAATGCAGTTATTTTCATGAAAAACCTTCAGAACATCACATTTCAAACATATAATTTCAATATTATATTTTTAAAAAAATGTTTGATCACCTAAAACTGAAAAATAAAAATGGGGATTTGCATTAAAAGGGATTTGTCATGAGTGCACGATATGGCAACGTCGAATTCAGCTTTCTCAGAAAGAAATGGATGTCAGATGTGTTACTTTGCTCAGGAAAACAGAGATAGCTTTACTTCGATCTGGTTAGAGTAGAAGACAACGACCAAGGAATAGAAAAAGAAGAGCACAGACTGTCATACTGTCATATTACTGACAAATCGCAAACGGAAATTGTTTGGTAATATTGACAAAGAACACGTGTGTACCAAAGAATAGGAAGAAATATTTCGTTATTCTATATAGCCGAAAAAGCTATTCTACTAAACAACGTTGTCACTTCGTGCATGCATGACAAATCCCAAACCCCAATTTTGAAACCTGATTTTGAATACTTTCTGAAGGTAATTTGGGAAAATGATGAATCAAACCCATAATAATTATGTTCAAATTTGCATTTGCAGTAATAACCCAAATTCCGGAAAAACCCCCATTCCTATCACTATAACCCAACCTGACTCTATAAAATTCAATAGAGTATAGTTAGTATAGGTAAATTTCGTACAGAATTCGGTGATAATCGGGTCATGAGAACTCGAACATGGGCGCAAAAGCTGATGACTTCTTTCCTAGAACTTTTCTCTGGATAATATTTCCACTGATAAATCAAGATAAACTTTCACCATTTACTTCCTTCCGTCTACCTCTGAAGTAATAATTCGATCGATCAAGAGTTCGTTGACCTCTCCGACCCATTCAACACTTCAACCAATTCATCGACGTTGCAAAGCGATAATTATCAATCAGTGTAACCGAATTAACGGTAACGTATAGAAAAAGGTGATTCTTTCAGGAGTTTCATGGTCATCGATTAACATACGCGAAGATACGATAGTTTAGAAGACGAAAGTAGCAGGTATTATTTTCCAGTTATAACGGACGGTAAAAACTGCATTCCATGTGGATGTTCCACAATCAAAGAAACTGTTAAAGTTTCTTTTTTAGCACGCTTGAATCGGCAATAACGGCATCATGTCTGCTTCGTAGCTGAAAGAAACTTCAACGACATGTTTCTGATGAAAATACTATGAAGAATTGAATTCTCAACCTACCATGGGAATAACGAAATTTGAAGAATCAGAAACAGAGGAATCCGGATACAACGACCCTGAAACAATCGACGATATTTGGTCGTCCTCACCGGATCTCGCTCAAAACAAACTGATAATTTAATCATCTACTGTTATTTGGGCTGTCGTTGTCGTTGGCGATTATATTCTGCAGAATTTGACAGTCCTCCATATATCGAAACATCATGATCAACACGGTTACTGTTCAAGGTCATTCTTCGAACTTGAGCTGATTATCAAAAGCCTTCTTCCCAACTCTCAGAGGTAAACTGTGTTCTTCGTCGAACCAAACTACGTAGGATTCATAGGAATCGAAACTACTCGTCAAAGATACTGTTAATGCGAAGATAGTATAAACAAAACAGAACACGTCGTTCTAACCGGACGATTCAACGTCCGAAAAGGTCGCTATAAGCAGATGGTCGCTGAAACTGGAGTCTTACTATAGGTACGAATTTCCTTATAGGTCGCCTAAATGCAACCTCACTTCAGTTTACACTTCCGTCGCTTAATGCGGATAGTCGTTATAGACGAAGTAGTTAAACTTGGATTCTACAGTATTTCTCTTTCCAAGCATGGTCTAGAGAATAACGTGCCAACGTCACCCAAATGTCTGTATCGTTCGAATTTCGATCTGAAAATGGTCTCAAACGACTTAGTTGGACTCAAATTTATGTCAAAATCAATTCTGTCCAGCTGGCCGATCGTTGTCACGATACCCTGACAACGGAAAGAACTAGCGACATGAAACTTTAAGGATAGTTTGCGCATCAGAATGCGCCGGTTGAATTCGTTAATGGGCCAAATCAGCCACAGTTTTGAAGTTATACTCATTTGACTTTTTGAGTATATTTCTCAAATATCTCAGGAATTACCTCTCGATCAGTTAAGACCTGAATCACACCAATAACTTGGAAATTAGTTGTAGAATAAAGATGTGCAACTGCTTGCGAAATTTCATTGTATCGTTAGAAAATATAAATATTAATTTTCGAAAATCTTCCAATTTTTTGGGAAATATTGAATTATTTTCGAAAATGATTCATCTTATTTCGATGATATTTCGCGCAGAACTTCAAGTCTATATTCCTCAAAATTGTACCGAATTTCAACTTCGATCTGATCTCAATTTCCGTAGATATTGGGGAAGAATATGTCAAATTTCCTGTTTTTTTTGTTTTGTTTTTTTGAAAGGAATTATCTTGTTTGAGAAACCGATGCATCTTTCACGGATATTTATAAATACCGCGAACCTTATCATGTCGAATTTGTCCTGAAATTCCCGTTCCCCAGTGATAGTAAATTTGTGAAGGAAATTGTGAGTTGGCAACTTGGGCCGTCTATTAAATCTAACGAAGGATACTTTTAATCACAGAAATTCGTCTCAATCATCCAAGTTAAGACCTGAATCATACTAATAATCGTTCATGACGACTTAATTTAATGACTTATACTATACGATTGGTTTCAAGATCAATATTATTCAATTTTTCTATGTCACAATCTCTCTGGTTCTATGTCTATGAATACACTTTCTGGGTTCAACGTCTGTGTTATCCATCATTTTCTACGGCCTGTTATGTACACTAGTTGTGGACTTTCCATTTATAACTAGATCAGATCCGTTTGTCAGCATCGTCACCTGCAGTGGCGTAGCCAAAGGGGAAAACTTATTTTCAATTGAGATTCTATTGACATGAGCATTTGACAGGACATTTTGCTGATTAGCGTTTAAGAATCATCGTGATCGCATCAGATTTTTTGAGAACCTAAATCTCGAAAGCAGAATTCCTTTATGGGTAAAATCTACCTTATGATTCCACATGTATGTCCCTTAATTTTTTCAAAATATTCACGAAAATACATATTGGATCGAAATTCGGGCAATGAATCTTTTCTTTCTGACTGCGGGATCACTGATGACTTACACTCTATTCACTTTTATAAACTATCCCGGTTGGCCATGACATTCTGACACATTTCACAGTGTATATTTTGAAAATGTTAGGTTATAGTCATTTTCCTGTCAGATAACTATCTACTACGTTGTCTTTTCTTGATAGAGGTCGTTGTAATTAAGTATTTTTCAAAATGTGAATTTACTTTGGGAAAATAATGAATTCGTGAATTAAACCATTCCAAAGACCTGGTGAAAGTTGAAGAAACTTTTTTCTGTGTTAACACTGGAATTATTTCACGTATATTAACTTGGTTGGAAGATTCAGTTATGCTATTTTCTTGTACGGAAATCAAGAATCGGGTGTTGAAATTTACTGAAAAATAGTGGATAGAGTAGTCCGTTACTTTGTTATACTTCATTCGAAAAAAAATGAAAATACTCGAAATTCTCAAGAAATAAGGCTACTGAAGTAGTTTGAATACCTGCTTGCACAACTTGAAATACTTCAGTATGAAAATGTAGTAGTACTAGAAAACCTGTGTAACCTTAAAAGAACTAACTCAATTTGAAAAGTTCTTGGGAATCTACGTGAATATCGAAACACTGGGTTTCCACTCACATACGTCGAAAATGTTGGATAGCTCGTGATAAATTATTGATTCCAAATTATCATGATTACTATCAGAAAAAGCAGATTTCAATTCTGCAAAGCACTTCCTGATACTTTGTCTCTGCTTCTTCAAAACTACCTTCGGCATTTTCAGTTTCAAAGCGTGATGATTATGTTGAGATTGGGATTAAAAATTGGCATTGACATTTGGCCAGCTCGCTGAGAATTATTTTGACAAAGCCGATATTTCACGAGTGCCAACCTGCGTCAGTTTCAAGTAAAAAACTTCATAGACCCAAATCATGGCCAACCGGGATAGTTTATAAAACTGAATGGAGTATACATGAAACTTTCAGGGAAGGTTGGATTTCATAATGCGAATACGGAGAAGAGAAGGCAACAACAGAACACTTAGTTGATACCTAGTTGTCAAATATATAAATTTGACGATGGTTTCGAGGCAATTCATTCGGTGTATGGTTCTTTCTTGAGGAGGATGGTGAAAATGAATTCAAAGAGGAAGAAGATAGTTTTGACCATTGAGGAAAAATTGAAATAAATTGAACAACATGAAAAAGGACATACTGTTCCATCTTTGGCAAATTCATACAATATAGGATTGCAGACAGTTCGTGATATCTTACGACAAAATGATAATCTTTTGCATTTTGCTTCGAGGTCTGATTCTCTCAAGGGAACAGAGTCCCGTAAAACCACGAAAAAGTCATCGTTTGAGGAATTGGATAATGCAGTTTATAAATGGTTCGAACAAAAGCGAATGGAGGGCCATCCAATATCAGGACCATTAATTTTAGAGAAAGCAAAATGGTTCCATAAGGAAATGTATTGAGAAACCTTTTCAAGCTTCACATGGATGGTTACTTCGATTCAAATCACGTCATGGCATACGGCAATAGACGACTTCGGCCCAAGTTGCCAACCCACAATTTACTTAGCAAGTTTACTTTTATTGGGGAACGGGAATTTCAGGACAAATTCGACATGATAAGGTTCACATTATTTATAAATAACCGTAAAACATGCCTCGGCTCTTCAAACCAGATAATTCCTTCCAAATATAGGTTTTTGTTAAGATCGTCCCCGATTGGCTGAAATTTAAGTTGGGATTCCTGATTTCATGCAAACAGTGTCAATTTTCATAGGATACGTTCCGAAAATCAACTCTGTTGTTTCGGTTGCCGATTTTCCGCTCCGTAAATATGAAATATTCGGATGGTTCCTGGAACAAGCGCGTGAAAAAGGTCATTTACGGAATCTGGTTGATGAAAATGCGGTCGATTTACTGTCACCAGAACGATTTTCTATGGTAAATATCCATAGCATAGAACAATCTATGTTTACTTCAGGTTTGTTTTGGTTCCGAGTTCAGATCTGTTGGGGACGGTTCTAGCATAGACCATAGATCTGTGCTAGAACCGTCCCGTACAGTTCTGAACTCGGAACCAAAACAAACCTAAAGTAAACATAGATTTTTCTATGCTATGGATATTTACCATAGAAAATCGTTCTGGTGACAGTAAATCGACCGCATTTTCATCAACCAAATTTCGTAAATAACCTTTTTCACGCGCTTGTTCCAGGAACCATCCGAATATTTCATATTTACGGAGCGGAAAATCGGCAAATGAAACCACAGAGTTGATTTTCGGAACGTACCCTATGAAAATTGACACTGTTTGCATGAAATCAGGAATCCCAACTTAAATGTCAGCCAATCGGGGACGATTTTAACAAAAACCTATATTTGGAAGGAATTATCTGGTTTGAAGAGCCGAGGCATGTTTTACGGTTATTTATAAATAATGCGAACCTTATCATGTCGAATTTGTCCTGAAATTCCCGTTCCCCAGTGAAAGTAAACTTGCAAAGTAAATTGTGGGTTGGCAACTTGGGCCGAAGTCGTCTATTGGATATTCAGGGTGAAAAACTAAGTGCTGATAATGAAGCAGCAGAATTATTTCTCAACGAACGAGACTGGACTGTTTTGGAAATCATTACCATCTAAAACACTTGCAATGCAGAGTGAAAAATCTGCTCCTGGTCATAAGTGTAGTGAGGAGAGGATAACCTGGATGCCTTGCTCCAATGCCAGTGGAAACCACAAGTAACAATTGTTATGCATTGGTAAATCGAAAAATTCTAGATCATTCAAGGGAAAAGAAATGAGAAATTTCCCTGTTAGATACCAAAACCACCCTAAGGCATGGATGAATCGACAAATTTTCAAAAAATGGTTTTTTGATGATTTTGTTCCTTCGGTTAGAGCCCACTTGAAATCTAAAAATTTGCCGCAAAGAGCAATGCTCTAATTAGATAACGCTCCATCTCATCCAAATCAAAATGAGTTAGAAACTGAGGATGGACAGATTTTTGTTCGTTATCTTCCACCAAACGTGACCTCATTGTTGCAGCCAATGGACCAGGGAGTAATAGAGGCTTGCAAACGACGTTTCAGAAAAATTATGCCACGGCTACTTTTCGAAGCCGATTGTAGTCTGAAGGAATTCTGGAAAAAGTGGAAGATTAAGGATGCAATTATGGCGGCCACGGAAAGCTGGCATGACATTCCAGCTGTCACCTTGCAAAGATCCTGCTTCAAATTGTGGCATTCCTTGAAAAATGAGTTGAATAACATTGGATCTGAAGAAAATGTAATATTACCAGCGCAACTTTTGAATGGCTTACAGAATATGATAGAATTTGAAAATGTAACAGTTGCTGATGTTGAAGAATGGCTAAATTCTGATTTGAGTGAACCTGGATACCAGACTCTGGATGATACTGAAATTGCATCAATTTCCTATCAACCCAATCCCTGTATGGATTTGGATACAGACGAAGATATTGTTGAAGAAGTTTCTACACAGGAGGAAACTATTTCTGCCAAAAATGCGTTGAGTTTCGCGAATGGTCTCATGAGTTACTTAGAGCAGGAAAATGACGGCGATTATATTAATGTCCTCCACTTGAGAAAAATCCGGACTTACATTTGCAACAAGATGAACGTTAAAAAAAGACAAACAAGAATTACAGAATTTTTCAAAAAATGAAAATGTACCTATTTATTTTTGTTATGTTTCATCTTCAATTCATTTTTTACTCTTGATGATTATTGTATTTATGTGATGTGTAAACCTATCTCTTTTTGCAATTTTTTGTTTCTGATTTATACAAAGTATGTTATATATTTATTTATTTAACATTAGGGACACAAACAGGTCAAAGACCCATAAAGAGTATCCACAAATTACATTGAGATGAAAATCAAAAATAGAAAATCAACGAAAACTTCTACACCAAATCAAACCGAAAGTGAAGACCTCACTGCATCAAAAAATGTTTTTTGAGTTGCAGCTTGATGTTAGCACAATGAAATACATCGACAATTCGTAGCTCATTGCAGGTTCGGAACATTCTCACTAACGGAGAGTTTTTGGATGCATTTGTCCTTCTAAAAGGTACATGGAAAATTTCAAAAGATCTTAGATTGAAATTCGGGACATTAATGTGTACTTCTTGCAATAAATCCGGTACCTGCAACTCACCACTTACAATCTTACTCAATATAACTACATCTCCTATACTACGTCTATTTTCAAGAGAGATCAAATTAAAATGTTTTCTGGCCATATAATAAAAACTGACATTTTCATCTGGAACAGAGAAATTACCTCTAAAACTTAAATATTTGAGCAATTTATTCTGTACTCGTTCGATTCTTTCAATGTAAATTTTATATTGTGGATTCCAAACGACCGAAGCGAAATTTATATATGTTCGATTTCTTTTGTGGTTGCTCAATAAATAATGTTTACCAATGCATTTTCTCTTATTTTCAACTTGATATGCATTTTTTTGAGAATTTTCGATTTTCCGTGTTATTCGATTATTCGGAAACCGTTTCCCCTCCATTAGGCCGGATAATCGAGGTTCTACTGTATAAACAAATTTCATCTCGACTTTTCCCCTTTAAAGTACGCAAGAAATCTTTCCTTTCCGTTTCTCCGACTTAGGAACAACCCTGTTTTCACATTTCTCGAGTTTAAAGCGAAATGATAATACACCGTGAGAACGAGCAGCATGTGACATATTATAGAATAATAAAAGATTTAATTGTGATAAAATTAAGCAGACAGTATTTCGAGGTTTTCAAATATGCTACCTGAAATAGGTCCATCAGAAGTTCATCCCATATCAACTCAATTGAAAACAACGATAAGTAAATTAAAAGATCGTTTAAGCTAGGCTATTATTAAAAGACGCATAGCAACAAAAGATAAGAGACACGATAAAGGAACACAACAAGCTCTTTGAAACACAGGTATTTGAAAACGTAAGCGCTGTTTGTTCGGGCATATCTATAGGTGAGATTATTTTATCAGAGCAGATAGCTGAGTCCAAACATTTGCTCTTGTACATACTTCCCACATTGATTTAAAAAAAAGGTTGTCGCTCCATTTATTATTAGATTTTTCGACGTGTTCTGAGAGATAAGAGGTGCGAATGCCTCTGTGGCTGTCATCAAATTTATTCAATAACTGATAAACTGCTGATTAGATATGCTGGTAATGAACACTCCATCTGCCATATTTGGTGAAAAATTGATACTTCTGAATTTAAGATTGCAGCGCCACGGTGGCCAGTTTTAAAACCTTACATACAGACATAGATTTTGTTTTTATAGTCGATTTTGTACTGTTTTTTAGTGTTTGGTTTGATTATTTTTTATTTCACGATTTATTCAAAGACTTTTTAGACGTTTATAGTTGACGAGAGTATTACTGGGAGTACATATTCCATTCTTATAAAGTAGGTATGTATCATCCTTCCATCTAATTGAGTGTGGAAACTCTAAAATTACGGGGTATATCTCCAAGGTTAGACAGTATTTTAATTTTATTTATTGTCTTGAAAGTTGTTAAACAGATAGTATTGTATAACATACTTTTTGGAATGATAGACGAATGCTCATAACATCACTATTTTTATGGGGAAGGACTACATACTCAATATATTGTGAATAAAATGAATACATTCACATAAATCTAATGCTACTTGTACGTAATCCTTATTCATTATGGATTGACAAATAAATTTCCCAACTCTCATATGATTGGTCTTGAAAAAGCTGTAATAAATAAGCTTTGTACAACGTTGCTTTCATCGGCAGAAGCACTTTGAGCAAAGAGTATTCATCACCAGATATTTCCTTGTTGAGACTCTTTTTTTTTCAATAGTGAGTAGTATCACTGGAACATTTACGTTGTTCCTTAATGATCAGTTCAACAGGCAGATTTCTGGAAGGCATAGCTTTCCTCTTAAGTAACTTTCTCTGCTTGGATTATGGGCCTAGAAAAAAATTATCTTCATGAATGTGATCTAATATATTTCATGAGCAATTCGTGCTTACCTCTATAAAAATGATAATCATCGGTAAAATGCAGGTAACAGACTCTCATAAATCTTGTTTGTTGGTTGTTATCGATTCTTCAACACTTTCAGGAACTTGTTAAAGGAAGTTTCTTTCACCCTAACTCCAAATTTTTTACCGGGCTGTAGAAATCTATGGGAAGGGACATTTGAGTTTGCTTTTCCTCAGTAGAAGCACTTTTGAAATCACACAAACGTCAAGAAAAATGCATAAACTGTCTCATTTTCTTAACATTTCTTTTAACTTGTCAATGATAATGTCTCTACCTCGGGTTACTCGGATAGCCACCAGAGGGAGTAGCGCTTATCTTCATTCGCCAATAGTTTGTGAGCATTTTGCTGTTATTTTGGGATTCTTGTTATTCAAGTGGATGACAATCATTTCGATTGATTAAAAATATATTATCTGATAGAAGACTTCGTGCTATTGTTGATGGTGTTGGTAGTAGTTCTAACTTGAATGATGAACTCCCACAAGGATCAGTGCTAGCTCCCCTTTCATTAAATTTATATTTATGTGATATTCCTGCAACTCCTTCAGAAAAATTCATCTATGCAGATTATATTGCTCTTGCTTTTCTTCATTATAATTTTCAAATCATTAAAAACAATCTAAATAAAGATTGAGAAATTTTGAAAAATTATTTTATTGAGTGGCGTTTATGTGCAAATCCTACTAAAACAGTTTCCTGTTTTCATTTGAGCAATCAACAGAAGTTTAAAATTTTGGAAGTTGCTTTCAACAGTGCAGTTTTGAAACATAATTTCACTCATAAATATCTTGGAGTAAAATTTGATTCTTAGATAGATGGAGTTGAAATCTAGGGATAATATTTTTCAAAAACTACCTGGTTTTTATGGGGCGCTGATCCTACCACTCTTCGTACGGCAGCTTTAGCTTTGGTTTTTTCTGCTTCTGAATCGTCCTTTAAAGGAATTATCCGTCACATTTTGAAATGTAACCTACCCTGAAAGTTTCAACCCGATAGGATCTCCAGTACGCCAGGACAGAATCGATTCGAAAATTACAGACATTTGGACGAATCCATAGCACATGCGCACAAAAAATCTCCTGACTCAACTGCAACTTTGTTTTCACTTTCCAGGAAGATTCAAATCCTGTGAATATTGAAACATATCTATGCATATTTTTTTTTAATTCGCACGTTGAACATGTAGTTCTTTCCTGGTAACGCCGTTTGTTTCCCTCTCGGTTGAGGTTATGAAAACATGCAATAATGAGTCTAGGAAACAATAGCCATTGTCATTTTCCAATCTGTTGGATCTGAGATTCCCTCATCGTCGGCTTCAAGACTTTTATTTCTTGCAACAATGAAATCAAAATACGTTCCGATGTGATGAATACAACAAGATATAATTTATGGGAAGATTGATATGATGTTCAGTATTATGGGTATCATACAGGGTGCTTTGAATAAATGCTTTTTGTAATAGTGGGCAAAACTCACGAACGAACTTTGATAACTGAAATGCTTGAACATTTCATAATATCAATACTCCATTCACTTTTACAAACTATCCCGGTTGGCCATGATTTAGGTCCATCTAGTTTTTTCACTTAAAAGTAAAGTAGGTTGGCACTCATGAAATATCGGCAATGTCAAAATAATTCTCAGAGACGTTGCCAAATGCCAATGCCAATTTCTATCCTCAATCTCAACATAATCATCACGCTCGGGAACTAAAGATACTGAAGGTAGTTTTGAAGAAGCAGAGACAAAGTATTAGGAAGTGCTATATAGAATTCAAATCTGCATTTTCTGATAGTAACTCTGATAATTTGGAATCAATAATTTATCACAATCTATCCAACATTTTCGACGTATGTGAGTAAAAACTCAGTGTATCGTACATATAGATTTCCAAGAACCTTGTAAATTGTTCTTTCAAGTTGATACAGGTTATGTAGTATTTTCATACTGAAGCATTTCAAGTTGTACAACCAGGTATTTAAATGACTTCTGTTGACTTATTTCTTGAGAAGTTCGCAACAAAGTAGGGAATTCCATAGGTTTGTTCGTTCGTTTAGAAGTTTAACTGCAGGGTTATTCGAATACTTTTATTTTTTTTTTCGAATGAACTATCACAAAGTAACGTACTACTCTATCCATTATTTTTCAGTAAAATCTCAACACTCGATTCTTGATTTCCATACAAGAAAATAGCATAACTGAATCTTCCAATCATGTTTTCATATACGTGAAATATTTACAGTGTTTACCAGGAAAAAAAAATTCTTCAACATTCGCCAGGTCTTTGGAATTATTCAATTCACATTATATTTTCTCAAATTAATTATTTTCCCAAAGTAAATTCACATTTTGAAAAATACGTAATCACTACGACCTCTATGTAGAGAGGACAACGTTGTGTAGTTATCCGACAAGAAAATTACTATAACCTAATATTTTCAAAATACAGGGTGTTTCATTGCTAAATGAACATAAGGTAACCTGAGCTAGAGCTACCCTAGGGAGTCCAAAAAACCTATATATGATAGGTCTAATCAATTGCATAACCGAGATACAGGTTGGTTCATGTTTTCACTGATAATTTCAATTTCTCATAAATTTTGAACCACCCAGTATATTCGGTTGATATTTGGAACATTTGATTAAGGTTCGCAGGTCGATCGATTCATATTTAAATTACCAAAAAATTCCAGGTCCGTATCTGAAAAATATTGGAGTTCTTGCAAGCTGAGATTCAACACCCTGCATATTGAAATTTTGGGATTGAGATATTCGAAAAGAGCAGAAAATTTTCAATGGGGTACAGTAGATTCCATTGTCCCGCACGTTATTTTGCCCATTGAATACTTCAGGGAAAGATTCAATTGAATATTTGAATTCCAATAAATTCTTAGCAAATTAGTTCATTATAAATAAATTACGGATACGCACCTGGAATTTTCTGGTAATTTAAATATGAATCGATCGACCTGCGACACTTAATCAAATGTTCCAAATATCAAGCGTGGTTCAAAAGTTATGAGAAATTGAAATTATCAGTGAAAACATGAACCACCCTGTATCTCGGTTATGGAATTGATTAGACCTATCATATATAGGTTTTTCGGACTCGCCTAGGGTAGATCTAGCTCAGGTTACCGTATGTTCATTTACCAATGAAACACCCTGTATACAAGGTGAAATGTGTCAGAATGTCATGGCCAACCGTATAGTTTATAAAATTGAACGGAGTATAGATAGGGTTCTCCGTACTCACTTTATAGTGACAGCCGGGCACAATCGATATTGACATTGGATTCGGTACAAAATTCGAAAGTCAGAAGTTTTGACAAAACGATAGGACTCTGTTTCCTTGAACATGTCGATTTCGCTTCGCCAACGAATTCGACCAAGCGCGTGAAAAAGCTCCTGACCTCACGTCACTGCATTTTACAAGCAGCCCTATTATTTCATTTCATCCTATCATTGCCCTAGACAATGGTTGTATCAAATCTACGATCAACCCAAGAAGTTCTTCGGAACGTTTTCCCTCGAAACAGACGACGCATAAATTTCTGTGCATCTCGAATCTTTTCTTCCATGACCGTGACTGTCCGACCTTCTTTCCGCTCCTTCCATCCAGCCGATCCTCTATGGAATTCCACCATTCGGAACCTGTTCGACTGAACGCACCGCCGACCCTGGAAAGGTCGGCTACAATTCCCACAAAACTCACGTCTCTCTGTTCGCAACAATGCCCGCCATTCTAATGAGCCCGAAAACAGAGGCGTAACGTGAGGTCCGAAGACTCAAAAATAGTACCATACTGGTGGATAGTATCTCTAGTATGCAACGTTGGTACGAGTAGTTGTTCACCACTTCACTGATCTGTTCTTCTACTCGACGCCAGGTAGCGCTTGAAGGCTTCGATCCTTTGTCACAAGAGGGCGCACTCAATAATCTATCACTATCCAGATCGTTTCCCCCAAGCTCTTAATAGGATGTTCCGAATATTGCCGAAAATTGAGACTGGCGGCGGAATATGTTAATTCATTCTCCGGACAAAAAAGCAGTATTTTAACAACATTTGGACCTCATTTCGGACCCAAAATATTTCAAGGAGTGTCCGCACCTTGTATCTCTAGGCCAAGGTCGAAGTGAAGGTCAATGTCGACATCCGTGTAAATCAAATACATTCAGGTCGTTTCTGTTTGCGTATTGCTATGAACCTTGCTATTCTAGTCATATTGCTATCCTCCTAATTTATAGCAATATGGCCATGATGTTACGTATTCTGTTCCGAGTGTTATAGCAATTTTTGTTATGAATTTTGTTGTAGCAATATTGCTATCATGGACTTCCATACTCGGTGATTTTAGAGCCGACAACACTGATGTATTTTGTGACTGTAGAGCTACAAGGAAGAAGAAAATAACCTTACTTCGTGAGTTTTTTTATGATTTCGCAAACATAACCTCTAACTACGGCTTTCATTCTTCATATAAACATCGACATAAAAAATGTTAGGAAACAAAAAGAGTCAAATAAACAATAACCAATTTCCTGGATACCAATGGAATATTGGTTTCCAGAAATCAAATGTAGCAATTTTATTCAGGCGTTAATAATTCGAAATTCGATAAACTTTTTCGTTGGCACCTCAAAGGGATTTCTGTTGATGAGATGATTAGAATAAACTTGTCTTCTATGCCTGTTTTTAGTCTAAGGAGTTTCCTTGAAATTAAATATTCTAGAGAACCTTGAATACATTTAGGTACAATCATATACTTTTTTTCATTCATGTAAACATAGACTTATTCAAAAATGTTACGAAACAGAAAAACCAATTAAAGTCAAATTTACCAATTTTTGGATGCGAATAGAATATTGGTTGCCAGAAATCAAATGCAGCAATTTTATTCAGGCGTTAATAATTCGATAAAAGTTTTCGTTGGCACCTCAAAGGGATTTCTGTTGTTGAGATGATCAGAATAATCAACTCAGCTGTTGTCTACTATGCCTAAGAATTTTCCTTGAAATTAAATAAACCGTGAACAAACTTCTATTAGCACATTTTTCCCTATCTTCAATATTTTCGAATTCTTGGAAGAAATGATAGTGAAACAAATGGATCTTTGTGAGATTCCCTTTCTAAACTATCTTGTTATCAAATTGAGCATAGCAAGTACTATTTTGGCGTTGATAAGATAGCAATATTGATAGAAAGATTCCTGTTAAAGTGACAGATCATATTGCTCAACACCGTTGATCAGAATACCAATAATTCCAATCTTGTTATGATATCTTTTTCCTAGCAATATTGCTATTTGCAAACAGAATCGACCTGAATGTTACGAATCAGAAAAATCAATAAAAGTGAAATTGATCAATGATCAATGACAAATATCCTGGATACAAATAGAGTATTGGTGGCCTGAAATCAAATTCAGCAAATTTATTCAGGCGTTAATGATAAGGTATTCCATAAACTTTTCTGTTGGAAACTCAAAGGGATTTCTATTGTTGAAATTATTAAAATAACCATGAATATCAAAGTGCGGATAAGGTGAATCCATTTTACAAGTTTTACACCAGCTTTATATTATATTTTCATGGAGTTGGTAACTCAACCGCTGTTCACCAGTCGTGCAGCATATTCTCACGTAACTGGTGCCAATAAACGTGAATTCAGTGCAATAAATAATATTGCACCAGTTTTCTTATAAAATACGAAAAATTGCTCGTAATTCCTGCATTGTGTGAGCACGAGTTAAACCAATGGAATTTGCTATAACTTTCAAATATTTTTGTGCCTGGATACAGAATAGCTGAGACTGTGTTGACGAATCTTTCGATAAAGATCATAATTTTCTGTTCATTCAAGGAAACAAATCTCAAATTACGATCCCCCAGTAACAGACAATATTGCTCAAAATCGTTGATCAGAATACCAATAATTCCAATCTTGTTATGATAGCAATATCTTATTCCATAGTAATATTGCTATTTGCAAACAGAATTGACCTGAATGAATTGAATAGAAGAGAACATATCAGGCAAGCCGCGGTAGCGGATTTGAGCAATGCCATCCAGAAGGTTCTCATCGATGCTTTTTAAAATACTCCTAGTCCCATGAATCCTCAAGTTTATATTGTTGAAAAGTTGACCTTATCAAAACTAAGCATTTTTCAGGAAATCTTTCTTATAACAGTCGGAAAGACAAGATAGCTTGAGCTCTTCCAGGAGTTCAATAGGACTTGAAACTTTCAGGATAGATTGGAAATATACAGGGTGAATCTTTAAGTTATACATTAATTTTAACCATAGATTCCCCTAATCAAATGAAACACTTTTTTCATTCATTTATCATTTTTTTAGATTCGGCTCCAGCAAACAGATACAGGCTCTTCAAATTTAAAAAAAAAATCAGTTTTTGTTTTGTAGCATTGGTATGGTAAGTTCGAATGAGATAAATTTTGGTGTGAAGTTTTCTATAACTATGACACATATTCTTCAGTAATCACTTTCATCCTACTTCAAACAGTTTCCAAGTTATAGACCCACCGATTCATAAAACTATACGAAATTCACATGAAGAATGCAGATGAAGTTTCTCTTATGTCATCATAAGAATCTTCAATAATTTTAAAATGTTTGATTACTCTTTATAAGTTCCTCTTAAACGCACCGTTTTGCAGATATTCAACGTTGAATATTATAAAATCGAATGAAACTTCGAAAAATTTCCTTATATTGATGGATCCGCCCCTGATCTAGAAAAGGAAGTAAATTAAGCTGGGTTCACGTTTATCCGGACCATAGAATATACAGAAATATTCATCTATTTCGCATGGAACTAATAGTAGGTATATGCATAGATATAACATTGAGTTATAATTTCGATGGGTATATAATCCCTATCTATGGACTAGACTTTCCATAACCATAACATTCTAGAGAATGTTTTTAGGTTATATATGATTTATTTCATATAATTCATTTATAAATTTCGCGAAAAAAGTATAATTATGGAGTTTTCAATACAAAAATGGGCGAGGATGGAATTGTGTATAATCTTATAGTGAAATGAAATTGGATATTGCATGAACATCAAGTTGAAAATCAGTGTTTCAAGTCCAGTGTAGTCAAATTTTTTTTTGCGATAATATCGCAAAAAGTGCCAAATCATAAAAACTAAGTGAGTAAATGAATTTTCTCAATTTTATTTCTTTGAATTTCAAACCTTGGATTGGTTATTCTCCAGAAGAGATCACCGTAAGGGATATCTGTGATGAAATCGCAAACAAAGCGCAGGAGTGTATTAGCACATTGAGAAATATTTAAACGCTTATAACTTTTTACCATATCCGAATCTGGAAAAATGGCAAATGAAAAAAATGTTTTATTTGAGGATAGGAATCTATGGTTAAAATGAATGTACAACTTAAAGACTCACCCTGTATAAACAATTAGACAAGCTGACACAAGCTCCTCATCTAGCATCAGTGTGGCATCTATCCTCAGATACGCCCATGGCTCGAAATCGGAAAATACCATCAGTTGTGCATAATGAGACGGCCCATCAGAAGCAGCCGTTATGGGTGAGAAGACCGAAAAATTCGAGCAACCAGCCGTCATAGCGCTTACACAAGACAAGGCCATCAGTTACCTACTCCACAGATTTGATTGTGTTCCACTTGCTCCATTGTTTTCATCGACAATGAGCTGGAACGAACATTAGCGTGCTTGTGTGGGATTCTGCGATAACCGTAGTCGATGGAAGGCCGGATTAATTGTTTTTTAGAACTATCCGCGACGGACACTCGAGGTTTTTTAGTGAAATTCGTAATAATGGGTCGTATGAATGAAAGAGGCCCGCTAGATCACCAGATTTAACAAAACTTATTTTTACATAGGAGGATGCATGAAATATTGTTCTCTTCGAACCACCAACTCTTTCCGAAAAGATGCGGCGTAGAATAACGCAGATCACACCAGCTATCTTGCACAGGAGAGAACAGTCTTTCGAACATAGAATTCATTCAAGAAAATCTAGAAAAGCACTGACCAGAAGACAGCAGCTTTTATGCGCTTGTTCACATTGCGAAATGGCGACTTGGAAATTTTAGTGAAATTTCAATGAAATATAAAATTTTCAAAATAAAAAAAATTTTTTTTCGAATTTTTCCATGGATAATTCTTCTTATTGACACTGTCCATGTTTGCATGAATAGCTGTAGCACATAAACAATTCGGCAGATTTGGCCGATTAACGAACTTAACCGAGATATTTAGCATCTTAACGTAACCTGAAAATTTCAAAACTCTAGGTCTTTTCTTTCGAGAGTTGCAGCGCACACGGCCTGCCGGACGGCCGGAAAGACAGAATCAATTTTGACCACGGATTCTTCATCAGTGAGTCTAACCTAGTCGTTTGAGACCAATATCGGCGCAAAATTCGAAAATTACAGACATCGTGACGTAGTGATAACGCGCTGTTCCCCAGAACAAGCGCGTAAAAACACTGAAATAATGAAATTTCGAATGGATATTTATATGCGGAATCATTGGATGATTTCATACCATTTCGCGAATTCGGCTTTTGTAATTGAACAGCTTCAACAAATATCCAGTCTCTATACAGAGCGTAACAGCCAAATGGAATAAATTCGATAACGAATAAATGAGGGCGTGTTGAGAAAAACGCTCGGACACGTCGATTTGTAATTTTGAATGCGCATATTTTTCAAGAAAATAATATTATATAGGGTGTTCCATGTGATCGTGGCCAATACCAACTTTCTTATTTCAAATGCAACCACCTGTTTATTATTTATTTTTTGGATTCTTCAGAGAATTCTAGACACAATTCATGCATAATGTCCTAAACCTATCTTCAACTATTTCGGAAATATTAAGTGTTTTCAGATTTAGTGCAAAAATCAACGTTTTATATAAAAATTATTTTATTTCACAAATTCGGTACATTATACTAATAAGTAATACTGATTATTTCTTAATAATTAAAAAAAAAACAGAAAAAAAACATTAATGTCAATGTAGGAAATGTTCAAAATGCTCGCCGCGAACGTCTTGGCAACATGCTAATCTGGTGTAGAATTGTCTTCTAACGTTACTCAACATTTCTGAAAACACTTAATATTTCCGATAGGTATAGGACATTGTACATGAATTATGTCTAGAATTTTCTGAAGAATCCAAAAAATAAATAATATACAGAGGGTTACATTTGAAATAAGAAAGTTGGTATTGGCAACGGTCGCATGGAACACCCTATATAATTTTATTTTCTTGAAAACTATGCGCATTTAAAATTACAAATCGACGTGTCCGAGCGATTTTCCTAACACCCCCTCATTTATTCGTTATCGAATTTATTCCATTTGGCTGTTACACTCTGTATAGATTCCCATTTTACGGTTGATAGTTTGGCCTACCTTCACCACAAAAACATCCGAAAAAAACGACTCAGAGACCCGATATTTTTTTGGCTTGCTTGGGAATTAATTAAGAAGGTCGTTTCGTCGGATTTTAACCTTACCTGAAAATTTCGAGACTCTAGGTTCTACCCTTCGAAAGTTACAGCGCACACGGGCGGACGGACAGAATCAATTTTGACCACGCATTCTTTATCAGTGGGTCCAACCTAGTCGTTTGAGACCAATTTCAGCTCAAAATTCGAAAATTACAGACATCGTGAAAATGATAACGCACTGTTCCCCAAAACAAGCGCGTAAAAATGGAAAACATGTTAAACATATACTTCAATATCAACTTTCATTAATCTCTTAACGATAGATAACATTTTTGGACCGATCATTTGAGATGTAGATGCAAAAAAAATCGGTAAACCCGCAAGATTTCCCGTCGTCGAGATATTGAAAAGATATTTACATCATTGTACGCAGTGTGATTTTCTGAATGAAAAATGTGAAATCGAACAAAGGCGGTCTCCCTTAATTTGGAAGATATGGGCCCCCAAAGTTCCAAAATGAGTCGTTTTCAGGTCCCTTTTTCCTTCATAAAAACGATCTCTCACTTTATCTGTATAGTTCACAAACCACCTTTGAACCTTCAATCAACAATAAGCAACACTTTTTTTAAGAATAATCAATATTTAATTAAAAAATAATGAAATTACTGGACAACCACTTAACCTCTATTCCTTCTGATTTCGACTCAGACTAAAAGTGAAGTTTGGCAGTGGCGCAAATTTCATCGGTCGGAATCGTGCCATCGTGCGTATTCGTGAATGACAGATTATTGCTGGCGAGAAAAATGAAATATGTCCTTAGTTCTTACTGTTTACTGCGAAACTCTAAATCTTCCAATAGGAGAATTCGTTTCTAATGAAATCTACAAGGTTGACACACATAGTAATGGAATGAGAATACACCCTGATATATATTTCAACGTACATTTTTTCATATGTGATAGGTCGCGCCCTTCCCAGATTTCCAATGAAATCGAGGTTATTATATAACCCATTCCATTGGTATACCCTGAATTTCATTCTAAACTGGGATCATCTCGAAGAAACAACAAAAAACGAAGTATATAACTATATAACAACCTCCCCATTTAGAAGGGGATAAAAAGAAAGTTCAAACGAAAATATTGAGAGTGAAACCTTAAACAAATATTCTCAATGATTTTGTTTTGATGTTAGAATAACAACCTCTTCTTCGGTGACAGAAGCATTTTCCTTACAATCATATCCTTCAACTGTCCATCATTTCATATTTCCCGCCAGTAACTACTCTTCGATCACAATACGTTGGCCAGCGATGAAAAGACGCTGTTGCCAAGCTCCGCTTTAACATTGAGAAGTATTTCGTAGAAATATAGGTTAAATGGTTGTTTAATATTTTCACTTTTCTTCCTTTAAATAATGAATATTCTTGAAAGAAAGTGTCGCTATTCGTTGGTTGAAGGTTCAAAGATGATTTATGAACTAGATTTGAGAAGTGAGAGATCATTTTTATGGCGGAAAAAAGGATCTGAAAATGCAACAATTTGGAACTTTGGGGGCCCATATCTTTTTTTTTTGTTCAGGAACTCACACTGCTTACAATGATGTGAATATCTTACTTATAGCTTCGCGACGGGAAATCTTGCGGGTTTACCAAAAAATCAAGTAAGGGAGATTTTCGAGTTGCAGGAAGGAGCAGGAGCCGGGATCAATCGCTTACTTCAGCGATTTTGAGTTTTTTTTTAAATGCAGTGCAAAGTCGAAACCTCACATCTTTGCATCTACTGGTTAGCTTTTTCTCGCAAATTTATCCCATAGAAGTCGAAATGTCGTCCGAATTGTTTCTTCTCTAGTTTAAGCACTCCATGATTCTTATCTTATTTAAATAGTATTGTTTAGAAATATTTTTCGGAAAAATGAGCTAATTTGAGAAAAACTAGTGAAATTAACCATAAGGACTACAAGACGAAATTTGAAGAGCTTTTCGTGGTGCTCCTTATGGATCGATTAAATATAGGGTGTTCCATTTGAAATGAGCAAGATTCTGCGAATTTTTATTTACAATATTTGGCTGGCTGTATTTTATACCCTCTTTATCCCAGTTTCATTTCAGATATACCGTTTGAGAGAGTAACCAATGATCGATATGTGATCAGAAATGAATTCCAATGGGACTTGACACAACTCAATAATCGCAAATACTCTGGGTGACGAATATAGAAAAAAAATGTCAGGCAAAATATCTCGAAAACCGTTGATATTTGTGTGGTAAAGATATGTATAAGTGTATTTTATTTTTCATGTAGAAATCCTGAATAGAGATATGGATCACCGCGCCACTGTTTCGGGTCCCTGTAGATGACTCACCTAAATTAGCAGCGTTAACTCAGGGACCACTGGTCGGAAATCATCTTGGTGAAAATTTTTAGGTTGAGTAATCAACGTTGAAAGTTTCATGAAAGTTCGGTGGTAAGTTTCCAAGAAATATATTTTTCTCCTTCCTACCCCCAGTTTTAAGCCTTGAGGGTCGATCCGGCTGAAAAGCTTGGAGGAACAACCCCGAGTAACACAGGACTTTTCTACCAAGTTTCGTCGATTTCTGTTCAGTTCTTCCAGAGAAAAGCCCCAGGCAACGGACGGCAGACGGATGGGTTTTTCATTCGTTCATTCAAATCTACATATTTTGAAAAGAAAACTGTAAAATTTTCAGGAGGGGTAATTTTCTTTATTGGTCTATCACTAAAGTTTATTATTTGTTTCTATCAAATAATAAACGAGCATGACACGAGGACGAATATCTGTCGATAAATCAACAAAAATTCCACTTTGATCTGAGCTAACCATCCAATAGAGCGAAGTCCCTACACTTAAGAAGCGTTGTTTGAAGAACTCATCAACTGTATTTTCACGATTTTACCTTTGATCACAACGACTCACTTTGGAAATGCAGGGAGGATTCTAGGTGTTGGATCACTTACGACAGAAACTTGCATTTCTTTCATCATTTTACCATAGACAAGGCATACCATTCATTCCTCGTTTCAGTCATTGAATACGAACGGGGGTGTTTCTTCCTTCCTGAGAGAACCCGAACTTAATTCGCGTTCAAACGCTTTTAGAACTGTTCTAAAATAGTTCAGAATCCGCGTTCTACAGCGCATCGGTTCTGCGCAGAGCTAGGACTGTCTTAGGTCCGTTCTGAATTTGAGAACCAAAACAAAGCTAGTATTTCATCTATTTTACTATTTTGAATTATCAATAGCATCTATGTATCTATTTTATATGTCAAAACCTCAATACAATGAAAACACACCTACGTCTAGTTCAGGAGCAAATTCTAAAAAACCTAAAAAAGCACAGCCATGAAGGCAGCGCATTTCAATGAAGTTGACCGCTTTGGCAACGAATTTGAACTTGCGCGCAAAAACTGCTGCCTTCACGGCAGTGCTTTTCTAGGATTTTTTCGATGAAGTACTGGATTTCAATTCGATCTTACCTGTATTTTTAACATCATAATGATGGTTTTCTAATGTTGGTGTTTCTCATTATTCAGATATTTGACTAGCTGAAAAAATTTCCGTTCCTTGAGCAGATCATCAGAAATTCTGAGCCTGTTAGGAGTACCGTTCGTGGAATTCGTGATTCATCGAAAGAAGTTTATCCGCCATTGATGTTAGGGACTCCAAGCGCAGAGAAATGAGGTAATTCCTATGCTGGGCCAGTTTCGGGAAAAGATTTCGAATAAAATGCACCGAATTCAACTGTGGAAGTACCCTACTATGAGAGACGCCACGGGAATCGCGTATCCCGTCTGGAATACGGGAGTGAACTCCATCCGTGACTTGGCTACCGCTATAACCATACTGAATATAAATAACCCTCAATGATTCTCTGCAATTTAGTGGAAGTAATGAACTGGACGTACAGGGTGGTCTTAATTCGATTTCTATTGCACAATGATTTGGGTTTGGGTGTGAGGCGTCGTTTGGGACAGAAGTATCTTTGCAAATCAATTTATTTTCGGGTCAATTATTTATTTAATCAGGCCGATTCTGTTTGCAAATAGCAATATTGCTAGGAAAAAGATATTGCTTTCATAAAAAGATCGGAATTATTGGTATTCTTCATCTACGATTTTGAGCAATATGATCTGTCACTTTAACAAGAACCTTGCTATCAATATTGCTATCTTAGCAACCTCGAAATAGTACTAGCTATGCTTGATAACAAGGTAGGATAGAAAGGAAATCTTACAGATATTCATTTGTTTCAGTATTATTTCTTCTAAGAATTCGAAAATATTGAAGATAGGGAAGAATGTGTCAATAGAAATTTGTTCAAGGTTCTCTAGAATATTTAATTTTAAGGAAAATTCTTAGACTAAAATACCGGCATAGTAAGCAACAGCTTAGATGATTATTCTAATGATCTCACAACAGCCATCCCTTTGAATTGCCAACAGAAAAGTTCATCGAATTTTGAATCATTAACGCCCACATAAAATTGCTGCATTTGATTTCTGGAAACCAATATTCTATTGGTATCCAGGAAATTGGTCAACTCGACTTCAATTGGTTTTTCTGTTTCGTAAAATGTTTGAATAAGTCGATGTTTACATAAATAAAAAAAGTTAATCCTAATGGAAATGTGTTCAAGGTTCTCTAGAATATTTAATGTCAAGGAAAATTCTTAGACTAAAATACAGGCATAGTAGACAACAGCTGAGATGATTATTCTAATCATCTCAACAACAGAAATCCCTTTGAGGTGCCAACGAAAAAGTTCATCGAATTTCGAATTATTAACGCCTGAATAAAATTGCTGCATTTGATTTCTGATAACCAATATTCTACAGGTATCCAGGAAATTGGTTATTGGGCAATTTGACTCTTTTTGATTTTTTTTTTATGTCGATGTTTGTATGATTAAAATAAATTTTCAAAAAGCACTGCCGTGAAGGCAGCAACTTTTGCGCGCATGTTCAATGTAGATGACCGCTTCAGCAACGAATTTGAACGTGCGCGCAAAAGCTGCTGCCTTCACGGCAGTGCTTTTTGAAAATTTTTTCTGATAAATTACTGGATTTCAATTCGATCTGATCTGTATTTTTGGAAATATTGGAAAAATAAAATTTTGATTGGGTATATCTACGGAATCATTAGGTGGATTTTACCCATTCGCGAATTCGACCTTCGTAATTAAGCCCAGTACTTCATCGAAATATTTGAAATACAAATACGTAGTTTGTATTTGTATTTCAATTACTTCTTGAAAATGTATTTTGTAATTGGCATTTAAAATACCTGACGCTGAAGTATTTTGTATTTCGATACTTTTGTCCTCAAAATACTTTCGAACAAATACATCTAGCGCTGAGCGCTCTACAGAAAATAGTCCCTGAATCTCCCTTCAGATGGCGCGACGTTCATCTGTCTCATCTAGTTCTTTTGCTAGCAATCATATTTTCGGCGAATGGAAAGGAAGAAAAGGTCCTGCGCAATTGTCATTTTATCATGGAGTTAGAGTTAATCAACTTCTAAAAACGATAAGAGCAAAGAGCTAACCATCCTTGAACATTATCCTAACATAAAAAATCTAGAAAAGCACTGACGTGAAGTCAGCAGCTTTTACGCGCTTGTTCACATTGCGAGATGGTGACTTAGAAATTTCAATGAAATAGGAAAATTTTAAAGATAAATTTTCAAAAAAAAATATTTTTTTTTTCGAATTTTTCCATGGATAAGTCTTCTTATCGACACTGTCCATATTCCAACTAAGTTTCATTTCGATCAGATGGATATTTTTCTAGTTATTGAAAAATCAAAATTTCAAATGGCTGTAGCACAAAAACCATTCGGCAGATTTGGCCCATTAACGAACTCAACCGAGATATTCAGGATCTTAACCTAACCTGAAAATTTCAAGACTCAAGGTCTTTTGTTTCGAGAGTTCCAGCGCACACGGCCGGTCGGAAGGACAGAATCAATTTTGGCCACGGATTCTTCATCAGTGAGTCCAACCTAGTCGTTTTAGACCAACTTCGGCTCAAAATTCGAAAATTACAGACATTGTGGTGAAATGATAACGCGCTGTTCCCCAGAACAAATGCGTAAAAATGTGTTCATACAATATAATACATAAGTTTCTGTCCATCAGGACCTGTAGAAAGATTGTTGTGTTTCTGAAAGGAAACTCTTTATTTAGCGATAAAATAGCTGAGCTGAATTAGTTGTACCCTTTTCAAATTTTACGTAACACCTGAATGTATTTTGTAATTTGTAATTCAAATACAAATAGTTAAAATACTGTGTTATGTATTTTATATTTCAAATACCCGACTTGAAAGTATTTTGTATTTCAAATACCTGCGAGAAAGTATTTTGTAATTTGTATTTCAATTAAGCCAAGCATGTATTTTGCCTAGACCTGATGATATGAGCAACAAATTCAACTTACAACGCTCTTTTCCTCGAAAATCATCGATTATGAAACTTTTATTCTAGGAAGTAATTAATCCCCTCCGTTTTTCTACCTTAAACTCCTTTGTCTTAGCTTCCTCCAATTCAGGATCATCCTTTATATACAATCATTCCAAGACGAACAAACGTCTCCGACACCTGCCTTGCCCGGAATTCTAGAATATTATTTTCGGTCAAACCGCCTGATCATGACCATTCATCTAGCACCTCGCTCTATGGTCAATAGTTGGTTGATTACCTAACTCCGAGGTTCGTAATAAACTTTCTAGTAACATTCCTAGACCCCAGGCATGATATAACGGTAAAACCTTCAACGACCACATCCTTGTTTCTTGTTTCGGTTTCACAGTGTCATTCAACGGTAACCAACACACGAACACCTGTAGCCAAGCACTACAGACCTTTTGGCTCGATTACTTTATTGACGAAGGATGGGTGAGCAGGCCGTTATATTCAGGTCGGCTCTGTTTGCGTATTGCCTGAAACCTTGCTATTCAAGACAAATTGCTATATTTCTAATTTAAAGCCATATGGCCATGATATTACGTATTCTGTTCCGAGTGTTATTGCTATAACACTATGTTTGTTATGAATTTTGTCTCATCAATATTGCTATCTTGAACTGCCATAATCGGAGGTTTTAGAGCCGACCACACTGTATTTTGTGACTTCAGAGCCACAAGAAAGAATAAGATAACCCTTATTCTAAAACATATAGTGAGTTTTCTATGATTTCGCAAACATAACCTCTATATACGCTTCTCATTATTCATGTAAACAATAGAAAATATATATATGTGAACATCGACTTATCCAATAAACAGGTCAATTCTCTTTGCGTATTGCTTTGAACCTTGCTATTCTAGTCATATTGCTATCTTTCTAATTTATAGCAATATGGCCATGATGTTACGTATTCTGTTCCGAGTGTTATGGCAATGTTAGTTATGAATTATGTCATAGCAATATTGCTATCATGGACTTCCATAATCGGTGATTTAAGAGCCGACAACACTGTATTTTGTGACTTCAGAGCTACAAGGAAGAAGAAAATAACCCTACTTCGTCAGTTTTTTTTATGATTTCGCATACATAACCTCTATCTACGGCTTTCATTCTTCATGTAAACATCGACATAAAAAATTTTTGGAAACAAAAAGAGTCAAATTGACCAATAACCAATTCCCTGGATACCAATAGAATATTGGTTACCAGAAATCAAATGCAGCAATTTTATTTGGGTGTTAATAATTCGAAATTCGATAAACTTTTTCGTTGGCACCTCGAAAAGATTGCTGTTGTTGAGATGACTAGAATAATCATCTCAGCTGTTGTCTACTATGCCTGTATTTTAGTCTAAGAATTTCCATTAAAATTAAATATTCTAGAGAACCTTGAACCCATTTCCATAAGCATGTACTTATTCAAAAATGTTACGAAACAGAGAAACCAATTAACATCAATTTGACCAATTTCCTGGATACCAATAGAATATTGGTTTCCAGAAATCAAGTGCAGCAATTTTATGCAGGCGTTAATGATTCGAAATTCGATGAACTTTTCTGTTGGCATTCAAAGGGATATTTTCGAATTCTTGAAACAAATGGATCTTTTCCCTTTCTAACCTATCTTGTTATCAAGCATAGCAAGTACTGTTTTGAGGTTGCTAAGATAGCAATATTGATAGCAAGATTCTTGATAAAGTGACATATCATATTGCTCAAAAACGTTGATCAGAATACCAATAATTCCAATCTTGTTATGATAGCAATATCTTTTTCCTAGCAATATTGCAATTTGCAAACAGAATCGACCTGAATGTTACGAATCAGAAAAATCAATGAAAGTGAAATTGATCAATGATCAATGACAAATATCCTGGATACAAATAGAGTATTGGTTAACTGAAATCAAATGCAGCAAATTTATTCAGGCGCTAATAATAAGAAATTCCATGAACTTTTCTGTTGGAAACTCAAAGGGATTTCTATTGTTGAAATGATTAGAATAACCATGAATATCAAAGTGCGGATAAGGTGAATCCATTTTACAAGTTTTACATCAGCTTTAAATTATATTTTTATGGAGTTGGTAACTCAACCGCTGTTCACCAGTCGTGCAGCATATTCTCATGTAACTCGTGCCAATAAACGTGAATTCAGTGCAATAAATAATATTGCACCAGTTTTCCTATAAAATACGAAAAATTGCTCGTAATTTCCCAATGGAACCTGCATTGTGTAAGCACGAGTTAAACCAATGGAATTTGCTATAAGACATTCAAATATTTTCGTGCCTGGATACAGAATAGCTGAGACTGTATTGATGAATCTTTCGATAAAGTTCATAATTTTCTGTTCATTCAAGGGAACAAATATCAAATTACGATCCCCACTTTCAACCTATCTACAACTATCGTAATCGAGTCGGATATTTGGCAGTGACGTGAACCGAACTTCGAAATTGCAAAATTAGATGTAGTATCCCGGTAGATTTGGCAACGAGGTCCATTTAAATAGATCCGCCAGTGATCCTGCCAGCTATAATGGTGTGTACTCTGTGTACAAATCTCAATCTTGCGCGGGTGTAGGCGAAGCTTCAGATGCGTCACGAGTCCTTGAACTCCATTGATGACAGACTGAATTCAATAAATCAACCGGGAGAAAAATATGCCATGTTGTCGGATAGTGCATACATTTAACAATGGATTATTTCACTGTTCTATCACGATGGAAAACTATAATTATTTGGACTTGGATTCAGATTCTTCGAATTGTTCTCGCGAGAGATGTTATTGAAGGATTCCTATTATCAATTCAGATATCACAAGATAATAAGTTCTGTATAGTGAAATATCCCACTAGAACATCAGTAACACAAAAAAAATCGAAAAATTCTTAGACAGGGCGGTTATCCAAGCAGGTACTGAACTCGATCAAAGGCTGCTTCAGTTTCAGATAAAATCTGAGCTGAATTTATGAATAGGTGGAATATACCCAATGATTCCGTAAATATACCATTTCTAAATTCAATTCCCAAACTCAATTAAAAGACACAAGTGTGGTTGATTTTTACTTTATTATAAACACATGACGCGTTTCACTACATTGTAGTTTCATCAGATGCGGAGTTGCAACTGTCTCAAAAAGTGTGTTACAGTTTTACATAAACACAGAGATATTTCCAACGGGTCAATTGGCGTCTGAATTTAAGATTGCAGCGCCACGGTGGCCAGTTTTGGAACCTTAGGTACAGACAGATTTTGTTTTGATAGTCGATTTTGTACTGTTTGTTAGTGTTTAGTTTGATAGTTTTTGATTTCACGATTTATTCAAAGACTTTTTAGACTTTCATATTTGACGAGAGTATTACTGGGAGTACATATTCCATTCTTATAAAGTAGGTATGTATCATTCTTCAATCTTATTGAGTGTAGCAACTTTAAAATTACGGGGATATCTGCAAGGTAAGACAGTATTTTAATATTATCTTTTTTCAGATCCGAAACATACTTTTTGGAATAATAGACAAATACTCATAACAGTCATAACTTTACTATTTTTATAGAGAAGGACTAAATACTCAATATATTGTGAATAAAATTATTACATTCACATAAAACTAATGCTCAGTCAGTTCTATCACTAAAACATTTACGTTGTTACTTAATGATTAGTTCAACAGGCAGATTTCTGGAAGGCAGAGCATTCCTCGTACGTTAATTTCTCTGCTTGGATTAGGGGCCTGGAAAAAAATTGTCTTCATGAATGTGATCTAATATTTCATGAGCAATTCGTGCTTTCCTCTATAAAAATGATCATCATCGGTAAAATGCAGGTAACAGACTCTCATAAATCTTGTTTATTGGTTTTTATCGATTCTTCAACACTTTCAGGACCGACTTGTTGAAGGAAGTTTCTTCTACCCTAACTCGAAATTTTTCACCGGGCTGTGGAAATCTATGGGAAGGGACATTTGAGTTTGCTTTTCCTCAGTAAAAGCACTTGTAAAAATCACACAAACGCCAAGAAAAATGTATAAACTTTCTAATTTTCTTAACATTTCTTTTAACTTGCCAATGATAATGTCTGTACCTCGGGTTACTCGGATAGCCACCACAGGGAGTAGCGCTTATCTTCATTCGCCAATCATGGAAAAACCAAACCTGGCTCCTAGCTGAATAGGTTTAACAATGGTGACTTTGACAGTTCCGACTGGTCGTTTAATAAACTCCCAGAATTTCTTAAACGGTTTATCTCTAGAGCCTCCAATAAATTTAACTTCTGCCCTTTGTTCTCTAAGTGTAGAATCTTGAAATTTTCGTCAAATTCGTGTTTTTCTATTATTAAAGGTTCGGCGTAGGGGGAGTTTAATTTATTTTTCAAAAAAGAACTTCTGTGTTCTTTCATTCTAGTGTTGAATGATCTACTCGTTTGACCTATGTAAGTTTTAGGACATGAGCCACAGGAAAGTTGATAAAGTCCTGATAGGTTGACTTTCAGAATTTTAGGTTTATAGTTTTTGAAGATTCTACCCAAAGAGTTCGTGGTTTTGAAAGCTATGTTGATGTCAGATTTCCTCGAAATTTCTTAATTTTCAGTGATTGGTTTCCGAACAAGGTTAAAGATTTGAATGTTGTTTTTATTTTCCACTTTGGGTATGCTTCCGAGATAGCATTTATATATTGTTTCTTATTGATTATGTTATCGATCATTAATTCTCAACATAATTTTCAAAAATGCATACTCCACTAAGCTGAAATCTAAAGGTAGGTTGAAAAATTGTAATATTGAAAGCCCATAGGAAATTAGAGCGGAATATTTACAATATTTTCTTAAAAATAAGAATTTTTAAATATTCTGCTAGATAGACCCTCACGAAATTTCACCTAAGTCTTTGTTGTCAGGATCTCAAAACCACTTACCAATTCTTAATTCGATTACATTCAACTAAAATTGTTATGGAATCTTTTTTTGCGCGCCCGTACTAGGGGGGCTACCGAAATTTTATTGTAAAGAATTAGGAGAACGTTTGAATTTTTCTTTGATTTTCTGGCAATACGATCGATACATAAAAATTGTCTTTGGTATTCTACAGCTTCGAATTGAAATTTGTAACTGTAAGGTTTGTGCCAAGTTTCGTTAAAATTTCATTAACATTTTTGAATAAAAAAATTGTTCAACAGATATTTGAAACATTTTGGTAAAAACATTTTTTTGAAACTTCTGACCACTAGATCAACACGAAAGTCTGCGCCAAGTTGCGCGTTGGTAATCTCAAACTATACAGTGCGCATCAAAATTATGGAACAAATTCATTTTCTCAGAAAAAAAATATTTTGCAACGAAATCCTGAAACTGGTCAATTTTTGTTTCACTTTTACCAAATTTATATGCATTTTTGAATGATTTTTGTTGCACCCTGTGCCATCCCCATCAACCCTCTAAATTTTTTAAATAGGGAAAGTTGGTCATGTGGTACTTTTTTGGTGAGGTCTTTGTATCTTCCTTACAGGCGTGCAGAAATTTCCATGAAAAAAATTATTTTTTTTTGAAAAATTAGTGATTCTCCGGGTGGTACTTCAATGCCGAAATAAATTTCCAATGTCACTCCATTTTTTCTCCATAAAAGGGTTCGTAGGGGTTGAAAGTTGTGCATGAACAAAACTGTAATGGTCGACTTTCATTCGGTGACAAATTTCATCAGGTACCATCGTTTCAAAGTAAATGAGCCATGACAAAGTGAAACCTGAAACTGAAAACCTATTAAAAGTAACTAATTTCAAACAAGAAAAAAATTTCTTGAAAATGTCTACACGCCTGTGAAGGAGATACAAAGACCTTGCCGAAAAAGTACCACATGACCCACTTTCCCTATTGAAAAAATTTAGAGGATTGATGGGGATGGCACAGGGTGCAACAAAAATCCTTCAAAAATGCATAAAATTCTGAAAAAGTGAAACAAAATTGTCCCGTTTCAGGATTTTGCTGCCAAATATGTTTCTTCTGAAAAAATGAATTTGTTCCATAATTTTGACGCGCACTGTATACCAAGTTTTGATCTGATCACATCAGTACTTGAGATATCGAGGAATTCAAGTCGAATTTCGGCTCAACATTCGAATATTACAGACAGAAACGGTAACGCGCTGTTCCTCAGAACAAGCTTGTAAAAACCCTAGGAAAGCACTGCCGTGATCTCAGCAGCTTTTGCGCGTATGTTCAATGGAGATGACCGTTTGGGCAACGAAAATTATATACATTTGAACAAAACGATAGCACGTTGTTCCCCTAGAGTCTAGAACATGCGCGTGAAAACGTAACTTCATAGCCACCCAGAAAAAAAATTAATGATTATCGCGGAACAACTCAACGTAGAATTCAGTGAATAGTATAGCCAAGCGTGGCGGTGTTTTCGACGTCACTGATCCATATCACAACATGTATAGATTTTTGTTTTCGATACCGTGGTCTGACGATGTCAGAACAATGGGGATGCTTATCTTTCGATCTGTGCATAAGTCGTGCGTTTCTATTATACCTAGGCTAGGAATACTTTCTAGTGGCGCCTTCCGTTTTGCAATACAGAACCACTTGGCTAATCGTTGAAAAAAATCTGCCAGGGAAGCACTGTCTTAGCTACGGTTCGAAACCCAATTGTTCAAGATTCCATTGGATCGCTATCATAATCAACTCTCTCTGTTGAAATCGGTATATGGTAGAAAAATATCTCTATGTCTGAATTTCATTTTAATTCTTTTGAAAACGCTGCACATTTTTGCACGACGGTTTAATATTTCCTCAGCAACTACTGATAAGCGATACGCCCTCTGGCGGTAGAAATTCGAACACTTCTGAGCTAGTAGTTTTTCGTCGTGCCTTTTTAACGTGTTTTGCTTCTTTTTCGAGCTTTTCTGTTGTTCTCCGAGTTAAAATTTTGGTATACCGAAAGTGCTTATGATATTCATCAATCGATTCCTTTCTTTCCGATTGAAATTTTCGATTGTATTAATTCGAAATGACATTCTCCCGAAATGACTGTTGTTGTTTGCCTCAACTCAATGTTATTTATTGTATAAGAAGAGAGGATCATCTACACTGCCTTAAGTTTTAATTTTTTTTAAAGCCAAATGAAGGTAAAATTAATCTGGAAACAGCATTTAGCAGAGAACTCGATGATGGAAGAAAGCCCTGGATTTTTAAGATTGGAAAACAGGTCATGAAATACCTGTTTACTGCATTTCTTTGAAGATGATTATTTTTATAAAGGTAAAATACGATGTTTTCATTTCACAACATCTTCATTTCCTTATGTTTTTACGTGTAAATGGAAATGAGAGAATTTTTGATGAAGAATGCTGTTCCTTCAGAGAAACTACCGAGCACTTCTACAGCTACCTACTTCACATACTTAACAAAATCATACTCAAAATTGATCTGACTGAAAAACTGATAAAAACCAGATTTACTTTTATTGTTGATAATAGCTAAAATTATTCGTATTAATACATTAATATTTTTCATTTGTATAAAGGTAGCGGTCAAATTGAACTAAGTTATCCGATCTTTATTTCCCTCGATATAGGGCAACATTTTCAGCGTCATCGGCATTGATCTTCTCAGCGTCCTACCTCTAGATCCGAACACGATCACGACGGGCCCCGAAATTGTATCGACTTACTGAGGTCGTCACTGAAACTTTCAAGTCGCAATGTGAACAGGCGCGTAAAAGCTGCTACTCATGTCAGTGCTTTTCTAGTTTTTTTGCGCGCATGTTCTGGGGAACAGTGTGCTAACGTTATGTCCAAATGTCTGTTATTTTCGATGATTGAGCCGAAAATGGTCTCAAACGACTAGGTTGGACTCACTGATGACGAATCCGGTGTCAAAATCAATTTTGTCCGGCCGACCGTCCGTAGACACGATTACGGTCGTACAGAGAATCCTATCGACCTCAAACTTTCAGGGTAGGTTGCATTTCAAAATGCGACGGTTGAGTTCGTTCATGGGCGAAAACGGCCAAACGGTTTCGGAGTTGGAGCCCTTATAAGTTTTGACTTTATTTTGGCGATAATTCAAAATCAACTGGATCGATTGGTTCGAAACTTGGCAGTTAGTTGAAGTATAGCAACGCGCAACTTCTCGCGAAATTTTGTCGAGATCATACTATCCGTAAATTTAAAAAAAAAAATTTTTCAAAATTTTTGTCGATAATTTTTTTTTTATTGCGAACTGTTCATCACATTCGAAAAAAAAACAGCGCGAACTCTAAGCTCCATATTCCACAGCAATGTGTCAAATTTCAATTCGATATGGTTATTAGTTTCGGAGATATTGGGAAAAAATATATGAAATTTCGTAGTTTTCTTCCCATTATCGTTGTTTTTTTCGGTATAACTCAAGACATACTGATTCAATCACGATGAAACTTCGCACCTAGTTTGAAGATGCTGAAACACAACTTCGCACAGAATTTCGTGATGATCGTGTTATTAGAACAATTTGAAAAAAAATTCAAATGTTTTCTTTCAAATACATATCCAATATTCTGTGATCTTCTTGTCATATTATACTCATTTAATTCTGTATGAACCTTCGAACTGTTATTTTTCGATAAAGTACTGGATTTCAACTCTATCTAATCTGTATTTTTGGAAATATTGGAAAAATGAAATTTTGAATGGGTATATCTGCGGAATCATTGGGTGAATTTTACCAATTCACGAATTCGGCCTTCGTAATTAATGTCCAAACCTTCTCTACAAATATCGAGTTTCTATAATTTCCGGAAGAAACGACTTACGGTCGGTATTATAAAACTTAACTGGAAGTTATCTTCAACTTTAACTGATAGTTTTGACAGTCATAATAGGACATAACTGTCAGTTAAAGTTAAAGATAACTTCCAGTTAAGTTTTATAATACCGGCACTTAGAAACTTAATTACGAAGGTCGAATTCGTGAATGGGTAAAATTCGCCCAATGATTCCGTGGATATACTCATTCAAAATTTTATTTTCCCAATATTTCCAAAAATACAGATTAGATCGAATTGAAATCCAGTACTTTATCGAAAAATAACAGTTTGAAGGTTCATATAGAATTCAATGAGGTAGTTTATCGAAAAAAAATCTAGATCAGCACTGCCGTGAAGGCAGCAGCTTTTGGGCGCATGTTGTTCCTGGTGTAACACTTCTAATGTCACCGAGTATAATAACGTTCTTTTTCCCTAGAACAAGCACTAAAAAAAATTACCAGAGCAGTTAACAGCGGTCAAATTGAACTAAGTTATCCGATCTTTATTTCCCTCGATATCGGGGCAACATTTTCAGCGTCATCCGCATTGATCTTCTCGGCGTCCTACCTCTAGAACCGAACGGGCCCCGAAATTGCAATTTACAGTATCGACTGACTGAGGTCGCAAACAAATTCGCTTTCCTGACCAACGAAAGAGATAGTTTATTCGAGGGGTTTGGAGACAGGGGCTCGGTCTGGGCATGGCACACCATGTCGAATCGATATCACAAACAGGCTTCTCTTCTGGAAGCCCCGTGCGGGCGCCTGATCGATTTGTCTGGGTGCAGAGCGGCTTCAGGGGGGCGGGGGGGGGTCGGAAAACGGGGAAGGCGACTGCAAACAATACGTGCTTCCTTTTTTGGTCGTTTTAGCAGCATCCGAGCCTAACTAGAGCGGGAGATACCGTTGGCGATCCTTTGTTTAGGTTTAAGGGTATTGCTTCAAGTTACGGTACACTGACAGCATTACCTTGTGCCCTCTTGTACACAGCAATGATGTTCTGTTATGGGGTATCTCAACGTGCCCGACTAGAGCACTTCAGGTCATCATAGATCTCAGTCCTCTCTACATCTAGTGATCAATAGGGTAGCCCGAAAGGGTTTCCTTAGAATATCTAGGGAAGGTACAGGTAACGAGAGAATTAAAAGTCAAAGAGACTGGTCCTCTCTTATCAACGAACCTACCTATAGTGATGTTATGATTAAAAAAATTAAGCACCGAGAAGTACTTTAACTCAGTGCTGTGTAAAATGGAAGAATGGGAAAAGGAATACACTACCCGAAATTTAAAGTGAATACCGTTAAATGATATACAGATGGTTCTAATCCCACGATGAGGGCCGGCGCTGGAGTTTTCGGGCCTAGAACTAAGTGAACACTATCGCTAGACTCCTACTCGAGTGTTTTCCAGGCAAAATACTTGCAATCGAAAGATGCATAGAAATAAACCTTGAAATAATCTATCAGTGTTGTGACATAGTGATCCATTCTGATAGTCAGGCTGCTATCGAAGCACTGCAATCCTATATCATCGACTCAAAGCTGATATGGAGGTGCCGAAGAAAACTCAATGAAGTAGGCAAAAACAACAAAGTCTCCTTAGTCTGGGTTCCTGGGCACCTAGGAATCAAAGGAAATGAAAAAGCTAACAGCCAGAAAGTCAGCACAAACGCTACCTACTGGCCCAGAACCTTTCTGTGGTATAGGCAAATGCACCTATAAGGAAGAGTTTTTGGAGAAGGAAGAAAATAAAAGAGGAGAACTCTGGAGGAATTCTCCAGGAATGAATCATTCCAAAAATTTCCTTCGGAAATTGCAAGGTTCAAACGTAATTTGGATCTCAATGAGAACAGGGTCGTAATCGTCCTTCGGAAGGCAGGCCGGACAGAATCGACTTTGACACCGGATTCGTCATCAGTAAATCCAACCTAGTCGTTTGAGCCCATTTTCGGCTCAAAATTCGAAAATTACAGACATTTGGACAAAACGATAGCACGCCGTTCCCCAGAACATGCGCGCAAAAAAGTATCTCTTGCAATTTTTTTCTTGTTTATTACCGATTAAAAATCAAGTTGTTCATCTAGAATGGGACATCCTGTATATATTTGAACGTTTCAACAGATCTTGATGAAATAGTAAATACTATTTTTTGTTGCCTCTTTGAAATTTCCACCTGGTAATATTCTTTATACCAGCCGCGTATAATAATACTTCTTTCGCAGATCGCTTTAAGTATTTTGAAATAATAATACTACAATTACAATTATAATCTTATGATCTCCAGTATATTAAATTGAACTAAATCCTCACAGGAAAGAAACTATTCAAATTTAATAGGTTAGTTGCCAAATTATTCTTATAACTCTACTATGAAATTTAAATAAACGTTAACTCGTAAAAGTGCCAAAAAAATTTTAGTCTGCCTCCTGTGAGGTTTGAACTCACGACCCCTGGTTTACGAGACCAGTGCTCTACCACTGAGCTAAAGAGGCTTGATGATGCAACGTTGTTTCAGCCTCATCTTGGAGCAAAGGATATCCATGCTGAATAAAACCTGTTACTTTTCAAATCATCTTATTGGATTAACTCTGGATATCTCAATAATTAAATTGTCTCTTTTTCAATTGTCCATATGCACTTCATGAAATTTTACTTCGAAATCTGTTTATGTTAGGTACTATGCAATAGTTTATGAACAAATTTGATTGGATTCGCATCAAGTTCTTGATTTCAGTACTTCTGAATTTCTGGAATATCTCAAATTTCAGGCAGAAATTGCTATCATACGATAAGGTGTACGATTTGAGAAAAACACTGTTCCTTCCATAAACACGGCAACTTTTGAACGAAAAAGCACAGAAACTGGGAATTTGCAGGATGTATTTAAGAGTGAGCAATACCTCAAATATAACGGGATGACTTTTGGAGACCAGAGTTGATTTTTTTCAAAAAATTTTTGGGTGCAAATGGTTGACAATAATCGTAAGAATGCGCAATGTTGCCACTTTTTAATCTTCAAAAACTTTCGAGAAAACTGAAATAGAGTGAAAAATGGAAAAATAACTGACATTGCTCATTCCCTAACGGCCGGACCGTTAACACAATAACTTCCGAAAGAAACAACTTAGAAACTCGATATTTGTAGGGAAGGTTTGGACCTTAATACGAAAGCCGAATTCGTGAATAGGTAGAATCCACCCAATGATTCCACATATACCCATTCAAAATTTTATTTTACCAATATTTCCAAAAATACAGATTAGATCGAATTGAAATCCAATACTTTATCGAAAAATAACAGTTCGAAGGTTCATACAGAATTTAATGAGGATAATTTGATAAGAAGATCACAGAATATTGGATATGCATTTGAAAGAAAAAAATTGAATTTTTTTGAATTGTTCTAATGACACGATCATCATGAAATTCTGTACAAAGTTGTGTTTCCGCATCTGCAAACTATGTGCGAAGTTTCATCATGTTTGAATCAGTATTTCTTGAGTTATACCGAAAAAAACAACGATATCGGGAAGAAAACCAAATTTCATATATTTTTTCCCAATATCTCCAAAACTTATAACCGTATCGAACTGAAATTTGGTGCACTGCTGTGGAATATGGGGCTCAGAGTTCGCGCTGAACTTTTTTTCGAATGTGATGAACAGTTCGCGAAAATTTCGAAAACAATTTTGAAAAAAATGTTTTTCAAATTTACTGATAGTATGATCTCAACAAAATTTCGCGGGAAGTTGCGCGTGGCTATACTCCAACTAACTACCAAGTTTAGATCGAATCGTTTAAGTAGTTTTCGAATTATCGCCAAAATAAAGTCAAAACTTCAAAAAGCTCTAACTCCGAAACCGTTTGGCCAATTTTGCCCATTAACAAACTTGACGGTCGCATTTTGAAATGCAACCTATCCTGGAAGTTTCAGGTCGATAGGATTCTCCGTACGACCGTAATCGTGTCTACGGACGGCCGGCCGGACAGAATCGATTTTGACACCGGACTCGTCATTAGTGAGTCCAACCAAGTCGTTTGAGACCATTTTCTACGAAGGCGTAGAAGGACCACTCTTTGTCGACAAAAATTTTTCCACCTAATTCCGACTTTAATCTCGGAATTAGACTAATTCCGACTTTGAACTCGGAATTAGACTAATTCCGAGTTTAACTCGGAATTATAGACTTATTCCGACTTTGAACTCGGAATTAGACTAATTCCGACTTTGAACTCGGAATTATAGACTTATTCCGAGTTTAAAGTCGGAATTAGTCTATAATTCCGACTTCAAACTCGGAATGAGTCTAATTCCGTGTTCAAAGTCGGAATAAGTCTATAACTCCGAGTTCAAAGTCGGAATTAGTCTATAATTCCGAGTTTAAAGTCGGAATTAGTCTATAATTCCGACTTCAAACTCGGAATTAGTCTAATTCCGAGTTCAAAGTCGGAATAAGTCTATAATTCCGAGTTCAAAGTCGTAATTAGTCTATAATTCCGAGTTTAAAGTCGGAATTAGTCTATAATTCCGAATTTTTGTCGACAAAGAGTGGCCCTTCTACGCCTTTGTAATTTTCGGCTTAATCATCGAAAATTACAGACATTTGGACAAAACGATAGCACGCTGTTTCCCAGAAGATCCGCGAAAAATGCGCCAAATTTCATTGTTATTTGGAATTTTAACATCATTTCCGCAATATCTTTTTAAAAGTCAATCAGCGTCGAGTCGGTTCAGTTCCTGCATAGATAACCGCTCCAATTTGTCCTTACGAAAGGATTAAGGGGATTCGGTTGAATTCATAGCCTAAACAGTCATCGAATATGCGAGGAAAATCGGCCGACTTAAGTACACTTTTCGAATTTTACCAAACCTCCCCGACATCTCAAAAGGATATCTAAATATAACCCCGCAGAAACGAACATATATATCTGCATCCTCGCTCAATTTAAACTGTTTAAAAATAGCATCCCCCTCTGTTATACCGATACCATTATCGATAAACACAACACACAACTGAAAGACTGACAACGTGAGGCACGTGCAAGATAATATCCCAGACTTCCAAGAAACGGTACACCTTGCCGATACGTGTGTTTGCCTTCGACAACGTCTTCCCCCATTGTGCAACCGGCCGGTAGCACCTTTTACCTTTTCAACTGCGCCCCTCCGTGCGTTTTCTGCCTAAGCAGATGTCCCGGAGTTCTGCGGTAAGAATAAGAAACAAAGACGTGTGCGTAACCATGCTTTCGCAGACGTTGGCAACTTGGCAGCTGCTGCCGACTTGTCTTTTTGTTTATTTCTGTTTTTTTGTTCGATTGAGACGTCGAGGTGAGGTGTGAGGAGTTTTGCTTGAGACATTAGGCATCGGCGGTTTGCGTATCGGGCATCAAAAGAAGATAAAAGGGAGGGACTTGCTCGCGACCGAAATAACTGGAATTGAAGAATGGCTATTATAGCACATACAATTTGCCTATGAAAAGAAAAACGTGGACGCTTGAAGAACGTTCGAGGGTTAGCTTGGCACGTGGAGAAAATCGATTGAACGAGGAAATACAGGGAGATTCGTCAACAAAGGGACTTAAATGAAAAAGATCTTGTACGACAAGGTTATGATGATGTCACTTATGAACATTCCGAGGTCAAATTCAATAGGTCTCTCGCATGTATTTTTGCGCGCGTGTTCCAGAGAAACAGCGTGTTATCGTTTTGTCCAAATGTCTGGTAGTTTTCTAATTATGATGCAAAAATGGTCTCAAACCACTAGGGTGTGGATAATTTGCTGACCAAAATATAATCCTTTGAATCACGACCTTAAAAAATATTTAATTGAACCAAACTCTGAAACTGAGTTGTGTACATTGAGATGTTCGTGTCACCACATTCAAATTTCAAACCCACCCCAAATTGGGGGTAGTTTATTCTTGTAATTTTTCAAAATAATTTGCTGACCGGAGGTTTCCAGTCGAGATATTTTATCGAAACGCTATATTATTATTAAATATAGCATACTTTTTGTGCCACCATAAAAAAAATTCAGATCCGCCCCCGTTAAAGGGTAGTTTATTCTTGTGATTTTTCAGGAATCCTTGCTGATCGGAAATTTTCCGTGGAGATATTTTATTGAAACGATGTATTATGACTAACCGTAACATACTCTTTGTGCCACCATAAAAAATATTCAGATCCACTAACTATTAAGGGTAGTTTATTCGTGTGATTTTTCGGAAATCCTTGCTGATCGATATTTTCTAGTAGAGATATTTCATTGAAACAAAGTAAAATAATTGCAAATCGGATATCCTCCATGCCACCATACAAAAATTTCAGGTCAGACTCGTTTAAGGGTATAGTTTATCCTCGTAATTTCTCGGAATACTTTGCTGACCGAAAATTATTTTTAGTGAAGATATTTTATTGAAACAACGTATTATGACTAAACGTAGCATACGCTTGGTACCACCGTGAAAAAAAAATCAGATACGCCCGTTTGAGGGTAGTTTATTGAGATTTTTCAGGAATCCTTGCTGATCGGAAATTTCCTGAGGAGATATTTTATTGAAACGATGTATTGTTACTAACCGTAGCATATTCTTGCACCATGAAAAATATTCAGATCCACCCCCTATTAAGGGTAGTTTATTCTTCGGATTTTTCGGAAATCCTTGCTGATCCATATTTTCCACTAAAGATATTTCATTGAAACAAAGTAAAATAATTGCAAATCGGATACCCTCTGTGCCACCATACAAAAATTCCAGATCCGACTCGTTTGAGGGTAGTTTATCCTCGTAATTTCTTGGAACACTTTGCTGATCGGAAATTTCCCGCGGAGATATTTTATTATTATGACTAACCGTAGCATACTCTTTGTGCCACCATAAAAAATATTCAGATCCACCCACTATTAAGGGTAGTATATTCTTGTGATTTTTCGGAAATCCTTGCTGATTGATAATTTCTAGTAGAGATATTTCATTGAAACAAAGTCAAATAATTGCAAATCGGATACCCTTTGTGCCACCATACTAAAATTTCAGGTCCGACCCGTTTAAGGGTAGTTTGTCCTCATAATTTCCCGGAATTCTTCGCTGACCAAAAATTTTCAGTGGAGATATTTTATTGAAACAACGTATTATGACTAAACGTAGCATACGCTTGGTGCCACCGTGAAAAAAATTCAGCCCGCCCCTGTTTAAGGGTAGTTTATTCTTGTGATTTCCGAAAAATCCGAAAATTAAACTACCCTTAATAGGGGGTGGAGCTGAATATTTTTTATTGTGGCACACAGAGTGTGCTACGGTTAGTCATAATACATCGTTTCAATAAAATATCTCCGCGGGAAATTTCCGATCAGCAAGGATTCCTGAAAAATCACACGAATAAACTCCCCTTAAACAGAGGCGGATCTGAATTTTTTCACGGTGGCAACAAGCGTATGCTACGTTTAGTCATAATACGTTGTTTCAATAAAATATCTCTACGAGAAATTTCCGATCAGCAAGGATTCCTGAAAAATAACAAGAATAAACTACTCTCAAACAGGGGCAGATCTGAATTTTTTTCACGGTGGTACCTAGCCTATGCTACGTTTAGTCAAAATGCATTGTTTCAATAAAATATCTACACTGGAAATTTTCGGTCAGCAAAGTATTCCGAGAAATTACGAGGACAAACTACCCTTAAACGGGTCGGACCTAAAATTTTTGTATGGTGGCCAAGAGGGTATCCGATTTGCAATTATTTTAATTTGTTTCAATGAAATATATCTACTAGAAAATATCGATCAGCAAGGATTTCCAAAAAATCCCACGAATAAACTACCCTTAATAGGGGGTGGATCTGAATATTTTTTATGGTGGCACAAAGAGTATGTTACGGTTAGTCATAATACATCGTTTCAATAAAATATCTCCACGGAAAATTTTCGATCAGCAAGGATTTCTGAAAAATCACAAGAATAAACTACCCTCAAACGGGGGCGGATCTGAATTTTTTATGGTGGCACAAAAAGTATGCTACATTCAATCATAATGTCGCGTTTCGATAAAATATCTCGACTGGAAATCTCCGGTCAGCAAGTTATTTTGAAAAATTACATGAATAAACTACCCCCAAATTGGGGTGGATTTAAATTTTGAATATTGTGGCAAGAAGGTGATCTTCGATCGATCTTTGGTTTGCATTATGAGTCTCATATTCTCACTAGAAGGCTGAAATTAACGGTATAATTCTGTTTCAGTCAGCAAAGTATTTTTACCCGGTTGAACTCACTGTTGATAAATCCGGTGTCAAAATCGATTCTGTCCGGCCGGCCGTATGCACGATTACGGCCGTACGGAGAATCCTATCGTCCTGAAACTTTCAGGCGACCGTTAAGTTCATTAATGGGCCAGATCGGCCAAACGATTTCGGAGTTAAAGTCTTTTGAAATTTCGAAGTTATTTCCATGATAACTTGGGAACTACTGGAACGATTGGATCGAAACTTGGTAGTTAGTTGGAGTATAACGACGCGCATCTTTTCGCGAAATTTCGTTGAGATCGAACTATCAGTATATTAAAAAAAAAATTTTTCAAAATTTTTTCGGAAAAATTTTTTTTCAGGAACTGTTCATCATATTCGAAAAAAATTCAGCGTAGATTTTGAGCCTTACATTTCGCAGCAGCGTACCAAATTTCAATTCGATACGATTATTATTTTCGGAGATATTGGGAAAAAATATATAAATTTTTTTTGTTTTTTCTCGATATCGTTTCTTTCGAAATAAGTCAAAAAATGCTTTTTCAATCCTATTGAAAGTTGGTGTTTAGTTCGAGAATGCTGATGGACAACTTTGTGCAAATTTTCGTGATGGTCGTGTAATCAGAACAATTTGAAAAAAAATTTCATTCAAGTTTTTTTTCAAATATTCAAAATTCTGCGATCTTCGATCTTCTGATCATATTACCCTCATTAAATTCTGTATACACCTTCGAACTGTCATTTTTCGATGAATTACTGGATTTTAATTCGATCTAGTCTGTATTTTTGGAAATATTGGGAAAATAAAATTTTGAATGGGTATATCTGCGAAATCATTCAGGAATTCGGGCTTCGTAATTAAGGTCCAAACCTACTTCACAAATATCGAGTTTCCAAGTTGTTTCTTTCGGCAGTTATTGTGTTTAATCCACTCTGAAAATTTCAAGACGCTAGGGTTTTGTCTTCGGAAGTTAGAGCTACTCATATATGAGTCAATCGTCTCAAAATTCGAAACATTACAAACACTGACTGCTTCTAGCAAAATGATACTTCGATAAATCTTTGAACTATGAAGAACAGTAGATGAAAAGTATTCAAAATCATGTACAATCATCTTGAACACCAAACGAATTGTTTATTAGACATAAACTCTACTGAGAGCTTGCACGAAATAATAATTCATAAAAAAACTTGCTTACCTGGAATTTACACGCAAATAAACACTGCTGAACATGTTCACTATCTTCAGAAACATTCACGAACAGACAAAAGGAGAGAATGTTCACTTACCTATCTGAAACAAAATGAAAATATAAGAACAGAAATGAAGAATAATAGCTGCTCAAAAGAATATCGAACTGATTTTTCATTATACCCAAGTTTGGGAAAAAAATATAAGTATGTTTGAATTTGATATAACCCTGTATTCATTAAAATCTCTTGAAAAAAAAATTATCTTCGTCAAACATACCATATCCATTTCCGCCTTCTGCTTTTTTCACCTTCCTAACTTTGATTTTGTGTCCCCTTGAAGGATGCTTCAGTTTATGGTCCTTATTGCTATGTATGGTGATTTTAAATTCAGTTGGTGGAGATTTACTTCTAGGGATCTGCAAGTGATCAGGAACAAATGAGGTATTGTCTGCACGAAAGGTTTCAATTTCTTTCTTGATATCTTCGATGCATTTAGTTTTGTCATGATGTGTTGTGAGTTTATTAAGATACAGTTCTTCTTTCAATGATCTCAAATAATTTTTTTTATATTTTTCTGGTAGAGAAGGAATTTCTCTTTTCATCGATTTTATTTCTTTCTTTAAATCCTCCACATATCTATCGGTTAATAAATTTGGTTCTGTTTTAGATCTGTACTTGTTTCTGCACATAATTTCTTTGATATTCACTTTTATTATTCTGTTTTCTGGTACATGCTTGAGATTAATATCAACCCTACCACCATGCCTGGGCGAATTGAAATGTTTTGTTTCAAGAGTATTCTTCGCTTTTGGTGTCAATCCATATTTTTTCAATTCATCGCGCAAAAATTGTTCACTTTCCTGAGTGGTTTTTCTCAATGAGTTGTTGTTTGAATGAGTTTTATCCTGGCCTTTGGATTGGTTGTTTTTGAATTGTAAGTTATTTGGACATGAGCAGTGGGATTTGAAGGCCTTTGAATAACTTGTATTTTCTCCTACATTTTTCGCTGTCTTCGGACTTCTTCTAACATTGTACATTCTCTAAACAATCTTTAGAATAAACATTAGAGAATTTTTTTGAACAGAGAACACTGTACTGCCTAAACTGCATTAAATGCTACTTTTGTTTGTATTGAACGCGTTGTTGACTATGCTAGAAAAGAAGGGATTAATCAGGTGGTAATAGGAAAATATTTTTGGTTCATTACTTAATTGTGCATGCGACATGCATATTTGTTTCGTATATTCACTGTAAACAATCTATAGAATATTCGATAAAATGGAAAGATGAGGACACATTAATCTGATCCACTGAAATTTAGACATATTTCAGTAAATGACACAGCTCCTGACATCTATCCATCAAATTTTGAAAGTGGAAACAAGTGACATAGAACTCTGTAAAACGAAAAGTTCATTTGTCGTGAATTATTTGAGTTTCAAGAGGAAGCGATGATCTAGTTCAATTTTACAAAAAGACGAATTATATGAAAAATATATTCATATGTATATTCGAGAAAAAAATTATTCTTTCGAAGATCATTACATAAAAACAACTACTCTCATCGAAATCTATGATATATCCTGTGGTTTCAGATTTCTCATCATCTATGATCCTAACCTAGATTTAAAATTTTAACCTCCAATTCGGTTTACTTAAAAAGTGAGAAATTCCAAAACTTCAAGATGAGTGTGCCATTACCGCCTGGTGGAGGATTAGATAATGTTGATCCTGAGCAAATTAAAACGGTATTTCCATTTAAAACTGAAAATGCCCATTCCCTAATTTTCCTCATTTTCAGTTTAAGGACTTCCTGATTTCTTATAACAAACTTTCAGAACTTTGTTTCAACGACTGTGTATCAGACTTCACTGGTAGAAATATCAAGAATAAAGAAGTATGTGAAATATCTAGAAAGATTACCCTATCTTAATTACTCCCAATTTCAGGACCGATGTGCACTTAATTGTTTGGAAAAATTTCTGAAAGTTAATCAAAGGATATCACAAAGATTCCAGGAATTCCAAATGCTAGCAAATGAAAATGCCATGGCAGCAGCACAAAAACTTGGACAGATGACAGGATGAGAACTTTGCTGCAGTAGTTAATTTGATAGTGAAGTAAATCAAGTTTCACTTTATTGAACTTATATGACTCGATCATGTGTAAACTTCCTTTGGATCTATTCATATGATTTACAAGCAGTAATAATGAACAATTGAATTGTACTTTAGTATGGCATTGAGTTTTGTTTATGTTCACTGGAGGCCATATTGTTCTAGTCAGTAATCAAACCGAAGAGGATTTCAAATGGAATTATTTTTCATTTCAGTTTGTTGGTTTCCCCCTTCCTTCACTACAATATGATAACAATCACATAAGTCTCGTTCCTACTAAATAAAGATATAGTTACAAGATATTTTGCTGCACTGACCAGTTGTATGAACAATTATTGATGTGCGCTTATAGCAGTTTTTGATATTGATATCAAACAAATGTGAAAGTAAACAAGTGTTTTGAAGATCTGCAACTTAAAATATGAAGGATTTTGTCAAAAAATTGATCAATGGAAATTTGAAACTATTTTATATTCATCAAACAAATTACAATATTTCATAGTGTAGTAAGTATAGAATTCTGAACTGAGGTATTCACATTTAGTTATATGGCATTAGTAGAGGTAAGCATTACATTTTCATCACATACAAATATACAAGATTTAAATCATATTCAGGTCATAAAATTAACATTTTTGTGATGTATATCAACGATTCTAATGTACTTTGTATCAAGACATTTTCAGGCACGATAATGATTTAACCAATTTTTCACTTTCATTGTTGGACATGCTGTTCTAGCCAATTTAGGGTCCCCCATATAATTTCTTTCTCGGATGCTCTCATTTTCACAGCAAGCATTTTATTTGGGGATAACTTGTTTTCTTGTAGTACTATTTTATCTTGTTCTAGAGAAGTTTTATATGTTGCCAATAACAACTTTAGTCGTGTTTGTAAGAATGTCCATGATTTTTTTTCCAAGGCCACATCCAGAGCACATTCAATATACTCTAAATCTCCAGGTTTATCACTTTCAGTCCAATGGTCTAGCTGATCTGAAAAGTAGAATTTTTTCTATTATTCATAGTGAAAAGTCATTTCATTTCAACTCTTTTTTTGGTTTAACTCACAATATTTATGGCATTTCATCATTGAGAATGAAAGAATGCAGAATGAATAATTCGAGAAACTGATCTTGATAAGTAAGGAATAATACCCAAATCTCTTTACCTTCGTTCATATTAAACACCCTCAAAAATGCTAAGAGTTTGCCATCTATGGGATTCTCTCCTCTCCTAAGTGCAAATTCCTGTGTGTTTTCGAGATTTAATTTTTTCAAGAGAAGAGTTCTTTTGTCTTTTTTTGGATCGCATTTGCTGATACCAAGCCTCACGTGGTAGCAATCATTTTCATTACCTGTAGGGATGAACCTGAAAATGGTTATAATGGTTAATCGTTATAAATTTGTTGATTACCAGATGGTAGAATTTGATTAAAAGCAATCTTGATCCATGTCTTCTCTGATTTTATTTTTACATATGAAGTTTAAACAATTTTTATTATAGGGTAAGTAGTGTAAGCGTAGGTTTCACAAAACTTTTGATGGCCGTTCAACTCGTTGTTTACAGTTCGAATTCGATGGTTGGGTTGGAAATGAACTGAAATCGAAAATAGAATCCACTGTTGATAGACCATCAAGCCTTCGGTCGGTTAATCAAAGTTTTGTGAAACCAGCCGTTACTCTGTGATATTTTGGTTTTCGCCTTGTATATTTTATCTTTTTCACAGTCCTGATGATGTCTGAAAATTTGGATGATACGTTGACTATTCAATAACGTCTTTTACATTGAGGTTTGTTCTCAATCTTGTGAGATCCTTTTGGGTTATTCATGAAGGACAAGATATTTGCTACGAACAATTAATGACATTTATGAATAATGCTCACAACTCAATTTCATCAGTGCTTCTGAATCATCTAGGGCCCCACTCAAACGAACAAAAATTCGCATCTGCTTAGGAGTCCAGTGACAAACACAACAGAAAAAATTTAAATGTAGGTTTATGTAGGAAATCGAAGTTAACATTGATGCCTTTGTCCGGGTTGAACTCCATGGTCGAATTTAATTCTGTCCATCCGCCCGTGTGTGCTGTGACTTCCGATAGGAAAGACCTGGAGTCTTGAAATTTTCAGGTAAGGTTTTGATCCTAAATATCTCGGTTAGGTTCGTTTATGGGCCAAATCTGCCGAATGGTTTTTGTGTTGCAGGCATTTAAAATTTTGATTTTTCAATAACTCGAAAAGTATTCATCTGATTGAAATGAAACTCGGTTGGAAGATGGACAGTATCAATGAAAAAAATAATCCATGGAAAAATTTGAAAAAAAAATTTGTTTTTTCAAAATTTTCATTTAAAAAAGCGTAAAAGCTGCTGACTTCACGTCAGTACTTTTCTAGGTTTTATTCACGTAAGCCTGTCTTTTATTGAAGTTAAAGTTAGGGAAGCCAGTATTTCATTGAAGGCCACCCTTAAATGTTTTGTGAGTACACATGCATATATGTTAAAGGCTAATTTCCAATATTCATGAATATTGTAGTTGAAATTCGACTTACCCGTTATGGAGGAAGAATTCCGCATTGGTTCTTTGTCCATAAAAAATGAACAATTGATCTCCCTTTTTGAAGTCTGTGAGAGCCAAACATTCACTTCTGTTCAGTTGTGGATTGTAATCAGTTGATATCTGAAAAGAAAAATATGTTATAGTCAATAAATAAATATATAGGATAAGTTTTTGGCTGGTACATTAATTTTAACTGTAGACAAACAGTAAAAAATTCCAGAAAAGCATTGACGTACAATCAGCAACTTTCGCGCACCTGTTCAAATTCGTGGGCAAAAATAATTCTGATTTTTTTTTTTTAGATTGTTCTGATGACAAGATCTTTCCGAAACTCCGCATAAAACGGTGCATCAAAATTTAACAAGTACTAACCAAGGTTCATCATGATCGGATCAGTATTTTCTGAGCTATACTGGAAATAGCGATACCGAGAAAAAAAACAAGAAATTTGGCATATTCAAACGAGTTTTACTCCAAAACAAACTCCACCGTCGCATTTAAATACGCAACGTTCCCTGAAAGTTTCAAATCTCAGGTTATCGTGTTAAAATTTTTTGTTGTCGAAAGAACTTTTTGCGCGCATGTTCTAAGGGAACAGTGTACTATCGTTTTGTCCAAATGTCTGTAATTTTTTAAGATTGAGCCGAAAATGGTCTCAATCGACTAGGTTGGACTCACTGATGACGAATCCGGTGTCAAAATCGATTCGGTCCGGCCTGCCACGATAACTGTCTACAAAAGCAAGCTAGCAACTTGAAACTTTCAGGATAGGTTGCGCATCAGAATGCCCCGGTTAAGTTCGTTAATGGGCCAAATCGGTCAAATAGTTTCGGAGTTATAGGCACTTGAAGTTTTGAAGTTATTTATTTTTTATTTCAGAAACTAATTGAGCGATTGGATTCAAACTTGGCATTTAGGTGGAATATAATGACGCGCAACTTTGAGCCAAATTTCGTCAGGATCATATTGTCAGTAAATTGAAAAAAAAAATTTTTTTCGAAAATTTTTTCTCCGGAAACTATTCATCATATCTAAAAAAAAATTTCACTCACACTTTGAGCTTCATATTTCACAGCAGTGTACCAAATTTCAGTTCGATACGATCATAAGTTTTGGAGATATCGGGAAAAAATATGTCAAATTTCGAGGTTTTCTTCTCGATATCGTTGATTTTTTCGGTATAACTCGAGAAATACTGATTCAGTCCTGATAAAACTATAGCTAGTTTTAAGATGCTGAAAGACAACTTTATGCGAAATTTCGTGATAATCGTGTCATTAGAACAATTCGAAGGAAAAAATTTCTATGATTTTCTTATCATATAATCCTCATTAAATTCTGTATGAAACTTCGAACTGTTATTTTTCGATGAAGTACTGGATTTCAATTCGGTCTAATCTGTATTTTTGGAAATATTGGAAAAATAAAATTTTGATTGGGTATATCTACGGAATCATTGGGTGGATTTTACCCATTCACGAATATACCCATTCAAAATTTTATTTTTTCAATATTTCCAAAAATACAGATTTGATCAAATTGAAATCTAGTAATTTATCAGTAAAAAATTTCAAAAAGCACTGCCGTGAAGGCAGCAGCTTTTGCGTGCATGTTCAAATTCGTTGCTGAAGCGGTCATCTACATTGAACATGCGCGCAAAAGTTGCTGCCTTCACGGCAGTGCTTTTTGAAATTTTTTGCTAGTAAGACTACGCAATATTATTTCCTTTTATTTTTTAATACAAATACTTTAATTCCAGAAAATCATCCAAGTAAAAAATAGGTCAACATCCGCCCTTCTGACTACAATTTTGAATCATTTGAGAAACATTTTCATTTCGAAAAAAATAAATTGTAGCCTATAAACGAAATCTCTCTCCAAATCCGGGGTATTGTATGCTACTCATGTTAAATGACAAAAATCTGCGTCCAGTCGACGGGTTTTTCCGGATGCGCAATTTTTCCCGACAATTTCAAGTCTCCAGCTCATTCCGTTCGACAGATATCCTGGCTACTGTCCGCCGAAAAAAATGAAATTTGACATCAAAGTTGAACCTTATTGTTTAAGAACTGAAGAGTCATTACCTTTAAGACGCACTAATGGTAGAAAAAATATTTAAGAAATAGTAACGTCACCATCAGATGGCTTCAACATGCAACACTTTCTCGATGGTGACTATCATTAGTATTATTTTTTTTTTAATGTTCGATTATAATTATTACAGTTGATGTAATCATTATTTATGTGACGGTTGGTAGGAAGTACGCAAGGAGAACATCGTAAATCTAATTATATTTTCAAAGAAAACAACATTTGCAGATTGATGAATGTAGATAGTTATTTCATCTACTTATTCATATTGTTGATCTACGATTCAATTCGAACTTTCCCCTGATATAGTTATACTGAGGAAATAATGCAAATAACTCATTACGTCTGATTGTCTACAGTTAACAAAAAAGTAAAGCAATAACGGAGACAGGTGCTCTTCATACCCAGAGCGATCACCTATCCAAGTATTGATCCCGTTGAAAGCAGCTTAGCTTAGCGATGAAACGATTTTGCAATCTTCTGATCATATGATCCTCACGAAATTCTGGATCATTCTGGTTATTTTTCAACCGAATACCGGATGTCAATTCGAACGGATTTTTAGTTTTGAAAATATTGGGGAACAATTAACTTTCGGAAGGGTTAATTAACGGGCTGATTTTATATGCCTTAACTTACCGTTCCAACTGTGTGGTTACATAAATCCCAAAGGGGTATAAGTGCAGATACTTTGGTTTCACCGTCATCTGACGGTATAAAGTTTTGGCGGGTCATAACGGTGGATACTGCCCAACTGAAAGAAAAAAAACAGATTCAGAATTTTGCTGTTTAATTTGATTGAGATTTACAGTGTAATTTTTTCTTTAGCGTTAAGTTCTCTGTGATTGCTTCGAAATAATTTTATGGGATGTGACAGTTGACATATCAATTGCCAGGGAAGAGGTACAGGGTGATCTTTTTACACGATCAATGCCCCATTTTTTGTACCGGAAAATTTTTGAGTTACGCCACTGTTAGTTCATGAAATATGAAAAAACTTTATTTAATGCAAAAGATTTTCGAGCTCAATCTTTTCGTGTCTGTAACCGTTTTTGAATTAACATTTTGAAGTCATGAGGAAAACTAAATTTCTTTTTTGCGCGCATGTTCTGGGGAACAGCGAGGTATCGTTTTGTCCAAACGTCTGTATATTTAGAATTTTTCCAGAAAATTATCTCAAACATCTAGGTTGAACTCACTGATGATGAATCCGGTGTCAAAATCCCTTCTGTCTGATTAAAACTTGGCAGTTAGTTGAAACATAATGACGCGCAACTTAACTTAAAATTTTGTAGAGATCGTACGGACAGAAATTGTAAAAATAAATTTTTTTCGGGAACAATAATTAATACATATTCGAAAAAAAATTCTGCTCAGACCTTGAAATTAATCTTTCACAGCCGTGTACCGAATTTCAGTTCGATACGATAATGTTTTTTCCTCGGTTATCTTGTTTTTCCGGAATAATTAAAAAATACTGACTCATCATGATGAAACTTGCTAACTACCTTGAGAAAACTGATGAACAACTCCGTGCAGAATTTCGTGATGACCGAGTCATTGGAACATTTTGAAAGAGAATATTTTTGAATTTCTATTTCGAATATTCAATACTCTGCGAACTCATGATCATATTTTCCTCACGAAATTCTGTATGAACCTTCAAGATGTAATTTTTCAATAAAATAGTGAAATTCAATTCGATCTTATCGATCGTAGACACAATAACTTCCGGAAGAAACTACTTACAAACTCGATATTTGTAGAGTTGGTTTGGCGCCTGATTACGAAGGTCGAATGGTCAAAATCCGCCAAATGATTCCGTAGATGTACCCATTAAAGATTTCATTTTGCCAATATTTCCGAAAATTCCGAAAAGATCAAGGTTTTCATAATGCTCGAACATGATGTTAAAATTAAGGTGTGATATATTTGCCAAATCTCAGCTTAATATTTTGAGAAATACAGGCCCTATGAAGTGAAAACTTAAAAAAAAAATTACACAGTGTATCCCTTAAACAGAGCGTTTGCGAATTCAAGTGAAAAGAAATTTTATTCTTGATATTTCCCAATTATTGCCTGTTCGTCAGTACATCCAAGTCAGGAAAACCTGTATAGATACAGCTTTGTTCGAAGGACATAGATTTTAGTCCAGTGGATTTTCACATAGTTATTTATACCGCATTCAATTTCGACTTTTCGGTCTGATCAAGAACCAACTATTGACAGAACAGATTCAAATACAAATTTCGCTGATATTTCTCCAAGACGCCCTCTGCAGGAGGAAAAGCCAACTGTCAATTATCTCGTATGCGCAAGAAAGCATTCGAATCAGGTGTTAAACACACCTTAGCTTTTTGTTCTATGTTCTTTCGTCTTCATCGAATGAGGATTATAGTTTTTCTTTCTTAAGTCGTCTACGAAATAAATCGCTGATTCGTGGAAATAGAAACCGCATATTTACCATATGGGTGACAGATGGCGTGGAATTAAAATGCGTTCTTCGAAATTCACTTTCACGCGATTATTATTATTCAACTGACTGTTGCGGTTGATCTTTTTGCAAAATGGTGCAAAGTATGCTTTACGGGTTATTACTTCATGTACATAACTATTGTAACAGTATATGGATTTGGTAAAACGTTTGATTGTGTTTATTACGATCAGGCATTAAAAACCACGTTCAAAATCGTAGATTTGCATCGCGACGATAAAACACGTTTAACAAAATTGAACGTTCGATCTCAACAAATTTTCACAAAAGAAAAGTTGAGCATCGATATGCTTTAACTATTGTATAAAATTTATAAAATGCTTCACCTGACTGCCAAGTTTCATTCAATCGTTCCTGAAATATAAGGAGGATAACCTCAAAATTTTCAAACCACTAAATCTCCGAAACCGTTCGGCAGATTTTGCCCATTAACGAGCTAAACAGTTACATATTGCAGTGCAACCCATCCTGAAAGTTAATAGTCGATAGAGTTTTCCGTTCTCACGTAATCGTGCCGCCTGCCGGCCGGACAGAATCGATTTTGACACCGAATTCGTCATCAGTGAGTCCAACCTGGACGTTTGAGACCATGGTTCATACTTTGTAATTTAAGCCAAAAATGGTCTCAAACGACTAGGTTGGACTCATTGATGACGAATCCGGTGTCAAAATCGATTCTGTCCGGCCTGCCATCCGGCCGGCCGTGGACACGATAACTGACGAACAAAGCCAGCTAGCGACTCGAAACTTGCAGGGTAGTTCTCGCATCGGAATGCCGCGGTTATGTTCGTTAATGGGCCAAATCTGTCGAATACTTTCGGAGTTAGAGTCATTCGAAATTTTGAGCTCATTTCCCTCATATTTCAGAAACTACTGGAGCGATTGGATTGAAACTTGGCAGTTAGTTGGAGCATAATGACGCGCAACTTTGAGCGAAATTTCGTTGACATCGTATGGTCATTCAATTGAAAAATTTTTTTTTCAAAATTCAAATTTTTTTTCCTGAAACTATTGTTCATATTCGAGAACAATTCCAGCTATACCTTGAACTTCATGTTTAACAGCAGTGTACCAAATCTCAATTCGATAGGGCTATTCGTTTTGGAGATATTGGGAGAAGATATGTAGAATTTTGTGGTTTTCTTCTCGATATCGTTGTTTCTTTTTCTATTTCTCAAGAAATACTGATTCAATCGTGATGAAACTTCGCAGCTAGTTCGAGGACAACATTGTGAAAAATTTCGAGATGATCGGGTCATTAGATTGGGATTTCAAATTCTGTTTTTTCAAATATTTGATATTCTGTGATCTTCTCATCATATAATCCTCATTACATTCTGTATGAACCTTCAAACTGTCATTTTCGATAAAGTACTGGAATTCAATTCGATCTTATATGTATTTATGGAAATATTGGGAAAATACAATTTTGAATGGGTATATCTGCGGAATCATTGGGTGGATTTTACCGATTCACGAATTCGGCCTTCGTAATTAAGGTCCAAACCTTCTCTACAAATATCGAGTTTCTAAGTTGTTTCTTTAGGAAGTTATTGTGTTTAAAGTCTGGCCGTTTTTCGAATGAACTATCACAAAGTAACGGACAACTCTATCCATTATTTTTCAGTAAAATTTTAACACTCGAATGGCATAACTGAATCTGCCAACCATGTTTATATACATGAAATATTTCCAGTGTTAACGGAGAAAAATAGTTTCTTCGGCATTCTCCAGGTCTTCGGAATTATTGAATTAATTCACATAATATTTTCTCAAATTCATTATTTTCCCAAAGTAACTTCATATTTTGAAAAATACGTAACTACTACGACCTCTGTGTAGTGAGGACCACGTTGTGTAGTTATCGGACAGGAAAATGACTATAACCTAACATTTTCAAAATATAAACGGTGAAATATGACAGAATGACATGGCTAATCGGGATAGTTTATGAAAGTGAATGGAGTATAAACCAAGACCTGAATATCTTAACTTGCATAAACCTACCATTAAGGTTCAGCATCATATTCTGAACCACTCTGTATAAATTCCTCGAAATTCTATCCATAGAATTTTCATAACGCTAGCTCTGAACCTGAACGATTGCATAACCAGAAATGACTCTTCTATGAATATCTTCTTGAACAAATATTAAATATTGTCGTAGGACGTAGGTACAAAAATTGATATACTACAATAATCTTACATAACTTCATACCAATTCATCCAAAGCGTTTAAGACAACAATTTCCTTTCACGTTCCACCTCGACGGTTGGCATTATTGTTTGGGGTTTATTCAGTGTGAAGAAAGTAAAGCATCAATTATAGATAAGTAGGTATTCATTGTGGAGTAATGCTGTTACGTGTCTTATACATTATCGACTGACCAAAAACAGCATTCGATAGACCTCTGCATCGTTCTTGAATCAATATTCAAAATTTTCTCGGAAATATTAAAAAAAAACAATTTCTAATGGATATATCTGCATAATCCAGGGGGTGGATTCGACCCATTCACGAATTCAGCCATGGTTAGCAATCGGTTCAACAAATATAGAGTCTATAGGTTTGTTTTGGTTCCGAAATTCAGAACTGTCCTAGAACAGTTCTAGAACTGCGCAGAATCGATGCGCTGTGGAAGCTCGATTCTGCACTGCCCTAGAACAGTTCTAAAAGCGATGAAACCAAAACACGAATTAAATTCGGGATCGTAGAGGAAAAAAACTTCCGTTTGAGTTGGCAGAAAAGAGGAATGTTAATCATGTCTTATATAAGATATTGTGTGTGGTTTAATTAAAAATATGCGAAAGTCCTTGTCGCACCATGTTATATGAAAATATTTTGGGAATACTTGCTTCCACTTAATTTTTTTTTTCTGACTTTTCTTCATTACTTCAATTATATTACGAAATGAACCAATAAATTATTGGTTTATATATTAATGAATTCAATGACGAAAAAATTTCAGATATGGGCTCTTTCAAGAAAAATTATTATTCAATAAAGGAATAGGACTCTTGCATTCATTGATTTATTTAAGAAGTATTCATCCCAGATGTGAACAATAGAAATAAAATCCATTAGATTATCCTGGTAGGTCGTAGCGAAGGAATTATCATCAATAACAAAAGCTTAAATTTAACAGTTAACCGTTTCCTCAACAAATAAAACAATCAAAAACCAAATCAACTCGACGTCGAAAAAGTCAGGTTAACCATTTAAATCGTTGACAGCCACTCTACGCTTGTGTGAACTTCCCAATTCTGAAGCCGTTCGGACTCTTACGTCCGAAATCCTTTCACAGTTCTGGAACAGTTCGGAATCGATTCTGAAAATAACCAAAACAGAATTACTCAAATCCTGAACCGGTTCTGAAATGAACCAGAACACAAAACCGCAATCGCGCAGGCGGAACCGTTCCAGAACAGTTCTGAAGTCGGAACCAAAACAAACCTTATAAGTTGTCGTTTTCGGAAGATATTGTAGTGAGTAATCCCATAAAGTAGGGTCTTTTTTCGCGCATTTTCTAGGGAACAGCTCATTATCGTTTTGAGCGAAGGTCTGTAGTTTTCGAATCCATTTCCAAGAATGTTTCCGAAACTATCCATCATACTTCAATGAAATTTGACAGAAACCTTCGAGTTGATAAGTTACAATAGTGTGCCAAATTTCACTTCGATCCAAAATCTATTTTAGAAAATTCATTTCAATCATTAACTAAATAATCAATCAAAAAATAACGCCCTGGCAACGAATTTGAACATTATACATGAATAACCGATATACATTTCGTCTTATGATATAAATATCGATAATTCCGCATAACTCTCTTGAGATCTCACCGTAACTCCAATAACGATTAGAATTTATTATAAAGACAGATTTGCGGTCATGATTTCTTTATATCAAACCGATAGAGCTCGGCAGTCGTGTTGTTTTCACAAATAACTCGAAGATAGAAAACGGTAATTATACATTAATATGCACTTTTTTATACTTATATCTATTTGCCGTGATTTTCCAATAGCTGTTACGTGACATCTAGTTAATGGATAATTTACCGAGTGAAAATTTGTTATTCATGATTAATCACACCAGATATGATAGCGAATTATTCGATTGTTCCCTGTTAAACATAAGCATTGCATACCTTATTGCAGATATGCATTAAATTTTTTTACGCGCTTGTTTCAGAGAACAAGAGCGTTATACTTCTGCACCACTGTTTTTGATGTTCCGAAAACAATTCAGAAAATACTACGTAAAATCAGCAGCTTTTGCGCTTATGTTCGAATTCGTTGCCTCGGCACCAGATTTCGTGATTTTCAAATCATTTTCCTCTCGAAATTCTGAATGAACCTTCAAGCTGTCATTTTTCAATTTAGTACTGGATTTCGATAGACGACTTCGGCCGAAGTTGCCAACCCACAATTTCCTTCACAAATTTACTATTACTGGGGAACGGGAATTTCAGGACAAATTCTACATGGTAAGGTATTTATAAATATCCGTAAAAGATGCTTCGGCTCCTCAACAAGATAATTCCTTCCAAATATAGGTTTTTGTTACGCTGAAATTAAAGTTGGGATTCCTGATTCCATGTTAACAGTATCAAGTTTATGAAAGATATGTTCAGCAAATAAACTGGGTTATTTCGGTTGCCGGTTTTCCGTTCTGTAAATATGAAATATTCGGTTGGTTCGTGAAAAAAACTTTATTACGGAATTTGATTGATGAAAAAGCAATCTTTCTGTCAGCAAGGCATAGGCATATTAAGCCTATGCATCAGAACGACAATCAATGTTTTATGGTAAGATATCCACGTTGTTGATTATTGTCTCTTCTATGTTCTATGGATCATAAAGTAAAAAAAGATTTTTCTATGCTTTAGATATGTTACCATAGAATATTGACAGTCGTTTTGGTGACAGAAAGAACGTTTTTTCATCATTCAAATTCCGTAATTAACCTTTTTGTCAGGAACCTACCGAATATTTCATACCCAAACCCAAATAACCAAGTTGATTTGCGAAACATATCCTATACAAATTTGACACTATTAACATGAAATCAGGAATCCCAACTTAAATTTCAGCCAATCAGAGATGATTTTAATAAAACCCTATATTTGGAAGGAATTATCTTGTCTGAAGAGCCGAGGCATCTTTTACAGATATTTATAAATAACGCAAACCTTATCATGTCGAATTTGACCTGAAATTTCCGTTCCCCAGTGATAGTAAATTTGTGAAGAAAATTGTGGGTTGGTAACTTGGGCCGAAGTCGTCTATTCGATCCCAACTAAATTTTTGGAACTACAGTGAAAGCTGTTTATTACGGCAGTGGTTATGGAGAAAATTCATATATAACGACGAAATTATCGACAATAATAATTGTGCCTTCATTTGAATGTTTTCTAAGTATATTTATATCCCAAGTCACCTAACATAAAACTATTCGGTTGTAACGACTTCGACTATAACGACGAAGTTTCTTATAGCGACAATAATTCTCTAAGCTTGTTATATTTCTTCCGCTTTTAACGACGTACGAGCAAGAATTCGCCGCCGCTACAGGCACTGTCGACTTGATCTTCAGGAAATAACCTTACAGTGCAGATGAATCCCAATTTTATGTTACGTTGTGAACACATAAGCAGGTCTTGGTTGATTTTGGCTAATTCTTCGAGTGAGTGAGTACACTACAATGGCTTCAACGTCTGAATGAAAAAAAAACTTTTTCAATTGAAGAGAGAAGGCTGCTATAGTAGCTCGAATAGAAAATTCCAAGGATGTGGAAAGTGAACCAGAAATTAAGGAAGCATTTAATCAGTAAACTTTTAAAAAGCTCCGCAGGACGCCTCATAGAAACAAGTGCTTATTGGAGTGATTAAAATACCAACGAACAAAAATGTTACCATAACCGGCTAGAATTTTGAGAAAAGCGAACGAGTTCGGTAACTATCTCACAATAGAATATTTATACGTTTCTGCGTTCTTCATACAAATTTTCGATATAAAGTCCATCGGATATAACGACATAATATTAACGGCTAACCGAATTTTACTGTATTGCGAAAATAAAATTTTACATTGGTGTACCTACGAAATCATTTGGCAGATTCACTAATTCGAACTTAGTTATTGAGTCTCAAACTTATTTTATAAACGTATTTACGGCCAGCCTTACCGAGGATGTTGAACAAAATAACTTCCGAAAGCAACAACTTAGAAGTACAAATAATAGCTTCAAAGTTTATGCAGAACTTCGGGGGGATAATTTAAACAGAAGATCGCAGAATATAGAATATATGGAAGAAAAATTCTGAGTTTTTTTCTTTCTAATGACAAATCATCACGAAATTTTGCACAAAGTTCTGCATGAGTTTTTACTTTTTTCCTCCGAGAGTTGACGTTTTTTCGAAGTCCGACAAGTTTCCACCCATCCTGAAAATGGTTTATTATTATTGCAATTATCCCATTCACTCTCCTATGATGATAATCCGTTGTTAATTTCCTATTGAACGAAACAATTGTCTTATTCAAAGTAGCAGTGAAAAAACCTTTCAAATTATGAAAAACATATACTCATTCTAATAAGAATGTCACAGAAAGTTCACTGAACAAAGAGGTATTCTTTAGGTGAGGCTAAGAAATCACCAATTCAAGTAGAGAAAGCAACAATTTAGATTTCCAAAACCAATACTCCACTGCAATATGAACATATACAACAGGTGGACAACTTTCTTCACATATTTATCATTTTGTGGGTGCTCGCTGAGAATTTCATCTGATTATGAGAAGAAAACACGACTGAATTCACACTGAAATTTGTTGAACCAACTATTCCAAAGAAGAAAGAAGAAACATTCTCCCTTGCTATAGTAACACTTGTTCAATGACATTAACTTCATTTGTCTTTTAAACTGTTCCAACCGTTTTCTCAATTTGTTTCGGTAAATTATTGTGAAATTTGGTTCCCGTAAAAGCAGTTTCAAAAATGATTGAAACTAACAAAACATGTTAGTGTACGTCATCAAGAACTTGTTTTTGACTGATTCCGAATTGAATTCAGGCAAGAGAAAATCGTTCAACAAGTTGCAGGTAATATGAAATAGTGTTGTTCACGTCATTCAAATAAAGAGCGCCAAACAATAACTTTTCGCACCACCTTTATTCACGAACCCTTGTCACTATATAGGGTGAGTCTTTAAGTTGTACATTCATTTTAACCATAGATTCCTCTTATCAAATGAAACACTTTTTTCATTTATCATTTTTTGCGCGCATATTCTAGGGGAACAGCGTGCTATCGTTTTGTCCAAATGGATGATTTTGGATGATTGAGCCGAAAATGGTCTCAATCGACTAGGTTGGACTCACTGATGACGAATCCGGTGTCAAAATCGATTCTGTCCGGCCGTCCGTCCGGCCGTAGACACAATAACTGTCGACAGAAGCAAGCTAGCAACTTGAAACTTTCAGGATAGGTTGCGCATCAGAATGCCGCGGTTAAGTTCGTTAATGGGCCAAATCGGTCGAATAGTTTCGGAGTTATAGGCACTTGAAGTTTTGAAGTTATTTATTTTTTATTTCAGAAACTACTTGAGCGATTGGATTCAAACTTGGCAGTTAGTTGGAATACAACAACGCGCAACTTTGTGCCAAATTTCGTCAGGATCATATTGTCAGTAAATTAAAAAAAAATTTTTTTTTTCGGAAAACATTCATCATATCAAAAAAAAATTCCACTCACATTTTGAGCTTCATATTTCACAGCAGTGTACCAAATTTCAGTTCGATACGATCATAAGTTTTGGAGATAGCGGGAAAAAATATGTCAAATTTCGAGGTTTTCTTCTCGATATCGTTGATTCTTTCGGTATAACTCGAGAAATACTGATTCAGTCCTGATAAAACTTCACAGCTAGTTTTGAGATGCTGAAAGAAAACTTTATGCGAAATTTCGTGATAATCGTGTCATTAGAACAGTTTGAAAAAAAAATTTCTATGATTTTCTTATCATATCGTCCTCATTAAATTCTGTATGAAACTTCGAACTGTTATTTTTCGATGAAGTACTGGATTCCAATTCGATTTGATCTGTATTTTTGGAAATATGAGTAAAATAAAATTTTGAATGGGTATATCTACGGAATCATTGGGCGGATTTTACCCATTCACGAATTCGACCTTCGTAATCAAGCCCCAAACCTACTCTACAAATATCGAGTTTCTAAGTTGTTTCTTTCGGAAGTTATTGTGTTTACGCAGTCGGCCGTTAGGCTGACCGTGACCACAATAACTTCCGGAAGAAACGACTTAGAAACTCGATATTTATAGAGTAGGTTTGGGGCTTAATTACGAAGGTCGAATTCGTGAATGGGTAAAATCCGCCCAATGATTCCGTAGATATACCCATTCAAAAGGTTATTTTTCCAATATTTCCAAAAATACAGATTTCATCGAATTGAAATCCAGTAATTTATCAGTAAAAATTTCAAAAAGCACTGCCGTGAAGGCAGCAGCTTTTGCGTGCATGTTTAAATTCGTTGCTGAAGCGGTCATCTACATTGAACATGCGCGCAAAAGTTGCTGCCTTCACGGCAGTGCTTTTTGAAATTTTTTAGATTCGGCTCCAGGAAAAAGATACTGGCTGTTTAAATTTCCAAAAAAAATCAGTTTTTCTTTTGAAGCTTTGATATGGTAACTCCGAATGAGGTGAACTTGGGTGTGAAGTTTTCTATAACTATTACACATATTCTTCAGTAACTACTTTCATCCAACTTCGAATAGTTTCTGACTTATAGACTCACCGATTCATAAAACTATACGAAATAAGCGTGAAGAATGCAGATAAAGTTCATCTCATGTCATTATAAGAATCTTCAATCATTTTGAAATACTAAATTATTTTTTATAATTTCTCCTAAAACGCACCGTTTTGCAGATATTCAACGTTGAATATTATAAAATCGCATAAAAATTCGAAAAATTACCTTATTTTTATGGATCCACCCCTGATCTAGTAGAGGAAGTAAATTAAGCTGAGTTCACGTTTATCCGGACCATAGAATACACATAAATATTTATCTATTTCGTATTCGCAACTACTGCTAAGCGATACGCCCTCTGGAGATAGAAATTCGAACACTTCCAAGCTAGTAGTTTTTCGACGTGCCTGTTATTCTAACGTAATTTGCTTACTTTTGGAGATCATTTTAGAACTTTTCTGTTGTTCTCCGAGTTGAAATTTTGGTATACCGAAAGTGTTCGTAATATTCATCAATCGATTCCTTTCTTTCCGATTGTATTAATTAGAAATGGCATCCTCCCGAAATGACTATTGTTGTGTGCCTCAACTCAATGTTATTCTTGGTGAAAGAAGAAAGGATCATCTACTGCCCCAAGTTTTCATTTTTTCCAAAGCCAAATGAAAGTAAAGTTAATTTGGAAACAGCATTTGGCAGGGAACTCAATGATATAAGAAAGGCCTAGCTTAAGAAATTGAAGATTGGAAAACAGGTCACGAAATACATGAAAGTATGTTCACTGCATTTCTCTGAAGATGTTTATTTTCATAAAGGTAAATTACCTACAATGTATTCATTTCGAAACAACTTCATGTCATGATGTTTTCAGGTGTAAATGAAAATAAGAGAATTTTGAAGAAAAATGCTGCAGAGAATCTACCGAGCACTTCTGCAGCTACCTAATTCACATACTACACAAAAACATATTCTAAAAGAGTGATCTGGTTGAAAACCGGACAAAAACTAGATATACTGTTAGAGTTGATAATAGCTGAAGTTATTCATATAAATGCATTAATACTTTTCATTTCTATATATAGGTAGGTTGAACCAGCTGTGACATTTTTCATTTTGTATGTGTATCTTGAGCTGCTGTAATATGAAAATGAAATCAATTATATGTTTATCTGTTTCCTTTTCTTTAAAAATACGTTGCAAAAGAGCTAAAGCTGAAAATCTGTTTTCATTTTATTGATTCACTCGTTTGTAAACAAAGAACAAGTCTTATCATTTGGACTGATTCTAGATTTACCACATAATATAGCCTGCATTCAGCACTTCTTCACATAAATAAGAGTCCTTAAATTACTTAGTGAGGTGCCTATTTTTCCAGAAATTCAAGTAAACTTAGATATTGGTTCATTTTGATCAACCAAGCAACATACACTAAAATAACACCGAAATTATCCTCCAGGAACGAGTTAAAGTACGATTGCATATCGTGCTCCAAACGCAAAGTTCCTTCTCAAGAAATCTTACACAAAATTATAATAATTTCTTTAAATATTCAAGCTCTGCTTAATAAATATTCGTTCTCCTCCACATTTCTAAGGTTTGTTTATATAAAACTACTAGCTTGGACAGGTTTCAAATTTATGCGTTAGGGCGCTGGCATCTTCGCAGAAGTTCCCAATAGAAGTAATAGAACTAATTTAGGTATATGCTATTTCGTGATCATACCACAGACCTAACCATAACATTCATTGACATAGAATAACATGTTATTATAAGTCTAGAGAATATTTTTAGGTTAATTGATTGATTTCATATAATTCATTTATAAATTTCGTGAAAAAAGTATAATTATGGAGTTTTCAATATGAGAATGGGCGAGGATGGAATTGTGTATAATCATATAGTGGAAGGAAATTGGATATTGCATGATCATCAAGTTGAATATCAGTGTTTCAAGTCCAGTGTAGTGAAATGTTTTCCTTGCGATAATATCGCAAAATGCACCAAATCATAAGAATTAAGTGAGTAAATGAATTTCCTCAATCGTGTTTCTTTAAATTTCTCCAGAAGATATCTCCGTAAGAGATATCTGTAGTGAACTTGCAAACAAAGCGCAGAAGTGTATTAGCACACAGAGAAATGTTAAAATGCTTATAACTTTTTACCTGAGCCGAATCTGACAATTGAAAAAAGTGTTTTATTTGATTAGAGGAATCTATTGTTGAAATTAATGTACAACTTAAAGACTCACCCTGTATAATAAAAACCGGAATTTGAAGAATGGATTGCAACAATGGGCCAATAAGTAATGTAGAATCGATACGAAGAAATTAGAAAGAGTCGCCTCCTTACCTCGATAAGATCTGCACTAGATTACAGCGATACTTAAGATAGATCTACCAGTTTCCCGGCCTTTCCTAGATTTCTTCATAGACATAACCATTCGACTATTTCCTCTCAGAGTGCATTTTTTTAACCGACGTCGATTTTTTTCGTTTCCTCCGATCTCCAATCCAAGAAATCAGCTATCAAGGTCGTGTATGGCCTACAAATCCAGACAATCTTCGTGCCATCGGCATCGACAAGAGATATTGACGTTTTGTATTTAATTGGCGATCTTGTCTGCTACTTTCTCCACGTGTATGGTGTATCGGTGTTGAATGAATTGTGGATTCGCTATAAGACTCGTTAACGAGAGAGCTCTTGTCTCGTTGGATTTAGCGCGAAATTTTTTATGGTCGTCGATTTGGTATTTATTACGATGTTTGATTATGAACAATCGATTCGATTTGGGTTGATTTACGTCGAAGGCTGTCGGTTCTGTTGAAGATAAAACTTTTGCTTTGATTGTATTGGTTCATTAGCAGATGTAAAATCTTTATTTTCAAACATTGGTAAAAATACAGGGTGATTAAAAGCAAAGAAGAATTCCAGAAACCTGGGATAATACAATTCATTCAATGAAGATCATGCAAACTCACCGTGAAGAAATGTTGATAGTTCAAGAGATACAGGATGTGGAAATTTCTCAACAAAAATTTCAAGAAAAGTACTGACGTAAAGTCGGCAGCTTTTGACACTATGTTCGAATTGGTTCCCAGAAAGGTCCTCTTTTCACGTATTGACTCCGCCGAAAGTATCTTCTAATCATATTATCCTTACGAACCTTCAAGCTGTTATTTTTGCGGGCGTGTTCTAAGGGAACAGCGTGCTATAGTTTTGTCCAAATGCCTGTAATTTTCGAATTTTTTTCCGAAAATGGTCTCAAACGACTAGGTTGGGCTCACTGATGACGAATCCGTTGTCAAAATCGATTCTGTCCAGTTGGCCGGCCTACGTCACGATAATTGTCGAACGGAGCAAGACTGCGATTTGAAACTTTCAGGATAAGTCACGGATCAGAATGAGGCGGTTGAGTTCATTAATGGGCTAAATCGGCCGAATGGTTTTGGAGTCGGTGTCATTTGAATATTCGAGATAATTGTCCTGATATTTCAGGGACTACTACAGCGATTGAATCAAAATTTGGCAGTTAGTTGAAACATAACGACGCACAAAATTCTGTTGAGATCGTACTGTCGATAAATTTCTTAAAAAGTTTTTTCCAAAAAATTTTTCTGTATAGAACAATACCCTATATTCGAGAAAAATTTTGCTCATGCCTGGAGCTGCATATGACATAGCAGTGTACCAAATTTTCGTTAGATACGATAATAATTTTTGCGAATATTGGGAGGAAATATACAACTATGTCATTAGAACATTTGCAAAAAAAAATATTTCAATTTTTTAATTTCAAATATTCGATACTCTACGATCTTCTGATCATATTATCCACATGAAATTCTCTATGAACTTGAAAGCTGCCATATTTCGATGAAGTACTGGATTTCACCCTGATCTAATCTGTGTTTTTGGAAATATTAGGAAAATAAAATTTTGAATGGGTATATCTGCGGTAACATTGGGTGGATTAGAACGAAGCTAACCAAAAAAACCTAGAGAAGAGACCTTTGATGTTAGATAATGGATTCTTACGCAATCTCATAATTCATTGTCGTGATCTAGCAATATTTATATTCAGCAAGTTAGCGCAATCATCATATAATTACGTCTATCATTTTCAATTTCGGGATTTCCCTTTTTTTCCATTCACCCTGTATGAAGGGTGTAACTAAATAAGTGTGAAACATTGAAGGAGGTGATTCCTCATCTAAAAAAAGATAGGATCTTTCCTATAAAGACATTTCATTGGAGCATCCCTTGTTAAGATACAGCCCCTCAAAGGGGGTACGTAATATTTGCATCACAATTTTTTTCACAAGCACTAAAAAGTGACAATATTGAAATTAAACTGAAGTTTTCTACTACCAAAAAGACACTTAGCCAGTAATTTTTTTGGTTCACCCCATGGTTGTAAGGGGTGGAAAACGCAACCCCTAAAATTTATTTGCAATGTAACTTTTTGTCTTATTATTTGCTTACCATTTAAAAATTTATTTCCGATAGCCTATTTCATTCTAAACAAAGAATGTCTCCTGGATTTTTGCCCATAATAAACCAGTTCGCAGCAAAAAAATATTTTACGAACAACTACAGAGATACATCGTCATAAACTGGATTTATTGTTATTTTGTAGTTAGTACCTGCATTAAACGATTAAAGGGGTTGCTATTTCCAACCCTTACAACCATGGGGTAAACCAAATAAATTACTGGCTAAGTGTCTTTTTGGTAGAAGAAAACGTCAGGTTGATTTCAATATTGTAACTTTTTTAGTGCTTGTGGAAAAAATTGTTATACAAATTTTATGTACCCCCTTTAAGGGGCTGTATCTTAACAAGGGATACTCCAATGAAGTTTCTTTGTATGAAAGATCGTATCTTTTTTTCGATGAGGAATCACCTCCTTAAATATTTTACACTTATTTAGTTACACCCTGTATATGATTAGAATTCGAAAAAATAATAATTTTCCAGATATGCCCAATCGTAATGTTATTCAAAGTGAACTGATAAAACATTTTCGAAATTTGCAATTTCTCTTCTGGAAAATTTTCGAGTTTTTTTTTTTATTAATTCACGTTGAATAACAGAACGAATTGGCATATCTGACAAATTATTATTTTTTTAGGTTAGTCCCAATAATTTTCAAGATATGCCAATTAGTATGTTATTCAAAATGAATTAATAAAAGGAGTTCGTAAATGTTTGCTATTTTTCTTTCACAAGATTCAAAAAAAACTTTAATTAAGTTCTCAAGTCCCTGATGATCAAGATAAACACCATTAATTTGTTGCCTTTTCCACATTGAAGGGCTGGTCGTGTTTCAAAAGGATCCAAGTTGCCCAAGAGTGTTTTTTTTCGTTATTTCTGTATTAACACAGCGAAAGGCTTTGAAAAGGAAAGTAAGTATACGAATTCACTTCACGCTTGATCGAACGTGTTCAACATATGTCACTCTATCGAAATATCTTCCTATTAAAAATAATGTTTATTCTTCGAAAGTGAAATTTTACCAGACATTTCGACAGATTCTTGTTCAACGCATCGACACTGGTTTCAATCTGAACGTGTAAAACGTGATAAAAATGATAATTGCTGTATAGGCGAAAAGTATTTCATTCCCGGGCCCAAATTATACAGGGTGTTTCACCATAAACTGGTCAAACATATATAGCCGTACAGATGACATTGGGGAAGTCATTTTTGCCTTATGACATATACCCCGTTTTCATATTTCTATCCGGGTCATTCTAGGGACCCATAAGCACAATTTTTGCCTCCGTAGGGCTACCAGTTTCTCGAATAAAAATTATTTAAGTACTCCGAGCGGAATGTTTGGAAGGCTATAAAATGAAAACCAATGGATATTTTTTCATTGTGTTTTCACAACCAGTGTTTAGAATGAAGGTAAGTTCAACCTCAAAAGATTTCAACAATTTTGGGTGAAAATGTTTTTTCTCTGTAGACATGTAAAAAAAAGTTGAGTTTGGATTTTGGAAAAAAATTTTCACGGAAAATCTCAGAAAATTTAGTACATTGAAATAATGCTATCCAATTTGGCAATCGAAAACAAAAAATTCCAACTCTGTAGGTTTTCCGCCATTTTGAAATATTTTTTCCCGGATTCTACACAACAATTGAATTGACCACCGAAAAATACTAACGTGTGACCAAAAACCGTTATTTAAAAGGTCACGCATAACTCACCACAGTTATCGGAATATTGCTGAAAGTTGACATTAAACACCCTGTATCTCGGTTATGCTTCGAAAACGGGGTATATGTCATAAAGCAAAAATTACTTTTCCCAATGTCATCTATATGGCTATATAGCCGTATAGATGACATATATATGTTTGACCAGTTTATGATGAAACACCCTGTATACTGAATTTCTGTAACTGAATGAATATATTTGATAATAGAACATTGGTCACCGGGTAGGAAAAGCCTAACATTTCTGGAGGACTGTGAAGATTGCAGGAATGTCACTTTTCCTACGCTACGAGGTAAACACACTATTCGCATGTTCTAGGGGATCAGCATGCTATCGTTCTGTCCAAATGTCTGTAATTTTCGATGAACGAGCCGAAAATGGTCTCAAACGGCTAGGTTGGACTCACTGATGACGAATCCGGTGTCAAAATCGATTCTGTCCGTCCGGCCGCCGGCTGTCACCATAAGATAACGGGTGTATACGGAGAATTCTATCGACTTGAAAATTTCAGGGTTGGTAACATTTCAAAATGCAAAGGTTAAGTTGGTGAAAAAAAATTTTTTTTCGAATATTTTCGATGAAGTACGGGATTTCAATAGACGACTTCGGCCCAAGTTGCCAACACACAATTTTCTTCACAAATTTACTATCACTGGGGAACTGGAATTCCAGGACATATTTGACATGATAAGGCTCGCGTTATTTATAAATATCCGTAAAAGATGCCTCGGCTCCTCAAACAAGATAATTCCTTCCAAATATAGGTTTTTGTTGGGCTGAAATTTGAGTTGGGATTCCTGATTTTATGTTAATAGTGTCAAGTTTATAAAGGATATGTTCCGAAAATCAACATGGTTATTTCGGTTGCCGGTTTTCCGTTCTGTAAATATGAAATATTCGGTTGGTTCCTGAAAAAAAATGTTAATTATGGAATTTGATTGATGAAAACGCAATTTTTTTGTCACCAGAACATAGACATATTAAGTCTATGCACCAGAACGACAATCCAGGTTTTCTGGTAACATACCCATAGCATAGAACAATCCTTATTTACCTTATGATCCATAGACCATACCTAGTAATTTTTCCATTGTTGCTTGTTGTCTCTTCAATGTTCTATGGATCATAAAGTAAATAAAGATCGTTACCATATAACATTGAATTTCGTTCTGGTGACAGAAAGAACGTTTTTTCATCAATCAAATTCCGTAATCAACCTTTTCTTCAGAAACCAACCGAATATTTCATATTTATGGAATGGAAAACCGGCAACCGAAATATCCAAGTTGATTTGCGGAACATATCCCATATAAAATTGACACTATTAACATGAAATCAGGAATCCCAACTTAAATTTCAGCCAATCAGAGATGATCTTAACAAAACCCCATATTTGGAAGGAATTATCTTGTTTGAGCAGCCGAGGCATCTTTTACGGATATTTATAAATAACGCGAACCTTATCATGTCGAATATGTCCTGAAATTCCCGTTGCCCAGTGATAGTAAATTTGTGAAGAAAATTGTGGGTTGGCAACTTGGGCCGAAGTCGTCTATTCGATCCAGATAATTTGTATTTTTGTAAATAGTGGGTAAATAAAATTTTGCATGGGTATATCTGGGGAATCATTAGGTGGATTCCACCCATTCACGGATTCAAACCTTTGTTATTAAGGTCCAAACCTTCTCTACAAATATTTAGTTTCTAAGTTGTTTCTTTCGGAAGTTATTGTGTTGGAATAAATCCTGCTATGTTCAAGTAATGAAGACATACTCATTAAGAACTCATGATTTTTCAAAGATTTCATACTCGGAATTGTTCGGCTTGCCCTACCAAAACACTGTACATGATATTGCTCGATTAAACATGATAATCAACTCAAAATTCAATTTCATTGCATAACTGAATGTTATGAATCAATCCTATCTAATTCAAATTTTATTGATTGTGGAGTCTAATCTCCATCCTATGTTCTTCACCGAGGTAACTGACAAGTTGTAAAGTGACATTTATTCTATTAATTTTCCAGTTTTCAAACGAAATTATAGATAGAATGAATTCAGAAAATATGATTTTCCCTTTCAAAATCAATAGAATTTTCTCATTTCTCTCTTATTAAACGGATAAGTTGAGTTCCTCTCCACATCCGGATAGTACCTACCATTCACATGAAAATACTTCAACAACTCATTGGTAGTTTTCATCAATTTGTTGTTGATTATTCGAGCTTGAATATCTAAATTTACTTCGAAAAACTTAGGTTTCAAATTGTATTTTCTGCCTTACTAAACCCAGTAACATGCGAAAACGGCATCAACTAGCAAGAATTGTATTTATTCGAAAAATTCCATAAATTAAGTAAAGCTCTTACTGATATAAGATATTAAATAATTTGGATATAGTCCCTAGATAATGCAATAGTAAATATTTGAGTCAAAAATATCCCAATTAATAAAAAATCACAAGCCAAATCGCTGTTTTCCATGGTAAACAATGCATTTTAGGTTATTGTTGGTCCTCCAGTCTTTCCCAACTGTCAAAACTGCTCGTAGCCTATTGGCTCGCTGGCCTGAACCGCTGTGATCGCATGTATGCCTTAAGCCAAAGAGTTAAATATTGTTTATCTTCAACTACTACTTCAATCATTGGAAAATTATAAATTAAAATGGCAACGCAAAAATTCGAGCAGTATTTATATGGAATAACTACTGGATAATTTCTAATCGACAAATAAAGTTAATTGAACGTTCAACTTATCGTTGAGTCGGTTCTATTCACCTTATCGGGAATTAATTGGAAGATTCAACTATCGCTGTCTACTACACTGAAGGGGAATGAATCGAAAGAATTAACAATGATATCATAAAACTAATTATCAATTACCACATGCTGAGGAATTTCCAAATCACATATTGCTCAACAGTTATATTATTGTAATTAATTGGCAGTTAAATGAGTGTCGGATCTTTTTGAAGAAGAAATTTGTTTTTTGACAAATATTCGTTTTGAAGTTATTTGGTCACTCATTCCTTCTCTTTGTATTGGCCCCGGAGAACTCGGGAACGGTCATGGGAGACTCCGGCCCATGTTGCCAAACCGAGAATATTTAAAATTTTCTGTTTTTTGAGGGGGGAAACTTCAGAACAAACTCGACAGGTAGAGGTTCTCGACTCACTTATTTTATAGACGTAAGTCTTCTGGTTGAAAAATTATGATTTTTTTAAAAAAGGTCCAATTTTTTTCGATTTTCCTCGGGCCATAAAAAACGAACCAGACTCTCCACTAACATTCTGATTGGATTTTCTTAATCTACGCCCTCGAATTAGTATATGTTTCAAATTTCAGGTCGATCGGAGAACTTTCGATTTTTGGTAAAATTTTAAGGGGTTACCCTTAAGAAAATCTCAATTTTCGAAAAATAATTTTCCGACTCCTATCGCCGTGAAATTTGGCACACTTACTAATTCGAGGGCGTAGAACAAGAATATAAGGTCAGATATTTTTAAAAAAAATCGTCCTGGACGTGAGAGGTCCTTGAAGTTCCAAAATTTTGGACCTTTTTTCAAAAAATCATTATTACCCACTCTATGAGAGTAGGACGATGAAATCTGTTTTAATTCATAGATAAAGGATCGAACTGCACGTAAAAAATTCGACATCACCCAGCTTCATTATTTTGGTCGGCACGACGTCTCAAAGTTGACCAAAATTTCGAAATTTTTTCACTATTTCCGCCATAATTTCTAAACGGTTGTCACTGGACGATTTCTAATGACATATTCGTGATCTACGACCTCGATTTAATAGGAAACGATAACAAGGTCGACGATTTTCGAAAAAAAAAATTTATTTGGGACTTAGAAAATTTTTCATAAAGAACCGCGAATAAACATCAAAGCGCAGAGGGGTGGGGGGTAAGATTTAGCGATTCCGTGCGAAATTTTATTTTTGAAGCTATGACAATATTCACATCATATATTATGGATTCGAACACGTAGATTACGAATCTGTAATTAGATTTTGCGTAACTGATTCGGTTTGGAAAATATTCCGGATTTGGTGAGAAATTTTCGAAATTTGGGTCAACTTTGGGCCGTCGTACAGATCAAACGCGTGAGGCTGGACAATATCGAATTTTTTTGGTTATATCTGGGTCCTTTGTGAGTACGTAGCCAATTATTTTATAGACGAAGGTCCTCTAGTTGAAAAATTATGATTTTTTTAAAAAAGGTCCAATTTTTTCGATTTTCTTCTGGCCATAAAAAACGAACCAGACTCTCCACTAACATTCTGATTGGATTTTCTTTATCTACGCCCTCGAATGAGTATATGTTTCAAATTTCAGGTCGATCGGAGAACTTTCGATTTTTGGTAAAATTTTAAGGGGTTACCCTTAAGAAAATCTCGATTTTCGAAAAATAATTTTCCGACTCCTATCGCTGTGAAATTTGGCACACTTACTAATTCGAGGGCGTAGAACAAGAATATAAGGTCAGATATTTTTTAAAAAAATCGTCCTGGACGTGAGAGGTCCTTGAAGTTCCAAAATTTTGGACCTTTTTTCAAAAAATCATTATTACCGACTCGATGAGAGTAGGACGATGAAATCTGTTTTAATTCATAGATAAAGGATCGAACTGCACGTAAAAAAATTCGACATCACCCAGCTTCATTATTTTGGTCGGCACGACGTCTCAAAGTTGACCAAAATTTCGAAATTTTTTCATTATTTTCGCCATAATTTCTAACCCACATTCATAATTACTCGGTACGATACGATTCAACTTATATCAAGAATAGTTCACAGTGAACGAGTCAGATGGATCGTATTCGTTCATGTCTTCGATCCCAGTCCCGGTCTAGCGAATAAATTCATCTAGTTCGCTGTGAGCTATTCTGTCGCTGTGAACTATTCTTTACATACTTCAGGAACTAGTTCGTTTCGTTCTTCATAAAGAATAGTTCATTTGAACTAGTTCGTTCACGAACTACCCACCTCTAGTTCTCGTTCTCTATTAAAATGCGTAACCTGCGCCTCGGTTCTTCTTACGAAGTAATTCTATCCAATCGATATTTGTAGAGATAATGATGGACTGAAAGTTGTGTTGGAGCTCCTGGTTACACGTCAGTAATATAAATGTTGTTCAATATAGAGTATGTTCCGTTTTTTCCGAAATTTGAAGGTTATTTCCTCAACATCTCAGAAACTACTTGAGCGGTCTTGGTAGTAAGTTGTAGCATACCGACGCTAAAAACTTCGTTGGGATCGTAATTCAGCAATTTTTTTTCGGAAACTGTTCATCAGATTTCGACGAAACTGTACACGAACCTCAAACCCAATATTTCTCAACTGTGTACAGAATTTCAGTTCGATTCGATTTTCGTTTTCGGAGATATAAGAAAAATTTATACATTTCTTGGTTTTTTACTCGGTATTGTTGTAACTTCAGGAATAACTGAAAAATACAGATCCGATCTTGAAGAAACTTGGTAACTAGTTGAAAAATGTGAATGCACAAGTTTGTGCAAATCTTTGTCCTTATCGTGTCATTAGAACAATTAAAGCTGTCATTTTTGCGCGCATGTTCTAGGGGAACAGCGTGCTATCGTTTTGTCCAAATGTCTGTAATTTTGGATGATTGAGCCGAAAATGGTCCCTATCGAGTAGGTTAGACTCACTGATGACGAATCCGGTGTCAAAATCGATTCTGTCCGGCCGGCCGAGGACACGATAACTGTCGAAAGAAGTGAGCTAGCAACTTGAAAATTTTCAGGGTGGGTCTCGCATCAGAATGCCGCGGTTAAATTCGTTAATGGGCCAAATCGGTCGAATAGTTTCGGAGTTATACGCACTTGAGATTTTGAAGTTATTTATTTTTTATTTCAGAAACTACTTGAGCGATTGAATTCAAACTTGGCAGTTAGGTGGAGTATAACGACTCGCAACTTTGAGCCAAATTTCGTCAGGATCATATTGTCAGTAAATTCAAAAAAAAAATTGTTTCCAAAAAATTTTTTTTTCGGAAACCATTCAGCATATCCAAAAAAAAATCCACTCACACTTTCAGCTTCATATTTCACAGCAGTGTACGAAACTTCAGTTCGATACGATCATAAGTTTCGGAGATATCGGGAAAAAATATGTCAAATTTCGAGGTTTTCTTCTCGATATCGTTGTTTTTTTCGGTATAACTCGACAAATACTGATTCAGTCCTGATAAAACTTCGCAGCTAGTTTCGAGATGCTGAAAGACAACTTTATGCAAACTTTCGTGATAATCGTGTCATCAGAACAATTTGAAAAAAAAATTTCTGTGATTTTCTTATCATATCATCATCATTAAATTCTGTATGAACCTTCGAACTGTAATTTTTTGATGAAGTACTGGATTTCAATTCGATCTGATCTGTATTTTTGGAAATATTGGAAAAATAAAATTTTGAATGGGTATATCTGCGGAATCATTGGGTGGATTTTACCCATTCACGAATTCGGCCTTCGTAATTAAGGTCCAAACCTTCTCTGCAAATATCGAGTTTCTAAGTTGTTTCTTTCGGAAATTATTGTGTTGACCGTAAACACAATAACTTCCGGAAGCAACGACTTAGAAACTCGATATTTGTAGAGTAGGTTTGGGGCTTAATTACGAAAGTCGAATTCGTGAATAGGTAAAATCCGCCCAATGATTCCGTAGATATACCCATTAAAAATTTTATTTCTCCAATATTTCCAAAAATACAGATAAGATCGAATTGAAATCCAGTAATTTATCAAAAAAAAATTTCAAAAAGCACTGCCGTGAAGGCAGCAGCTTTTGCGTGCATGTTCAAATTCGTTGCTGAAGCGGTCATCTACATTGAACATGCGCGCAAAAGCTGCTGCCTTCACGGCAGTGCTTTTTGAAACTTTCATTGAAGTGTTGGATTTCGGTTCGATCAAATCTAGATTGTCCCCCGAAAATATCGATTAGATTTCAACGAAATTCGACCAAACCTTGAAGTCAGTATTTAACAAAAATATTTCAAATTTTAATTCGATCCAATACTCACTTCTGGAGATATGAGGAAATAAATATGCCAAATTTCCTTGTTATTTGGAATTTCAACGTTATTTCCGCGATATCTCGAGAAGTACAAATGCAACCTGATTGAAACTTCGTAAGCAGTTAAAGAATACCAACACGCAACTAGGTGCGAAATTTCGTGTTGATCTAGTAGTCAGAAGTTGGAAACGCTTAAAAGCTTCAGTGCTTTCCTAGAATTTTTTATATTCGTTACTCTCCATGTGCTTAAAATTCGAATATACAGTGCGCATCAAAATTATGGAACAAATTCATTTTCTCAGAAGAAAAATATTTGGCAACAAAATCCTGAAATAGGTCAACTTTTGTTTCACTTTTACGAAATTTTATGCATTTTTGAAGGATTTTTGTTGCACCCTGTGACATCCCCATCAACCCTCTAAATTTTTTGAATAGGGAAAGTAGGTCATGTGGTACTTTTTTGGCAAGGTCCTTGTATCTTCTTTGCAGGCGTAAAGAAATTTTCAAGAAAAAATTTTTTTTTTGAAAAACTAGTTAGTTCAAAGAGGTTTTCAGTTTGTGCACTTTGTCATGGCTTATTTATTTTGACACGATGATACCTGATGAAATTTGACACCGAACGAAAGTCGACCATTAGAGTCTTGTTCATGCACAACTTTCAACCCCCTCACGTGAAAAAATTTTTTTTCTTCATTAAAGGGTTCGTAGGGGTTGGAAGTTGTGCATGAAACTGTAATGGTCGACTTTCATTCGGTGACAAATTTCATCAGGTACCATCGTCTCAGAGTGAATGAGCCATGACAAAGACCACATACTGAAAACATCTTTGAAGTAACTAATTTTTCAAAAAAAATTTTTTTTCTTGAAAATTGTAAAGAAGAAACAAAGACCCTGCCGAAGAAGTACCACATGACCCACTTTCCCTATTCAAAAAATTTGGAGGGTTGATGGGGATGGCACAGGGTGCATAAAAATTTGGTAAAAGTGAAACAAAAATTGACCTGTTTCAGGATTTTGTTGCCAAATATTTTTAATCTGAGAAAATGAATTGGTTCCATAATTTTGACACGCACTGTATAAAGTGAATTTCTATATTTGAATTTGTCTGAAATATATTACATTTCGAATCATTTTTTCTCTACGAAAATTTGCTTTGACCTCTTCAAGCTTCTTGTCCGAATACCTCCACTCTTTTCCAGGATATATTCGAAATAATATACTCAGATCATTCTTAACAGTCTTTCTACCCGCAATTTCATACATTTCAACGTTCCAGGCCTCTAAGGGCACCGGAAATCGTTCGAATTCCTAGGAAAATATAATTACCCCCAAGGAACAAAGGCAATTCTGGATACGTGATGAGGCCCACGTCCCTAAGAACATAAGCAACAGCATCTGTTGCAATGGAGAAGACAAGCTCGACTTTGATTAAACTGACTTTCATCCCACTATGCATGCTAGACCGATTAAATCTGGTGACGGATCAAATGATATTGAATACTTGGTGTGATTTACAGACCTGCCCGCATGCATTATTTGTTTATGGTGTAATATTTTCGTCTGGCTTCAATTGTGAACTTTGGGAATAGGTCGACGACACCAGACGTATACTCCATTCACATTTATAAACTATGCCGGTTGGCCGTGATTTAGGTCTATCAAGTTTTTTTACTACACTAGTGGAATATGGACAAAATGTCAAAATAATTCCGTGAGACGTTGCCAAATGCCAATTTCTACTTTCAATCTCAACATAATCATCACGCTTGGAAACTAAAAATGCCGAAGGAAGTGCTTTGTAGAATTGAAATCTTCTTTTTCTGATAGTAAACCTGATAATTTGTAATCAATAATTTATCACAAGCTATCCAACATTTTCGACGTATGTGAGTGAAAACCCAGTGTATCCTTCACATAGATTCCCAAGAACTGTGTAAATAGAGTTAGTTCTTTCAAGGTGACACAGATTTTGTAGAACTACTATATTTTCATTTTACATATTTCAAGTTGTGCAACAAAGTACTTAAATGTCTTCTGTAGACTTATTTCTTGAGAATTTCAAAAAGTAGGGAATTCCATAGGTTTGCCTGTTCGTTTAGAAGTTTCACGGCAGGGTTATTCGCGTTATTTTTTCTCGAATGAACTATCACAAAGTAACGGACTACTCTATCCATTATTTTTCAGTAAATTTCAACAATCAATTCTTGATTTCCGTACAAGAAAATAGCATAACTGAATCTTCCAACCATTAACATTTTCAGTGTTAACAGTGAAAAAAGTTTCTTCAACATTCGGCAGATCTTTGGAATTATTGAATTCACATAATATTTTCTCAAATTCATTATTTTCCCAAAGTAAATTCATATTTTGAAATATACGTAATTACTACGACTTCTATGTAGAGAGGACAACATCGTGTAGTTATCTGTCAGGAAAAGTACTATAACATTACATTTTCAAAATATACACGGTGGAATGTGTCAGAATGTCATGGCCAACCGGGATATCAGATCAAACTGGAATTCCAAACAGTTATAGAATATTGACTTAAAGATATGCGCCAAAATTCATTGAAATCTGATTGATGGTCTGAGAAAAAGAGATCCAACAAAGATTTCTAAAATTTTCGAATGTTTCACTTTCACTTTTGAACCACCGGATCCACTCAGTTGGTGAATCTGATCCCATCAGACTCCATGAGATATCGAGGTACTAACCTCAAAATTTCAAATCGGTATAACCCCGAAACCATTCGGCCCATTAACGAACTCAACCGAGATATTTCGGCTCCAAACCCGACCTAAAAATTTCAGAACTATATATATATATTGTATTGTTTCGTTCTTCAGTTAGAGCACACACGTCCACACAGACAAAATTAAATTTGACCACTGTTTCTAATCGTTCCATTTTTGGCTCAAAATTAGAAAATTCGTTACCAATAAAAAATATAGAAAAGCACTGACGTGAGGTCTGGAGATTTAACGCATTCATTCAAATTCTAACCATTAGATCAACACGAAATTTTGCACGAAGTTGCGTCTTGGTAATCCCCAACTGATTACGAAGTTTCAATCTGATTGCATCCGTAATTCTTGAGATATTGCGGAAATAACGTTGAAATTCCAAATAACAACGAAATATGGCACATTCTTTTCCTTATATCTCCAAAAGTTGATATCGGATCGAATTGAAATTTAGGACATTGTTGTTAAATACCTACTTCAAGATTTGTGCCAAATTCCAGTGGAATCTAATCAATATTTTCAGAGCAAAAAAATTTTTCATCAAAAATTTAAAGAATTTTAATTAAGAATTTTTAACTGTCCACGAAGTTTCAATTTGATCGAGCCAGTACTTCATGAGATATCAAGGAATCAACCTAGAAATTCCGAATGGGCCTAATTCCGTAACTATTCAACCGATTCCACCCGTTAAAGAACTTAACCGAGATATTTGGACTCCAAACCTAATCTGACAATTTCAAGTCGCCAAGTCTTTTCCTTCGAAAGTTAGAGCACATACGGACGGACGTACGGAATCACGTCATATTGGGAATCACTCAGTGTGCATTTCACCTTAGTTAACGAAAATTCAAACCCTCTTTTGAAATGTCATAGTTTGGAATATAGAATTTCAGCGTAGTGGCTGATAACATTGATTTTGTCAATATCAACAGAAGTAACCAAGCTTACAAGAAATAAACGAGGTAAACACAATTATGAACACCATAATAATAATTCAAATTGAAGGATTGCAAATAACTCTTTTCCCGAGGAAAACATCAATTGACAAAATCCAAGGTGAAAACCTCTATGAGCATAGAATACCAAATTACAACAATGAATGAACTCGTTAATTAAAACTCCTATACTATATCTAAAGAATTGGCGAAAGTGAGAAAGATTCGATATCAGAACCGTGGAAAAATGAAAATCTTGAGATACTCGAAATGGAAAGCATGGGAGACCGACACCAATATGGGTGCCAGGTGTGACTTTTATTCGCACGAGATCGATTAATTCAAGCACAATCATCACGAATGAACAATGAACACACATCTACATAATTAAATTTAGAAAACTACATTTCTGCACACAAGTGGAGATGAAACTGAGTTCGTTCGAAAATATGACAAAATAGAATATTGATTGGAGGATATTTTTGGACGATTTCGCACTATTTTATGTTTCTTGAGGTTCGTCAGGTCGATTCTGTTTGCGTATTGCCATAAACCTTGCTGTTCAAGTCATATTACTATTTTTCTAATTTATAGCATTATGGTCATGATAGTACGTATTCTGTTTCGAGTGTTATAGGAATGTTTGTTATGAATTTTGCCAAACAATAGTTGTACAATGAACTTCCATAATCGGTGATTTCAGGGCTGGCAACACTGTATTTAGTGACTTAAGACCTACAAGGAAGAAGAAAATAACCCTTCTTCATAAACATTTCGTGAGTTTTCTATGGTTTCGCATACATATCCTCTATCGCTCTATCTACGGTTTTCGTTATTCATGTAAACATTCATTCGAAAATGTTACGAAATAGAAAAACCAATTAAAGTCGAATTGACCCATAACCAATTTCCTGGATTACAATAGAATATTGTTCACCAGAAATCAAGTGCAGGAATTTTATTCAGGCGTTAATAATTCGAAATTCGATGAAATTTTCTATTGGCAACTCGAAGGGATTGCTGTTGTTGAGATTAGAATAATCATTTCTACTGTTGTCTACTACGCCGGTATTTCAGTCTAAGGTATTTCCTCAAAATTAAATATTATAGAGAACCTTGAACATATTTCCAGCTGCACATAGTTCCCTAATTTCAATATTTTCGAATTCTTAGAAGAAATACTACTGAAATGGATCTCAGGAATATTCTCTTTCTAACTTATCTTGTTATCAAGCATAGCAAGTACTATATTGAGGTTGCTTATATCAATATTGATAGCTAGATTCTTGTTAAAGTGGCAGATCATATTGCTCAGAATCGATGATCAGAATACCAATATTTCTAATCTTGTTATGAAAGCAATATCTTTTTCGTAGCAATATTTATATTTTCAAACAGAATAGGCCTGAATAAAGAAACAATAATTATGCAAATTTTCTCTTTATTGCCTAATGAAGGAGTCAATGATATAGACTATGAAACGTAATTTACAATTACATTATTCCGATATTGTTTTTACGCGCTTGTTCTGGGGAACAGAACATTGGTTTTTGTGCTACAACCATATGAAATTTTGAACTCGAAAAATATTTATCTGATCGAAATGAAATTTGGTTGGAAGATGAACAGTGTCAATAAGAGTACATGGAAAAATTCGAAAAAAAATTTTTTTTTTCGAAAATTTTTATATTTCATTGAAATTTCACCATTTCGCAATGAGACCAAGCGCGTAAAAGCTGATGACTTCACGTCAGTGCTTTTCTAGATTTTTATTTAGGCAACATTCTTTCATTTCTCCGAATGTCTGGCCTCACTGATGACGAATCCGGTGTCAAAATCGATTTGTCCGTCCAGTCGGCCGGCCAGCCTTATACATTAATACTTTACAAATCTTCGAGCTGCTTGTTTCGGAAGTTATTGTCTTTACGATTGGCCGTTAGGCGGAATATAACATTTTTTCGAATTGTTCTAGTAGCTCGATCCTCACGAAATTCGACACATAGATGTGCATCAGCATTTTCCAACTAGTTATAAAATGTAATCATGATTGGATCAGAATTTTGTGGTATATTTCGAACGATAGCAAGAAAAAAACATAATCATACCAATATTTCGAAGAATAAAGGTCAAATCGAATTGGAATCCAGTATGTATTCGATGGGGAGTACTGATTGGATCATATTAAAACTTTGTTGACAGTTTTGGAATACCAAAGCGAAATTTGTTGCAAGATTTCGTGTGGATCCTGTTGGTAAATTTCAAAAGTATGTTTATTCGAAAATTCTTCAAATTTTCGTTGAAAAATTTGTTTTTCCCCGAAATATTGATAATAATTCAATGAAATTTGTCACAAACCTTGGAGTCAGTATTTAACGACAATATTTCAAATTTCAATTCGATCCGATATTTACTTTAGAAATGTAAGTGAAAATGTAATCAGATTAACCTCACGTCAGTGATTTTTTGGAATTTTCGTTGAAATAACTGGGGTTTTCAGAGACTTTTTGTCAGATAACGATAGTTCGGCACAAAAGTTTGGGTTGATGCAACAGTGTTTCAAATTTCGACTTGATCCGATGTTTTTTTTAGGAGATATTGGAGTAAATTTTTTAAAATTTCGTTGTTAATAAGAAATTTTGAGCTTATTTCCGCGATACTCAAAAATCAGAATAAAATGTTGTATTATCGAATGATTCGATTGATAGCGCGAAATTGTGAAAATAGGTCAGTGTAGAATGTAAAAAAATCGTTTTCAGAAATTTTTAAAATTTTCTCGAAATTTTTTTTCAAACAGATATTAATCAGATTTCAATGAAATTCGGCAAATTTTCTATCAGGTAGTAAAACCTTGTTTGGCAGGGTCAATAAGTGAGAAGATTATTGCTTTTACAACGAATTTGAACAAGCGCGAAAATCTGACGTCAGTGCTTTTAAATTTTTTTCCGCGAAACAATTCTTAAGTTTTATCATTACACAACCAAATTGAAATTCTTCAGATGGCACCAGAATTAACGAGAATGCGTACAAATAAATGTTCGTCTTGCCTAATACGTGTAATCGCACCGGTACATTACATGAGTGATTTACGAGCATACCGATACCAGTTTCGAAAACATTGTACTGATGTCAAGAGAAAATAATTGTGGAGAATAATTCAGGCGGCAGGAAGTTACTCAAAAACCTTTTAAGAGACGTCGGCTATCGTAAAAATCATAAAATGAAGATGTAACTGGCCGGTATACGTTGACAAAATAGGATGACCAATTAGTTTGTCGGTTCGACAAGTGGATTTCAAAGAGGCCGAGGTTGACCATAAATAAGTGAGGGAATATACTACTTTGTCCGAGATCTGCTAGGTAGCTTTCGTTCACGATTAGAAATCTGCACGTTTAGGAAAATGAAAATTTAAAAAATCCCATGAAAGCACAGACGTGAAGCCACAAAATTTCTTTCCTAGAATTTTTTTAAAGAAAACCGTTCGTAGGTGGACATTTTATATGGTTGAATCCAATCAATAGGTCTTTTGCATGAATTTTTTTCATCACTGGAATCAAATATTCCACTACTACTACTACCGACAATCTTGAACCGCCGTCAAAAATTTCAATTTTCAATGATCTTTTAAATTTGGCTCCGCATATCCATATCCATATCTTTCATAAAAAAAAATGTTTTTCCACAAAATTCAGTGAGAACTCAACTTTTTATGTTCCAAATACACTGTAATTTTTTTGTTATTTCAACTGAATATCGAAAAAGCCCCCTTATTTTCAATCGAAAAGTCTCACGTCAAAATATCAACTTTCGATGACGTTGTTGAGCATTCTGTTCGTTAAAATCAAGATCTTTTCATTACCTTCATTGCCGTTCAACTTTTAGTTTTGCCGGAAAACGAGATAACTATGATTTACCCTTAAATACTCATCCCTTCCTCTTCCCGACCTCAGATCGCCTCTTAATTATTGCGCGCATGTTCTAGGGGAACAGCGTGCTATCGTTTTGTCCAAATGTCTGTAATTTTGGATGATTGAGCCGAAAATAGTCTCAATCGACTAGGTTGGACTCACTGATGACGAATCCGGTCAAAATCGATTCTGTCCGGCCGGCCGTCCGAGGACACGATAACTGTCGACAGAAGCAAGCTAGCAACTTGAAACTTTCAGGGTTCATCAGAAGGCCGCAGTTAAGTTCGTTAATGGGCTAAATCGGTCGAATAGTTTCGGAGTTATAGGCACTTGAAATTTTGAAGTTATTTATTTTTTATTTCAGAAACTACTTGAGCGATTGGATTCAAACTTGGCAGTTAGGTGGAGTGTAACGACGCGCAACTTTGAGCCAAATTTTGTCAGGATTATACTGTCAGTAAATTTTGAAAAAAATGTTTTCCAAAATTTGTTTCAAAAATTTTTTTTTTCGAAAACAATTCATCATTTCCAAAAAAAAATGCTATCACACTTTAAGCTTCATATTTCACAGCAGTGTACCAAATTTCAGTTCGATACGATCATATGTTTCGGAGATATCAGTAAAAAATATGTCGAATTTCGAGGTTTTCTTCTCGATATCGTTGTTTTTTTCGGTATAACTCGAGAAATACTGATTCAGTCCTGATGAAACTTTGCAGCCAGTTTGAAGATGCTGAAAGACAACTTTATGCAAAATTTCGTGGTCATCGTGTCATTAGAACAATTTGAAAAAAAAAAATTCTGTGATTTTCTTATCATATCATCCTCATCAAATTCTGTATGAACCTTCGAACTGTAATTTTTCGATGAAGTACTGGATTTCAATTCGATCTGATCTGTATTTTTGGAATATTGGAAAAATAAAATTTTGAATGGGTATATCTGCTGAATCATTATGTGGATTTTACCCATTCACGAATTCGGCTTTCGTAATTAAGGTCCAAACCTTCTCTACAAATATCGAGTTTCTAAGTTGTTTCTTTCAGAAGTTATTGTGTTTACGCAGTCGGCCGTTAGGCTGATCGTAAACACAATAAGGTTTGGGGCTTGATTACGAAGGTCGAATTCGTGAATGGGTAAAATCCGCCCAATGATTCCGTAGATATATCCATTAAAAATTTTATTTTTCCAATATTTCCAAAAATACAGATTAAATCGAATTGAAATCCAGTAATTCATCAAAAAAAAATTTCAAAAAGCACTGCCGTGAAGCAGCAGCTTTTGCGTGCAGGTTCAAATTCATTGCTGAAGCGGTCATCTACATTGAACATGCGCGCAAAAGCTGCTGCCTTCACGGCAGTGCTTTTTGAATTTTTTTTCCTTTCATTTTTGTGATACTCTCTTTGTTTTCCAATGAGTTCCATCCTACTATTCTTTTTCTTCACTCTTCATCATTTTTAAAGACTTCGGTACTGGTCTATTATAGCAATATGCAAACGGAATCGACCTGATTATACAGGGTGAGTCTTTGAGTTGTACATTAATTTTAACCAAAAGAGATTCCTCTCATTAAATGAAACACTTTTTTCGGTTATTATTTTTCCAGATTCGGCTCCAGCAAAAAGATACAGGCTGTTTGCATTTCCAAAAAAAATCATTTTTTCCTTTGTAGCTTTGATATGGTAACTCCGAATGAGATGAATTTTGGTGTGGATTTTTCTATAATTATGACACATATTCTTCAGTAATCAGTTTCATCCTACTTCACTTTCCAAGTTATGCACTCGCCGATTCATAAAACTATACGAAAACAGCATGAAGAATGCAGATAAAGTTTATTATATGTTGTTATAAGAATCTTGAATCAATTTTAAAATAGTTGATTATTCTTTATAACTTCTCCTTGAACGCAGTTTTGCAGATATTATATGGGTAAAATGCTATTTCTATGGACTAAACTTTCCATTACCATAACATTCTAGATAATGTTTTTAGGTTTGTTGATTGATTTCATATGATTAATTCATAAATTTCCTGAAAAAAGTATAACTATGGAGTTTTCAACATGAGAATGAGCGAGAATGGAATTGTGTGTACCTAATCTTATAGTGAAATGACATTGGATACTACATGAACATCAAGTTGAAGATCAGTATTTCAAGTCCAGTGTAGTGAAATGATTCTCTTGCGATAATATCGCAAAAAGCATCAAATCATAAGAAAAAAGTGAGTAAATGATTTTTCTCAATCTAGTTTCTTTGAATTTCAAACCTTGGATTGGTTATTCTCCAAAAGAGATCACCGTAAGAGGTATCTGTGGTGAACTTGCAAACAAAGCGCAGGAGTGTATAAGCACATTGAGAAATATTTAAATGCTTATAACTTTTCACCTGAGCAAAATGAAAAATGGCAAATGAAAAGTGTTTTATTCATAGACCTATAAAACTATATGGACATGGCTTAGAGAGAGAGGAAGCGGGCCGACAAAGATGGAACTAGGGCAGGCGAAACCATCATAGAATAAGGCAAAAATAAGACAGATCAGTTTGAAGCCATAGACTGCAATTATAAGTTTATGTTTGAAATACATTTTTTTTCAAAAGTTTTGCAAGTCGAAGTATTTCAAAGCAGATTTTGTGTTATTCCATTCTCAATTAGAATATAAAGACTGTATAGAAGATATAATTCCCATTTTTTTTTTGTGTTTTCGTGAGCGTTTTGAATAGAATTCGATTTCCTTCATTTCAAACCGGGTTCACTGGTGAATAATGGTAAATTTGTGTTGTGCCATTAATTGTACAAGGAGATAGAGAAAGTAAAATACAATAATTTGGAAAGCGAGTTAAAAAATCAAATGAATGTATAATTGCTATGAATCCGAGGGCAGAAATTAACACAGGTTTCTTCACTATTAAGCGCATTCTAATCGTTTATTGACAGGGCTGGGCTGTATTTCAATTACTTGTAATTGAAATACGTATTTGAAATACAAATACGTATTTTGTATTTGTATTTAATTACTTCTTGAAAATGTATTTTGTAATTGGTATTTCAAATACCTGACGCTGAAGTATTTTGTATTTTGTATTTCGATACTTTTGTCTTCGAAATACTTTCGAACAAATAAATTTAGCGCTGAGCTATCTATAGAAAATAGTCCCTGAATCTCCCTTCAGATGGCGCGACGTTCATCTGCTTCAACTAGTTCTTTTGATAGCGATCATATTTTCGGCAAATGGAAAGGAAGAAAAGGTCCAGCGCAATGGTCATTTCATCATGGAGTTAGAGTTAGTCAACTTCTAAAAACGATAAGAGCTAAGAGCTTACCATCCTTGAACATTATCCTAACATAAAAAATGTGTTCATACAATATAACACAAGTTTCTTCCCATCAGGACCTGTACAAAGATTGTTTTCTTTAGCAGGTTTTATTCATTCCCCAACGAGAGGCTGTTTGTCTGATACTACATTCAAAAATCTTGTGTTTCTGAAAGGAAATTCTTTATTTATCGATAAAGTAGCTGAGCTGAATGAGTTGTACTCTTTTTACATTTTACGTAACACCTGAATGTATTTTGTAATTTGTATTTCAAATACAAATAGTTAAAATACTGTATTTTGTATTTTATATTTCAAATACCTGACTTGAAAGTATTTTGTATTTCAAATACCTGCGAGAAAGTATTTTGTAATTCGTATTTCAATCAAGCCAAGCATGTATTTTGCCCAGCCCTGTTTATTGAGACCATCTAACGCACAAAATTCTAAAGATGCGTTCACGCGAGCTGAGCGACTTTCGAGGCAATTTGAATCGGCTTCGTCGCAAGTTTGGACGGTGTTGAGTGGCTCGCGTACTGTTCAAAACACCGTATATACTTGTGAGGCAGCTCAAAGCTCAATTAAATTGCTCCGGAAGCCGCTCAGCTGTGTCTGTACTCTGATAAGAAAAAAATCATTTGGAGCTGGGTATACCGTCCTGAAACAAGCGACCCAGAAATTTCGAATATTCATATCGCAGCTATGTTCACATTCATCACCAATTTTCAAAACTTCAATGTAATCTAATATACCAAGAAGAAGTCATTTCCCCGGAGATTCCCTAAGTTAATGCTTGATTTTATATCTAGATAGGCGTCATATTGTGCAAGTGAGATCATCCTTCATCTCACTCTCCATGCGCTATAGAATAACGGATATTGGTATCGTGTATCTTGTCTATGGTCTGCCCGATCCAGGTCCATCTCTCTCTCGGACCTCTCACTTGCTCACTTGCTTCATTATCCCCATTCGACTCTTTGGAAATGAATTCGTACGCCGTGTCCACAGAGTTTAATATGTCTATGGTTTTATTTGATGAGAGGAATCTATGGTTAAAATTTATGTACAACTTAAATACTCACCCTGTATATTCTTACAACAAGAGGCAAATCTCCTCTTGTACACCCACCCTTAACCGGTGAAAGCTCCAGACAACATCACTACAAACCTCTGTAAACTACCTAAAACGCACATGCTAAAGTCCCCACTATTTGTGAAAGGCTTCCAGAAGCACATGTCTGTCATGCCTAGTCATTTCATTGAAATCGAAGAGCAAGTAAAGATCGTCGAAGGTACATGACGGTAGTTTTGGTGATAAATCGTTCGGTATGTTTGCCCTTACGAGACTCTTACAGTAGGACGATATTATGACGTCCTCGAGTACATAGCGGACGTACTTTGGCGTGCGAAGTGTTATATACATTGCAAGTGTCAGTTGATTGAAGCCGGCCGACGAAATGATGTTCTCGGATAAATTCCTGGTGATTTTTGTGACACTGACGTTGTACGGGGTGTTAAGTGCTGATGACAGCGAGGAAATTGCCGAGGATACGGAAATCAGGGACGGAAGGGAGTTCAGTCCTGAGGTAAATGAATTTTGCTCTAAAATTTATTCGTAAGTAATATCATAAGGGCATCTAATTTTTCCTGTCAAAAAATCGAAAAAACACGTTGCTAAGTAATATTTTAACAAGAAGCATGAGTGCTGGTGGCAACAAAAATCCGAGTCGAAGACGAGGATTTTTCACCTGCACGAATGCTTTTTGTTAAAAAATATTACTTTGCAATGTGTTTTTTCGATTTTTTGACAGGAAAACTTAGATGCCCGAATGGTATTTAACAAGACTATTCCATGACTAACAGATTATTCTGCGTGCATTATGTATAGGTATTAATTTGAACAACAACTGTCAAGTTTTGCCGCGGGTAAACTCGAATAAACTGCTGACATCTCCTGCCAAACAGTTTTTTCGCCTAGAAACCATTTTTAATTCAAAATTGCGCGTTTCTGTTTGGTGTAAATTACGACGAGGGAAATAGTCACGTAATAACATAATGAAAGAAATAGAATTTAATTGTGCTTCATACATCACAAACATCGCAAATATTTTCTGATGCGATTTTCACAATATTTCTGACAAGTTTGTAAGTTGGAATTCTTCAAGCCTAGATCGGTTCAGTGTTTCCCAAAAAATAAAATATCTGGAATTTTTTTTCAAAAATCATCCTTAAATTTTGGTGATGACACAACATCACGATTGACTGATATTTTCCAATATATATTTAGAAGAATAAAAATGAACGATGAAGCTGGATTTTATACATTGTCGTTTAATATCAACATAAAGGTGCATGCTAAATTTCATCGAAATACGTCTATACTCCAGTCACTTTTATAAACTACCCCGGTTGTCCATAATTAAGGTCTATCAAGTTTTTTCACTTAAAACTGACGCATGTTGAAACTCTTGAAATATTGGCAATGTCAAAATAATTCTCAGCGACATTACCAAATGCCTATGCCAATTTCTACTCTCAATCTCAACATGATCATCACGCTTGGAAACTAAAAATGCCAAAGGTAGTTTTGAAGAAGCAGAGACAAAGTACCAGGAAGTGCTCTGTAGAATTGAAATCTGCTTTTTCTGATAGTAACCCTGATAATTTGGAATCAATAATTTCTCACAAGCTATCAAACATTTTCGACGTATGTGATTGAAACCCAAGTTATCGTTCACATAGATTCCCAAGGACTTTGTAAATTGAGTTAGTTCTTGTAAGGTGACACAGGTTTTGTAGTACTACTACATTTTCATACTGGAATATTTCAAGTTGTGCAATAAGATATTTCAATGTCTTCTGTAGACTTATTTCTTGAGAATTTCGAAAAGTAGGAAATTCCATAGGTTTGTCTGTTTCACGGCAGGGGTATTCGATTACTTTTATTTTTTCTCGAATGAACTATCACAAAGTAACGGACTACTCTATCCATTATTTTTCAGTAAATTTCAACACTCGATTCTTGATTTCCCCACAAGAAAATAACATAACTGAATCTTCCAACCATGTTTATATACCTACGTGAAATATTTCCAGTTTTAACAGAGAAAAAAGTTTCATCAACATTCGCCAGGTCTTTGAAATTATTATTTTCACATAATATTTTCTCAAATTCATTATGTTCCCAAAGTAAATTCACATTTTGAAGAATATGTAATAACTGCGACCTCTATATAGAAAGGACAACGACAACGTTGTGTAGTTATCTGACAGTTAAATGACTATAACTTAACATTTTCAAAATATACACGGTGAAATGTGTCAGAATGCCATGGTCAACCGGGATAGTTTATAGAAGTGAATGGAGTATAGTTTCCGAAATAAGTCTAAGAAATCAATAACTTACAAAAGAAGGCCGAATTCGTGAATGGGTTTAATCCACCAAATGGTTCCCCAGAGGTTTCCATTCAAAATTGTACTTTCTCAATATTCCGAGAAATTGGATCGAATTGAAATCCGGTACTTGATTGAAATATTACAGCTTGAGGATCCATGCAGAATTTCATGAGTATAATTCAACCAGAAAATCCGAACTGTTTTAGTGACACAATCATCACGAAATTTTGAACAATTAGGCAATATGATAATGAAAATATGATTAGAATATCGAAGAATATATGATATTCGAAGAAAATATTTGAAATTTTTTTTCAAATTTTTCCGACAGAATCACGAAATTTTGCACAAAGTTGTGGATCAGTATTTTTCAACAAGTTACCAAGTTTCATCATGGTCGGATCAGTATTTTCAAGTTGTTCCAGAAATAACAGCGATACGGAAGAAAATACACTAATTTTTTTTCTCAATATTTCCGGAAATTGAAAATCAGATAACACTGACAAGATAGGTGCAAGATTTCATCGAAATCTAATGTATGGTCTCCGAAAAAAAACATATTTCGAAAAAAATTGGGAAAATTTTCGAAAAAAAATTGTTTCGCTTCTTTTGATTATACAAACTTAACGAATTTTGAGTAAATTTGGGTGAGGTCATTCTACAACTAATTGCCAAATTTCGATCTGATCGTATCAGTACTTCTCAAAATATCGTGGAAATAACCTCAAAATTTAAAATCGGTATAACTCAAGTTCTCGTAGCTTCGTCCGAGATAGAAATGTATCAAAAATATTTTTCAATGAACTCTCGTACTAAAAGTATAACCTTTGAATTTATGTGAAGCAAAACGATACTATAAATTCTAAATGAGAAAAATGACTCATCGAAATAAAACTACCGTGTGGTCATGGCTTTCGGAGAAATGATATGTTCAATTTCGATAAAAATTAGTCAATAACCATGTATTCATACTTATAAACATATTTGTATTAATAGTTATTCCTTCTGAACGATCAATATCTTATCTTAATTCCTAAGAATAAATTCATTTCGATCGACCTAGTATATTTTTCGTAATTCGTCAATCGTCAGGTCAATGAAAGTTTACCGAGCTGTATGTAAACAATTATTATCCAGATAAAGGAGAATTACATATTCAACAAGAAGGTTTATTATGTGGACCTTCATAAGTTCTTGTTGAATTCCTATAGGATATGGTTATAGACTCTCTTTCTGTTTAATAGATTAAAGCAAGATAGTATACCCGATCATTGTTACACGTTTCATTAACTCCCCTAAAATATAATTTGAAGATAAAATATAATCAGGGGAGACAGGTTTTGTTTCATTATACAAGCCCCTCAAGAAACATAATAACTTCCCAGATAAACAACATATACTCAATTCACTTTTATAAACTATCCCGGTTGGCCATGACATTCTGACTCATTTCACCGTGTATATTTTTGTATTGTCAGATAACTACAAAACGTTGTCCTCTCTACATAGAGGTCGTAGTAATTACGTATTTTTCAAAATGTGAATTTACTTCGGGAAAATAATGAATTTGAGAAAATATTATATGAATTCCAAACTCCATAACTCCAAAGGCCTGGCCAATGTTGAAAGAACTTTTTCTCTGTTAATACTGGAAATATCTCACGTATACAGGGTGAGTCTTTGACCTTGCAGAATATTTTGACAGAAGATTCCTGAAGCCAAAAGAAACACTTTTTTCCTTCACCATTTTTTCCGATTCGGCTTGGTTCGTAAGATACAAACTGTTGAAAATCCATAAAAAAATTTAATTTTCGATTATATCTCGCGAACGATCTCATCGAATGAGATGATTTTTGGAATGTAGTTTTTTATTGATACGATGAATGTTCCTGGATTACAAAATTTTATCCACATCCTCCAGTTTCTTTAATATGACCATAACATTCCATAAAAATACCAGAAATTCAAAGAATCCAACTTTTAAAAATAATTTGAATGCTATTCAACGAATTCTTGACCATGTTGGAAAGTAAAAGTATTCCTTATTTTTTTTCGTATGATGCGCCGTTTTCGAGTAATCTGAAATTCAAAAATAAAAAATATCTGTGAAATTCCGAGAATTGGGTACTTTGGCTTCTTATTGACACTGTCCATCTTTCAACCAAGTTTCATTTCGATCAGATACAAATTTTTCGAGTTATTGAAAAATCGAAATGTCAAATGGCTGTGCCACAAAAACCATTCGGCAGATTTGGCCCATCAACGAACTTAACCGAGATATTCAGGATCAAAACCTAACCTGACAATTTCAAGACTCTAGGTCCTACCTTTCGAAAGTAAGAGCACACACGGTCGGATGGCCGGCCGGAGAGAATCAAATTTGACCACAGATTCTTCATCAGTGAGTCCAACCTAGTCGTTTGATACCGATTTCAGCTCAGAATTCGAAAATTACAGACATTATAACGAAATAATAACGCGCTGTTTCCCAGAACAAGCGCGTTAAAATATCCATTGGTTTTCATTCTGTAGCCATCCAATGATTCCACTCAGATTACTTGAATAATTTTTATTTAAAAACCAGTGGAATCTCACATTAAAGAAAATACTCGACACGGTAAAAAAGGCATCTGTGCATTCGCCATTCTGCAACGCGTCTTTATGTCCATTTCTTTCTTTGGCTAGGTTTTTCGTTCTCTTTTTTTGAAGGAATTTCCCACCCCTCTTCGAAATTGGTAATCATCTCATGCTACAGGTAAATTGGGTGATATTTAATTTTTAGATTCAAATGATACTGAATGATTAAATCTTGAAGAAATCCATCATTTCATACTCAGAACGAAAAACATTTTCAACAACACGGATCTTCCCTATTCAAATTCAAATGGGTATAAAATAATATGATGCATTTTATGTGAGAATATTTCCCCCTCAAGAACCAAATTGACGGGTCCAGCAATTTTCTGAAATATTGACTTTTCTACTTGAAAAGACCTCCATTTCCTTTTCGATGTGACTCCCTGTATATCGAAGATCTGTAGTGTATTTGAGAACATCCTTTATATAGGTATAGTCGTCGATATCGGGTGTGACTGACCGTCAGGCATCCGATAAACAGATGTGCATTCAAGAATTAGTTTTGTAAGCATTCTGAAATAATTGTAAGTGCCAGGACACTACAATAGCATATGAGCCACATCCGCATATGGAAGTTTTGCAGATTTCACCCTATATAGGTAATTATTAACTGTTAAATCACAGCACTGTCAGATAACTACGCAACGTTGTCCGTTCTACACACAAGTAGTAGTATTTACGTATGTAACTAAACCGAGCCATAGAGTCATTTGATAAAATGTGTAAGGATTGAGAGGGTCCCGCCGATTTATTTTGACCTCTCACATGTGCCAACCTGGGTCAGTTCTATCGACAAAAACTTCACACTCATTCCAGGGCCAACCGACTGACTTTGGAAAGTGAATGTTGTATACTTTGCTAAAATTATCAATATATACATATATTATGATGATTGAATTAAAAAATTATTGTTGAACAAATTTAAACGAAATCTTTCATTTTCAGTCATGGCGTGCAGTCGAGAACGAACGCCTGGAAATGTCAGGATGGATTCCCCAAGAAACGCCAACAGAACAACACCAAACACCGACCATCAAACGCAGAAGATTGCGCAAGAGAAAGAGACGGCCTGCCCAAACCGACCAAAACAGCCTTAAAATGCAAGACAGACTCCTGTACCTTCCGGGAAGACGTCAGAGACCCTTCAAATTCGGTCAAAACGACGAAGTTTGGGACGACATGCAACAAGAAGGTCCCAAACAGGCGGTAAACAGAAGAAGAGTCGTACCAGAGTACCATACTGGCAACACTTTCGCGATAGAAACAGAACCAGAAATAGTCACCCGAAAACAAGTGGATACAAATCCTTTGAGTGCAGTGATACGCTTCGAAGACCCCATCGAAGATACGACCAAACCGAGAACAACAGAAAAGATCAGAGATCCTTTCGATGCCCTCAAAGAAGCCGAGGAGAAACAGAAAACACCAGAAGAAATAAAACAAACAGTGGCACCATCAAATCTCAAATCGCTCCTCAAAAAAACTGGAGGTACCATAAGTCTCAGTGAAATTCTACAACAGCGAAATCTTTCCTTATCTGAACTTCTCACAGGAAACGCTGAAGCCATTTCAGCATTGACCGCTGCTCCTGACAGTACAGAGCCTACAGAAGTCATGTTCTTCAATGAACCAACAAGATACCAACGGGTTCCACCTTCCGAGAGAAAAAAGCTGACAGACAGAGTTTCTGAACTGAATGAAGAAGCTGAAATTGTGCAAAAAGACGTATTGGAAGCTCAAAGAAAGAGATTGGCCTTACTCAATGCCCACAAGGAGAATAAGGTGTACCTTGGTATCACGCACACTTACGAAATTGTTACAGAGCCTGTTACTGAAAGAAGAATATTTGTACCATCACATCCCAAACGGTACTCTACAACAAGTTACAAACCTCTTCTAATCCAGAACTCATTCAAACCAACAACCAGTAAAACACAAATATATACAAATGAGCTAGAGGAAAAAACAACCAAGGCAGAATCGAGCAACACTGTCAAACCGTTCAAATTTCCAGTCAAGAAATTGCCTATAACCAGCGCCAAACTACAAACAAAAACAACAAAGAAAACCCAAGAATCCCTAAAAGGATTCACCATTCCACCTAAAGCAATTCAAATAAACGTTGAGGAAATACTCAAGAAGAGAGAAGAACCACATGAACAATCTGAAGATGAACCTTTACAAATTTCCCTGAATTTCGACAATTCAAAAGATAGCGAGATGACCAGTGAAGATACAAATGAGAAAATGAAAATATTGCAACCAGGGGAAGAGATAATGGAAATACTAGAAGATCCCATATATAAAGACAAATTATCGAGAATTTTACAAGAAAGGAATATGACAATACAGGAGTTGGTAGATCAGAGAGAAAGAGGATCCAGCCAGCTTCACCTAGCGGATATATTCCACAACAAAACAAGAGAACCTGAACCAATCGATGAACCATACGTCGGTTTGATCATCAAGAACGACATATACCCCCAGAATACAAGAGAGCAAAAAAGTTTGAAATTTGAGGAAGAAAAACCAAAGATAGAAGAGGTAACACCTGAGACCAAACTTGATAGCCAAAGTGGAGGAGAAGAAGAAAACGAATCAACTTCAAGTGAAGAAAAACCACCGAAAATAATTGGATTTGGAATGAATAACAGTTTCAATTACGCAGCAGTTATGCCATTTTGGAAGCAATTCCATCCCGAAGTTTTCACACACTTTCACAAAGAAGAAGAAACAAACTCAATAAACGAAATTAAGAGAATCGAAGAAATTGATAACAGTCTATCAGAAGTCATAAACGACAAGTTTAACGTAGAATTACAACAGAAAAATTATCATCTGGATGAGGAATCAATTTTCGATATACCTACAGGTATCAAGTCAGCTTTGTTGGCCAGTTTTGCCATAGTGGGACTTAGTTTATTCATATTTTTAACAATTCTATTGATCTTCAAGTGGTCACAAAGGAAGAAGAAAAAACTGAACTATACAAGCAGTTTATCTGGTGTCAAAATTAAATCGCCGATTTTAGAAATACCTCGAAGAAGTGCCCTTCGGACTTTCGTTTGTGAAACGTTTGGCAGAAAGACAAACTTTTATAAATCGAACTTGCAAAGCATGTCGGACGCGTGGGACGAAAAAAATCAAAAATTTTGAAAACAGATTGGAAAGAAGTGTTTTGGGGGAAATTTCCTGAACAATTGGATTTCATTCCATGATCTGTTTCAACTTTTTTTAAGATCTGCGGAAATGAGAGAAGTCTAAGGCTGTTTAGCATATTAGCATAGCCTGCTGCAAATATTTAACATGACTTATTTATGAACTTTCTTGTGCCAATTGAGACCATCTGTCCTATCTATCATTATTGGTTATTTTAACTTGAGTGTTGTAATAACTTATTAATTATTATCATTTTCGATATGAATTTTTTTTTAATGTTACTTTTGAGCTATGAAGTATCCCATGGTAAACGGCAAAGAATGGTCTTCTTACTTACCTATTTATGAAGCCTGATACCATATGAAAACTCAAAGAAATTCCAAAATATTGAGAAAGTGTCATGCTTGATTTGCTTATTTGAAATTGAATGGTTTGATGAAGTTAAACCATCACTCAAAAGAAGAAATAGTCATCATCAGAACAATCAACTATATCGAAACATATAATAAGATTGCTGATATATTGTAAGAAACAAATCATGAAAAAATGAAAATAAAAATGACAGTTTTCTATTCATCTGCACTTCGCAATGTCACTTCAGCATGAACAGTATTATTAGAAGATGAAATATATTCATATTCCCTGTGCAATATTTACCTATAAATAAGATTTTGAGAATAATGAAGTGACTATCTTGGATATTCTTTTTTAATTCGAAAGCTATGAACTTGAGATTAAGTTATATATTTGTATATTATGTTCTTACTAATTGTGACATGATGTTATTTATTGTTATTTGTTTTGTTGAAATAAATAATTATTCAAGATGTACATTTGAAATCTGACCTTAACTACAGAGGAGTTTTCAATACTTATTCACATTCAATTCATCACAGCCTATTTAAGCTATACAGGGTGTTCGTAAATTAAGGAGGGATAATACCAAGAATAAAGTTTTCAATGACATGGGTCAGCAAACGCATCGTTACGGGTCAATTCAGTTTGAATTCAGTTTGAATTCTTCAAGAGTTTTTTCTTTATAACGAAAATATTTTTTATAGAGTAACATATTTAAGACTTTTTATCACAAAAATAAAGCTTTTTTGGGTTTATAAGTGAAGTATTCCTCATATCATTCAAGTAATCACTGTTTTACATTTATTCCTCCAATTTAGGAACATTCTCTATATTTCTTTGACATAAACCAAAAATCTTGGATTTCGCATGAAAATGAGATTTACCCTTGGATTTACCAATATTTCTCCGAAAATATTTTAGCAAACCTTTCTAGCATGAAATATTCTGGAAATATTAATAAATTATAAAAATCATTATACCATAGCTACAAAAAAAAAGTGGCCGAAATGGAAAATCAATGTCTATTTAAATTATGTTCTGAATTTTTTGTAGTTCCTATCTACATGCTATGAGGAACCCACAAAAAAAGCAAAACAGGCTAACTCACCAATATTCTTCATATGTGAAGTGTGGTTTCAATACTCTGCTGACAAAATCGTCATTATTAGAAAACACTGTATGAAAATAAGCATATTGTCTTGCAGTGCTCCGAATATGTTTTAAAGCCAGTTCTAATGTGGGACTCCCTTTTAATTCCTCAAGCTCTTCATCAGAGAAATAAAGAACTGTAGAATATGATTTAGGTAGAATATCAATATATGGTTTATAAAATGAATTTTCTTTAAATTTTTCAACTAACAAATAAATTGCCAAGGCAACATTGGGCATATTCTTTAGTATCTGATCTCTTTCGATCAATTTTTTCATCACAGTTTTTTTTGCACCCTCAACAGTTAACATCAACTTCTTTGGAACTGCTATAAAAAGGGAACCGAACGGGATATCAATGTCAGCTTTTAATCCTAAATCATAACCAGGGAATTCAGCAATAGATGATCCATCAAAAACAGCACCATGTTCCCTCAACCACTTGGAAAATGATGCAAGTTTTTCAGGTGTATTTCGAGCGGTATCTCCGTTATCCCCATTTGATTTAGTTAGTTCGAGATTCTTAATCTTATCAATCAGTTTTGAAATCTCATTGTGATTATCCAATGCTTTTGTTATCATAGTTTGCTGAGGTATTGACATACATAATTTCAGCAACAGATCCACATTTTCCTTCATTTCCTGCTTTTGTGTGGATAGGTTATGTTTATTTTTTGTTTTGACATTTCGATCAGGTTGCCTTTTACCACTTTTGCCCATTTTCAAAAACTAGGTATATCACCGCGAACAAGAATAATAACGACACTTCGACTTGAAAACTCAAGCTGAGACTTCAATCATTGTATAAATGCTTCTATTTGGAAATCGGATATTGTTACATTTCTATTTTGAGACGAAAAGGCCAATACCACGTGAACCGAATGATGAAAACAAAACAAGAATTAAGTTTCAGATTTCAGAAGTCGTTAAAACTGAATATTACGGTAGATGGCCATAGTGTCCATCATCAAAAGAAATAAGCGTTTTTCGTCATATGTTATAGAAAAATAAAAGTCAAAAGTCATTGAGACTGAAACGGCCTGAAGGCTCCAATTTTTTTAAACGTTATCACGTTGATCAGTTATCGCGCCCATTATTAAGAATTTCCTTTTAACTCTGCAATGGAATGAAAGAAACCTGTAATTCGAACGAAAAGTATTTTCTTTTTTAAGTCGATGAGGTGAACGAAAAATGGAATAAATACTGAAAAGTTTAAATGAAGTACAAAGCAGTCAAACATCGGATAAAGATTGACTTCAACAATGGTAGAAACTTTGAACAAATGGAACTGGAAATGGAACTATTTCTGTCATTTTTGTGATGAATAAAGTAGAAATTTGAAGATTTTGTGAACTTTCGGCACAATTCAACACAAATGAACTCTATACGAGCAGTTCCATAATTCAATAGCGCCCCAGGATAGCGGCATTGTTTAAGAAACAGAATGATAGTATAGAATAACAATATCCTGTTTAAATAAATTCAAGTGCATGATGTGTTGCCTGAATAGTGATTTTCATTTATAATATTATTATAAATGATAGAAAATATTGGTAATTGTCAATTAATCAATACCAATGTTCCCTTTAACAATGGTTCGGAGATAATTTTATTTTCTCTAAATCTCTAAGTTTTGGGAGTTAGTTAAGGTGCATAGAAGATCTATGTTCTATCATTTTTTTAAGGTTCTATGCATCTATTTTCAACCATAGAATAACAATATCAAAACCAGAATAGTTCACATAGTCATTGTAGATTGTAGTATTTGTAGTGCTAGAGTTTCGTAGTGGCAACGAATATAATGGAAATATGAACTACCGGTGGAGATTTGACATTTAATAACCTACAAAAGTTTTAATAGTTTTTTTTATAAATAAAATAAATACAGTTTTATAATATTTATCAAAGAATTTTGAAATAGTTTAAATATGTTCAAACATATTAATAAGCTTATAACTTTGGATGTTCTTAAATCGAAAAGGTAAAACTATTTTCATGAAAAAACTAATTTAAGATGATTATCTTTCAATAATTGCAGAGATATTCCATATAAAATAATCAGACGATGCTATTGTAAGGAAAAAAAGAATGAAGAATTCGATTTTGTATCTGTACCTATTGAACAAATAAGAAATTTCAGCATAATTGCTCATGTAGATCATGGCAAGAGCACTCTTGCTGATAGACTTTTAGAATTTACAGGAGCAATAAAAAAGGTAGATAGTCGAAATCAAGTGCTTGACAAATTGCAGGTAGAGAAGGAAAGAGGTATAACAGTGAAAGCTCAGAGTGCTTCTATAGTATACAATTTAAATGGGAAGCCGTATGTTTTGAATCTTATAGATACACCTGGTCATGTTGACTTTTCCAGTGAGGTTAGTATATGTGATTTTCTTCATTAACTACCTCGAATTCAGATATATATTCACAAACCTTCCTCAAAAGAATTCAAGTCATTGGTAGAGGTCCTTCAATTGATCTGTATTTTTTGAGGTTTCTAGATCTTTGTCAGTTTGTCAAGGAGTGATATTATTAGTTGATGCCAATGATGGAGTACAAGCTCAGACTGTTGCAAATTTTTATTTAGCCTTTGGAAAAGATTTACAGATTATTCCTGTGTTAAACAAAATAGATCTCAAACAAGCTGACCCAGATAGAGTGTGCAATCAGCTCAAAACACTTTTTGATATTGAACCTAGTGAAGTTTTAAAAGTAAGTGATATTTCCAAAAGTATAATTAGATAAGTATATGTTAAAAAATTAAATATAAAATCTTGATAACCTTCAATACAAATTTCTTTGAATAATGATCCTGATAAGTGCATTGAATATCATTACTTTTAGATATCAGCTAAACTTGGTATTGGAATTGAAGATGTAATTGTTCAAATAATACAAAGACTACCTCAACCTAAAGTTGATAGGGAAGGACCTCTCCAAGCTTTTCTGTATGATAGCTGGTATGATAAGTACAGGGGTGCTCTCCTTCTGGTATATATGAACAGCGGTAGTATTAAAATTGGTGATAACATTACATCTCATCACTCAAAAAAAAGCTATGAAGTCAAGAGTCTTGCAGTGCTGACACCTGAAGAACAAAGCGTGAAGAAATTGTAATTGTAAATTTTCTTAACTTTTCAGTTGCGTAGATATTTGTAGATTGTAAATTCAACACTCTACATTGTGGATGACCTATGTGTCTTATATTTTTAGAATAGCAGGTCAAATAGGTTTGATTGGTTGCAACATGAGAAATATAAAAGAAGCGATTATTGGAGATACCTTTTATATGTCTTCTATACCTGTCGGTCCGTTACCTGGATTCAAACCACCTAAACCGATGGTATTTGCAGGAATATATCCATCTGGTTTGTCAGACTACACAGATTTGAGAAAAGCTATTGAAAAATTGCTTTTAAATGATTCTGCTGTTTCTGTCGAAATGGATACAAGGTAATGAAACAATAAATTGATGTCTCTTTTTGATTTCATTGAATTTTGATGAATTCTTTTTTAAGCTTCTATTTTGGTTTAAAGTCTGTGAATTATATGTGATAACGGGAATTCTATCAAAGATTAAGGTATTGATGTTTTGCAGTCCAGCTTTAGGTCAAGGCTTTCGTTTGGGATTTTTAGGACTTCTACACATGGAAGTTTTTTCTCAGAGGTTAGAGCAGGAACATGGAGCAGAACCTATAATAACTGCGCCATCTGTGACCTATATGATCAAACTAAAAGAGACCAAAGAAACTTTGAAAAGTGGAACGAATGAACTCTTCATCAACAATCCTGCTCTCTTTCCTGATCATTTCAAAATTGAGGAGACATATGAGCCCATGGTTTTAGGTACACACTGTTTTTAATTCGATCTAGATTTTGAGATTTAAAAAAAAAGTTTGAAAGTAACGTTAGGCTGAAAAGTTCGTAGTCTAGCATGGAAAAATTAATTTTTTCAAAAGAATATGCTTTTATTATCAATGTAGTTGCCTCAAGGGCGATTTAACGATTATAGCATTCATACAATTCTTGTATACCATTTTTATGGTACCATTTGTCTTCAGCCCCAAAAAAAGCTTCAGTTTCAGTGATTACCTCTTCATCAGCGCGAAATTTCTGTCCGTCAAGCATCTTTTTGAGGCCTGAGAACAGGAAAACGTCGCTGGGGGCCAGATGTGGAGGAAACGGTGGATTCAGAAGCAATTCGTATCCTAGGAATGATATATCAACACACGCAATTACTTTTTTTCCATTTTATTTTAACCTAACAAAAGTTGCTTCACTAAAAATGGTTTAGCTCAGATACTTACAGCTGTCAAATTTTTACACGCTTCTTCTTAAGGTTAGGGCTAACGAAAAATCATATAGATTCAATATTAGTAGCGCCATCTATGTATCAGCATACGAACTTTTCAGCCCATCCGACACGATTCCTCTTGACATCTCTTATTCATGCAATGGTATTTGATGCTCAGTCATCACTTTGTTTTCACTCTTTCAGGAACTATTATCAGTCCTGATACCTATTTGGGGCCTGTGATACAACTTTGTCAAAGTCGTAGAGGTGTTCAGATAAAAGCAACAAATATAGATAACGAAAGAGTGATGTTGCAATATTCTCTTCCACTTTGCGAAATAGTTATAGACTTTCATGATGCATTGAAGAGCATCTCCTCAGGTTATGCTAGTTTTGATTATGAAGACGCTGGCTATGAACTGAGCAGTTTAGTTAGGGTAAGTTTATTTATTTAATGGGTAAATGCGAGATTTTTGGCTTGTAACAATAAAAGCATGCCAAAGCTTCTGAACAAGTTCTCATACATTTTTCGTCTATTTTTTTATTCATAGATAAACCCAAAAGGTTTTGCGTCGATATCTGTACTAATTTTTTCTTGTTCGATTCTTTGTTTTCAGATGAATATACTGTTGAATAATGTTCCTTGTGATGAATTATCAACGATAGTCCACACTTCAAGAGCACAAACTCTTGGTAGACAAATGGTTTTGAAACTGAAAGATTTGATACCTAGACAGATGATCCACATAGCAATTCAGGCAGTCGTTAATGGAAAAGTTTTAGCTCGAGAGAATATTAAAGCATTCAGAAAAGATGTAACTGCAAAACTTGTGAGTGCAAAAATCTTCTTTTAAAGAAATCTTCCATTTCAGTATGAAACACAAAAGCTTATAGCACAAGAGTGGGAAAAACCTAAAGGTCTAAAATATCCCTTAAGATTTGATTACAATTGACAGGCTCTCTCGGTAAAAAATGGTTGAATTGAAATTGTGAAAGAAACTTTTTTAAGCTGTAAGATTATTGTTTTCAGATTTTGTCGAAATGTGTCAGAGAATTTTCTTGCATCTATACTCCATTCACTTTTATAAACTATCATGGTTGGCCATGACATTCTGATACATTTCACCCTGTATATTTTGGAAATGTGAGATTTTCATCCAACGATTTATACTGTAACAATTTGCGCAGGAAAGTAATTTTGGCTGCAACAAAATGTTTTTTGTTCACTTAATATTTTGTGTTCATTCACCCTTTTGTATTTGTAACCCATTGATTTTATAATTTTAAAAAGTGATGTCCATCCTCCTTTATATTCCAAATGTTCCTCTGCAAAAGTGAGTAGTTTATCAATCGAAAAGTGTTTTTTTTTCAAATTATAATTCCGAATTTGTCGTCTTCGAAATAAAGTCTACAGTCAGTGTCTTTTTGGTTGCACCAATCGAAGGAAACGCTTTGTCTTCACTTTCACTTAAAATCTTCCTTATTGTGGTGATGTGCAGCTAAAAAAAATAAATATCTATGCATATTAAATATAATTCCTCAGTTTTCACTCACATTCGTCGAAAATGTTGGATAGCTTGAGCTAAATTATTGATTCCAAATTATCAGGGTTACTATCAGAAGAAGCAGAATTCAATTCTACATAGCACTTCCTGATTCTTTGTCTCTGCTTCTTCAAAACTACCTTTGGCTTTTTCAAGAGTGATGATTATGTTGACATTAAGAGTAGAAATTGGCCTCTGGCAACGTCTCTGAGAATTATTTTGACATTGCCGATATTTCACGAGTGCCAACCTGCATCAGTTTCAAGTAAAAAAAACTTGAGAGACCTAAATCATGGCCAACCGGGATAGTTTATAAAAGTGAATGCATTATATCTATTTTATATTAATATTTTCGCTGATTCTCCTGGATCACATGCTTCGATTTCCTCCTTATAAAACTAGCATTTTAGAGCTTCAAATCATTCCGTTCAAAATTCTAGCTAAGACTATATTTTGCCTACAGTGAGTCTAACGAATATCGACAAATTTTCAGATATTCTTCGTTTAAAGTCTCCTATTTTTTGCATTAGTGTAAGATATACTGAAGTAATAGGAGTTTACTTGAAGAAGACAGCCTTTGTGTTGGACTTTCATTCACCTTCTGCTTACAATATGTAATATTCTCAATTCTTTGCAGTATGGCGGTGATATTACTAGAAGAATGAAGCTATTGGCACAACAAGCAGCTGGAAAGAAGAAAATGAAAACCATTGCAAATATATCTGTACCAAGACATACCTTCATTGATTTTCTGAAAAAATGATGAATTTTTCATGTAAGTTTTGTTCAAATAAAACATTCAATGGTTTTTCCGATCTCAGTTACTCTTCATAACCAAGTTTCTTTATTTTTATAAATAAACGTTACAAGAAGAAATCTTCAAATATCAAAACGAGAACAAACACAAATTCAACACTTCGTATAGAACAAAATTATTTTCAACACATAATAAGAACTGCATAATAAGGATTCATCAGTATCTACATACATTTCTTCGTATAACATTATCTAGACTCCAAAAATTATTCTCAACAACTTTCAACACCATTCAATCGTTCTAAATCAAACATCAAATATATAAAAATGGTTTAAGCATTAAGAAAACAACGACTCTGTCAACAATAACCAGAAATTCAGTTTGAAATGAGCAGAAGTGTGATTTAAATTGAAGGATTTTCATCGCTCATTGTTAGGTTTGCTATTTAGATTATTGAATTAGTTTTTTTTATTATTTTCAACTTAAGATTTTTCCACCTTCAACTGCTGCGTAATAACAAGACATTTCATCGAATTCACTCTGTGTAGCATGTGGTGCCATAACTGTGTATAGAGCGTAATGTTCGGCATCAGTTAAATCTAGTCCGTCTCCTTCGAGATTGAAATTTTCTTGATTTTCTGTAGCTATACTACGTCTTACAATTTCATGTGTGTTTTCAAAATGAGGAGCGCTGTTTTCATCTATCGCGTCATTGATTTGTTTCACTATGTCACGTGATGGTGTATTTCTTGGAGTTACTTGAATATTCTCCACAGATTTCGATGCTATTTTTGCATTATTTGATACTTGTAGACTTCTCGGAGGATTGTACGTAGAAGATATTTCCTGATTACTTTTATTTTTATTCTTGCGTCCAAAAAATTTCGAGAAGAAACCTTTCTTTTTAGGATTGGGTAATGTTGAAGTGCTTCCAAGATATTTCAAGTCGTCGTTGTGCATTTTTGGTCCTAAGCTGAAAGAATGTGATCTTATAATAGGTTTGGGGTGTAATAAAGCTTCTTTTAATCTTGTTTCGGGATTGTCTTCTCCAATGTAAGTTTCAATCTTCTTCTGACGTTTAGGTGGTAAAGGTGGTAATTTTTCAACTGGTGACTCTCTTTTAACAGATTGTTTATCCATGTTGTTTTCTTCGGTTATTGGTGAGAAAATATTTTTAGGTTTTTCTTCTCTTGGTCTACAAGCAATTTTCAATGGATCTTTAAAAGCCATTTGTAAACTGGAGTATGTTTTTGTGTCATCAAAATTCGTATTGACAGCATCAATTTCCATTACTTTCAAGTCTTCAGAAGCAATAGCGTTTTTATTGAACTGAGATGTAGAGTAGATTTCATCCAATTCTGCAACTTCGTCAATCAGTTGATTGAATGATTTTTCTTGGGAATCTTCAACTGGTGGTAGTGTCCAATCGTAGTCATCATTCATGTCTATTTGTACAACATCAGTTTCGTTATTATTGACGTTTATTTCGTTGTTATTGGTTTCCACAACGTGTACATCTGCTGTTAAAGTGGTATCAAGTACTATATTTATTGGAACTTCGTTAACAATTTGTTTTATAGTTGTGTCTGCTTCAGGTTCCTGAGACACTTGAGGAACTTCTTGTTCAACTGTCAGTGTATTATTTGGTATTATTTCTTCAATTAGTTTGTTTTCTTCGGGCTTCCATTTCGTCAGGTTTATATTGTGTTTATTGAAAAGTGTGTCGTATAGATGAGAACTCCTGGTTTTCATCAAGCTTCTACCTAAAGTCCAATAGGAAGGTCTTCCCGCGTCTAATGGCAAAAATTCAAAAGGTAAGGGCTCGCTAGTGGCGCCATCCGATGGTCGTTTCAATTGAATAAAAGCCTTCACTGGTTCAGTAACCTCCAAAGTACGATATTTGGGTGCTCTGAACCAAATAGAAGTCTGTTTGTGCACTTGATTCGACTGGAAATCACCATAGCCTTCCCAAACAGTCTTGCCATCTTTTTCTTCGAAAAATCTTATTTGAATGTCTTCTTTGGCTACCTGAAATTGAAAAACATTCTAATATGCACTGACGTGAGTTGAGGATCTCTTATGCGCTTGTTCAAATTAATTGCCAAAATCGCATTCCTTGAATTATTTAGGAAATACCTCAGAGTAACAAACAACATAGAGGGACTGTACGCAGTTTTTGGGTGTCCGCAACATCCTTTTGTCGACATAGTCAGATTGTGATATATTTGGAAATGCTCAATGGCATTATCTTATTGCAGTTGTATATTAAATGAAATAAAACATATTAATTTTAATAATTCTCGGTTAAATATGGAAATTTAAAATTTTCATGATCGATATTTTTCCTCAGTTTCGAATTTGTGTTAAGAAGAATACTTAACATTTTCACTATCTATCTGCTGAGAACCAAGCTTTGGCAACGATGCCGCATTAACAGTATAACGCCGGTCAATCTGTCATCCGTTGTTTGGGTGAGTTTCTAACGTGATTTTAGATATTTCTAGCTGTTTACTTCAATATTTTCTGAATTATTACAATACTTTTATTCACTATGGGACGTAAGAAGTGTGTTGTTTGTGGAGAATCCCGTGAATTGAGTGAAATATCGTATCACAGGTTGGTAACTGCTTTGTTACCAAGTTTGTTTTGATTGCGGTCAAAGTGTCAAATTTTGTATCACGTGTTGCGGACAGCAATCGCCTTCTAAATATGACGTATGCTACCTCTATGTTGTTTGTTAGTCTGAGGGAATACTGAAGAAATAATAACGAAATTCTTCATATTTTTTTCCACAATATTTCTTGAAATAAATATGAGATCGATCTGAGATTTGGTGAGCTGTTGTCGAATGTTGCGCGTCGATATTCTACGATTGATTACCAGGTGTCTATCTGATCGGATCAGTACTTCTTCAGAGAACTTTCAAGGTCTTTAAATGCTTGTGCGATTAAGATTTGCTGTGATTTTTCCATCGATATAACTTACTTTTTCACATAAAAGTATAATGTCTTTTCTTCCCCCATCCACATGACTGTTGCAGTCCGACAACTTTACAATGGCCAAATCAGCGGAGGCTTTCTTGTCCAAAATAGGTTCGCTGACCACAGGAGCTAGAGGAACGGTAAATCTTCCTGGTTTGTCACCTTCTACGAATACTTGAAAGCATAATCTCACCGCATTGAGATCTATTGAGGTAGGATGATGCTGATGACTGAAACCAGCTAAAACAAAGAAAATAATCAATGAAAAATCAATCTTTCAATGGAAAATATTTGATAAACACCAATTAAAATAATCGAAGATTTCTGAACATTTTGGTGCTATTCAACAGACTTATTAATTAAAAAGGAGGGTTTTAAAGCTGTGAGAGCTTTCAAGCCAAAAATTTTAGAGGCTACAGTTATCATGCAATCGTGAGAAATTGCCCAAGAAAAAAGAATTTCCAATTTTTCTTTCTTTTTTCTGACAGTGTATCTAAGAGGAATAGAAACAACCTTTTTCTTTTAGATGCAATAAAGAACACTATTCATGAACAAGATTGTGAATATTGAAGGTTTCAAAGATAGGAATTGGTCTAATGGAAAAAAAGAGCTCCAGTAATAATAAATTAACATAATTACAAGGACGAAAATCTGTCGATAAATAAACAAATACTACCCCTTGATCAGAGCCAATCAACCAAAACACCTACACCGAAGAAGCGGATCCAAGGAGAATGACTACAGCTGTTTCACAGTTATTACTGATCGTCAGGTCACAACTTACCTTCATTATAAGCGCAGAGGGAATCTCGATACTTGTCACCTTTCAGATGGACTGCTGCAGTATAACATCGTACAGCGAGCCACCTTCTGGGAACATCTTGCGAATCCCGCCCTCGAGTGCAGAATACTTTGATCGATCTGATTGACGTTCATCCTCTTGTCGCATCAGGTCGCTGTATCTGCGATATTGCAGATTCAAAAACACCATCACGACATGGAAACGCTCGGTTCGTATGGATTCCCACAAGACGAAAACGTCCAACATCTAACAAAGATAGAAAGTGATCTAATGGAGGTCTTTCTTTTCCATTAGACCAATTCCTATCTTTGTTAGATGTTGGACGTATTCTGCACTCGAAGGTGGGATTCGCAAGATGCTCCCAGAAGATGGCGCGCTGTACGTTGCTATACTGCAGCGGTCCATCTGAAAGGTAACAAGTATCGAGATTCCCTCTGCGGTTTTGTTCTAGGTAAGTTGACCTGACGATCAGTAATAACTGTGAAGCAGCTGTAATCATTCTCCTTGGATTCGCTTTTTCGGTGTAGATGTTTTGGTTGATTGGATGATTATGTCTGATCAAGGGAAAATATTAGTTGATTTAACGACAGATATTCGTCCTTGTGATTATATTCATTAAAGGTTTCATATCACTCACTTCTGAACGGATCAACTCGGATCTCCTCTCTCGTCTTCAAGGATGATTCAATATCCTTTTTCTTAACACATTGAATGCCCAAATTTGGAAAAGATATAGTCATTGTATCTGGTGGTATTTCCATAGTGCATACGCCCTTCTTACATCCTTCTCTGCCTACCAAATTGTGTGGATGAGGCCTGGAAACAATATTTATAACATTGTTACACTTATTCATGTATTCTACAGATCGCAGCCTTTAAAGACTGATTCACCACGATGGCCTGTCAGAAGTTTATGGAAAACTATTATAATTTTGTTCTGGAAATTTTTATGTGAGAGTTTTCTCGCTTAAATATTTTCAGACCTCTACAACTTCCCGTTCTGCCGGAAACATACTACTGCTTTCTTCTTTCCAATGGCACACCCAGTATATTTGGCATCATTGGATAGCTTGTTTGGTGACATTTACAATATGATTGCTTATCTTAGAAGTAAACTCAATGTTTTCTGAGATATTTGGATTCTTACAAAAAAAAATGGTGTCGACGGAAACTCACACTTTTTTGAATATTTCTGGAGAAGAAATTATTTTCAAAAAAATCTCTCTCATTTTCAATTTTGCAATGTGTATTATTATAACAATACTTTATAATTGAACCGAAAATCTTCAGGTGTTCAGGGAGGATCATCAATTTCGACAAATTAAATTCATCGACAGTCAAGGTTTTCACATCAATCTCAGTTCTGTCAGTCGATTTCAAGTTTGAAAGATTTTTTTATTATGAAACCCTATACCTAAAATGAAAACTTTCCAAGTTATCAATGAAAATCTGAAAATAAGGGGATTGCAATTTGGAACAGAGTGAGTATACTAAAGTGAATTTTATAAAGTCAGTAGGTAGGCCATGAAAGTTTGCACATTCCACTCTGTATAATTCCAATATGTTAAGTTATAGCATTGAGTATTAAACCACTCAGAATACCTACTCAATGGTTACAGTAAATTTCCTGTCACATAACTACGCGGCGTTGTCCATTCTACTCAAAGATCGTGGGAAATTCGTTTGTAACTAATCTATAGAATCATTGATAGAAACATTGTTTAACAATAATATAGATATAAAAAATTGACAACTTCTCACCGAAGTTTTTTGATCTTGACGATCTGTCTCAGATCTATAGTTACAATCTTGATAAACTTGATTAACCTAATACAAGACCTACCGACTGACTTCATACAAATGAATGGAGTAGAGTCTGTGACTATCTAATCTGAAAATCTCGAGTTTTGATGAATTTTGTTAGGGTTGGCACCATTGATGTTGAGATTCGGTGACCAACCAATTTAGGTTAAAAACATAGATAGTAGATTTGTAGCAAGAAAGACACGCTTGTTAACGGTCACTGTTAAATAAATAATAATCAAGTCTAATTTACATTAATCTCTTAAATCCAAATACATAATGTAACATGGCGCAGTCGGTAGGATGCTTTTACAAATTCAAAAATATGACATTGATGTGCGTTACAAAAAAGGCAAAGAACTTATAATAGCTGATGCCTTGTCACGTGCTTACATTCAAGATAAAGAAAATATGGTATATGACAAGGACATCACAGATCATGTTTGCATGATAGTATCAGAAATAAATATAACAAAAGAAAAATTGAAAATTTTCCAACAGCACACAGAGGCTGACTCAGAACTGCAATTGTTAAAAAAGGTTATCTTGGAAGGGTGGCCAAAACATGACAAGAAATTACCTGAAATTGTTCAAGTTGATGGATTCTCTCATGATCAATGGGGGTTTTTCCTTTGCACGAAAATGCAGTGATTTTCATGGAGAACCTTTTCAACATCACATTTCAAACATATAATTTCAATATTATATTTTTAAAAGAATGTTTGATCACCTAAAACTGAAAAATATATATGGGGATTTGCATTCAAAGGGATTTGTCTTGAGTGTACGATATGGCAACGTCGAATTCAGCTTTCTCGGAAAGAAAAGGACGTCAAATGTGTTACTTTGCTTAGGAAAACAGAGATAGCTATACTTCGATCTCCTTAGAGTAGAAAACAACTACCAAGGAATAGAAAAAGAAGAGCACATACTGTCATATTACTGACAAATCGCAAACGGAAATTGTTTGGTTATATTGACAAAGAACTTGTGTGTACCACAGAATAGGAATAAATATTTCATTATTCTATAGCAGAAAAAGCTATTCTACTTAACACTGTTGTCACTTTGTGCATGCCTGGCAAATCCCAAACCCCAATTTTGAAATCTGATTTTGAATACTTTCTGAAGGTAATTTGGGAAAATGATGAATCAAACCCATAATAATTATGTTCAAATTTGCATTTGCAGTACTAACCCAAATTCAGGAGAAACCCCCATACTAAATTTTGACCAAATTGAAAATGAAAAAGATTTTTTTGAGGTACAATTCTGCAGAGATATTAAAAAATTGTGAGTCCTTGTCTACAACACTGTTTTCAAAAGATTTCGAATAACTCATAACCGTTTAGTTTTTCACCAAGGTATGGCATATTGTTGTGAATTCCACAAAACAAGTTATCTAAAGATGCAATAATATAGTGGTTACGCCATTTGAAAAAAGAAAGAAGTAGGAAGTTTCCGATATAACCAGAAGTAAAAGAGATCTTGAGATATTCAATGGAGAAAGCCAAACAAAAAAGGTAAAGTTTATGGCATTTTTGGAAACGCCATAGAATCACCTTTAAAACAAGTTCTCACTCAACCCCCTTTCCTACTTGAGATTTTAGGGCTTGCTGTGATCATGCTCACAGGGTTTATACAAATTGATTGGAACAAACCGTATAAAATGTCCCCCCTACGAACCGACGTGTCTCTCGGTATTTTTTCTTATTTGCATGGGGGCCGAGATATTGAGAATGAAACCCTTTAAGATTGACACACTGTATAAATCTCAAAGAGGACTTGTTGAAAGTAGAGTGTATATTCCACTTTCTTAAGGGAAGCTTCCGATTCATTCTGGCGCCATAATCAAACAACCAACTCAAACTTGTTATAAATTCACCAACATATAAACTCACCTATATGGTTCATCTTTTGTAACACAAGATACAACAACAACTGCTCTTCCGTTGTATCCTACAACTTTGATTGTTGGATATGTCTTATTTTCTGAGGTGCTTGAAATCCCAGGAATGGATCCTGCTGATCTTCCTTCGCATTCATATCTGAATCTTAGAGCTTTTGGTGCTGGCTGTTCAACTATCTCTACACTTCTGAATGACGACATGAAGCGATGTGCGTCCAGGCTATTTTCATAGGTGAGTGGTGTTGCCTCACCAACATCTACTGAAAGAAGTAAATCTTCCAATAAATACATCGTGATTCGTGAATATTTCGATGAATATATAATACAAATTATAAAAACACAAACATTGACTAACTATGAAACATCAAACTATCATGTGCACATTTTGAAAAGTCAATGTGTTCATCCTCGAGTTCAGTAAGTACCAGAAGGGTAAATTAGTAAAAAATTATCGAGAACAGCGGCGTACATGCGGAGGAAGCCGAAGGTTTACCAGCTGAAGATATACGCTAATATGCTACGGCTTCTTTTTGCAGTAATCTTGTTTAATTATAGATTTCCCGTGAAAAATGTACAGGGTGATATTTTGGCTGAACCAATCTGTGTCCAATTTCCATCCAAAACCTTTTTGTGGTGCGTCATTGTTAGTTTAAAAAATATGAAAAATGGGGTTTGTTCCATTTAAAAAAAATTAATCTCACATTTTTTGCGTTTCATGATGATCGTGTCATTAAAAAAAAATACTTTTTTTCGGAAACTATCAGATATCGAAGAATTTTCGTACAGACCTTAAACTCTGTATTTCGGAACAGTAAACCAAATTAAAGTTCTCTCTGAATTGAATTTTCGGAAATCTTAGGAAAAAATTAACATTTCGAATTTCATGGTTATTTCCTGAGTATCGTTGATATTTCTTGAATAACTCATAAAAATGTGATGATGATGAAACTCAGTAAGAAGTTGGAGGATACTCATATAGAACTTCCCGCAGAATTTCTTGACGATCGTGTCAATAGAAAAATTTAAAAAAAATTTTGTTTCGAAAAATTTTTTTTTTCGAAACTATTCATTAGATTTCGAAGGAATTCAGTACCGACCTTTAATTCGGTATTTCAGTGTATTTAATTCCAATTTGCTCCGATTTTAAATTTTCGAAGATAATGGGGAAAAAATATGTCAGATTTCATGTTTTTTTCTCGGTATCATTGACATTTCCTTAATAATTCAAAAAATAGATCTAATCATGAGGAAACTGGGCAATTGGTACAACCCACAACAATGCTTGGTGTGGAATTTCGTGATGAAAAAATGCCTGATAACAATTTTTTTTTCAGGAGCAATTTCCAAATACAATTTTTTGAGGAAAACTCGCTATTTGTCGAATATATAGGTTGGTCCAAGAAGTCAATAATTTTTTTTAGATTCGTCACACCTAGGGGTATCCAAAAATATCCATGTATGTTAGATTTATTGTAGTTTTCGAGTTATAATTTTTGTATTTTTTTCAATTTATTATGCCAGCGAGGTTTCAAAAATTCATATCTTTTTATGCAATAGAGCTATTTTCCAGATTTTTTGTGAGATGATCGCTGAATATTGTTTTAATAACAAAAATAACTCAGCTTTTTGAAATTACTCAAAGATATCAAAAAAGGCTTGAAAGTTAGAACTCAAATTTCCAGTAGGGTTCAGTCAAACATTCAACTTCAATTCGAAAATACAAAACGAAGTTTTCATAGCTTCTGACTGAAATTATAAACTTTGCACCGTCCTAAACTACCAAAATCATAAAGAAATAGTACTTCATTTGCCTTTTTTTGTTGTAATCGGCTTTCGAAAGCGGATTAGGCTAAAAATCATTGAAACACGATGAAAGTTATTTTACTACTCTTTGTCATTCTTATGGTAAATTAAACTCAAAAATGTGTAAAGTAATTTTTATTGAAAATCTTGTAAACTAATTGTAGCTCTTGTGATATCTACAATAATTCTGGTCTCACCACTTATTGAAAATGTGAGCATATTTCAAAATTGGTAGATGTGAAATTCCTTGCTTTTGGGTGAGAAATAAAAGAACCAATTACTGAAAAATTACTATTTACTACAATAAATCTTCGAAATCCCTTCCTCCAACTTGAAAACATAATTGAAATTGAGTTTTGTTTTATTTTTCTTTCCGCTTCTAAAGGGTTTGGTCATAATACTGATTCGTTGCTGCTTTCCGTCGCTTACACCAGCTCTTTGTAAAATACCCAAATGAAAAAATGAATGGAGTTCAGGTCTGGCGAACTCGCAGGCCATTCGATCGGTCCTGCACGCCCAATCCATGTCAATGTAAAAATAACTCGAGCTACAATTAATTCACAGGAATTTCAATTAAAATTACACTGAAATCACATTTTCAAGTTTAATTTGCCATAAGATTGATAAAAAATGATAGAAAAATAACTCTAATCATTAACAACAAGATAAGTCTAATAAAGTACCATTTTTTTCTTATAATTTTGGTAGTTTGATACCGCGCAAAGTTTTTAATCTCAGTCAGAAGCTAAGAAAACTTCCTTTTTGTATTTTTAAGTTGGAGTTGAATGTTTGAGTGAATCCTAATGAAAACTTAAGTTCTAAGTTTCAAGCATTTTTTGAGTAACTTTGAGTAATTTCGGGGAGCTGAGGTATTTTGTTATCAAAACAATATTCAGGGAGATCATGGTACAAAAAAAAAATCAGCAAAATACATACTACATAAAAAGATATGAATTTGTGAAACTTCGCTGGCATAATAAATTGAAAAAACACAAACAAAAACTACTAAAATTCGCGTAACATACATTGGTCATTTTTAGATCCCCCATGTGTGAGGAACCAAAAAAAAATATTCACGTCACTGCTGAGACCACCCTGTATAATTTATTATAAAATTTCTGTATTGAATACCATGTATCCTGAAAAGTCTATAGCATTCATCCTAATCAATGTTAAAATTCCGAGATCTCAAAATTCCTTCAACTGGTGTTTTGAAAAAAAAATAATTCTTCGAGAACCTAACCCAAAGATGTATCCACATAATTTCAATGTGTATCAGTCTTCAAATCGGCCCACAATGGTCGAAGTAGTCATGCGATGTACTGGCGACAAGAAAACTGGCGCCCCATGCATCGCATGCATAAAATAGAATTTAAACAGTTCGAAATTAGCTGAATTTCCGAATGGGGATGTTACTAGTTACTTCCACCTGGCTATTTATATGCCAGTAGTACATTCAAAGTACCACCTGTTGATTCCTCCTGTTCTCTACCTCAAATCGATTTCAGTCCTGACAGCTAAGAGTGCTGTGACAGTATGAATATGAAAAGCCGGCAAACAGTTGAAACTTCCGCGAGCTTCAGCCAGAGCGGTCACCCATCCAGGTATTGGCCTCGCTCGACGCAGCTTATCTAATCAACAACTATTTTTGATGGTATAATTAAAAGGTTATATTCTGACTTATTAACCATATGAGTTCATTGAATATTATAAAAATCTTCTCATGTTTTTGCGCCCATGTTCCAGGGGAACAGAGCGTGCTATCGTTTTGTGCAAATGTCTGTAATTTTCGAATTTTGATCCGAAAAATGGTCTTGAACGAGTAGGTTGGACTCACTGATGACGAATCCGCAGGCAAAATCGATCCTGGCCGGCCGTGGATACGATAACTGTCTAATGGAGCAAGTTAGCGACTTGAAACTTTTAGGGTAGTTCGCGCATCGGAATGCCGCGGCTAAGTTTGTTAATGGGCCAAATGGTTTCGGAGTTATAGCCATTTGAAGTTTTGAGGTTATTTCCCTGATATTTCAGGAACAACTGGAGCGATTGGATTGAAACTTAGCAGTTGGTTGGAGCCTAACAACGCGCAACCTTTTGCAAAATTTTGTTGGGATCATATGGTCACTTAATTCGAAGAAAAAATTTTTTTTTCAGAAACTATTGACCTTATCCAGAAACAATTTCGCTCATACCTTGAGCTTCATATTTCACAGCAGTGTACCAAATTTCAACTCCATACGCCCATTGGCTTTGGAGATATTGCGAAAAAATATGTAAAATTTCGTGGTATTCTCGATATCGTTGTTTTTTCGTTATAAATCAAGAAATAATGATTCAATCATGATGAAACTCCGAAGCTAGTTTGAAGATGCTGAAAGACAACTTTGTGCAAAATTTCGTGATGAACAGAACAATTTGAAAAAAAAAATTTTTTTTTCAACTATTTTATATTCTGTGATCTTCTTATCATATTATCCTGATTAAATTCCGTATGAACCTTCGAACTGTGATTTTTCGATTAAGTACCGGATTTCAATTCGATCTAATCTGTATTTTTGGAAATATTGGGAAAATAAAACTATGAATGGGTATATCTGCGGAATTTTTAGGTGGATTTTATCCATTCACGAATTCGGTCTTCGTAATTAAGGTCCAAACCTTCTCTTCAACTATCGAGATTCTAAGTCGTTTCTTTCGGAAGTTATTGTTCTTACGGTACGGCCGACAGACATTTGGACAGAACGATAGCACGCTGTTTCCCTAGAACAAGCGCGCAAAGACATAATTATCCTATATTTGATTTTTTGCGCGCATGTTCTAGGGGAACAGCGTGCTATCGTTTTGTCCAAATGTCTGTAATTTTGGATGATTGTGCCGAAAATGGTCTTAATCGACTAGGTTGAACTCACTGATGACGAATCCGGTGTCAAAATCGATTCTGTCCGGCCGGCCGGCCGTAGACACGATAACTGTCGACAGAAGCAAGCTAGCAACTTAAAACTTTCAGGATAGGTTGCGCATCAAAATGCCGCGGTTAATGGGCAAAATCGGTCGAATAGTTTCCGAGTTATAGGCACTTGAAGTTTTGAAGTTATTTATTTTTTATTTCGGAAACTACCTGAGCGATTGGATTCAAACTTGGCAGTTAGGTGGAGTACAATGACGCGCAACTTTGAGCCAAATTTCGTCAGGATCATATTGTCGGTAATTAAAAAAAAAAAAATTTTTCGAAATTTTTTTCCAAAAAAATTTTTTTTTCGAAAACCATTCATCATATCCAAAAAAAATAAACTTACACTTTGACCTTCTAATTTCACAGCAGTGTACCAAATATCAGTTCGATACGATCATAAGTTTTGGAGATATCGGGAAAAAATATGTCAAATTTCGAGGTTTTCTTCTCGATATCGTTGATTTTTTCGGTATAACTCGAGAAATACTGATTCATTCCTGATTAAACTTCACAGCTAGTTTTAAGATGCTGAAAGACAACTTTATGCAAAATTTGTGATAATCGTGTTATTAGATCAATTTGAAAAAAAATTTCTATGATTTTCTCATCATATCATCCTCATTAAATTCTGTGTGAATCTTCGAACTGTTATTTTCCGATGAAGTACTGTATTTCAATTCGATCTGATCTGTATTTTCGGAAATATTGGAAAAATAAAATTTTGATTGGGTATATCTACGGAATCAAAAAAAAAAAAAATTTATTTTTCCAATATTCCCAAAATTACAGATATGATCGAATTGAAATCCAGTAATTTATCAGAAAAAAATTTCAAAAAGCACTGCCGTGAAGGCAGCAGCTTTTGCGCGCACGTTCAAATTCGTTGCTGAAGCGGTCATCTACATTGAACATGCGCGCAAAAGTTGCTGCCTTCACGGCAGTGCTTTTTGAAATTTTTTTCAGTTGTCTTCTAGCTGCTGTATGAATGTTTCTTTCGGAAATATTATTATCCTTAGTTACCCCAAAATTTCTCAATAAATACCGCCTTAGCAATCAATTCAGACATACCTACAAAAGTTGCTGGCTTCATGCCAGTGCTTTTCTAGAATTAATTTTTTTCTTTAAATTTCGAAAACGAATTCCCCTTAAATATATTTTATATGCCATCAGCTAAATGTTTTGCCCATGTAAAATAAAATTTGTGACTCGTTCTCCAAATGAAAGACAACAAATTAAGTCATACATTAGATCATCGGACGAACACGGAAGTGAAAAACAACGAATTTAGTATCAAAGAATGACAGACCGAATGAATGACTATCGAGAGTGAGCAGACGACGCCCGTCGCGGCGCTAGACGGCGCAGGGCGTCGGTGACTCATGCGAAGAACTAGATTCACCTATTCCAGGAAAAGAGAAGCTGATTCATAGTAGGGGAGGCAGTTATTGCTTCTTCTCAATGATCTCCAGATTGAAACTGAAAGTTTTTTTCGTTCAGCTCGACTTATTCCTGGTTTTTCAGGGTATATTCCAATACACTTTAAGATTGAAGGATGTTTAGTTATTGGAGGAATTTCAACGTTTTTTTTTTCGTAGTAATACGCTCATGCAGTAATTTTGAATCATTAATTTCCTGGTCTTTTGATCTTTGATACAAAGTGTCACTGTGAAAACTATACAGAGGATTTTTCTATACTCCAATAACTTTTATAAATTATCCCGGTTGGCCATGATTTAGGTCTATCAAGTTTTTTCACTTGAAACTGACGCAGGTTGGCACTCGTGAAATATCGGCAATGTCAAAATAATTCTCAGGGACGTTGCCAAATGCCAATGCAAATTTCTGCTCTCAATCTCAACATAATCATCAAGCTTGGAAACTGAAAACACCGAAGGTAATTTTGAAGAAGCAGAGACAGAGTATCAGCTAGGAGTGCTATGTATAGAATTGAAATCTGCTTTTTCTGTAAATTTGGAATCAATAATTTATCACAAGCTATTCAACTTTTTCATACTGGGGTATTTTAAATTGTGCAAAAAGGTATTTTAATGTCTTCTGTAGACTTATTTCTAGAGAATTTTGAAAAGTGGGGAATTCCATAGGTCCGTTTGTTCGTTAAGAAGTTTTACCACAGGGTTATTCGAGTACTTTTTTTCTCGAATGAACCATCACAAAGTAACGGACTACTCTATCCATTATTTTTCAGTAAAATTTCAACACTCGATTCTTGATACGTGAAATATTTCCAGTATCAACAGAGAAAAAAGTTTCTTCAAAATTCTCAAATTCATTATTTTCCTAAAATAAATCCACATTGTGAAAAATACGTCATTACTACGACCTTTATGTTGAGAGGACAACGTTGTGTAGTTATCTGACAGGAAAATGACTATTACCAAACATTTTCAAAATATACATTGTGAAATGTGTCAGAATGTCATGGCCAACCGGAATAGTTTATAAAACTGAATGAAGTATAGTATCAATCTAGAAGAGCACTGAAGTGAGGTCAGGAGCTTTTAGGCGCTTGTTCAAATTCTAACCATTAGATCAACACGAAATTTTGCACCTCGTTGCGCGTTGGTAGTCTTCAACTGATTACGAAGTTTATATCTGATTACAATTGTACTTAATGATATATTGCGGAAATAACGTTAAAATATCGGATCTGATTGAAATCTGGAACGTTGTTGTGAAATATTGGTTTTAAGGTTTGTGTCAAATTTCATTGAAATATAATTTATATTTCAGAAAAAAAAATTTCAACAAAAATTTTAAAATTTTCGAATAATTTTCTAACGACGGGATCTACCCGAATCGATAGTTCATTACATATGGAGAAATTAACCTGTTTGACCGATTCCACTCATTAATGAATTCAACCGAGATATCTGGACGGACGGACAGAATTGATTTTCACCACGGATTCTTCTTCTTCTCAACATTCGAAAATTACAGAGATTGTGACGAAACGATAACCCTTTGTTCCCCAGAACAAGCATCTTTTCACGTATTGACCCAACCAAAGGCTCTTTTGGTGATCTCCATTGAACATGCTCGCAAAAGCTTCAGTGCTTCTCTAGGTTTTTGTATTATTCTGAACAATTTTTTTATACCCTTCACAACAATCAATTCTTTGCTGTTAGAAGTGTGAATCATTAGTAAATAATGAATTGTATTTTGGGATTTTATTGCGAATTTGCGAATCACTGAAATTCTTAAAGTTTACCCATCATCGTAAGAACCATTAAGTTTTTTGCTGACAACAAGTTTATTTTTTCATTTTGGAATCAACCAAAACCTGTAAACACTAATTTTTGCGCGCATGTTCTAATGTTTGTCCAAATGTCTGTAATTCTCGAATTTTGAGCTGAAAATGGTCTCAAAAGACTAGGTTGGACTAACTGATGACGAATCCGGTGTCAAAATCGATTCTGTCCGGCCGGCCGACGACACGATAAACGTTGAACGGAGCAAGCTAGCTGCTTGAAACTTGTAGGGTAGTTCGCGCATTGGAATGCCGCGGTTGAGTTCGTTAATGGGCCAAATCGGCTGAATGTTTTCGGAGTTATAGCCATTCGAAGTTTTCAGGTTGTTTCCCTCATTGAATTGAAACTTGGCAGTAAGTTGAAGCATGACGACGCGCAACTTTGAGCAATGTTTCGTCCAGATCGTATGGTCAGTCGATTTGAAAAAAAAATTTTTTTTCAGAAACTATTAATCATATTCAGAAACGATTTTGCTCATTACCTTGAGCTTTTTTTTTCACAGCTGTGTACTGAATTTGGAGTTTTGGAGATATTGAGAAAAAATATGTAAAATTTTGTTGCTTTCCTCTCGATATCGTTGTTTTTTTCGGTATAACTCAAGAAATTCTGACTGAATCATGATGAAACTTCGCAGCTAGTTTGAAGATACTGAAGGACAACCTTGTACAGAATGTCGTAATGATCCTGGCATTAGAACAATTTGAAAAAAATTCAGATTTTTGTTTCAAATATTCAATATTCTGTGATCTTATTATCGAATTATCCTCATCAAATTCTGTATGAAACTTCAAACTGTCTGTACTGGATTTCAATTCGATCTAATCTGTATTTATGGAAATATTGGAAAAATAAAATTTTGCATGGGTATATCTACGGAATCATTGGACGGATTTTATAAATTCGCGAATTCGACCTGCTCTACGAATATAGAGCGTGAACACAATAACTTCCGGAAGAAACGACTTACAAACCCGATATTTGTAGAGGAGATTTGGGGCTTAATTGCGAAGGTCGAATTCGTGAATGGGTAAAATCCGCCCAATGATTCCGTAGATATACCCATTCAAAATTTTATATTCTCAATATTTTCGAAAATACAGATTGGATCGAATTGAAATCTAGTACTTTATCGAAAAAACCTAAAAAAGCACTGCCGTGAAGTCAGCAGTTTTTGCTTGCATGTTCAAATTGGTTGCCAAAGCGGTCCATCTCCATTGAACATGCGTGCAAAAGTTGCTGCCTTCACAGCACTGCTTTTCTAGGTTTTTTAATAAGTAACTTTGAAATGAACAGCTAATTCATATGCATATAAAGCAATTAATCCCTCCTCCTTAGTTGGAGCATAAGAGTAACTTGCAACTTTTTGCGAAATTTTGGATGATTGGATTTGGGATCGTGCTTTCAGTAAATTAAAAAAAAAAATCGAAAAAATTTTCTCGGAAACTATTTATTACATTTGGAAAAAATATACCTTAAGCTTCATATTTCTTAATGATCAATGAATGAATCTCGATATGATGATTATTATTTGTTATTGGCTGACATATATTATTGTTCTATAAATAGACAAGAATTTTTTTGGAAGAATAATTCGCGAAAATCAACAGTTGGAATTTGTGATGCAGTTATAAACAATGAAAAAAATTTTTTAAAGCAATTTAAATGTTGGTACCTAAAAACAGCAATGTGCAATAAGAGTTATTCAAGTACCTAATAAACAATGACTTAATACAAATTTATTACTTTCCAGACACTTTAATTCCAAACAGAAGCGTAAAGACTTAAATTTCTAAGTAAATAATTCCAATATTCCCTCTACCTTTCGCGTTTTAATATACAACAATTCTTCTACAATTTATTTACAATGTAATCTGTACCTACCTCCTAAACTTGAATCGGAGCCTTCCATGAAAGTTTTAAATTTAGATATTACTCAGAGTAAACTATTTTAAATTCAGGTGCCCCAAGAAGAAGTACCGATGATCAAGATATCTATCAACACTTATATATTTTCGATCAGAATCTTAGCCAACATGTAGCAATAGATCCTCAATTATTTTTCGAAAAACCCCGAATTTCTTCATTTAAGAAAGGATGCTTTGCTGCGTTAGGAAACATTTTCCGAATTTTTATTTTTAGATACTGACAATACGTCTACAACACTTGATCTAAACAGAAAATGAAACTTTCGACGATTTGAATTTGTACTCTGACTTCTTGTTGGTTTGTTTTCACTTTTATAAAACGCGCTTTCCCGTGATTTTTCGCGTGAACTTTTGCGTACAAAGCCGCCAAAGAACTGAGAAACTTTTGTTTTATCGGGAAAATCGCTTCACGAGTGCGTGAAATTTGCGCCTGTGCGAATAGACGCCAAGCGTCGGAAGCGTCGTTTCAGCATGCACCGAATAATAATTATATCAGAACTCATTGACATCAACATGCGTTTTAATGAATTGTTTCCACACTAGGTATACGGGGTGCTCCTAAATTGGGGGTAAAAACGGAATGGGGAATTTCCTGGGTGATATTAAGGAAAAAATTCCCATAAACATGGGACCGCAGACTTTTCGTTTTCAAGATACAGGGTGTTAAAGTTTGAATTTTTCTTAAGTTTTCTTCTCATAGTATCTGCATTTCACAAGGTATTCAACTGAAATTTAGCCTGCCAATTTCGATTGCAAATATGCATGGTGATATTTTTTCCGAAGCACGATGCCCTGTTATTAAGGTGCATAGAAGTTAAGGTGAATTCAAAGATGCGCTTTTGTTTCGCCAATGTTTGGGAGTTCGCTAGAATTCTTTTTTCTCACTGAAGGTGGCGCTATATTTGGAAGTTACGACTACAGTATTACCAATATAATTGGTAATATGGTAATATCATTGTTTAAACAATGGTAATATAGCCCCTGTAATTACGACCGGTTGTCAAGGCAACTGTCTGTCAGAACTGGTATAGACGACGTCGGCCCAAGTTGCCAACCCACAATTTTCTTCACAAATTTACTATCACTGGGAAACGCCAATTCCAGGACATATTTGACATGATAAGGCTCGCGTAATTTATAGATATCCGTAAAAGATGCCTCGGTTCCTCAAACAAGATAATTCCTTCCAAATATAGGTTTTTGTTGGGCTGATATTTAAGTTGGGATTCCTGATTTTATGTTAATAGTGTCAAGTTCATATATAAAGGATATGTTCCGCAAATCAACATGTTTATTTCGGTTGCCGGTTTTCCGTTCTGTAAATATGAAATATTCGGTTGGTTCCTGGAAAAAAATGTTAATTACAGAATTTGGTTGATGAAAACGCAATCTTTCTGTCACCAGAACACAGACATATTAAGTCTATGCACCAGAACGACAATCCAGGTTTTATGGTAACATGCCCATAGCACAGAACAATCTTTATTCACCTTATGATCCATAGAGACCATACCTAGTAATTTTTCCATTGTTGATTGTTGTCTCTTCTATGTTCTACGGATCATAAAGTAAATAAAGATTATTCTATGCTATAGATATGTTACCATAGAACATTGATTTTCGTTCTGGTGACAGAAAGAACGTTTTTTCATCAATCAAATTCCGTAATGAACCTTTTTCAGGAACCAACCGAATATTTCATATTTACGGAATGGAAAACCGGCAACCGAAATAACCAAGTTGATTTGCGGAACATATCCTTTATAAAATTGACACTATTAACATGAAATCAGGAATCCCAACTCAAATTTCAGCCAATCATAGATAATCTTAACAAAACCCTATATTTGGAAGGAATTATCGCGAACCTTATCATGTCGAATTTGTCCTGAAATTCCCGTTCCCCAGTGATAGTAAATTTGTGAAGAAAATTGTGGGTTGGCAACTTGGCCGAAGTCGTCTATTGATATCAGACGAGATATTAGCATGATGTAAAAAACATCATGCTAACATCATGGATATAAGGTAAAAATATCTCGAATGAATTTCTACGATAATATGCTTTGTATATATAACTTTCAGTGGAATATAATCTAAGAATATGGGAAACAGCGTTCTATGGTTTTGTCCAAATGTCTGTAATTCTCGAATTTTTTCCCGAAAATGGTGTCAAACGACTTGCTTGAACTAGCACTGATGACGAATCCAGTGTCAAAATCGATTCTGTCCATCCAGCCGTGGACACGATAACTGTCGAAAGGAGCAAGCGATTAACTTTCAGGCAGGGTAGTTCGCGCATCGGAACGCCGCCAGGACAACCTTGAACACAAACCGAATCAGAAAGAAAACTTGGAAATAAGTCTATATTTGTAGGGTAGGTTTGGGGCTTGATTACGAAAGTCAAATTCGGGAATTTATAAAATACGCCCAATGATTCCGTAGATATACCCATGCAAAATTTATTCCCCCAGTATATCCAAAAATACAGATTGGATCGAATTGATATCCAGTACCTGATTAAATATTATGATAGCTTGAAGGTTCTTGCCGAATTTCCTGAGGACGATATGCTTAGAAAATCTCATAATCGTTCAATCAGTAAGTAAAGCTGCGTTTGGCGGGGTTAAAAGTAAATAGATGACCGCTACGAATATGAAGCTGGTTACCTCGAATCAAAGCTTTTCTAGTATTCTTTTTGAAATGAAGCACTTATTCTTTAGCTGTCCTGGTACCTCGAGATTTTCTACTTAGGATAACAAGTGAGGGCCCAAAAGAGACGAAAATATAGTAAGCATTTAAGGTACATTTGAAATCTATAAATCTCAAGTTTCTTACTTCTACCATTTATTATTCAACTACCTGAACAAGCATAGAATATATTATATATATATATATAATATTCAATGCATCTATTACTGAGTGCTCTAAAGGTGCCTTTTGTGCGGGGGAGAATCGGGTATTTGTGTAATCAGAAATCAGAGATTCTTCCTCATTGGCCGACGACGATCACGTGATCGTTGTCAGCCAATAGGGTGAATCTCTGATTACCCAAATACCCGATTTGGGTATTTGGAGATTCACGCTATTGGCTGAGGGATTCACCCTATTGGTCGACGACGGTCACGTGATCGTCGTCGGACAATAGCGAAGAATCTCAGATTACCCAAATACCCGAAACTCCCTAGCACAAAAGGTAGCTTTAACGGGCCTTTTGTGCCAGGGAGATTCTCCCTATTGGCTGAGAGATTCACTCTATTGGCTAACATCGATCACGTGATCGTCTTCGGCCAATAGGGAAGAATCTCCTATTACCCAAATACCCGAATCTCCATCGCACAAAAGGCCCCTTTAAGGGTCATCCAGCGTTTTGATTGAAATAAAATCATTTGAAAATTTTACAGTGTACACAATTCAAGTACTTTCAGAAACTGTTTCCTTCGAATATGCCAACAAAGTAAATGATTCTTCTGCGTGAACTCCGACGAAAAGAGCTCCCAGGATTGTCTTTACAAGCTTCCTCAGTATTAGCATTGTGAAAAGACAAAGTTATCTTTAGACTGTTCAAATTTTCGAAAGATATATTCCTTCAGTTTCATATCTACTAAGCTATTATTCAAGTATATGTATATTCACCATGGAATTCTAATTAAAATCAAATTCAATACCAAATAGGAGCAAATGATGAAAAACAATATGAAAGAAAAATAAGGCTTTTATTTAAAAACTAATCTATAATAAACAGTATATTTCAAGATAATGAAAATTAACAAAGTTGGTAAAATAAACACAACAGGACTTCCTAGTCATAAGGCATCTTGTTTATCCTTTTTGGGAGGTATAATATGAAATTTTAAATCAGAGCCTTTTAATGTTTTTTGCAATAATCTTCCTTCGGTACCAATTTGTTTTTCGATGAGACTGTAGATATGATCCTGAAAAATATTTATAAACAATGTAAACGTGAATCAATCACCTGAATATCAATACATTCTAGCCAAACCATCGTAAGCTGCTATGTAGTATGTTACGATATTTTGGCAAACATGATTTTAAATAATATATACACATTCAAAAAGTTACGACCTAATTATTCCTTAAATCAAATATAGGATTTGGTCATAACTTACAAGTTTCTCGCTATTTGAGGCACTACCATTAATGACTACATTTACTTGATAAGATTTCGATAACCATTTCAAGACTTTTTTTATATGTATCTCTAAATCATGATCATTTATTTTTTCCTTCAGAAACAAAAGTTTTTCTCCCTTGATAAAACTATTACTTTTCTGTTTTTTTCGGGCCTCCCTCTGTCTCAACTCTTCCTCATGATACTCACTACCTGACATCAATTTGTAAGTAGGTCTTTGAGTTTTCACATCTAAATCCAGTATTTTGACTAATTTTAAATCCCTCCGTTTTGAAAGCTTTTGTGCTTCTTCAAGTGTGGTAATGCTTACTAATGAATCAGATATTAATGTTATTTTCGGAATCGGTACCGTTTTCTTTCTAGTTGGTTTTCCTTCTGATGGGGAATTTTCAGTGCAAAGTACTCTAGAACAAATATTAAAGGTGTTTGCTCTAGAGCTCACCTCAGATTGGACATATAACTTGTAAGGAATTCGAGCACTGCTGGAGCAATATTTGAGCGCAATATTGAATAACGACATAGTCAATGAATTTTCGCAGCTTCAATGAACATTTTTCGATTTCCCAAAGTAGGAAGATGTAGATCAACTTGATCGTTCTGAAATGTTGGTTGCAGCCAGTCGAGATCTTCGAAAAATAAGGTCACAGTAATCATAATCAGAATTATAAGGTTACGGCACAGAATAGAGAAGTATTAATACTTCTCTATTCTGTGGTTACGGTTACGCACAGAATACAAATATTACGTCAACTTGTTTACCACAGAACGGAATCTCGTAATCGGTTTATCTTGTCTATGCTGTAAATGCACTACCCAATGATCTAATTTCTTGATACTTGATCGTTGGCACTACCGAAGCACAGAATAGAGAAGAAGTATTCCGAATAGAAGAGAGATCTGTGGAATATATTTACTTTTTTTATGGAAAAAACAAATTGTCAAATTTTTTTCATGTATAATTCGACTATAGACAATGCTAATTCGACAAAAATTTTTTGTTTTCTGAAATTCTAAATCCAGGTAGTACGATATTATATTATTGTCTCGATAATTTTGCCACACAATTCAACATAAAATTTTTAGTTACTTTTTTTATTCGTTACTTTCAGATATGCCCCTTGTTTTTTCAGTAGAAATAAAAGATGAAAAAAATGAATATTTTAGCGAATAGCTCTAGTTGCGGTAATGATGAGAACTTGGAGAATATCAAATATCATATAGTGGATTTTTTTAATTGGTTGAGGAATTTACAACACCATGACACTGTTAATTCTTCAAGAAGAGAGAAAAATGAGCTCTCATTCCTCTTGCTGCAGTTGAAGAAACAGCTCTCTCACTCAATTTCTCTTTTGAATATGCCTCCTGTTTCAGAAAGGCAGGAATTTCTTTGTGATATTTGTTCGGGTAAAATAATTTTAGAACCCCTTCAAGATATATGGGAATGCTTAGAAAATCATTGTCATTTGAAACCTCATGTAAATGTTCAGAATACGAAAGATGAACTCCCAGCTATGGAAGAACTTCCAAATAATATCCTATTCAATTGCCATTCTCATGAATCTTCCCAAAATGAGGCTACAGTTAATGAGGAAATCAATTTTGATGAAAAAATATGCAGTACCATTGATATAGAAAATAACTGCGAATCATCTATTGATTTCAAAAGAGGAAATTATTCCAAAGATGAATTGATAAGTTACGCTAAATATGAAAAATTAACTGCAGCAACCACTGAATATTTTTCTACTGATTTAAATGTGTCAACCAATGGATGCATCATTGATCAAAATCAAGCCGCTGATTCACCAATTGTGAAATCCCGTTCATGGTATCCAAAAAAGTTGGAACAATCTGAAGAGGACTCAGAAATTGAACCACAATTATCGAATTCATTGCAATGTTTTAGCAAGAATAAATTTCATTTCAACTTTAAAAGCAAATATTCAGCAAGAGTGGAAGGATTTTTATACCCTAAATTATACCACAGATTTGATATAGATGGAGATCCCATTCTTCAGAAGACAGGTTCAAAGCGTACAGTTTGCTTAACATGTTGTCGTGAGTTATTGGACCAAAAGACTGCCGGCAATATTATGAGCCACATGTCAGGAACTAAGCATGTGAATAAAGCTGAAAAAGCCAATACCAAGTTGATCATCAAAAATTACCATGATACTTTCTTGAGGTTAGAGCGGGATATTCAGAGTCATCAAATTTATTTTGCCACCGATGAAGAAAGTTTCCTTCTTAAATGTGTTATATGTGTCAAGTATGTACGAAGTTGTGATGTATCAGCTCATATAATGGACAAAGCTCATATATCAAAATTGATTTATATGAGTGTAGACAGCAAAATGCATTCATTCTTCTATTTTCTTAAAGAACATGTTGCGGCAGGTGGAGTTTTTCAACCAGTATCAAAGAATTTTAATGCCTTGGATCAGAAAGAAAATATTATAGGTGAGTATCTCTGAAAATTATTCAACTATGCTAGTTTCAATAATATCTGCAACTTTTGGTACAAATAAAATCTCTTGAATGGGACATTTTACCTTCTCAAAAAAGGTAGTTCATCAGTCTTTACTGCATCAGGTACCAATGGCAAGCAACATGACATAGTGAAATCTTTTGACAAGATTGATCCGTCGTCAAAGTTAAACCTACCAGGTAGATTCAGCCAACACATCAAATATCTACGATTCAATGATGGTCTAGTGTTCTGCACAATTTGCGAAAGTGGGGAAAATTCCTTCAGATACGAGGATACTCGACTACATCTAGTCCAGCCTTGTCATTTAGTGAAGAGTAAGGTTGACATGTCCAATTACCAGTACCACTGTGAGGTTTGCGACAAAAGAATGCATGATGAATTAACATGGATGATCCATTTTGACGATGAAATGAAAAGGTGAATATATCTCATAAAATATTCTGAGGACTTTGAGACAGAGCCTAGTGCATTTTTTAACTCTTTCATATTAAAATACTGTCCAGTTTCGAGACAACCATGTTTATTTTGTGGGCGAGCTCTAGAAAAAAAGTCTGGAGTTTTCAAATTTATAGCCGAAATTATTAGGTTAGAATCTTTGGTGAAGAATAGGTACTTTGTAAAATGCAATAAATGCTCTAATTTTCAAAAGAAAAGACCTACTCTCGAAGTTTCAGGTTAGGTTTTAGGGTCAAATTTGCATGTTTATTTTGTTTATGAGCCAAATATGTGCTGTTCAAAGGCCAATCAACCCAAGCCGAGTTTGAAACAAATAAATCAGTCAATTTATAATAGAACGATAAGCATCCATCAGAAACTGCATTTGAAATGAAGAAATAATTTCCAGACATGAGGAAGCAGCAGACTTTAAAACGAAGGACAAACCAGTAGAATATGAATGTTTGACCTGCGATATCGTTTTATTCGGAGACTCTGAAGCGGTACAAAAACATAGACAGAGTAACCTACCTAGAAGACACGATAAGAATAGGAGTGAGTTCCACTAACTATTTACTTTTGAAGGCAAACATATTCTGGTCTTTTTCCAAAAAAACTTTCTATTTGTTTGGAGACATCTGAAGTGTATAATTTTAGCCACTGTACTGAGTAAAGATGTGAAACAGTTTTTCTGTACAAAAGCTGTAATAAGGGAAAATGGACAGAAATTATTTGATGATGCCAAAAGTGTGACTTCCAATACTGATGTTGTACTCAAATGTTTAAACGATTTAGAGAATGCCCTGAAAACTAAATATATTGCCTGCAAGGCATACCCTTTTGGTTCCAGAATATCAGGGCTAGGAGGAAGTGTAAGTCCTCATTTCATTCAATTTCAGTAGAAGAACCCTAGACATTTTACAGTTGCAATCAAAATCGGTTTTCTCAGATGTTAAATTTAGAAAATAATCAAATATCTCATTTTAATTTTCAGCACAGTGATTTAGATATATTCATCGATATCGGATGTATGTATAGTGGTAATCAAAACCAAGATGCAGATAACCAAACAAAAATAATCACAAATGTGATGAGTCTGATCAAAAAAAAGAAAGAATTTTATCAGATTAACTGTATACCAACAGCCAGAACTCCTATAATTAAGTTGAATCATAGGCCAACCTCTTTAGATTGTGATATATCTTTTGTACATGGATTGAGTGTTGAAAACACGAAATTTATCAGGTAATATCAGTCATGATCTTGCAAAGGCTTACCTTTCAAGATATGGTATTTTATTCAGAAACAAATTGTGTTCATTTCAACGAGGATGGTCGAAGTCTAGTATTTTTCTTTGTAGATTTGTTTTGAATTTGATGCACCACTTCTTTCAGGTATTGCTTTGAAATGCAGCCTGCAGCTCAAAAACTCGTTCTATTGGTGAAAAAATGGTCTCATCTGTGTGGTCTCAGTGAAAACATTACAACATATGCATTGGCAATGTTGGGCATATTTTACTTGCAGAAAAATAAATATCTCCTATCAGTGCAGACTCTGAAAGATCTGAATAGAAAAAATGTTACCATCGTTGGTAAGTGAATGTCAATCATAGAACTCTATATTACTACCTGGAAAGGACCCGACCCTTCTTCAACTAAGCTTAAAGCGTAACAAGGGGCAACGAAACAAAGATAGCGCTAATTACGGTAACCTCTCCCTGTCACACCCATTGAAGTAAATGGTGTTGAACGGCTCAAATTTGGTTTTACTTGGAAATTCATGTAGTTTGGGTATTACATCGTTTAGAAAGTGCAATATTTTGGAAAATGAATATCTATTTTTCTCTGATATGCCATTACTTTCTCTGCCATCGCCGCGTGTGGTTCAAAAAGTGAAGAATTATGTTTGTGTGAGCTGTGCATTGACGATAGTTTCATCAGTATTACAATAAATTGAAATAATAGGAACATAGGAAAATACTTCTCGAAAAGCACTGACTTGAAGTCAGGAAAATTTAAGCGCTGGTTGAAATTCATTGCCAATGCGAAATTTGACATACTTTTTTCCGATATTTTTGGAAAAGTGTGTCGAATCGAGGTAAAATTTTGAACATTGCTGTTCAGATTCGACTTCAAGGTCTGCGCCAAGTTTCATCGAAATCTCATTGATAGTTTCCAAAAAAGATATTTTTTCAACGATTCTTCATGCAATCAGTTAGCAAGTTTCAATCTGATCGCATCACTACTTCTTGAGATATAGAGGAAATAAAATAATATATTTGAAATGGATATAACTTCGGAATTGTTAGGTGAATTTTGCCCATTAACGAATTTATTTTGAATTTTTTAAGTCCCTATAGCTTTTCTCGGTAGTAAGTTATCGTGGCAACTGGCGGCTGAATAGAATTCAATTTGACATTGAACTTTTCATCAGTGATGTCCAACCTGGTCCCTTGGAACCATTTTCGGCAAAAAAACGCAAATTTACGGAGGATGATAACGCGCTGTTCTCCAGAAAAACCGCTCACTAAGTTGAAATTTCACTTGAACATGTGCGATCTTCTACAATCCAGCCTTCTTCACGAATCAGTCAGAAAAAAATTCAGGTTTTCCTAATTTGAAATGAAAAATTAAAAAGATTTAGAATAAATGCGACAGAGTTCCCTTTACTGCAATGAGGAAGAAAGAGATAGATACCCGTCCACTTCGCGGGTTGCATAAGCAACGAATTGGCTTCACTTGTCGCTCAAAACGGGTCCCTTCCAGATATATAGAGTTCATTGATGTCAATATAAAACCTTTACGAGAAACTAATCCAAAGGAAAAATATTTATCTAAGAAAATTAAGAAAATCATTGTTGAATGTCAGAATCCCAGATAGTTTTTGTCCACCCGTCTCTGAATCGGTCACTATGTCAAAAAATGATTTTTTTTCATTTGATTAGTCCCTATTATTTTCTACAGGTTGGGAAACAATTGACTATGTGACTCCAATAGAAGAAATTATTAAACATATTGAAATATATAACGGAGATATTATGGAACTTCTAACTGGATTTTTCAAATTCTATTCCGATTTTGACTACAAACTCAATGTGAGTATTTTGATCACTTGATGAATTTCCGAAATTAGTTCAACTTCATGGCAAATATTGAAAGTTTATAATTTTTGTTATACAGGGTGAGTCTTTGACCTTGCATTATATTTTAACAGAAGATTCCTGAAGCCAAAAGAAACACTTTTTCCCCTTATCATTTTTTCCGATTCGGCTTGGTTCGTAAGATACAGACTGTTGAAAATCCATTAAAAAAAAATGAATTTTCTTTTATATCTCGCGAACGATCTCACCGAATGAGATGATTTTTGGAATATAGTTTTTTATTGATACGATGAATGTTCCTGGATTACAAAATTTCATCCACATCTTCCAGTTTCTTCAATATGACCATAACATTTCATAAAAATACCAGAAATACAAAGAATCCAACTTTTAAAAATAATTTGAATGCTATTCAACTAATTTTTGACCTCTTTGGAAAGTAAAAGTATTCCTTATTTTTTTTCGTATGATGCGCCGTTTTCGAGTAATATGAAATTCAAAAATAAAAAATATCTGTGAAATTACAAGAATTGGGTACTTTGGCTGATTGCAACCCTGTTCAAAAAATTCACAGAATTCAATTTTTCCGCGTTGCCACGTCTAAAAGTTGAGAATGGAATCATAGATTTATAGTTCAGTTCAGAATCATAGACTATACGAGTGTATTCATAAAATTAGCATATTGTGTGTTGTTTGATTTCGAAGAGTTCTTTCTTTCTGTTCGTCAATTTGGCAACGTCAGTACGTTCATAGATAAATTAGGTACATCTGTTTTATTTATTTATGAAAATGAAAGTTTGAACGGGTTATGTCTGAATCTGATAATTCTTGGAGAAAATGAAATAAACAAAGAAAATTAATAATTACAAATTGAAGATGAATCTCAAAGCTAATATGAGTGATAGCTAGATGAATTCCTCATTATCAAAAATGAAACCAAGAGAAGAATATTCAACTTTTATCGCCCACGAAATTTTGAATACCTAACTTGTTTATTGTACTATGAATACAACTTTTTTCACCAACTGGAATGTAAAAAGTAAGTTGACGCTTGTTTTCATAACAGAGTTGCTTATTTCGAAGATTTGAATGGTATATCTTAGGCTTGGAAAAACTTCAGTGATCAGGTTTCCAGGGGCGGCTAGCCTATTATGAAAATTTATAATGCCTATATCTTTTTATCTAGGCCGAATCGGAAAAAATGATAGAGGACAAATGTGTTTCTTTCAGCTTCAAGAATCTTCAGTTAAAATATTCTGCAAGGTCAAAGACTCACCCTGTATATTATTTCAACGATTTAGTGACCACTTTCCATTTCAGATCGTATGCCCTCTTCTAGGAACACACATATCAAAAGGTTCATTCTCAATAGACTTGAAAGGTAGTGCTCTTCCTAAACAAATGGCTAGTTACACCATAAAAGTAAACTCTGAGGAGTCACCCGAATATTTTAGATGTTTGTCCCCTTTTTGTATTCAGGATCCTTTTGATCTGAGCCACAATCTAACTAAGGCATGTAGTAGTTCGTTCTTAGATAAGTTTGTGAAATTGTGTACTTTGACCCATGCAATGTTGAGTAAATTGGCAGATTGAAGTAGAGATAGTGATTGTGAATAAGTATCAAATATATTAAGTGTACGAATAAAGAACTTTGATTCACATGTTCCCTCATTACTCTGAAGGTATATTATTTAATCCCAGATATAATTATGATCTTGAATTATTCAACAGAATTGTGAAAATCGTCACAGAAGTAGTTTGTTACCTACATCATTTGTGGAGTATATTTCACTTAAAATTGAAACAAATATCAGGGATGTATTGAAAAAAATTTAATATGAAATTTACAGTAATAATCAGTTACGATGTAGCTGAGAATGAATATCGCCAAATTTAGGAAAGTAGATTTAAATAATATTTCAACCCATGGAATATATGCCTGTTTACTTAATGCCCATATTTCTGGAACTCCCATTCTCTATTATCCAAGGGGCACACTTGCCTAGTTTTCAACCATCTTGAAATACAGTGGAAATGGAAAGCATGCTGAAATAATATTTCTGTTATTTGGCATCCAACTATCAGATTGTTCGTAATACATTTGATATTTTGACACAGGTTCATACTTGACGTGAAACAGACTAAAATACTCACGTTGCACACTCCCCAAGCTACTGTACACTCTTCACTCGTAGCAGAAGCTTGATTTGCCTGGCATTCAATGCAGAGATCCATTATATGATTTCTGCAGATAGCACAATTATCCACCACGATGTCTGCAATTTAAAATACATTCACGACCATATTTTCGAATGAATACAAACTTACCCCAAGCCCATAGCGCGACAGCATTCCACTAAAAACATAATTATTACAAAAGCCTTAGGAAATTTTGATGGATTCATTACCTTTTTCACTTCGAATCTTTTTTTCTCTACTTTAGAACTACTAGAACTTGGAGCTTCAATTTCATCATTATCTACATCCATTGCAGATGCCATTTCCTATTTAAATTATTTTAGTCCACTAGAAAAAGTAAATTGAAAAAAGGCAATTCACTTCAACAAAGTACTTTCCACACGAATCTTGACAAGAAATGACAAACGAGAGGTTAGTCATAGACGCAAAGCTAAGTTTTTCTCTATGACAGCATTGTTAAGGATGACACCAAATTTTTAGAAATGAAATAAAAGAAAATAGCATCTTATAAATCAATATTTATTATCTTTGTAACAAGTTATCAATTTCAGAGTAACATTTTTATTGTTTTCATCTGCAAAACAAAAGGGGAAAACATCCATACCGTTACAAGCTGCCCCATATTCACCTTTCGTATTCATTGCAATTACTGCACCAAAAAACTTAGGGAATTTTTTCGCGATTCTTGAAATTGCTTCTTGTGCAGCCTCATGAGGAGATAAACCCCTTTTCATTCCTTCAACAGCCAAAAAACTGAAACAGGACGAAACAAAAAACCTATTAGTAGTTCCTTTTTCGTTTTTTTTTGACAGTTTAGGTTCTATGACCTAAATTTAACCTATCTTCATTTATTCAAATTGAAAACCTTGGCGCCGAAAATTTTCTTCTAAGAACGTTTTATTTTCTACTCTTATTCGAAGTGCCTTATTTACGTTATGGCTGAAAAACTAGAAGATCTCAATTTACCCAACGCCTCAGTACAAAAGATAATAAAGGAATCTCTCCCGGAGTCTGTAAATATTGGTAAAGATGCTAAAGCTGCACTTTCAAGAGCAGCCTCCGTTTTTATCTTATATGTAACATCAGAAGCCTCGAAAGGAGCTCAGAAAGATGGTCGAAAAACACTTCTGGGACAAGATGTCATAAAAGCGATAGAGAAATTAGAATTTGATGATTTTTTGGAGCCCCTTCAGGAAGCTCAAAAATCATTCATGGATTCAAAGAAAAATAGAAGTACTAAGAAGAAAAATGTAACGGCAGAGGATAGTGAGAGAGTAGATGAAAATGAAGATATGAGTGCTGAAGAGAATCCAGATGATGAGTCTGTTGAATGATTCAATAAGAAACAATGATACAGCAATGATGAACTGAAGCGATAGTGTAGAATATCAATATAAAGCGCCAAAGTTATCATATTTACCTACTTTAATTTTAGTATGTGCGATGATGACTTTTTTTTTGAGTGACAACTTGAAAAAAATGTAAAATATTTGTAATGACAATTTTATATTTGGTAAATTTTATTGAATTATGATACATAAGCAAAATTTGTACTAAGGATATTAAGAAAGGTGATAAGATTTAAGTAGAAGTGTTGAAGGAAATCGTCTGAATTATTGTCTTGTTTAATAAAAGTTATTTAGTATTGTAAAATATTTATAATCAAGATACTTTAGACCTTCAGAGTGCCTTTGCCAATTATTAAGACTTACGAAACTCATTTCCTGATCAGTTTTTTTTATTACTGTAATAAAATTGGTTAGTGATTGAGAGAGACAAATTTACCTTGGAAGAAATCTCATCATTAAGTCACCATCTCCTGTAGCAGCAGCACCACCAACTTCGCTGTCTGCATAGGCACCAGCTCCAGGTAAAGGTGCATCACCTACCCTTCTGCAAGAATTCAATTGTATTGTCAGAGAAAGCTTAAAACTTTTGTTCACATAGTTTGAGAAGACAAAATGAAGAGTGTTTATACAAACTGGTATCGGAGAGCTGATAAGGAAATTACTGTATCAAGTTATAGCTATGACATTTGGAATTAGGTATATTCTCAAGGATTTCTGTCTAGAAATACAGAAAAGATATGATTACAAGTAGCAATATTTATAGACCGTTTTCAGGGAATGTATTCCTGACTTCTTGGATATTAAAAAGGTGAATGATATCAAGTCATTTATGAAAAATGGCTTTCTAAATCACATTCTGAAGTACTCATTGATTCAGTTATTCTATAGAATTCAGCTGTTTTGTATTGCACATTTGTTTCATGCCTATAACAGCATCTTTAAACAAGTTCATTAAGCAGAACTCACCCTGGAATCTTGAATTTTGCACCATTAGAAGAGGTACCTGCAGCTACATTACCGCTTTTATCCAAAACAACCATACCAATAGTATCATGGTTTTTTGAGCCAATGGTTGACCACCTGTTCTGATCAATGTTATTGTCAGATGCTCTTTCATATGGGCCGCAGCTTTGCTTAGGATCAGGTAATACATCCTTGAAAAAGAAATAAATCAATAAATGAACACCAAAGCATTACCAAGCAATTACAATAATAGTTGGATGAATTTTGTTCAAATAAGGTTGTTCAGAAAATTCTTACCTTCCAGAAGTTTGGTTGGCAGGATAACGATTTCCAATCGATATACATATTTTGAGAATGTTCTGTTGTTAAAGATTCTTCAGTGTAACCCAACTCTTTGGCAAATTGAGTTGCTAGTTCACCAACTAAAATTGAATGTTCGGTGTGTTCCAATACATCTCTAGCGACACCTATTGCATTCTTTATGCTTCTCAATGCTCCTACAGCTCCCATATCCATTTTAGTTCTCAAAAAATATCATATAGAATATAAAATAGATTATTTCACTATAAACTTCTTTGATATTCAAATTGTTCAAAATAATCAATAGCATGGAAAATACAATACCCATCAAATACCATAGCGTCCAAGGTAGTTTCTCCATTTTCATCGGGGCTTCCGCCATATCCCACTGTAAAATCACATTGATCGACTTCGCAAACTGTGCAGCCATATGTAAGGGCATCAAGTGCTGACCCTCCTTCTTGTAACACATTCCAAGCTAGATACATGTACAAAGAGAATTAATTTAAGGCAACATTTTTATGTCTCCAATATTATTCACCTTTCTTTGTTGAGTTAGAAAAATTCCATGTATTGATTACTAGAGATGAACCTTCTGTTGGCACAAACGATATGGCATAGATGAGCAGCAAATATTTGATCATTATGGTAAAATTTATCTAGAATATAAAATGCAACGTTTATCGGTTGAAACGTTTTCATTCTAATTATACATTTAGTTGAATTCCACTCGTCTTTATCCTATCATAAATTCGTTAATGTTAAAAAATAATTAAAATAAAAATATTTCGCATTAGTGATTCCAACAGGGCGATTCTAGTCAGCCCTCTGAATAAAGAACATTGTTCTTTATTCAAAGAGTCAGCCCCTGCAACCAACTCCTTGGTACGGCACTGGGGACTGGAAAAAATTCAGGCAAAATTATTATGTTGGTAATTCGAAATCTGTGATACCGAACATTTGAAAAGTTTTTAACCTACAAAAATTCTAAAATATCGATGGTTTAGAGCTTTGAATAAAGGAGTGAATTTGAAAAACTTTTTGAATTAAATCTATAATGAATTATTATCAAATATTACAATGCGAAAGAAATTCCACACACGAACAATTAAGAGAAAGTTACCAGAAATTGGCGAAAAGATATCATCCAGACAAAAACTTCGGTCAAAGTTCAGAAGAGTTCCTGGAAATAGATAAAGCGTGGAAAATCTTGAGGGATCCTAGGACGCGAGAAGAATACGATGCTAGTGAATTTTGTAAAGAAATAAAAAATGAATTAGTTTATTTAGAACTCAAGAAGGAGGAGTTAGTGTTTGATGAGAATTCAGTTTCCTTGTATCCCTGCAGGTGCGGTAATCACTTCGAAATACACAAAGAATATACAGAAAGTGATTGTTTAGTGGAATGCTCTGAATGTTCTAATTACATTTCTATTAAATGAATTTCGATTTGTTGTTTTGATGATAGAAGTCTAACCTACCTTTTCAAATGTCATCTGAAAACTCAAATTTGTCTCCTATACAGGAAAAGATTATTATTATCTTATATTTGGAAAGTGGGATGCATTACAATGTTTGTTAGTAAATAAATCTTGATTTAATCGAAACTTTGATGCAACATGTAACAATGTTCAAATCAAATAAAATTCAAGTATATTCTTCTGTGCTTAGGTGTTTAACCAAAAACAATCAGAAGATCAGAACTAGTTAGGGAACTTCAAATGAACAATTAATTTTCTCAGTATTTTTCAGATCCCACTTTCCTAAATATCAATTTATCTGTTTGTACATCCATCATTTGAAACATTTTTTGTTCCAAAATTTTGATTTTTTTTGGTTGGTATCAATCATGTTTGTATTACTCATAGACCTATAAAACTATATAGAGTTTAATATGTCTATGGTATTACTTCATTTGTGAGAGGAATCAAAACAAGGTAAACCAAAACACTCTTTTGAGTTGAAAGTAGTATTGAAATTATGTGCAGTCAGCTGAGGAGACGACGAAATGCAAAATCCTTATTCACCTTGTATGTATTAATTCCCTTTCAAAATCTGAAATTGAGCTTTATCATAATTGAAGGTGTTTTGATGAAACTGTGAAAAATATAGGTATGTATTGTGAGGATGACAGCTTATTATATTTGACCCCAAGGATTAAGGATAAACTACTCAAAAGCTTGAGTCATTTTTTTTGGAGGCAAACCACTTCTAAAAAAGTTTTGGCCTCACTTGTTCATTCGAGGCTTGAGATGATCGATCTTACAAATGCCCATCTAGATGACGATTTATTGCGTATTCTACGAATATGCAAGAGACTACAGAGAATATATTTAATCAGGGATGGAAGTTATAGCATAAGCAGTGAAGGTAAATATGAAATATTGTACTTTATTCGAAATGAGGTCAAATTATGTTTCAGAGTTAGTGAATTTCTTCCAAAATCAAACAGAATTGCAAACACTCCAATTGAGAAATTGTGACAATGTAGATGATTCTGTATTGGAGTGTCTTTCCGAATTCTGTCAGAAAATCACAGCACTTGATATTAAAGGTTGTAAGAAAGTAACTGATCATGGACTGAACTTACTCAAATCATTGAAATGCTTACAGTGTGTGACCCTTTCTAAAACAATGGTGAGATTACAAAAAGGGGTAAATTGAAATCATACATTTGCGTATCATTTACAGATTACTAATCAGGGTTTGATAAAATTTATCAAAGAACCGACAGGGAAGTTGTTGAAGGAATTAATCTTGGATAATTGTGTTAATATAAACATTGAGGGACTTCAGCAGGTGCCAAGATATTGTCCAAATTTGGAGATATTCGTTTTTTATAATTGTGAATGTTCAGAAGGTGAGAAGTAATGAATAGGTTCTATTCTTTAAGGTTGATTTTTATAATTTCTTTGAGAACAAAGTACCGATATTATATTGAGTGACCGAATTTATATTAAATCTTGAACAAGAGTTGAGAATAGTAGTCTCAATCTCAAGGAGCGTTTCAGGAAATTTCACGAATACACATACATCAAAACATCCATGAAATAGTAAATAATGGAATATCTGCTTGTGAACAGATCAAACTATATTCTTCTTATGAAATATTCCCAAGAATAAAAAAAAAACTGAAAATATAAGAATCCTACATTCTCTGAAATAAAATTGCCGGTTTTCACAAATGAAATGTCATTCAGAGGGAGGTTGTCAATTCTTATATATTTTCATGACTGACTCTGTGGTTTGGTTCAGTTACATACATAACTTCTAAGACCTTGCGTTGAACTGACAACGCTGCTCAGTTGTCTGACAGTAAAATGACCATAACCTAATATTATTTGATTTTACAGAGTGGAATGCCTCAAACTTTCATAACCTACTGACTAACTCATGAAAGTGAATGGAGTATATCCTTTGAATAAAGACCAACAGGAAGGAGCATAACGCTTTTCTACTTCGTATAAAAGTGGGACATAGGCGCCCATATTGAACCTCCAAGTATCACTCATGTTAGTTAGTTTCTTCAGACAAAGAAGTCTCGGAACAAGTTGTTCTCTTTTCAAAGTGAAAGGAAAGTCGGCCATATGCAACATGCATCTCGGACCCACTTTGTGAGGCATTATGCTCCTTATGTTTTTTATTCAGAGAGTATATCTCTTCCCCTAACCTTAATTGGAAGATCCTTCGGTTTGGCAGAAAGATTCAATCTCCTTCATTAATCCTAAAACCTCTACACTCGTAAACTTTCCAATGGTAATAGGCTCTTGATTCTATATCTACTCCATTCACTTTCATAAACTATCCTGGTTGGCCATGATTCAGGTCTAGCAATTTTTTTTTACTTAAAACTAACGCAGGTTGGCACTCGTGAAATATCAGCAATGTCATAATAATTTTCAGAGACGTTGCCAAATGCCAATGCCGATTTCTCACTCAATGTAATCATAGACAAGATATACATAATCATCAAGCTTGGAAATTAACAATGCCGAAGGTAGTTCCGAAGAAGCAGAGACAAAGTATTAGGAAGTGCGATGTAGAATTGAAATCTGCTTTTTCTGACAGTAACCCTGATAATTTGGAATCAATTATTAATCACAAGCTATACAACATTTTCGACGTATGTGAGTGAAAACCAAGGAATTATATTTGATATGAATGGATATTTATTTTTTAGATGCACATCACCGCAATAAGAAAGGTTTTAAGTGAAAAATACAACGAAGAATTTCCTTCTGTTGGTGTACCCAATAAGACATTGACTGAAGACTTTATTTTGAAAAACTCTATTCTTGATTTCCATACAAGAAAATAGTATAACTGAATCTTCCAAATCATATGTATATCTGTGAAATATTTCCAGTATTAACAGAGAAAAAAGTTTCTTCAACATTCGCCAGGTCTTTGGAATTATTGAATTCACATAATATTTTCTCAAATTCATTATTTTCCAAAGTAAATTCACATTTGAAAAATACGTAATTACTACGACCTCTATGTAGAGAGGACAACGTTGCATAGTTATCTGATAGGAAAATTACTATAACCAACATTTTCAAAATATACACGGTGAAATGTGTCAGAACGTCATGGCCAACCGGGATAGTTTATAAAAGTGAAAAAGAACAAAGAAGAGACAACGTAGTGGTTAGTTATCTGACAGGAAAATTACTATTACCTATTATTTTCAAAATATACACAGTGAAGAGTGTCAGAATGTGATGGCCAACCGGGATAGTTTATGAAAGTGAATGGAGTATATAAATATCTATTCTTAAACTATCGTGTTTCTAAGTAGTTTCCTCATAAGTTATTTTATTAACTGATGGCCTACTTTCGTACCCTTGAATGCTTCTTGAAGTATAATTCCCTTTCACAACCCTAAAAAAACGGTCGATCCAATATCCCAATATAACGCACCAAATTTGTTTCCTTGAACCATCTGTAAAGACGAAATACAATCATTTCATTTCGAACTTTGCAGATATGGCAACGCTGTATCAGGAACAGAGCAACATGAAGAATTTGAAACAATTAACATGGAGTGTATCGTGGTAAATACGTTATACTTTATTTATGAAATTCCTTTTACTATATAACAGAATATATTTTTATTAATTCTATATAAGTTTTTAGAAATCAAAATATTTTTACTTTTAGAATATGACTATGTTAAGAATAGTGTACAAATCAAGGATCTTATTTATTAATATAATTTATTAATTATCATGGTTTCGATTCTGATTCCTAACAAATGATCAGTGCAACTGGAATTTTCTACAGCAACAAAAATATATGTACTGGAAATTAGGTATAAAAAATTTTTCAGGTTTTCAAATAACACACTGATTAATTTACTAGCGAAATACTGTTTTAGGCTGACGATTGGATTGGATTTTGTTTCATCTGGAGAATAAGGGATCTCATCCTTGACACATCCTTGTTACCTTGCTTAGCTTTAGGGTTGAAATCGCATAATTTAGCAATCCTCTCCCATTCTGTACCTGGTACTATATCATTTTCCTCAGAGACGAATTGCTTTTCAGCGTTCCTTGAGAAAAGAAAAGATACACATACAAAATTGGCATTGCTACTCAAGTTTTGAGATATGGCAACACTGAATCTGTCGAATCTAACCGTGTCAAAAATTGGTAAACTTTTTTCTGCGATAACTTTTAGATGACTGTCATTTTTCGAAGTGCTGAATTTCAACTCGATCTTATCCGTATTTTTGGGAATATTGGGAAAATGAACTTTTGAATGGGTATATCTATGGAATCTTTGGGTGGATTTTATCTGTTCACAAATTCGACGTTCGTAATCAAGCCCCAAACCTTCTCTACTAATATGGAGTTTCTAAGTCATTTCTTCCAGAACCTATTGTTACGGTCCAGTATTTAATCGAAAAATGACAGCAGAAGATTGAGTACTTGAAAAAAAATATTTTTTTTCAAATTGTTTCTATGACAGTTACCTAGTCTCATCATGATTGAATCAGTATTTTTTGGGTTATTCCGGAAAAAACAATGATACCGAAAAAAAAACAACGAATTTTGATGTATTTTTTTCCAATATATATTAAATCGTATCGAACTGAAACCAGATACGCTGCTGCGAAATATACAGCTTGAGGTATAAGTAAGATTTTTTCTCAAAAATGATGAATGGTTTCAGAAAATAAAATTTTTTACGAAAAAAACTCATTTCAATACCAGGTCAACAACCTCAAAACTTCAAATGGCTATTAATCCGAAACTGTCCGACCGATTAACGAACTTATCCGCCGAATTCTGATGCGCGACTCTCCCTGGAAGTTTCAAGTCGCTAGCTTGATCCGTTCGTCAGTTATCGTATCTTCGGACGGGCGGCCGGTCGGACAGAATCGATTTTGACTCCGGATTTGTCATCAGTGAGTCGACCCTAGTCGTTTGGGACCATTTTCGGGGAAAATTCGAGAATTACAGACATTTGGACATTACGATAGCAGGCAGTTTCCCAGAACATGCGCGCAAAAACTGCATGGAATGTGGAGACTTCACACTTTATACCTATAAATATTATTAATATTTAATATATTCCACCTTGATCTGATTATGTTAGTTTATTATTACAGGAGCTCTTTCTTCTTCACAAGGGGTTTTTCTTTGAACGAAAATGCAGTAATTTTCATGAAAAACCTTTGGAACATCACATTTCAAACATATAATTTCAATATTATATATTTAAAAAAATGTTTGATCACCTAAAACTGAAAAATAAAAATGGGGAATTGCATTTAAAAGGGATTTGTCTGGAGTGCACGATATAGCAACGTCGAATTCAGCTTTCTCGGAAAGAAAAGGACGTCAAATATGCAACTTTGTTTAGGAAATCAGAGATAGCTATACATCGATCTGGTTAGCGTAGAAGACAACGACCAAGGAATAGAAAAAGAAGAGCACAGACTGTCATATTACTGACAAATCGCGAACGGAAATTGTTTGGTTATGTTAACAAAGAACACGCGTGTACCACAGAATAGGAATAAATATTTCATTATTCTATAGCAGAAACAGCTATTCTACTAAACACCGTTGTCACTTCGTGCATGCCTGGCAAATCCCAAACCCCAATTTTGAAATATGATTTTGAATACTTTCTGAAGGTAATTTGGGAAAATGATGAATCAAACCCATAATAATTATGTTCAAATTTGCATTTGCAGTAATAACCCAAATTCTGGAAAATCCCCCATTACCCCTTTCATTATCGATGTTGTTTTGACTCAGGAGTGAAACAAATTGTTCACAAATGAAAGCGGTTTAAATGCTCAATAAAGGACATTGACAGAATTAGAATTTCTTTTGTTTCAGGTTTACTGAGATGTCTTTAGAACGCGTTCACAATATTTCACATTAATAAGTGTGCATGCAAAAGCTCTGTGCTCAACTGATTCTGTTTGCTTACACTATGCATAGAATTGCGCTCAAAAAATCGGCCAAGAATAGGTCTCTGGCATCTATTTTTTTACTATTGAAATCGATTATTCTATCCATAATTATACCGAAAAAATTTAATTGCTGTCAAAAATTTCTATTTTCTCAATAAGAAACCGATATTTTCATGTGGTTCCACATATTGGCCTTTAAAACTGTCGAAACTTCAGGGTGTTCAATGACTTAACGTGTTAGATCTCCTCTGTAACTCTTCTCCTGTACCTTCAACTTTGCCAAGCCAATGGACAACGTCGGTTGTATAGATCGTAAAATCGTGCTGTGACGTAGGAAGCGACCTACCGCGTTTTACCCAATTTCAACTTGCTTCTCGATTTTATCATTTCAAATATCGAATTTTTCAAAATTCGCGAATTGTAAGAGTATGTGATAGCATACATTATGATCTTCTATCGAAATAGATTGGGAAAAACATAGAGGTATCGTATAACATGCAAGAGATCAATTTGGCATTGAAGAAAACCGAATCCTTCCACCAGCATTATACCCCCAACTTGAACAATGATCAACAATAGAACAAAATATACCATAAATTTATGTTGGGCGATACTACAGAAATATTTACATCTTCTCAAAACAGTTTCAATTTAAAAAAGAGTCATTTATCAAACAAGCGTGATCATAGCTTCAAAGCAATGCTTTGGTGATTAATTGAAGCATCTTAAGAAGAAAACTTACTTTGCAGCATCCCTAGCAGCATTGGAAAACAGTTACACATTAATAATTGCACATAAAAAGAAATTAGGTACAAAAACTACATTTTCAAGACTAATATTAAGACAAAACATTTCCTTTACAATGAATTTAATTAAACATTGCATGGACTAAACACTCGATTCTAGCTGGTTAACCATTGAATAAAAGTTCAAAATACGTTATTTGTGATTAGGTTTTTGAGTTTAGTTTTCGATATTATGTCTTTACCACTCTACTCAACTTCAAAATGAGTTTTGTATCTTTGAAAACAATCACTATTGTAGATTATTTTTCACACAATAAAATCTCTCAAAACAAAATGAATGAGGAAATTACCTGTTCGCTGCTTTAGTTTTGGCAATTGTTTCCTCATGATTTTTATACCAGTCTTCAAGTTCTTTTTTGGCAATTTCTCTCAGCTCTTGTTTTTTCTTTTCTTCTTCTGCATCTGGGCAATTTAGAGAAAATTAATTACATGAAAAAACACTTTGAGAGATTGAATGATGATGCTAGATATTTGAAATATCATTGAATATCAAAATTGAATTTCTAAGGAGAAATAACCTGTTGACAAGTTAGTGGCCAAGGTCTTAATTTAAGGTGAATTTTCAGTTTATTTGCATCTCATTTTCACCCGAGTGAAGAGTACCAATTTGATCAGAATGAATGATCAAACTTATTTAAAATTAGTATTTCCTTCTCACTAACAAGATCAAACATAGGAACAATTTCAGAAAAGAATGAATTACCTTTTTCTTCAAGCCTTTCGATCTGTTCTTCTCGCCATTTCCTTATCTTCTCAGGCTCCTCTCGTGCAATTGGAATAGGTGAAGCTGAAATAGTTTTTTGGAAATAAACAGCATAATTCTCATAAGTGAAGGTTAAACTCCCAGAAAGTCTTGATATATAACAAAATTGGAAAAGATTCAAAATAGATTTGCTTCACGTATATGTATAAATGTTTCATTTATAACATTTAAGTAGCAGCCAATGAGAACTCCTCATCAAAACAGACAAGTTCAAGAGTAACAAAACTCACCGCCTCTTGATGATCCGTTCAAAGTCTTCAGGTGTAGATCTGTTGAAGATACAAACGAATTTTTATCACAATATATATGAAAGAAAGCTAATGAAAAAATAGATAACAGATAACAACCAATCATATAACCTTTTTCTTGAAAATGTGAGAAAACAATATATTGAAACTATACAACAACTTTATGATTGAAGTTTATATATTGATATCATGCTGTACAGCCCAGAAAGGTTGCACAAACGAAATGCATGAAGAACAAGAGTTTAATAACTTACCATCATTCTGTTTCAAAATTTCGAAACCATCTTGTTCATTTCCCTCGACAATTTCAAAACTGCTGGTAGAATTGGTCGGTTCATCTACATATACAAAGCAAATCAAAATGAAAGTGAAAAGCTACTTCGAAAATAGGCATGAAATATCACATCACTGATATATGTTTCAAGATCAGAATTTCAAATAATTAAACACCAACTTGTGTAACACACCTTTGGACTTAGTTTCAGTCGATTTTTGAATGTCTACATAATGATAAGATCAACGGCCCAATTCCAAAGTAAGTTCAGAATTAATAAAGACGAGTCGTTTTTCGATTTCCTCTATTTCATGCCTATTCAGTTGTATCCACATAAATCATGCTACACATGAAATTATTTGAAAAGTTCAGTTATACATAACGCACATATTGTTTGATTGTATCGGAGAACATGCTATCGATAGTAAATTTGTAAAACGCCCCTTACAGTCCTTACCTCCGTTTACTTGAGGTATGAATTGAACGGCGGGTTTAACTTCATCTTCAAGACCTGCAAGTTCATTCTGTTCTCTGGCTAAAAATTCAGCCGCTGGATCTACTTCTTTGTCGAAGTTGTCGAAATTATCCATTTTTGTAAAGTTTAATTTTGCTGTAAAAAATCCGATAATATTCGTTCGTCTGACAATCGTGACACTTGCTGTCAAAGTGACAGAAGTGACACTAGTGTTGTGACAGGACTTTTACAGCTGACGTGTGTTTATTCTACTCACAGAAGCATTTTTTTACTCTTGGCATAGAACTTATTATTTCTTTATACTCCCTAGGCGTCGTAGATTGGAGATGGGAATTTCCAAATATCTCAATAGATATAAGGCTGGTCGTCCACTGCAAGCGATTTCGAGAGGCGCGATTGGCGTCTGAATTTAAGATTGCAGCGCCACGATGGCCAGTTTTACAACCTTACGTACAGACATAGATTTTGTTTTGATAGTCGATTTTGTACTGTTTGTTAGTGTTTGGTTTGATAATTTTTGACTTCACGATTTATTCAAATGCTTTTTAGACTTTTATAGTTGAGGAGAGTATTAATGGGAGTACATACTCCATTCTTATAAAGTAGGTATGTATCATTCTTCAATCTTATTGAGTGTAGCAACTCTAAAATTACGGGGATATCTCCAAGGTTAGACAGTATTTTAATATTATTTATTTTCAGATCCAAATGGCAAGATTGACTTTGGTGGATTTCTTAGGCTGTCTTGAAAGTTGAAAAACAGATAGTATTGTAAAACATACTTTTTGGAATAATAGACAAATAGGTACTCATAACTACACTATTTTTATAGGGAAGGACTGAATACTCAATATATTGTGAACGAAATGAATACATTCACATGAAACTAGTGCTACTTGTACCGTAAGCCTTATTCATTATGGATTGACAAATAAATTTTCCAACACTCATATGACTGGTCTTGAAAAAGCTGTAATAAATAAGCCTTATACAACTTTGCTTTCATTGGCAGAAGGACTTTGAGGAAACAGTATTCATCACCAGATATTTCCTTGTTGAGACTCTTTTTTTCAATAGTCTGTTCTATCACTAGAACATATACGTTGTTCCTTAATGATCAGTTCAGCAGGCAGATTTCTGGAAGGCATAGCATTCCTCTTAAGTAAATTTCTCTGCTTAGATTAGGGGGCTGGAAAAAAATTGTCTTCATGAATGTGATCTAATATTTCATGAGCAATTCGTGCTTACCTTTATAAAAATGATCATCATCGGTAAAATGCAGGTAACAGACTCTCATAAATCTTGTTTGTTGGTTTTTATCGATTCTTCAACACTTTCAGGCCCGACTTTTTAAAGGAAGTTTCTTTCACCCTTACTCCAAATTTTTAATCGAGCTGTGGAAATCTATGGGAAGGGACATTTGAGTTTGCTTTTCCCCAGTAGAAGTACTTGTAAAATCACACAAACGCCAAAAAAATGCATAAACTTTCTCATTTTCTTAACATTTCTTTTAATTTGTCAATGATAATGTCTGTGCCTCGGGTTACTCAGATAGCCACCAGAGGGAGTAGCGCTTATCTTCATTCGCCAATAGGAGCGTAAACGAACGAATTTGCGCGACAGATCCAAATGAATGGAATTCTAGGTACCCTCGTCGACTGGCAGCGAGTTTTCGAGAGGATTCGAGCGGCGCAATCGTATCCCGATCATTTTAGATCTGTCGCGTTTATACGCTCGAAAAGAGGAGCTATCCGTCGGCAAGTGGAATGTATGGTTTGTGAACGGAATATTTGTTGAAGCTCGTTGTTTATTGTTGGTGAATTTTAGATGGATCAGATTGAAAGGTTAATGAATGTTGTCGTTTTTTTTTACCTTAAACTCACATCCAGAAGTTCTGTAGGTGTATAGTAGCCTATCTGAAGTTGGACTCTTTGGCAATAATCGGCTGTATAGCATTCCAAATATAATTAATCCTGCGTGTTTCGCCATTATCTCGGGTTTTATAGCTCTTATTATCTCAATATCTATTATCAATTTGTTTTTTTAGTCTCCGACCAATTTTATTCCGAACATTTTTCTATATGCTCAAGTGTTTTTGGCCCAAACGTACTGTAATGATTCAACTACGTTTCAATCAATCTCATATGCAGAACGATCATTTCGATCACAAAATAAACATAGTTTTTTTCTTTATAAAACGCTACGGATTTTTACTAGTGACCTGTTTTCCAAAATACGCATGCACTTCTGCAAAATTTTAAGAATTTCTGAATATCTGTGTCACCATCATTTCTTTCGATGTTTGCAATTTTTAAAGTTTTGAAGTCACGTTATAGATACATTAATGACATATTTCTCTTCTGAAGGTGACTTTCACAGATAAAATTCAAATCAGCCATAATTTCGAAGTTTTACATCGTTTGTTTTCGGAGTACCCAGGTCATCAACATTCACACTTCAACTTCCATTCCAGTATTATAAATGAGTATACGATAATAATCATTCATCATCAAGATGGTGAATTTTTTCCGATAATTTCATTTTTTCTAAATTTGAATCTACCTTAGCTCAAAAATTTTCCCCATTCTGTAGCTAACATATGCCTGATCAAGTGAGATTTATCCTTGAAATGTTTTATTATTACTTCTAAATCCATTCAGTATCACAATTTCTTCAATAAACAAGGAAATCTGAAGTAAAAACCCTCTGCTACGCAAGAACAAGAAGGAACCCAAACCTCGCGAACTATCTGCCATAGGACGACCCCGAAGCCTGAGACCGCTTCGGTCGTAAAAGCTCCTCGGCGCTCGTAAAACGCGTAGCGCATAAAAGCCCCAAATCGCTTCCAGTGGACGGCCAGGCTAAGATGTAATAGCACAGACTGGTCCACTATCATGGATTATCCTCCGCTATAGTTTCAGTTCTCAATTTTCAAAAATCATGAAAGCTTAACTGTCAATTTCATTGGAAAATAGTTCTGCTTCTACCATGATGTGAAAAACATGGTGTGCTCATCTAAAAAATGAGTGACGTCAGCAAGATTAATATACAACTCTTTGTTTTTCAATCTTGCTGACGTCACTCACGTTTCAGATGAGCACACCATGTTTTTTACATCATGGCTTCTACTGGATCCTCTCAGCAAATCCCACAACTTATATAACATGAAACCTCGAAATTTGCATTCTTCCAGTGATAAAATGGAAACAGCTCAATCAGGTTATTAGGATATAATTACTGAAAGGAATCTTAGTTCCTTTCAGGGTGGAGATCGAAGAAGAATAAATTAAAGTTTAGTCAATAAATTATATTTTCCACACATTTCCTAAAAAATATGAGAAACGAAGATTATTCGTACTTTTTTAAGGTTATATCACAGAAAAAAATAAAAAATCATAATCACAAACAGGCTTGCCAACATATCTTCCCACCATCCAAACCCCTTACCGCAGGCATTGTATGTCAATAAACAGAGTCTTTGAACACTGCCTTAGGTTCCCACTGGTCCAAACGCTAATTCATCTCGCAACCCTCTATCTATATGAACCTTTGAATAAAGAACAACAGGAAGGAGCATAACGCTTTTCTACTACGTATGAAAGTGGGACATAGGCGCCCATATTGAACCTCCAAGTATGACTCATGTTAGTTAGTTTCTTCAGACAAAGGAGCCTCAGAACAAGTTGTACTCTCTTTAAATTGAAAGGAAAGTCGGCCATATGCAACATCCATCCCGGACCCACTTTGTGAAGCATTGTGAGGCCTTCCTTTTATTCTTTATTCAGAGATATGAACCCTGGATGCTATGTTCTATTTTGTGGATATAATTAAGAAAACAAATAAAATAACTAAACAGACTTGCCAACCTATTTTCCGGAAATTACAAACATCGTGACGAAATGATAACGCGCTGTTCCGTAGAACAAGCGCATAAAAAATCAAAACCAGTAATCAAGCTTGCCAAAGTATTTTCCCACCAACCGTCCCCTCACCTCAGGTACCCTCTGGTCTAAAAACTCATATATTAAGCAACCCCCCTTTCTATGAGCCCTGGTTCATGGTATTCATTCTAGGCTGAAGTGAAGAATTATAATAAGTTTTTCTTAAATATGCAACAATGGAAATGAACGGCGCTTTCAGCAACTAATTTGTAATTGCTTCTAATGTGGCTCCCTTAAGTCCCTTGATAAATTAATGGATTTCAATTCGATCTAATCTGTATTTTTGGAAATATTGGAAAATAAAATTTTGGATGGGTATATCTACGGAATCATTGGGCGGATTTTACCCATTCACGAATTCGACCTTCGTAATTAAGCCCCAAACCTACTTTTCCAATATCGAGTTTCTAAGTTGACGCTGACTGCGTAAACACAATAACTTCCGAAAGAAACAACTCAGAAACTCGATATTTGTAGAGAAGGTTTGGACCTTAATTACGAAGGCCGAATTCCAAAAATACAGATTTTGCATAAAGTTGCCTTTCGAGTTATACCGAAAAAAACAATGATATCGAGAAGTAAACCTCGAAATTTGACATATTTTTTCCCGATATCTCCAAAACTTATGATAGTATCGAACTGAAATTTCGTACACTGCTGTGAAATATGAAGCTCAAAGTGTGAGTGGAAGATTTTTTTTGGATATGATGGATGGTTTCCGAAGAAAAAAATTTCGAAAAATATTTTTTTTTGATTTACTGACAATATGATCCTGACGAAATTTGGCTCAAAGTTGCGCGTCGTTATACTCCACCTAACTGCCAAGTTTTAATCCAATCGCTCGAGTAGTTTCTGAAATAAAAAATAAATAACTTTAAAATTTCAAGTGCCTATAACTCCGAAACTATTCGACCGATTTGGCCCATTAACGAAACTAACCGCGGCATTCTCATACGTGACCTACCCTGAAAGTTTCAAGTTGCTAGCTTGCCTCTGTCGAAAGTTATTGTGTCCTCGGCCGGACAGAATCGATTTTGACACCGGATTCGTCATCAGTGAGTCCAACCTAGTCGATTGAGACCATTTTCGGCTCAATCATCGAAAATTACAGACATTTGAACAAAACGATAGCACGCTGTTCCCCTAGAACATGCGCGCAAAAAGGCTTCACTGTTTTGAAAACGACAAACTCTGTATAAGCCAATTAACTAAATTTTCATTAATTTCGCCACATTCTCACTGGCTATCATCAAGACTCCATTTTCCACAATAAAGTACTATTTATATGAAACAATAAGAGGTAGTAAAAGATTTTGAGTATCCTGCCCCATAAAAAATATTCATCTGGAATAATTGATTCAATCATCGTAATGCGTAGATAATTTATATAGGTGGACTTTATTTTTTTATTAGACAGCGGAATTGTGGGTTAGTAGAGATGAAAGGACCGAAGTGGCTTCTCCTATTACTGCTGGCCATCAGCTTTCAGTTGAATTTCGCCATTGATGAACAAGGTAAATAGTTTTTATTGATCTGTCGGTATCTTTGATTTCAATTACACCCAGAAAAACTAACTTCGTGAACTTAATATTCTTAAGAAAGTTGTAGTATTATATATACCCATAATAAAACGATATAACATTTCAGAAAATTTCATTAACATTTAATAAAAAAAATCTAGAAAAGCACTGACGTGAAGTCAGCAGCTTTTACGCGCTTGTTCACAGTGCGAATTGGTGACTTGGAAATTTCAGTGAAATCGTAATGAAATTTAAAAATTTACAAAAAAAAATTTTTTCAAATTTTTCTATGGATAATTCTTCTTATTGACACTGTTCATCTTCCAACTAAGTTTCATTTCGATCATATACATATTTTTCAACTTAACCGAGATATTCAGGATCTTAACCTAACCTGAAAATTTCAAGACTCTAGGTCCTTCCTTTCGAGAGTTACAGTCTCAGAGTAACAAACAACAGTTGTTTGTTGCTCTGAGGTTACAGTTCTCATGGCCGGACGGACAGAATCAATTTTGGCCACGGTTTCTTCATCAACCAGTCCAACTTAGTCGTTTGAGACAAATTTCGGCTCAAAATTCGAAAATAATAGACATAGTGACGAAATGATAACGCGCTGTTTCCCAGAACAAGCGCGTAAAAATTAATAATGTGTTTGACGACCAAATTGGATGGTGGATGTCTGCTTCTGACAAGCATAGAGAATAGAATATACACAGGGTGTTTCTGAATTGATGCGAAAGATTTCAATGGGTGATTCTTTAGCAAAAATTAAGGGGGGTTTTTCGTATAACTTTTTGTTCAACAACCTTTTCTCTTCAACCTCCAAGTTCTACAGCCCTTCGAAATAAGGCAAAAAAATGTATTCATTTAATATATCCACTTTGGAAAAATTTAGGAGAATGAATTTGGCAGATGACTGATGCTGATAAAATGGCAGTTTTTGAGTGGTTTTGTCACCCTAAAATGTAATCACAAGGGGCTGAAAAAAGCAACCCCTATAATATTTTGCATCAGAACTTTTTAATGCGCCTAAGTTTTCCTCTTTAAAAAAAGTTTTCAAAATACAGAAACAATCTGCAACTTTTTTATGTCTTGATTTTTTATCATGAAGTTGTTAGTTTGATCACAACAAAATAAAATACTGCTCTGACTTTTTTCCCATAAATTCACAGAGAGGTTATTAGTTATTTGAAAAAATCTCTGAATAAAGAACATGTTGTTCTTTATTCAAAGGAAAACATAAAGTAAACTGGTGTCGAATGAAGTCATAGGACAAATAGTTTTATTGTCCTAATTTTCTATAATTTGTAGACAGTTTCATAATGCCATCAAACATTTTTCACAACTAAATGAATCTTTATTGAAAGAATGGCATTTTTATTTAGTTCAAGAATATTGCAAATTAGAGCAGATTTAACAATAATTGTACTACTAATAACAATTAACAAATTTCGAAAAAACTAATAATAACGCAGACGAAATTTCACAAACAAAAATCATAATAAATGTCCGAAATGGCGCCCCCCGACCAAAATGCCGAATTCTACTCTTCGTCTAATTGAATTCCGTATTTTTTGAAATAATCCTAGGGTATTTCTAATAGCATTGTTTAAAAAATGCTAATAGTCTTTCACATGCAACGATGATGCGATTTCTTAAATCATCGATATTTTTAACGGGAGTGGAATAAATCAGTGTTTTAAGAAATCTCCAAATGAATTAGTCCAAGGGATTCAAATCTGGAGATCGGGCAGGCCAATTCTATGTGCCTCCTCATCTTATCTAGCGATTTGCGTAAACTTCGTCTGAGTAGCGACGAGCGTTATTACCATAGATAAACTAATTAGAGATTATTTGTCTATGGTTATTACTAAAGTGGGCTGAGGCGCCATCATGCATGAACCACAGACCAGTTGGTCTGTGCATGAACCATAGTTCTTGATAAATATTGAACTACTTGGCTCTGTAAACGATGAAGGCGCTAATGTCATTTTCTCAAGTCCATACAAATAATTACGCACAGGTACATCATCAAAAACTCTTCTTCAAGGAAATGGCAGTATGCGTCACCATTCATTCTTATTGGGAGAAACTATGGCCCAATTAAATAATCCTCAAATACACAGGGAAAATCAGAACTTCATTTGACAGCAGCCTACTTGATTTTTTTTAATTAATCATAACTTCTCTGTGAATTTATGGTAAACGAGTTTGAGCAGTATTTTATTCTTTTGTGATCAAACTTACAACTTTATGATAAAAAGTCAGAACATAAAAAAGTTGGTTTCTGGCTTTTCGAAACAATTTTTCGAATAGGAAAATATAGGCGCATTAAAAAGTTCTGATGCAAAATATTATAGGGGTTGTTTTTTTCCTTCCCTGGTGATTACATTTTTGGGAAGCAAAAACACTCAAAAACTGCCATTTCCTTAGCATCAGTTATCTGCCGAATTCCATTCGCCTGAATTTTTCAAAATTGGATATATTAAATAAAAACAATTTTTACCTAATTTTGAAGAGATATTGAACAAAAGTTATCTGAAAGACCCCCCTTAATTTTGCTAAAGAATCACCCATTCAAATCTTCAGCATCAACTCAGAATCACCCTGTATAATTCGTTCCTCAGTGGCGACGAGTCGAACTTTTTGTATGAACTAGGCCATAGTTTGTGGAGGTTGGTGCAAATTAGACAGTCACCTATTCATATCGTATCCCACCCCAGCACACACCGGGGAAAATAACTATCACTATGGAAGTATGAAAGAACTGAAAACCAAAGATTAAAATTTGAACGAGTCGGCTTGGTAAAAGCTTTCAATACAATTTTTAAAAAAATACAGAGTTCTCTGTAATTCCTTTTCATAATATCTTTCGTAACTGTGCATTTGAAGGTGATCCAATCAGTGTGGCCAACCAGTATAATGAGTTTTTAATGGGAATCATACCAAATCTGATGAAAAATAGAAATATCGGTGATTTCACTTGCGAAATCCCTGAAAATGTGGAGTCAATCTTCTTAACACCTACCACAGCAGAAGAAATCGAAAAGCTAGCTGCCCGAATGAAAAACAAACACACTAGTGGAGACACCCGTCAGCCTAGTGAAGTCATGCATGGTGGAGGTGGCTGAGATCTTGAGCTATATCATGAACAATTCGTTCAAATATGGAATATTCCCAGATCAGCTCAAACTAGCTTTAATATCTCCAATATTCAAAAAGGGCGATAGTCAACAGTTTGAGAATTACAGACCAGTAAGTGTTCTTCCATCTTTTCTAAACTTTTTGAGATGGCTATGTATGATAGGTTGATACAGTTCATGAAATCTTGCAACATCTTGAGCAGCCATCAACATGGGTATATACAGGGGAAATCTGTGATAACTGCTATTGTACAGTTTACTGAGCGAATAGTGCAAGCTTTTCAGGATGGTGAATTGTTTTTGGATTTGTCAAAGGCTTTCGACTGCCTCCAACATCGTCATATACTGGACGAACTGGAAAGGTATGGAATCAGAGGAAATGCCTGGGAATGGATTAGATCATACTTAAGTGAGAGAACTCAAAGAGTTAAAATTGTCAAAGATGGAAAGGTGAACAAATCAGATATCAAGGAGAACCATATAGGAGTACCACAGGGTAGCATACTGGGGCCATTGCTGTTTGTTGTGTATGTGAACGATGTGATTGGAATTGTTAGATCAAGAGGTGCATGTCAGATCACAAGTTATGCAGATGCAAAAATATATTAGTTGCAAATGCTAGCTATCCTGATCTGATAGCTGAAGCTTCCAGTCTATTTCAACAGTTGGAGCAATGGTTTCTAAATAATGGATTGATTATGAATACAGACAAAACTAATGTTATCCTGTTTCGAACTAAACAGCAACAGATTGAGACTCCTAACAGTATTACGCTATCATGTCAAGACATAAAACCAGAAAGTTCCACACAATTTCTAGGGATCACTATACAAGAAGATCTAATATGGGCAAAACACATTGAAAAGTTGGGGAACAAACTTAACTCAGGCATAGGCAGTAGCATACTCCATGAGAGTTATACAAAAGTATGTGAATGAGGAATCAATGAAAATAATGTATTTTGCCAACTTCGAGAGCCTCATCAGATTTGGTATTATTGTATGGGGAAGCCACTACAACATATTGGAACTGATCAGAGTTCAGAAGAGGGTAATGAGAGAGATGTTCAGATTGAAATGTACCCAAAGTTGCAGAGGAATCTTCAAAAAGAATGGGATATTAACAATATGGGCTGTACATTCTTGAGATAATAATGTACATTTACAAAAATAGAAACTTTTTCCCAGAAATGGGCTCTTTCCACAATTATAACACCAGTAAAGTTAACATTAGCTATCCCAAGCATAGATTACACATAACAGAGACGCATCCAAATTATGCAGGTATACTCCATTCACTTTTATAATGTAGCCCGGTTGGCCATGACATCCTGACAGATTTCACCGTGTATATTTTGAAAATGTTAGGTTATAGTCATTTTCCTGTCAGATAACTATGCAACGTTGTCCTCTCTACATAGAGGTCGTAGTAATTACTTATCTTTTAAATGTCAATCTACATTGATAAAGTAATGAAATTGAGAAAATATTATTTGAATTCAATAATTCCAAAGACCTGGCGAATGTTGAAACTATTGTCTCTGTTAATACTGGAAAAAAATAAAGTCTGTAGTCAGTGTCATTTTGGGTGCTCCAATAGAAGGAAATTCTTTGTCGTCTCTTTCACTTAAAATCTTCCTTATTGAGTTGATGAGCAGCTAAAAAATAAATATCTATTCATATAAAATATAATTCCTTGGTTTTCACTCACATACGTCGAAAATGTTGGATAGTTTGTGTTGAATTATTGATTCCAAATCATCAGGGTTACTATCAGAAAAAGCCGATTTCAATTCTACATAGCACTTCCTGATACTTTGTCTCTGCTTCTTCAAAACTACCTTCGGCATTTTTATTAGTTTGCAAGCGTTATTATGCTGAGATTTAGAAATCTAGAATCGATTGATATTGATAATAGTAGAAATTGAAATTTGGCAACGTCTTTTGACATTGCTGATATTTCATGAGTGCCAACCTGCGTCAGTTTTAAGGGAAAAATTTTTGGAACTGCGGTTTCTTTCAATTTCGGATATCTCAATAATAACGGTTTTATTGTACCATCAGCTTGTAAATGTTTCTCATACCGAATTATCTCGTTCTCTTCGAAATGTTTCTCGCAAACTCCGCTATAAGGACTTGGAATGAAATTTTTTCGCGGAATGGATTTTATCCATAAAAGCTTTTTTTCTTCATTCTTCGGAAAGCCAAAACAACTGAAATAACCTTCATTTTTGGTGGATTTATAGTTACTTTTACAGGATGGGACGCAACACTTCCTAACCATTTTCCTAAGCCTATGGTCTCAAATCGATAAACGAGAAAACAAAGTAATCCAAAGAAAAATTCACTATCATTATTCACAGCACGACACTTGATAATATTAAAAACACTTCTATTGATTATTGCACTGATTTTGAAGTTCCGAACACTTGTTGTACCGAGATTCTTGATTTGATGTAATATAAACACTGTTTGTAAGACAATATTTATTTGTATGATTTACACTGATGTGCCCTGAAAGTGGACTTCATCAATTTTTCAAAGATGTGCTCTGTATGTGAGCTTTTCAATGAATGATAAAAATGAACCTGGGGTGTAAGGAGAAATTTTACCTACTGTTCTAATAATAGAACGCAGGTTTCAAACACATGGTCCCTAAACCTTCAGTTTAGATGAATTCGTAGAAAATCAAGCCCCAAACCTACTCTACAAATATCGAGTTTCTAAGTCGTTTCTTCCGTAAGTTATTGTGTTCACGGTCAGCCTGACGGTCGACTGCGTAAACACAATAACTTCCGAAAGAAACAACTTAGAAACTCGATATTTGTAGAGAAGGTTTGGACCTTCCGTAGATATACCCAATCAAAATTTTATTTTTCCAATATTTCCAAAAATACAGATCAGATCGAATTGAAATCCAGTACTTCATCGAAAATAACAGTTCGAAGTTTCATACAGAATTTAATGAGGATGATATGATGAGAAAATCATAGAAATTTTTTTTTTCAAATTGTTCTAATAACACGATTATCACGAAATTTTGCATAAAGTTGTCTTTCAGCATCTTAAAACTAGCTGTGAAGTTTAATCAGGACTGAATCAGTATTTCTCGAGTAATACCTAAAAAATCAACGATATCGAGAAGAAAACCTCGAAATTTGACATATTTTTTCCCGATATCTCCAAAACTTATGATCGTATCGAACTGAAATTTAGTACACTGCTGTGAAATTAGGAGGTCAAAGTGTGAGTATAATTTTTTTTTGGTATGATGAATGGTTTCCGAAAAAAAAATTTTTTTGTAAAAAAATTTCGAAAAAAATTTTTTTTTTTATTTACTGACAATATGATCTTGACGAAATTTGGCTCAAAGTTGCGCGTCGTTATACTCCACCAAACTGCCAAGTTTAAATCTAATCGCTTGAGTAGTTTCTGAAATAAAAAATAAATAACTTCAAAACTCCAAGTGCCTATAACTCCGAAACTATTTGACCGATTTGGCCCATTATTGAACTCAACCGCGGCATTCTGATGCGCAACCTATCCTGAAAGTTTCAAGTTGCTAGCTTGCTTCTGTCGACAGTTAGCGTGTCTACGGCCGGCCGGCCGGACAGAATCAATTTTGACACCGGATTCGTCATCAGTGAGTCCAACCTAGTCGATTGAGACCATTTTCGGCTCAATCATCCAAAATTACAGACATTTGGACAAAACGATAGCACGCTGTTCCCCTAGAACATGCGCGCAAAAAGAACTCACTCAATAAAAGGAGTGATATTGATAATCTTAATACAGCCTATTTCGACCTTATCCAGAGAATAAAAAAAATAACATCTAAATAATAATCTTAACAGTTCGTCACCTCGGCACACACCTTTTTCAGTTCTCTTTCCCGATGTCTGATAGATAAAATAATGCATTCTATATGTAGCATCCACCAGTCTCTGTTGTCGACATATTCCACTACACTGTTTTCGCTTCATTATGATCGGTATTGTTTCACCCGAATTTTATATTATTAAACTTATTGTTTTTTTCAATGGAAATCGATATTTCAAAGTTATTTTGATTGTTTCAAAATTATTTTAATTGTTTTTGTATTGACGATTTTTATTTATACTTTGTTCGTTATTTTTGTGACCTTACTAATACCTACTAGGTTTGTGATCAATTCTCTGTTTAACTCGTTGCTTTTCCGAGTTCCTAACATTTTTTTTCCACTCGAAAATATCATAATGTTGTTTTCTATTATGTTCACACCCTAATTATTAAGTTAAGTAATTAAGTTAATAAACGTCGGCATTCCGTCAAATTGAGTTTTTCTCTAATCCAGACCAAAAAGTACCCTCTCATTATTCATGCAATAGTAACCATTAATATCTCGTTTCTATACACGATATTTGAAAGAAGATTTGGACTAAATAATTTTTATAGACAATGTATTCAATTCTGTTTAAATTGTTCTCGTTAGTTTTCGAATTTTTCCAGTTATTTCCAGAGGAGAATAACCTGAGTAATCTAATTGCGGATTAATTCGTTCATTCCATTGAACAATTATAATGACTCAAATAATGAATATCGTCGATTATATACTGATTTATCGCATTAAAATGATTTTATAGTATTTATCTTGTATATTCATATATAACTAGATGATTCTGGAATTTGATTAATCATTAAGTTTCCGATGTGCAGTGAGCTGAAAATTATTTCAAATAGATTGATACGATGATGCATGACGAAGAATCAATCAAATTTTTTATCGATGTGAAGGAATGTGCTTCATAGCTTATTATTATATAGGTACTGATTATAACATATTATGACATTAGATTTTCCGAAGATAGAAATGAACACCAGGACGAATATTTGTCGATAGGTCCAACATATATTCCACCTTGATCTCAGCTCATCATACAATCAACTAAAGCATCTGCACTGAAGAAGCTGTATATTTTGATACGAACAGGAAATGAGTATCTAGAATCCTATCTGCGGTTTCGAGGTAAGTCGGTCTGATCGTGAAACAACAGTCACCGAATCCCTTAGACATCGCTTCTTCGGTGTAGAGGCTTTCAGTTGATTGGATTAGCTCAGATGAAGTTGGAGTATTTGTTGACCCATCGACAGATACTCATCCTTGGGTTTATGTTAGTTTATTATTACCGGAGCTCTTTCTTCTTCATAAGCCAATTCTTTTCGTTATTGATATTGTTTCGACTCAGAAGTGAAACAAATTGTTCACAAATGGGAATTTCTTGAACGTTTTCGCAATATTTCATATCAACACGTGTACATGCAAAAGCTCTGTGCTCAATTGATTCTGTTTGCTCACACTTACCTCAAAATTGCACACAAAAAATCGGCCAAGAATAGACCTCTGGCATGATCTCCCGTTTCTGTGTATAAAATTTTCTCAGAAAATATCGTAACACAATTCGATAATTTTATGAATTTTTTTTCCAGAAGATTCGGACGACGATGAGAGCAGTGGAAGATCTGTGTTCGGATTACAGAGAAATCTTATAATTGATCTGTCCCTTCCCGGTGTCACCGTACAATCCGGCATACAAAGCGTGCTACCCGGTATTTTGAATAAAATCCAAAATGAACTGAAAAAGAGAAATTCTGTAACGTTCGCTTTCATGATGACAACGCCACCATATGAATCACCTGCGTATATGGGTTTCGCACAAAATGAGCTGCTTTCATCCCTGAAGACGCTGTTCCCAGATTGCCAAATAAGTGTAACCTCGACACCTCTCATGAACTTCTGGGGTTATCTCACACATATAACATTTGAGGTTTCTTTAAAACGCGGAGGAGGAACAGAAATATTCACGGGAGTTACCGAATTTGAGAACGTCATAAACTTACTTCAGCCTAATATAAATGTAGTTGCTGAGTATCGCGCGATGATAGTTGGATTGCTCTCCAAGATCAGAGCAGGTTTGAAAGCTGATAAACGAGTTACATTCAACATCAAAGTTGAAGTACCAATCAATCCTAGTGCTGGTTTCCTTGAAGACCTTCAGACCAACCTGATTGTTCAACTTACAACCTATTTCCCTGGATACAATCTGAAATTGAAATACACAACTTATAACAACGTCCAAACAGGTTCTACTGATGTTATTTTTACAGTGAAATTAGGGAAAAAATCAGATGAGATTGTACCCGGACTTGAAGATAACATAGTTCTGAAAGTAATACCTGGACAAACAACCATCGGGTCGGAATTGGAGAAGTATATACCAAGCGTCGCTTCAAAATTACAGCAAATTTATAGAGGAGGAAAACCTACATCCTTCAACTTCAAGATTGTAATTAGTGCTAGATACTTAGTGATTTCTGATGTTTATGATGAGATAATGATGGTGATGGCAAAATATTTCCCAGATGCAAGAATGAGGATAAAATGGACGAGCGCAGGCCCTGAAGAAATGTTATATCAGGTCGATCTTCTTCCCAACATTGATGGTGATACCTCTTTATTTCCCCTACCATATTATGAAATCAACTTGAGGAAACCAGGAGTTGACTTGACGAAAGAACTAAATGAATTGTTCAACAGGTAATCATATGCAGTCGTTTTCACTTTGTTGGACCCGTTCACTTAAACAACAAGTAACAATGTACAGGCTGTGCTCTTTACGTAGCATAGTCCTTAATGCTTCCTTTTGAATCCCGTATAGTCTATTCATTTCGGAATTTCATATTGTTTTCGATTCTCCTAGGTTTCTCTAAGAATCCCCCTCGGAAGCTATAAACTTGTGCTATAGTTATGAGACCTGTAAACCTGTAACTTGTTACTTGTTGTTCTATTGAACAACACAGTGGTTTATTGTTGTTAGGAACCGAGATGCATAAAATACAAGGTGATTCATTAAGGTTGGCCACCGGCCGTATCTCGGAAACCGTTTATCCTATGACTTCCGGAAAAGAATCTAATGACAAACTCGGCCCCTAGAAAATGATTAAAAATATTTTCAAGTTCGTAGTTCCCCACTAGAGGGCGCAATCTATCACTTGTAAAATATAATCTCATTTTTTACGAAATATTCTCCAGCAAACAATGGTAAAGAATAATAAAATAAGAATCTACTCTTTCTATTCAACAACTTTTGTTTAAGTAATTTTTCTATATTTCCTATTTTTTAGTGATGGGATGGATAAACTTTTCTTCACGAAAAAAACATTCTTACTCCTGTATGGGTGAACCGATTTTCACGTAATTAGATTTCATTCGAAGGCCATCGAAAGCAGATCACAGAAACATATGCCAACAATATACCGAGTGATCTAATTGAAAACTACAGACTGTTTTATGTCACTTCACCCTATTTGTGCGTTTTACTGGAAAATTTCAAATGCAATGCTATGATTCTAACCGAGTGAGAATAAGCCAAGCATTATCACCTACTGACTTTTCAAAATCGCAGACAGATATCATTGGTTGTTTCGGAGTTATTGACATTTTTGTAAATTTTGATAAGTATTGATCAACCCTGTGAAATGCAGGAGGAATTGAGTTATTTCATCTCTAAACAATTAGATGAAAGGAAAAAACTCATCAAAACAACGAAACAAGCTGATTAAGAACCAGTAAGCTTTGGCGATACTGTTCATTTTCGGTATCTATAGCTGTAAAAGTTTTTCAGGACGATTGCAAACCACTATTTTATGATGTCCCATTATTCAAACGAAGAAGCATATGATATGCTTAATGTTCATTTTGAATATTTAGAAAATGCAGTAGCTGAAAGGGAATACCCGATACGATATCCTGAAAGACGTCGTCATTCCAAAAGGGTATTCAAAAGATTTACACAAAGAGTGCGAGAAACTGGTAAGGTTCAATTCTTGGAAGAAAAAATAGAAAACGTAGAAGCCGTAATGAGGATAATATCATAAAAGTTTTGGCTTATTAACAAGACAAAGGTGCTTGAAATTTTAACGGAAGATCTTCCAATTCTTTTAGAAAATATTGCTATTCAAAGCAGGTTAGATATGTGGTATCAACAAGATGGTTGCCCGGCGCATTATGCTGCTAATGTTAGAGAATATTCATATAACGTCTTCTCAAAGAGGTATATTGGACGAGGGAGTATTTTTTCATGGCCAGAAAGATCACCCGACCTCACAGTATTAGATTTTTATTGTTGGGGGAGAATAAAGACATAGTTTTCCGAACAGCCCCCCCTACAAGTGAGGATATTCAAAATAGATTTCGACAGGCAGCTTCTTCTCATACTGAAATTGTGGCCAGTGTCAACTCGACGAAAGAAAGACTTAATTTATGTGTAGAAAATAATGGTAGACATTTTAAATATTTGAATTGATTAGGTGTATGTGTTGTTTTTCTGTTCAAATATTTTCGTTGTTACTAATTTTTGTTTTATTTTATCGCATCATTGATATTTCATGTGTGTTGAGTATTTTGCTGTGTTGTCATGACGCATAGAGTCACTTTTTTGTTTATTCAAGCTCACAGAAAGGACCAACATTGATCAAAATTTACAAAAATTCAATAACTCTGAAACGACCAATGATATCTGTCTGCGATTTTAAAAAATCAGCAGGTGATAATGCTTGGCTTATTCTCACTCGGTTAGAATCATAGCATTGCATTTGAAATTTTCCAGTAAAACGCACAAATAGGGCGAAGTGACATAAAACAGTCTGTAGTTTTCAATTGGATCACCCGGTTTATTGTTGTCATATGTTTCTGTGATCTGCTTTCGATGGCCTTCGAATGAAATCTAATTACGTGAAAATCGGTTCACCCATACAGGAGTAAGAATGTTTTTTTCGTGAAGAAAAGTTTATCCATCCCATCGCTAAAAAATAGGAAATATAGAAAAATTACTGAAACAAAAGTTGTTGAATAGAAAGAGTAGATTCTTATTTTATTATTCTTTACCACTGTTAGCTGGAGAATATTTCGTAAAAAATGAGATTATATTTTACAAGTGATAGATTGCGCCCTCTAGTGGGAAACTACGAACTTGAAAACATTTTTAATCATCTTCTAGGGGCCGAATATTTGTCATTAGATTTTTTTTCCGGAAGTCATAGGATAAAAGGTTTCCGAGATACGGCCGGTGGCCACCCTTAATGAATCACCCTGTATATCAGTCCCTTTATCCTACTATAATCCACTAATAGTTTGGATCCAAAACGTCATCAAACCATGGAGGTAAAACAAAGGGAGGGAGCATATCGTATATTTCCCTTGTACCAAAAGTTTCACACACTTTTGAGAACCTTATGTGGATTTTTCCATACCAATATGGCCGAAAACAACGAAGTGTATATTTGTACCCTGTGGTGTAAAGCAAATGAAACAAATGGTGCGTTTTTATTTTAATCAGTAAAAGCGATGAATTCGATCGAGCCATGAAAATACGACGTGACGTCATCAAATCTATCGAAAATTTACTAATCATTCGGTGAAAATAAGGACAGGAATCGGAGAATTCTCGATGAATTTCGTTATTGAATTTAAATTTTGAATAGAAGGTTTTTTGGTGTAAACATTGATAACGAACACTTTATATAGTAGAGAAATAAGTAGAAATCAGTTATTTTTCTGATATCCTATCATTCTGTCGTAGTTATTAGCTGTGTTTCTACACATATTTTCATCGAAGATCATTATTATGGTTGCGGCATTATTTCCGTTGTGAAATATATGTTAGAAACTTCATGATTTTTCTGCTGGTGATGAAAAATTTTTAATATTTGATTGGAAAGAATGAAAGACATGTAGAAATCAAGCATTATTTTAAGAAACATGTACCTAAATAGCTTCCTTCATTATTTTTGTAGCAAAGTTCCACCATATTTAAGTGGTGGACTCATCAGTAAGCCTTAAATTATCTTCACCACATCTTCCCTATAAATTTTTCTACTTTTCACACAACAATATTTGACAAATCCATGAAAACTTCCAGTCAAAACATTAAAGTAAGGTTAGAAGTATCCATCTAATCAGATCGATCGACCCCCAAGTACGATGGATCCGATTAGTAATCAGAGATAAATCGATTAAACTACGTTGAAAATAAGAACGCCCTGCTGAAATTCATCGGGAGAACTCTGATGAAAATAAAAACGCCTTGATGCATTTACGATTAATCGATTAGATATTTTGATTAAAATAAAAACGCACCCAAACATTTTCAGTTCAAAGTCGGCCATATTGGTATGGGTAAATCCTTAGACAAATCCTTTGTCCTTTGGGTAAATCCCATAGACAAGATATATAAATCCACAGAAGGTTCCCAAAAGTGTCTGGGATGGATGTTGCATATGGCCGACTTCCTTTTCACTTTGAAGAGAGAACAACTTGTTCCAAGACTTCCTTGTACGAAGAAACTAATTAACATGAGTCATACTTGGAGGTTAAATATGGGTGCCTACGTCGCAGTGATATACGAAGTAGAAAAGCTTCATGTTGTTCTTTATTCAAAGGGTCAAACATTTTACTACTTGGCTCTGTAAAATTTGTTGGCGCTAAGGTCGCTTTGTCAAGTCCATACAATTAATTCCGCTGAATAAAAATGCATTGAGCTATAATTCATTGAATCTGATGAAATTATTTCCCAAAATATGAATACGTGAAGAATTTCCAGGACCGTATCTAGGTACTATGACGCCTGTGGCAAAATATCGGACAGCGTCCCCCATTTGCGTAGATTTTTTCAATCAATTATATTTTTTTTTAGTATTTTTTTCTTAATTTTTTAGGCATATATTTTCGTTAATGTTTCGAAATAATACAAAATATTATAGATATTCACTTATAATCATTGAAACCATTGAAATACAGATTTCATATCTGAAATACCACGATTTCTTTTTATGGCATTCAAAATATATATAAAAAATAGATTAATGGCTAGAAACTCGAAAACACACTAAGCACTCAACGCAGTTTGAAATATACTTTTTCCCAGAATAGAAATTTGGGAGTATCCAGGATGTCTAGTATTTATATATTTTTCGCTCTTCTTGGGATTCAAAATTCTGATTGATGATGGTGAATTGAAACTAAAATCAATTTCTGGAATATGAGAGAATTGTATCAAAGAAGCCACACACTTGACACAAAAAATGTTGGAACCGTTTGTCGAAGAGATACCGACAAGCTTGATGAAACGCAAAACACTCGGGAAAATAGGGGTGAGCACATATGCCGACGCGCGACAGTATTTATTTTGACCTGAATGCGGCATCTTTGAACATGCCGATGCCTCACAGGAAGTCTTATGACTTGATTGCGGCACGCTTTAACATGGCCATATTTATATTTTTTTCACCTTAAATTAAATTGCTGACCTTGTGATTATTAGACAACGAATTATATGCATTTACATATTTGCATATGCAAATGCATATAACGCGATATTCTAGGCATTATTGCATATTTTGGTACTTTTTTGTCGAAAGTGCATATTTCAATTGTGGGACGTAATCCTTGTGCATAGATCAACCGGAAAACGTTGAATGGGTGCGGAACTATAGAAAGATTGGATACCAGAAATCTTCTTCTGTTCAAATCCACGGAAAGTTTAGAAAATCGTACAGGAAGATGTCATTACTAATTTACTGTCAGAAATGATCCATGACAAATTTAAAAACAAGAAGCTCGCAGCAATTAAGAAGATAGGACTCTATGTCAACGCCACAAGGAAAACCTTGTCTACAAAGATATCTTCAGAAATGGCGCAAAATTCTAGTTTCGTCTCTTTACGTTAATGGTCATATAGGAATAGTTTTCGGCCTATAAGTTGATATTAACAGACAGACGTAACAAGTGTTCTTTAGTATACCTAAAAAACCTAGAAAAGCACTGACGTGATGTCAGCCGCTTCTGCGCGCTTGTTCACATTGCGAAATGGCGACTTTGAAATTTTGGTGAAAATTAAATGAAATAGGAAAATTTATTCAAATCCTTCCAAGAACAATTCTTCGGATTGGCACTATTGATTGGCCAAGTTTCATTTCGTCCAGATGATTATTTTTCGAAATATTGAAAAATCTAAATTTCAAATGGCTGTAACACAAAAATCATTTGGCAGATTCGGCCCATTAACGAACTCAACCGAGATATTTAGGATCAAAACATAACCAGACAGAATCCAATTCGACCACGGATTATTCATCTGTGTCCAACCTAGTCCTTTGAGGCCGATTTCAGCTCAAAACTCGAAAATTACATCATATGAAAGTAAAAGTCCTTAAACTTCTCAAAATGATTGAAAATCTTCACCCTGGAGAAATCTATAACAGTCGAAAATTACAGACATTGTGATGTATCGATAACGTGCAGTGCCCTAGAACAAGCCCGTAAAAGATGTCTTATTTTGTATAGTCACAAAATTATAATTGATTGATGACTGAAAATGTATCGGAGACATAATGGAAATTGATATTTTTATAGTGCATATTATTTGCATATTTCTCCCTTTTTTGGTGCATATTTGCATGCATATTTTGCCAGTTTGTTAATACATATAATCCGATGTCTAGTGATTATATTAGGCTTAGTACGCAAATTCTAGGGAAGGCCAGCAATATTTATGTGTCAAGATTCCTCGGCATCCATTGTTGCGAGGCGTATACATGAAAATCGAGTGGTGATCTTTCGAATTATTTCACCTGGCGCTCTTTTCTTTAAATGTCGATATTTTTTGGCGCCTCTGCGCAGCTTGCGCCCATGGCAAGTGCCACCTTTGCCACGCCCTAGATCCCGTCCTGAAAATTTCACGTGAGGCGGTTGAAAGTTGTGCATGAACAAAACTGTAGTGTTCGACTTTCATTCGGTGACAAATTTCATCAGGTACCATCGTCTCAAAGTAAATGGGCCATGACAAAGTGCACATACTGAAAACCTCTTCGAACTAACTAATATTTCAAAAAAAAATTTTCTTGAAATTTTTCCACGCCTGTAAAGAAGATACAAAGACCTTGCCAAAAAAGTACCACATGACCTACTTTCCCCATTCAAAAAATTTAGAGGGTTGATGGGGATGGCACAGGGTGCAACAAAAACCCTTCAAAAATGCATTAAAATTTGGTAAAAGTGAAACAAAAATTGACCTGTTTCAGGATTTTGTTGACAAATATTTTTCTTCTGAGAAAATGAATTTATTCCATAATTTTGACGCGCACTGTATATAAAGGGTTTTCCAATAAGAGGTGTTATTTTGATATCCAAAGAAAAATGCCATTTTTCAATATAAATGATTGGATGTTTATTTCATTATAAAGAAGAAGGTATGTCGTTAATAGTGGAAAATATAATTAGGCAAATGACCACCATACGACCACGCTTACAGTACCATATCCTTTTAATGAAATTTTCCATAACCAAATCGCAAAGTGGCTGCCCTATGTCCTCGATAGCCTCACGAATTCCATCTTTGAGGTCTTGAATCGACGCTGGGCTATTGGCGTAGACCTTCTCTTTCACGTTGCCCCAAAGGAAGAAGTCGCAAGGTGTTAACTCACAAGATCTCGGTGGCCAATTGTGATGACCTCTTCGAGAGATAACACGGTCCGGAAGCTTTTCCCGCAAAATATCAATGGTCTCTTTGCTTGTGTGGCACGTAGCGCCGTCTTGTTGGAAGTAAACGTTGTCCAGATCAATACCATCCAATTCCGGCAATAAAAATCATTAATCATCTCTCGATAGCGGAATCCATTCACCGTTACTGTTGCTCCAGTCTCATTTTCGAAAAAGTAAGGTCCAATGACTCCGCCAAGCCATAAACCGCACCAAACAGTCACACGTTGAGGATAGAGAGACTTTTCAACAATAACTCTCGGGTTTTCCGAGCCCCAGATGCGGCAACTTTGGGTGTTTACGAAGCCACCGTAGGTGGAAATGGACCTAATCACTCAAGATGATTTTTCGATGGAATCATTTTCATGCATTTCAACGACCCAATCAGCAAAGACACGACGTTGTTGATGATCGGCCGGCTTGAGTTCTTGAGTTAACTGAACTTTATAAGCCTTAAGACCCAAATCTTTATGCAAAATACGGTGTAATGACGTTTGTGGAATGCCTGATTCCAAAGAACGACGAGGAATGGACAAACCTGGGTTTTCTTCAACACTTTCGGCTATAGCAGCAATATCCTCGGCTCTTCTTGAGCAACGTGCACGTGTTTTATTCTTCACATCACTAACTTGTCCCAACAGCTCGAATTTTTCCACCAATTTCTTTATTGCGGTACGACAAGGTGCTTCACGACGACCCAATCATGTTCGAGTTTTACGAACCGTCTCTGCCAAATTTTCACCATTTTATAGTGAATTTTAATAATTTCAATGCGTCGTTGAAGCGTGTATCGTTCCATTTTTATTAATGGCGTAGTTTCTACTTGTCGAATGTCAAAAAATGACAGCTTCAAAAGTGACATCTGCCGAAATAGCGGGCTATTTTAAACAACACCTCTTATTGGAAAACCCTTTGTTATTCGTCCTTATATGTTTATGGGTTCGTTTCAGTTTATTATTAAAGGAGCTCTTTCTTCTCCGTGAACTAATTCCTTCCTCATTAGGAATATTAGAAAATATAATCATTAATACGAAAAAATTTCCATTATTTCACACTGTTCATTTTCTATTTCAATTCAAATATACTTTTTTCCGCCAGGATATTGCCCAAGTCTCCTAAGGACCTAAAGAAACGATTCACCTTCAACATTTTGTTGATACCACCCCAGCTTGTAGACATAGAATACGTGGACGTTACTGTATCAAAAATAACATCAATGATTCGACAGAAATTCCCCAACTGCAATGTTATAATTAATGCCAATATAAAGGAGAACTCATGGGGTGGCATAATGGATATTATTTTCGAGGTTGCTATCCAAAGACAATCAAGAAGCCCTGGAGTTGAGACGCCAGCGTGGAAAAATATCCTAATTGATATAAAGCAACCCCGAGATACCTTAATTGCTCAAATACAGAAATGGATTAAAAGCCTAACACATACTTCTAAGAAACTTTTAAAGAGTGGAAAACCAGTGGGTCTACACTTTGAAATGAAGCCTGGAACTGACACTAGAAAGCCAGATCTGAAGAAAATAACATCTTTGATCATGTCTATCATTATCAATGTATTCCCGGATCATAAAATAGATACGAAAGCGAGAGAAGTACAAGGTGAAAAGGGCTACATCAAATCTTCAGATTTCTGGATAACCATACATCCTGCAAGACGAAATGACGGCCTGGAACTGGTGACTATTCCCACGCCTATCTCAATCGACTTGCACACACCAGGTTCATCAATAGATACCATCATGTCAAAACTGATACCAGAAATATTCGGGCAGACAACAATAACGGATTCGAAATACCAGGTTAAATTCGTGATAAATCCACCAAAGGGTTATGATGTAAAGTACGTGAAAGACATCTCCCAGCAAATTGTGGAATATTTCAATAAATATTTCCCTGAATATTACGTAGAATTCTATGCGAATGGCATATTAGATCCGAATAACAACGGGGAAATAACACAACAAATTGTTCTTGTACCAGGAAAATCAACAGCGGAAGGTGGTTTTCTAGCGGGAACATCCCCGAAATACTTCGTATACGACGTTCCCAAAAATTATGAATCCCTTCTGATCGCGATAGATAATTGGCTGCAATCTAACATAGTGGAAATAAACAGTCAATTGAGGAACACCCCAGTCGCTATGGAATTCAGGGTAACACCGCCAACCAAAACTACGGTAGAATATGAAGCTAAGGTACTAGAGCAGATCAGAGAATGGATGATAAACTTATTCCATCATAGTAACATTGGATTAGGTATCACTAGTATGAAAGATAATAAAGGATATCTAACGGAAATGAGTATTCTGGTTACTATTGAACCAATTGCAAGTGATTCGGACACCATAGAACCCCCTCTGATTATTACTCCACCCACCACTCCAAAACCTACAACAACTACAGTTACACCATCTCCAACGACAGGAACAGGAACATCATCAACCGAATCGGATACAAAAACTGTACCCCCTCAAGTACCCATAATTCCAGTGTTCAATTTAACAGAACTTCCTGGTGTTGACTTAGAATCGAAGATTCGTCCAGGTTTGAACAAACTGATAATAGACATATCAAGCATTTTGAAAACGGGCAAACCAAGCAGCATACAATATTCCATCCAATTCCCCAAAGGTACTAGTAAGCTCGACTTGAAAGGTATGATAGAGATGATCAAAGGTATTTATATACAGCAGTTCCCAAACAATAATGTCAAGGTCACAATTGGTGACATAGAAGGAAATGGAAGTATCATAAGCTCTGCTATGTTCGCCATAGTTGTCGAGCCAGTCGAATACTCAGTGATTAACTTCGATCTCACTAATCCACCAGCGGATGTTACGGAGATATTAGAGATTAAACTGCCTGAAATCGAGAAGCTCCTTAAAAACAGTATGAAAAAAGACAACAATAAGGGAGGTTGCGTCGTGAATATAATGAGGCCCATCAAAGAATCTCCGAAATTTGTTCTTGAAATAATCCAAGTATTAACCGAATTGATAGAGTCGAGTTTTCCGGACCTCGATGTCAACTTAGATGTCGACGTAAGTGATTCAAAAAATATCAATATCATTATCAAGTTGGTACAGCCGCTCAACCGAAAGCCACCCGAAAACGAATTAGAATTTATGATTACCGTTTCAGGCAGTGAAGAAAAAACCCTGATACAAAGTGTAGATGCTAAAATTGATTCTTTATATGCAACACTGGTACATTTAGTGGGAGACGGTAAAAAAACTAAATTGATCATGAATATGGATCTCGGCTCAGGATCAACAGAAAACTCGGTGGAGAAAATCATAGAACATTTAAGAGTCCTTTTGAAAGAAAAGTTCCCTAATGTTACAATCGGAATCACGCCTTTCTTGAAGAGAGATTCGAACAACAATCCTTATTACGCCCAGTTGAATGTAATACTGGAACCCAATGACGTGAGCTCACAACCAGGAAAAAACGTCTTTAAAATTGTTTTAACTGATTCGAATCTCACTATGAATGCGGCAGTGTTGCGAATCTTACCAGATGTTGCTAATGTCGTTCGGAAATACTTAACTGAGCGAACTGCAGTTACCATCAACTTCGTTATCATTCCGCCCAAGAAGTCTGTTGATAGTTTCCTCACCACTGTTGCCGAAGTTATGATACCTTCCATAACTTCTTCCTTCTGTAATTATGAAAACAAATGGAAGATAAACACCAATACTGACCTTGAAGGATTTCTTATCGACGTAGTACTTACCATGACTTTCATGCAGCCTGCAAATGTTGAACCAAGTGAAACAACTGAGTGTCGAAAAGACATAACTATAGATTTGACTCCATCAGGCAGTCAATTAGAAGTGGAAATCGATAGAATTTTACCTTCAGTGTATGCTTTAATCAGTAATAACCTGGAGCAAGGCAAAATTCAAATTTTGAGGTTTAACTGCGTTATACCATCAGAAAAAAATATTCAAGAGAAATTAAAAGAAATTGTAGACTCTTCACAGAAAGTACTTCAAAACTACTTCCCTTTCAATAACAAAGAACTTAGAGCCAGTACTGACAGACATGGAAATGGCAACTACGCAATGATTCAGTTGACTGTAACCATACAACCAGATGATTTTCATATTCCTCCTTCTAGTATAACAATACCTCTTGAAGTTTCGCTTGAAGGCAGCCTCAGTTATTCTTTGAAAATGGCGGTTAGTAAGTACTCATCGCTTATTCAATCCTTACTTGCTCAAAAATCATCTGTGGTAATGGTATTTCAAATAAATCCACCTAGAGGTGCGAAAGAAGAGTACATTCGTAAAATTCCCGAAAAAATTATAGATTTTTTCCATGAACTTTACCCGACCCACATGATTAGTACAGAATCTAAAGGTGCAAAAACTTCAAATGGAGATTATTTCAAGATTACAGTTGTAGTGACCCTCTCTCGAGCGTAGTGTAGGAAGCAACAAAATGTAAAACCATAAAAATTCAGATGCTATACAAAATTGACCAAACGCAGTTAATTACATGAAATATGTTTTTGTAGCATTAATGGATATGAATAAATGTTGAATTTCATCATCTTTTTTTCTTCTTTTATAAAAGAGTAGCGAAACAAAGCTATAGTCATCAACATGGTGTACTATCCCTCCGTTTTTGAACCCGGCTACCTACACTTAAAACCCACCCATGGCCGATACGCTGTGATCGTCTAGTAAAAGGAATAGGACTCTACGTTGTGTTCGCAACCCAAAATACATTTATACTCAGAGAATGAGAGAGAAGATTGATGGGAAGTTCAGGTTAGAATAAATAAAAAACAATTTGGCTGCGGTTCTCTTGCAGGAGGAAAAAGAATGCCTTAGAAAAACTCCCAACCGATATTTATTACAATGTAACATCAGGAACAATTAGCAGTAAATATAGAAGTCAATTAAGCGCAGGCAATCAGTAATGCAAATCCCTAATGAATGAAGCAAAGAACCACGAAAGTTGTCCAACAGATAAGTTCCTCTCATGAGACTCATTCATAGGAATACCTCCGCCATTTAGGCGCTTATGTATGATACATAGAGTCAAATATACCTTTGTATAAATATCCTCGATGAATAGGATATATTAAACAGATACATAGTTTAAACAGTTACATTTCGGAATACAACCATCAGTGGAATAACAATATGCGGATTGACGGAGCTCAAAGGGGTTCTAGAGCTAGGGATCATCATTCCACATTCAGTTCATCACAATATAAATACTCTACTTGTTAGTTAGGGGTGAGTTCTAATTTTTTCTGGAGCCGGGCCATACGGCTAATGGTCTCTCGCCCTCACCCTTTTAGAATTTAGCTACAAGAGTCTTGAACCCGCCATAAGGCGCAAACCCAAGACAGGAAAGTAGTTGGTGTCAAGCCAAAGCCTACTCATTGTAGTAATTGATTATTTGAATATTTAGCAAAGGAACACAATGAGAAAGGGGGTGAATAAGAGCTAAGTCCTGTATAATATTAGGTACATAAATGGTAGTCGATAGGTGAAAATGGAGCAACTCAAATATTGCCCGCTCCTAGAGACTAACCAGACCTTGGATCGACACCGGGATGTTCAGTATTCTAGACAAAAAGCACTGACCATTCACTCATAATGAAAACTGATGAAATCCTTAACGATCGTAGAAACACTTTGAACAGGATGATCGATATAAATTTAGATTATAACTTCGAAATGTACTGGGTCCACTACATAATAGTTGAGATTTAATAATGGCAATCAGAATGAACAGGCTTGTAGTAATTGTAATAATGTAACAAAGACTTACGTGGTCAAAAGCGAATACTGAACAAGTACACTATGCTAAGATGGCTGTGTTTAATTCCATCCTTTGTTCGTCGTAATTTCGAAGAGGGACTCTGCCGACTTACTTCTTCCATTCTGAATTTCATAGAGAATCCCTAGCGTTTCCGGTTCTCTCTAGGTTAGTTTCTCGACCATTGAAAAATCAACGTTCCCTTCTATAACATAATCACAAGGACGAATATCCGTCGAAAAATCAACAAATATTCACCCTTGATCAGAGCTAATCATCCAATCAACCAAAACACCTACACCTACCTTCTATGATTGGGGAATGAATGAACCGTGAATAAACGAATGAATCAATCAATCACGGTTTAGCACATAGGCGTAGTATTTAAATATATGGAAATATTTTGATTTAAAACCAGGTACAGTACAATGGAAAATAGCTGTTGTCCGGAGCTTAAATTTTTTTCAACTTGTGGATATCATATAAAAGCTCGAAAAACGCACGTATGTACTTTCTTATTATTCTATGAATTAGAATTTTCTGTGAAAAAGTTGTCATTATCTGTCTCTGTGTCATAAACTAATATATAATTATATATATGTATGTTCTGTGATATGTTCTATGAGATTTTTGAAAAAGCCTTTGCTTTGATTACAAATCATAATAGTGGTTAAGGCAACATTTCTTATATTATTAAATCAAATCATGGCCGATGACGCCAGGTTCCTCGTAAGTGGATGGGAAGACGATTTGAATGACATAGATTCTAATAGAAATCCAGAAGGTAAATTGGAAATATTCAGAACTGAACTGAAACATTCATGACCAATGAGTTTCCAGAAAAAACAGCCAATAGCTTCATGAAAGCAGCCGAAGAAGGAAAATTGGAAAAAATCAAAGCGCTTTTAAAGGTTAATCCAGCACTAATACAAATAACAGATAAAGATGGTTACACCCCACTGCATCGAGCTTGTTATGGTAACCATATGGAGACGGTTAGAGTTTTACTCGAGAAAGGGGCTGACATTAGCGCTAAAACTGATGTTAAATGGGAACCATTACATTCATGTTGTCATTGGAACAATAAGGAATCAGGTGTCACTTTAATACAGTGGGGTGCTGATGTTAATGCAGAATCTGAAGGAGGTTAGAAAATGAATCGTTTCAAATTAGTTGTTTACATTCATTGTTGCTCATGGAGCATCAGGAATTAGGAACCCACTCGTGTTTCAATTCAATCTTATCAGATGTTTTTATTGTTTCTAAGGGCAGACACCTCTTCATATAGCTGCAGCCCATGGAGCTGATTATGATTTAGCTCAACTTCTCCTAATGCATCCTTATATAAAACCAAACAAACTGAATAACTCTAATGATACTCCTACTGATATCGCAAGAAGGAGTTCGAAGTATTATAATATTTTCGATATGGCAGATCCTCTATTGAATGTAGCAAATCTTGAGTAAGTGTAGCTCTTGTGCTTTTTATAGTAATATCCTATAATTGAAAGGAATAATTTCATACTTCCACAAATATAGCTGACACGACTAAAAATGCAATTTTAGCCTGATAAAAAAGGTTGTTACTCATATATTATGAGACATGTTTAATTCAATTAGAGCAATGAAAAAAAATTATGTTGAAAACCTGAGAGGTTGCAAGTATATTTATTAGTTGGATCCGTATATTAATTGTATGTGAGGATATATTTGCTTTCCTCCAAATACAATTAACTACGATGTGAGTTCATCAAATCACATTTGATGTAAAAGTGACAACCAGATTAAGATAATTGAAATTGTGAATCCAGGAATATTAATTTGAGTTTAAATTGAAGAAAATATCTAATAATTAACATTGAATGTAGTTGGGTTTTCAGGTAGGATTTTGAATTGTTAGAATTAGATATAAGTTTTATGAGAAATAAAACTATCTTTGGTTTTCAGAGAAACAATTCTATTAATTATTCAGGATTCGAAGATTGACATATATATTTAAGAGTTGAAATTTTCAAGTATATAAAAAAGTAAGACCCAATATATTTATTAATTTGATCTATTTTAGAAAGTCAGGAGATGGCATGCATACAGTTTCCAGCAATTTTGATTAAAATTTGTGTGACAAAAACCACTACAAATATTCAAAGAATAACACTAAATATCAAATTTAGGACTGATTATCAATATTTTTGAGCTCTTCCAAGGTTTGATTGCTGTAAGCTGGCTTTCGACTTGCCATCTCTTTATAATCTTTGATATATCACGGTAATAAATGTATTGAATGTTAAATTTTTATATATTTGAATTTCACATGTGTATACAATTGTGAGTTAGAAAACGAATATATTGAAACGAAAAAAAAATATATTGCTGCAACTAATAAATATATTTTTAAAGCCCACTTTTGTCATTTAGTCCAACATGATAAATGTCTTTACTTAGTTAATTCAGAGATTTGTCGTTTCAAGTTTTTGAATTTATCAATAGTATTTCCCCTTACAATTTTTTAGTGATTTATCATGCTCTTGTTAAGTTAATGACTATTATCTAATTAAACCGAAGAGATAGCAAATTCAAATTGTACATGACCAAATCATCATATTTTTTCAGATTGTTGGAATGAACCTTGCTGCAATAAATAATACCCTGATGGTTGAATCTGTAGAGAATTGTTTACGTAAGACAAAGCACATATTTTCATCATAAATAAATATTCATATGAATCACGAGTTTTTATTAATAAAAATGTTTATAAACAAATTGAAAACATTTATTTTACAAAATATACTTACGATTTCATTGATCCTAAAAAAAAGTATTTCTTTTCGATACTGAAATAACTTAACACTAAATTTACATCTTTCTTTTTTTCAAAGTAAAAAATAAATTATCTGCATTTTTACAAATACAACAGATGGTTTCATTCACCAGGTTGTCAACTTTCGCGAGTTAAAAGTTCTTCTTTGTGGCTTTGTTTGGTATTCTTTTTTTCCGAATGGTACCTTCAAGTTGTGAGGTTTGAATTTTCTCCATTGTCGATAGAATAATTTGAGGAGCCGTTCAAGCTGAAAGACTGCCCTAGGCCGTATAGATGACCCGAAAACTTCACGTCATCAATAGTGTCCTCGAAAAACATCTGAAATATTAACATTTATATGGTTGTTATAACCCTATGGTAGGTTTATACCTCTTTCATCTTGAAGAAGGCCATACCAGTTAACAAAGAATCTGAACCAGCTTGATGTTGGGGTCCAATTCGTTCCAAATCCAGCTGTTCAGCTACCTCCTGAAGGCCTCCTTTCAGATTTTTACAGGATTTCATGAGGTACTGCAAAAATAATTTCAAGATAGGATTTCTGTACAACATCCTCATTCGAAGTTCAATCATTCTGTTAGTGAATTGAATCTTTGCACGAGTTTTTTAATTCACCGAACTGGTGTGGTTGAGGTAGAGTTTCATGGACACGGAATGCAAATGGTGGATGATTTGTGAACGCTGGACTAGAAAATTTGACACATATGTCGTGTCAACCAGTAATAAGAAAACTTGAATCGATTTCAAGCGATGGACCAAAATTTCCGGTCTTAGTTACGGTTATCCACATTGACACATTATTCTTTCCCTATATGTTAGTTAGGATATCCGGAGCTTTTGGTTCATCCCTTGAAATCGATTTTGGTGTTGTATCTACCACTTTTTAACCGCACCAGTTAAGTGAATTAAAAAACACGCCCTGTCAATGATGTTTCTGTTGAAAGTTACTTCAAAAATAGAGCCTAAAAGAAACCCACCTTGACATCATAGATGGTAGGAAAGTAAAGTTTCAGCAAATCAAAGAAATCGGCTTCCTCTTGTGGTAAGTTATTGTCCGTTAACAGTTTGATCAAATACCCAAAATCATACCCCGAATGGAAAGATAGCCACTTTATATTATCCATAAGCACCACCCCAGACGTCATGAGTAATTCTGCAAAATCAAGTGGCTCGATACCTTCGTCTTCATGTTTCTTGAACTGGATACCGGAATTGGTCAGTAGATCGATACTATCTTGTGCATACATGTCTTCCCTTTAAAAGAACTTGATATGAACGATATTCTAGACACATAACAAAACTTTCCATATTATATAAAGCTCAAATATATGTAAGAATGATATCTAAAAGCCAATAGCTATATGCAGAGATCAAATGGACTCACTGAAGGTTGAACTTGAAATTGAATTGCCATGTAGTATAAGATCCACCAGGTGTTTTTCCATTATCATCCAAAAAAGTTAAACCCAGCTGAATGAGCCTTAAAAGATCCACATTACACCTAAGCATTTGATACTGGTAGTCTGCTGAACTTCTGAACTCCCCTATCGGTCTTGCTACAACGCCTGGAAATTCTGTATCCATAGCAACATAAGTATACTTTTGAACAACCTGAAAAACAACATTTAGCAACCTGTGTCTATTCAAATAGTTTCTAGGAATTCATTTCGATACACAGCTTATATTTCATTTGTTGTTAGTACTTAGTTTCAGTAGGCTTACCTGTCTGATAGCTTTGAATTCATCCTCCAAATTGTGAGCCCAAACATCTCTGATCCCACACTCCTCATTGTTGATGTGGGAGCTACCAATGGTTGCAGTGGGCATCTCGGATCCGTTTTCAGAATTTATCAGTTGTTGAAGGGGATTCTGTACCCAAATAACGTTCGTTTGGGACTCTTCCCAGCTATGTGACAGAAAAATAGGCTCTGTTGGTTTCCAGCGATTTTCTTCCACTGATTTCAATTTTGAATTTGTTCCATCCGAATGAAAATATCTCATCGATGTTGAGTTATGGCTGAAACGATTATCTGATGTCATTATTTGACAAAAATAACAAATGAAATTGTCGAAAACAAACGAAGAAAACATCTAGAGACTATCTAGAATTTTCCCATTCTTTCGACATAACCAAGGCAATTTTTTTCTTTAAAACTTCTTCACACAGTAAACTCTATGTACAATTCAAATCGTGCTCACTCATTATGTTCTCTAATTTGGGCGAACCATTTCGGAAACTAGAATGCAGAGGTAGGAAATGTGAAATACACAAAAATAAATGCTTACACCTCAAACAATAGCACTTGAAAGATTCACGAGAATCGCTGGCGCTGAGATCCTCGTTTCCCTGATTGTCAACATCTGCGATTACTGATCACAGAGAACATATTCAGTTATCATAGAATATTATGTAATATTATGAATGGTTTTTATTCTATGTTATAAATCATAGAATAACAAATACAGGAAATCATCAGGAAATACCGTAGATCCTCTATCTACGGAAAATACAGGAAAATCACAGAAAAATTTAGAAAATTTTTTTTTGAGAGGGAAGATACAGTGCCGCTGGGTAATCTTACCATTATACCGCTGTATAAAGACTTTATACAATGATTATATACCCCAAGAAAACCCAAGTTAATATAATATATACAACAATTTGGAACAAATACATACAAAATGTTGAATTATTGCATTAATTAAATAGAAAAGTGACTTGTCGGCTGCTGTACGTAAAATCATTGTTTAAACAATGGTAAAATCCTTGTTTAAGGAGGATCATAAACAAGATATATATCATCTCGAACGAGAAAACAACAAGCAGGATTGCATAAGTGAGCTGACAAATACTGTCGTATCCTACGCTCCATGTGAAACGGCTGTTAGGTACTCTAGATCGTTTTGTTATTGGCGAAAATTTATTTAATCTTTCTGTGATTCCAGGCCCAGCAGTCACATAATACAAATAAAGCAGTCCCATCTAGGCTGCTGTTTCCAAAAATCAACACGTTTCTGTCCAAATCAACGATACTTCATTCAGTTTTATGAAGTCAGTCGGTCAGCCTTGTAATAGGTTTATCAAGTTTTTGTAAATGACTCCGCACTGTATAAAGAATTTATACAATACTAGAACTGGATCAGGTTGGCACTTGTGAATTGTGGAGGTTGAAATAATTCGGCGAGAGGTTACCATCAATTCTAAAATATTTTATTGTCGTTTGCATCATCACATACAAAATTGACTGCTTCTCAAAGAATAAATGGAATGAGTTTGGCCCTTTACCTAACAGAAGATTTTGTATATTTTGAAATATACGTTTGTGGAATTACTGTACATAAAATTGAGTAAACACACATTACATAATATTGCAGTTTCATATCTGAATTTAATTAACGAAAAGTCAAAGATCTGGTTACTTAGAAGTTGATATTTTTTTCAATGTTGGAAGTCCAATTCGCTGTTGGGTGAATAATTAGCAATGCTGTTCCTGAATTGGCGTAGGGAAACAGTAACAAAGCCTACACAGAATACACCGAGTCCCCTAAATTTTTTTTTCGGGAACAATCTATCATATACAAAAAAAAATCCTCATACATTGAGCTCCATATTTCACAGCATTGTACCTAATTTCAATTTCATACGATAATAGTTCTTGGAGATATTGGGAAAAAGGCGTAATTAAATTTCGTGGTTTTTCAAGAATGACCCAAAAAATACTCATTCAATCAACATGAAACGTGGATGCAAAATTTCATGATGATCGTGTCATAGAACATTTTCGAAAAAAAAATTTTAAATTCTGTTTTCAAATATTCTGCGGTTTTCTGATTATTATATATTATCCTCATGAAATTCTGTGTGAATCTTCAAGCTGTCATTTTTCGATAAATTACTGACGTTTAATTCGATCTTATCTGTATATGTATTTGGAAATATTGGGATAATAAAATTTTGAATGGATTCATCTTCGGACTCATTGTTAAGATTTCACTCATTCACGAATTCGGTCTTCGTAATTAAGCACCAAATCATCTCTACAAATATCGACTTTCTAAGTTGTTAATTTCGGAAGTTATTGTGTTTACAATCAACCGTAAACTCAAACTTTTTTGTGAGTATTTCTTAAAATCATTATTTCTGAAGAACTGAAGAAAATATCTAATGAAAGAATGCAACAAAAACCTTCATAATATTGAGAAAAAAATGTGTGTAATGGCATTTGGCAGTTCTGTTCCTTTCCACACGAGGTATTCGCTGGCTGGCATTCTGGTATATGCTGAAATTGGACGTGTTGAAGCCTTTTCTTGCGAGCAAAGACTACTACGTGCTGGTAAATTAAGGCTTCACGCGTTTCGGGTTCTTCAAACCTCGTTAATTTCTCAAGGTCAGGCTCCTGCCGACTGCATGCTTCAACGTTGACAATAGCCACGAGAAATATGGAAATTCGGAGAAGTTTCAACTTTAATAGAAGAAAATGTATAACTATACACTCATTCGACAAGAAAAATTCGCTCCACAGAGATTTAATTAGCAATTTATCATTGGAAAATGCTTATCTCTAATGAGTTTTATTTGAATGACACGTGAAATCTTAAAATATTGTGTACTTGTTCAAAAACTTAGAAAGAATGGTCACCATCCATGTGTTGACCACAACGAACGATGCTTGACTCATAGACGAAAAATAAATTCAGTCTTCCAGATTTCAGCCTAATGTATTGTTGAAAATAAATCCTGGAATGAGTACCACAGAATTATTGAGTGCATATACAAACCATTCACGTATACGAACGCCATTATCGAGCTTGAAAGATTTGGATTCAAGTCTACCCTACAAATAGGTATCGTGTTTCTCTCAGATACCTTTATGTTTACGGCCATCCTAATAATGGCCAATAATTTGTGAGATATATAATTATAATTTAGTGAAAAACTCGGAATCTTTTTAACATTTTGAAATTTTCATTCGAAAGTTGTAAACAGTTCGTAATATTCGGACCAGCTATATACGTATTGGGTGTGTGTGACAGTTCGAGTACAACGCATGCTTATTGGCGCATTCATAGAAGAAAACAGTTCAATTTTGCCTGATCGTGACGAAGGGAGTATTTGTTGTTGTAAAGTGAAAATATTGAGTTTCTGAGGAAAAGGTGATAACAATAATAGTGATAAGCGTACTTCGCGGTTTAGTCAAAGGGTAAGTGGTTTCTTAATTTGTCCTTTTGGTGAATTACCATATATCTTGTAGAAAGGCGGCTGGGCAGGGTTTTTTGACATTAAAATGGCCGACAGTTATGACAAATTGCTCAGATATTTGGAACAATTGGCTTAATGGAACGTTATCTCTGAAATGATTTCGATATTTGATAACCTGAGTCGAGAAAGTTACGTAATTATCAATACTTTGGGCAATTTATACCTTATGTTTTGCCATTTGGAGTTCTTATAGGAAGTGTCCAAAATCCTTTTAAATTCTATATAAGCTTTTGATATCTCGATTTGATACACAAATTTGCATTTCCAGTAATTCGATATTTATTGTGAGACCTAGGAAAATTTAACACACTAATGTTAATTTAGTCAGGTTATGTTATAAATTAGGAATTATATATTTCGCTTTTTACAACGATTAGATATTCAATTTTCCCCATAATCCTCATTATCGATAAGATAGAGAATTCAATGTATTTCCAGTGATGATCTATGAGTCATATCTTATTTTGGAGCATCCAGGTAACCTTGAATATTCATTTATTTGATTGTGGCTCACTATGTATTACATAATCTATATTGATGTACAAATTTGCAAATTATCAATTTAATTAATTATTCGATATAAATTCTTTCAATTCAAACTATTCTATCTATTTCAAACACCTCGTCTTCTTATTTATATCAGATAAGTTCGGCGAGTTGGAAAAGTTCCAAGGAGTATTGACATTTATTTATCTTGGGAGTTCGATACTGTTTTAGGTTATCATAGGTACGTTTGTTGAGGTTTTTCAATAAGGGTTGATTCTACCGTTTTAACTACTTACCTAGTTTGTTTGATATACATATACCATATGCATTTTTATTTGATAAATACTTTCTCCTGGCATATTTTTCAACTGAAACACTCGAATGCGCTTAATCTCATAGAATCTCATAGAATTTTATTTTTTGTGAAGATGTTTTCATGGAGTTTTACACAGACCTGGTCTGTGGTTATACCTAGATATTTTTCAATAGAATTTCAAGCCACCTCTCATAAATATTTCAATTTCATAATTATTCATGCAATGTATTCTGATTATAATCTAAGCTAGAACCTTTATTCGATTTCAATCAATAAAATGTTATACCGCTTCTTTTATGCATTCGAATGGTTTCTTCAAAACATCTCTATTTATAGTTCACGTTAAGTAAGCAAACATGATTCTGAAAGTAATAGCAATTAGATTCAGTTTCGATGAAGGTTACGCTACACTTAAATTGCTCGTACAGGATGTCTCGTTCCAAAATGAAATTAGTGACATCACGAACGAGCGAGTATCAACTTGGAAATACTAGCAGTTCTTTAAATTTTGTGGAATTATTAACTGTATTGAACCGAACGATATGATAGTGTTCCGTTTACGAGCAAAATGAGAGCATTACCTCATTGGACCCTAATCTTTAATGTGATGGTATGAACGTTCTCTATTGTTCCATCAAATATGCACTGGGTTTCCTTGACAACAGCGTCGACACGCCTTTTTTCTTCCATCCCCGATTCAAGAATAGGGACCATTATCTGTTACATGTTTTTTTTTGTGTTCAACTACAGACCAGTTGGTCTGTGGTTCCACATTCTATTGAAAATATAATGAGAAATACTATACTATTTAACAAGCATATAATGACTGCTATTATAGTTTTTGAGTGTATTTAATATTCCGGTATTTGTTTCACGATATACGATATACGGATACAGAAATTTGAAATGTTACCTATAGATGTTTGCAACTATCATTGTTCTGGCTTCGAAATGATTACTCATGGAAGTCCTAAACAACAAATACCAAGTTGCTTCTTATTCGTTTATACATATTTCATTTTATGGATCCTCGGATGTTCCACATTTTTATAGTCATCTTGTACAGTAGTAGGAATTCAACATCGGAACGGTGAACTGATTGAAGCAACTAGACAGATTCATCATTTAAAATATCTAATGGTTTTTTTTGGGAAATATGTAGTTCTATCAGATCAATCAGATTATAGCTGAATTCATTTCTACTAGGGAGAATTGATTCTATGGACGTGACAAAGTGACCTGAGCGCCATCAACGTTTACAGAAAGAATTAGTTATCTTATAGGTATATTGGTTAGAAATTAGAATCCAACATAGCCGGTCAATCGATCGAAGCAACTAGACATCCATCATTTCAAATATCCATTTTATTTTTGCGCGCATGTTCACGGGGAACAGCGTGCTATCGTTTTTGTCTAAATGTTTGTAATGAATTTTATCATAACAATATTGCTATCAAGGACTTCCATAATTCGTGATTTTAGAGCTGACAACTTTGTATTTTGTGACTTTAGAACTATAAGGAAGAAGAAAATAACCCTACTTCGTGAGATTTTTTATGATTTCGCAAACATAACCTCTATCTACGGCATTTATGTTAGCATCGACTTAAAAAATGTTAGGAAACTAAAGGATTAAAATTGACCAATAACCAATTTCCTGGATACCAAGAGAATATTGGTTACCAGAAATCAAATGCAGCAATTTTATTCGGGCGTTAAAAATTCGAAATTCGATAAACCTTTCTGTTGGCACCTCAAAGGGATTGCTATTGTTGAGATGCTTCTGATTAGAATAATCATCTCAGCTTTTGTCTACTATGGCTGTATTTTAGTCTAAGAATTTTTCTTGAAATTAAATATTCTAGAGAACCTTAAACACCAAACCAATCAAAGTCAAATTGACCAATTTCCTGGACACCAATAGAATATGGGTTTCCAAAAATCAAATGCAGCAATTTTATGCAGGCGTTAATGATTCGAAATTCGATGAACTTTGCTGTTGGCAATTCAAAGGGATGGCTGTTGTTGAGATCATTAGAATAATCATCTCAGCTGTTACTTACTATGCCGGTATTTAAGTCTAAGAATTTTTCATTAAATTAAGTATTCTAGAGAACCTTGAACAAATTTCTATTAGGACATACTTCCCTATCTTCAATATTTTCGAATTCCTGGTAGAAATAACACTGAAACAAATGTATCTCTGTAAGATTCCCTTCCCAACCTATCTGGAAATCAAGCATAGCAAGTACTATTTTGAGGTTGCTAAGATAGCAATATTGATAACAAGATTCTTGTTAAAGTGACATATCATATTGCTCAAAATAGTTGATGAATACCAATAATTCCAAACTTGTTATGATAGCAATATCTTTTTCCTAGCAATATTGCTATTTGCAAACAGAATCGACCTGATTGTCAACAGTCTGCCGTATTGTGATTCAGTATCAGAAATGCTGAAATAATTATAATCGATGGTCAGTGCAAATAACAGGTTTCGTCCAAGATTCGTTGAACCATATCACTACGGCTAGCAACCTAGACAAATAACCTCGCAGAGTTGGAAATTATAGCGGCTAATTGCATGATGATGAGTGACATAGTTCAACGCGAGTCACGGTGATGTCATAGCCGGTATACGAGGCGTCTGATCGTTTGGCGTACGGCGGGGAGGGGAGGGTATATGTGTGGTTTCATTGAAATATTTTTGGTCGTGAGTTTCAAACGAGCCGGTGGGTGGAAGGATATCAATGATGTTTTAATGGATTGAACTTGGCTTGCATAGTTGGCTCGAGTAAAATACTTGAAAGAATGTTTAGTGACCTGTTTCACATCGAAGTGTGGTTCACTGTTGCTAAAAAAGTTACGTTATGATGGCATGATGCAGGGTTGCCAAGTTGGGGTATTTTTCCTCAAATTTGGGAGATGTCTGGACACTCTGGGGAAAATTTGGGGGACAAATTCCTTGGGGTATTTTTGGGGGTTTAAGTTTTTTCACTGGGGTTTTTTGGGGTAAAATCATGATGTCAGTATTTTGCATCATGGGTAAAATATTCAATTCAATATCTTATATCGATATTCCTTTGGCAACTCACCTCAAGAATTTAGATCTTGTATTGCCATCTTTTGTATTTCAAGAGAGATTATAGAAGCTTCTCACATCAGACAGACAACGCTTAGAGGTTTCCGCCTAATTCATCATTGGTTTAGTGTTTTATTCTTCAAATTCAATGTAAATTAGCCACAAATTACAATTTGATTCCCCCTAATATTCGGGGAAACTTCTAACTCGGGGTATTTAGACCTGGATAAACATTGTTTGTTGTATCTTCGGAGTCTGAGCGTTTATGATTACTACTAATATTCACTCAATGTCAATAGTATTTTTTGGGTGAAAATATTGTCTTCCTATACACATAAACATCGAAGTGATTAGGAGAGCGATTTAGAACTTAAAGATATGCTTTACAATTCAGTTTTCATTTCCATTTTCTGTATACCAATTTTAATAGGATGGATTTCTTCAGATCGAGAAATAAAAATCTGAGGGTTTTTTCGAAGAATATCATGTTTTTGGGGTAATTCAGGCATCATATCTTGTATCACCTGAGGAACAATTTTCAGATTTTTCTCAAATTGAGTAAATACAATATTGTTTTTTAAGAAATAAGAAGATCCACCTTTTATAAATATCGAGAATCAATTACTCTTGCAATTGTTGGAGGTAAGTTATGCTGTATATCAACAAATAAAAAATCTGGGGAATTTCTCGAAAGATATCATGATTTTGGGGGAATATTGAGTATCAGCTGAGGTATTGTTAATGAAGTAACATGACAACCCTGCAAGAAGCATAAAATACTCCATTCACTTTTATAAACTATCCCGGTTGGACATGTCATTCTGACACATTTCACCGTGTATATTTTGAAAAGTTAGGTTATAGTCATTTTCCTGTCAGATAACTACACGACGTTGTCGTCTCTACATAGAGGTCGTAGTAATTACGTATTTTTCAAATAGTGAATTTACTTTGGGGAAATAACGAATTTGAGAAAATATAATGTGAATTCAACAATTCCAAAGACCTGACGAATGTTGGAGAAACTTTTTTCTCTGTTAACACTGGAAATATGTCACGTATATAAACATGGTTGAAAGATTCAGTTATGCTATTTTCTTGTACGGCAATCAAGAATCGAGTGTTGAAATTTTACTGAAAAATAATGGATAGATTAGTCCGTTATTTTGTGATAGTTCATTCGAAAAAAAAGAACTCAAATAACCCTGCAGTAAAACTTCTAAACGATCAGACAAACCTATGCAATTCCCTATTTTTCGAAATTCTCAAGAAATAAATCTACAGAAGACATTTAAATACCTTGCTGTACAATTTGTAATACTTCAGTATGAAAATGTAGTATTACTAACTCTGTGTCACCTTGAAAAAACTAACTCAATTTACAAAATTCTTGGGAATCTATGTGAATGATATAATGGGTTTTCACCCACATACGTCGAAAATGTTGGATAGCTGGCGATAAATTATTGATTCCAAATTATCAGAAAAAGCAGATTTCAATTCTACAAACACTTCCTGATACTTTTTCTCTGCTTCTTCAGAACTACCTTCGGCATTTTTAGTTTCCAAGCGTGATGATTATGTTGAGATGGAGAGTAGACATGGGCATTGGCATTTGGCAACGTCCCTTAGAATTATTTTGACATTGCCGATATTTCAAGAGTGCCAACATGCGTCAGTTTTAAGAAAAAAACTTGATAAATCATGGCTAACCGGGATAGTTTATAAAAGTGAATGGAGTCTATGCATCTTGCCCACATCTATGAACCCTGCGTTCTTCTAGATGACCATAGACATATCAGTTTATTATTCTCTATGTCTATGAAGATGACCTAACCTCAGATCTGTAAAAATGAAAATTCCGAACTGAGAGAATGAACTATTATTTGTCGGTGATCTATTTCTTAGACATTTGTATAGCGCTTTATTTAATTTATGAAATTTATCTTCTTGTATCAATATTTATCTACTCAAATCGGTTCTGAAAGGAATATCTTTGGTTATCTAGACGTTCTGTAAATATTGGTTATGCTGTATAAACCTAGATGGTTCATCAATTACCATCCGCTGAGTTGGTTGATTCTCCAATGTTCCAATTTTTTTCCTGTCGAACTCTACAGGGTGTTCCGTATAGCACCACAGTAAGTGATTGCTCATACTTCCATTAGGAGATAAAATGTTGAGATTTTGTTCTACTCTTTTTGCGCGCATGTTCTGTAGAACGGAGCGTGATTTTTTGTCCAAATGTCTGTAATTTTCTCAAACGACTAGGTTGGACTTACTGATGGCGAATCTGATGTTAAGATCAATTCTGTCCGGCCTGACTTGAAACTGCCAGAGTTGGTTGCATCAAAATACCATGGTTGAGTTCGTTAATGGGTCAAAAACCTAATGTTTCATGACACATTTCAAAATAAATGTTACTATACTATTTTGAAGTTTGTTTTTCTTCAATAGAAGTGAAGTGAACTGTTTCGTATAAGAATAATGTGAATTTTGTATTGAGTCTAGTTATCTTTCCGGATATATGAGTCTAACTATGCTTTCAGTCAAGATCACTAATCTTGCTTACAGTGTACTTTTTTTTTGTGTAGGAACTACTTGAGCGGTTGAATTGAAACTTGGCAGTTATTGGAAGCGTAACGACGCGCAACTTTTTGCGGAATTTTGTTCAGATCGTAGTTAGTAAATAAAAAAAATTCTAAATTTTATTGCAATTTTTTTTGACGCCTTTTCACTAGATTCTGATGAAATTTTGTCCAGATGATCCGATTAAAGTTTTCGGATCTAACTGCTAGTTTCAATCCAATCGCTCCAGTAGTTTCTCAGATATCAGGAAAAAAAATCAAAATTTCAAATGGCTTCGAAACCGACGAACTAAGCCGATTGATCCTCCGTTCGCTCGTAATCGTGCCCACGGACGGCCGGCCGGACAGAATCGAATCTGGATTCCTCGTCAGTGAGTCTAAACTAGTCGTATATATTTTGAAAATGTTAGGTTATAGTCATTTACCTGTCAGATAACTACACAACGTTGTCCTCTCTACATAGAGGTCGTAGAAATTACATATTTTTCAAAATGTGAATTTACTTTAGGAAAATAATGAATTTGAGAAAATATTATGTAGTTCAATAATTCCACAGACCAGGCGAATGTCGAAGAAACTTTTTCTCTGTCAACACTGGAAATATTTTACGTATATAAACATGGTTGGTAGATTCAGTTATGCTATTTTCTTCTACGGAAATCAAGAATCGAGTGTTGAAATTTTACTGAAAAATTATGGATAGAGTAGTCCGTTACTTTGCGATAGTTCATTCGAGAAAAAAGTACTCGAATATCTCTGTAGTAAAACTTCTAAACGTACAGACAAACCTATGGAATTGATGGAGAATATAAATTTTGATTGGTTTTTTGAATTAAGCGACGCCCTTCTAAAATCCGAAAAAACACCTCGGATTGGCTAGTGTGAACGAGAGAGCACAAATGTGTGAAGGAAATTTCCCTAAATGGTCTAAGATGATAAGAATTCTATAAACTGTCACATGTGGTGCCTGGATTCTTCGAGTTACCGAAGTATGCCGCCCATCAAGCTCCGATTCCTGGAATGCTAAGAGCTTGAAATTATCTGAGTGTTTTCTGTCATGCAAAATTATATTTTATTGTTGGCTTGAGATAAAATGCTCTTAAAGCCGGTGTCAATTGATTTAAACCAAAAATATTGAATTTCGGGCATATTCCTGGGAACCAAAAGAATTCAGACTCCCACGTGGCAAAATCAAGAAAATACAATATATCATAAAATGCCAGGTATCCAGGACACGGGACGCAACAAAGCCTACAGAAGACTTTTATCAATACCTTGTTGCACAACTTGAAATACTCCAGTTTGAAAATGTTGGATAGCTTGTGATAAATTATTGATTCCAAATTATCAGGGTTACTACCAAAGAAAGCAGATTTAAATTCTAGATAGCACTTCCTGATACTTCGTCTCTGCTTCTTCAAAACTATCTTCGGTATTTTTAGTTTCTAAGCTTGATGATTATGTTGAGATTGAGACTAGAAATTGGCATTGGCATTCGGCAAGGTCTCAGAATTATTTCGACATTGTCGATATTCCACGAGTGCCAACCTGCGTCAGTTTTAAGTAAAAAACACTTGATAGACCTAAATCATTGCCAACTCAGATAGTTTATAGAAGTGAATGGATTATACCTGTTATACCTGGCAACCCAGTGGTTTGTCCAGGTAATAATAAATAATAAATTCTTCAAAAACTAATTGAGAATATTCTGTCCAGGACTTTTTCAGGCAACCCATTTTCAATATATTTTCTAATATACTAAATTTATTATAAAATTATTTTTATTTTATTATCAGCTCGGTGAATTTCGACTTGGGTTCGAATCTTCTACTAAATCCTTGTACACTTATATTTGTATGCCATATATTTTCCGTTGGTTTGCCTTGTGAGAACAATTTTTGTAATTGTAAAGAACACCAATGAACCATAATTGAGTTGAAACAAGCGGGTAATTCTAATGAAAGTAGGAATATGTAAAATGTTTTTACTGCTATTCAATAGTTTGGAAGATGATTTGTCTGCAGTAATCCAAAGGTTGATTTTGTGGATAATGAACGTTCACTGTTTTCAATGTCATACTCCATTGTAACACATACTTGGCTTATTATTTTCATGATCCTTACAAGAGTGATGACTATTACGTTACCTGTTTTTTCAGATGCTAATTGTAATTTATATGATGATTTTTTATTAGCTATTCGAAGGTTATCAATTGACGTTGCTGTTAAACTCAACCAACTCATTTAATTGTTCGCTGCTTCGGAATATAATGCTTCATATTTGGTTTGAGAATGTTCCCATGACATCGTTTCACATTGTGTCTTGTAATCCACAGCAGTGTTATCTTTGCAATTATATTCGACTGGATAATATCTAGAATAAAAACATAAGAACAGAAGGAAAAACATTGTTACAAATCCGAAGGAAACACAAATGGATATTTAAACGAAGCGAAAGGAAATTTAAAGAAATATCTTCAGATATTTATGATAAGATTCAGAAAAAACCATCTGATTTTGGGAGTCTTCCGAAATTTGAATTTCTTGCACCTCCTGAAGCGATAAATTTTGACATGGCGTTCAGATGTTCTGTAATAGATGCAATTCATTTTCTTGATTTCATTTTGACTTGAGGTTTCTGTATGAAAAGTATAATAATTATTGCATCTCGCAGGCTCACTAACCAGGCAATATATTCTAACTGACAAGGAAACTGCAACACCCAGAATGTAAAGGGTTTTCCAATAAGAAGTGTTATTTCGAATAGCCCGCTATTTCGGTAGATGTCACCTTTGAAGCTGTTATTTTTTGACATTTGACAGCAGAAACTACGCCATTAATAAAAATGGAACGATACACGCTTCAACAACGCATTGAAATTATTAAAATTCACTATAAAAATGGTGAAAATTTGGCAGAGACGGTTCGTAAAACTCGAACATTTTTGGGTCGTCGTGAAGCACCTTGTCGGACCGCAATAAAGAAATTGGTGGAGCTGTTGGGACAAGTTAGTGATGTGAAGAATAAAACCCGTGCACGTCGTTCAAGAACAGCCGAGAATATTGCTGCTGTAGCCGAAAGTGTTGAAGAAAACCCAGGTTTGTCCATTCCTCGTCGTTCTTTGGAATTAGGCATTCCACAAACGTCATTACACCGTATTTTGCATAAAGATTTGGGCCTTAAGGCTTATAAAGTTCAGTTAACACAAGAACTCAAGCCGGCCGATCATCAACAACGTCGTGTCTTTGCTGATTGGGTCGTTAAAATGCATGAAAATGATTCCATCGAAAAATCATCTTGAGTGATGAGGCCAATTTCCACCTCGTTGGCTTCGTCAACAAGCAAAATTGTCGCATCTGGGGCTCGGAAAACCCGAGAGTTATTGTTGAAAAGCCTTTCAATCCTCAACGTGTGACTGTTTGGTGCGCTTTATGGTCCGGCGGAGTCATTGGACCTTACTTTTTCGAAAATGAGGCTGGAGCAACAGTTACGGTGAATGGATTGCGCTATCGAGAGATGATTAATGATTTTTTATGGCCGGAATTGGATGATATTGGCCACCGAGATCTTGCGATTTAACACCTTGCGACTTCTTCCTTTGGGGCCACGTGAAAGAGAAGGTCTACGCCAATAGCCAAGCGTCAAGACCTCGAAGATGGAATTCGTGAGGCTATCGAGGACATAGGGCAGCCACTTTGCGATTTGGTTATGGAAAGTTTCATTAAAAGGATATGGTCCTGTAAGCGTGGTCGTGGTGGTCATTTGCCTGTGTTATTTTCCACTATTAACGGCATAGCTTCTTCTTTATAATGAAATAAACATCCGATCATTTATATTGAAAAATGGCATTTTTCTTTGAATATCAAAATAACACCTCTTATTGGAAAACCCCCTAGATAGTTTAGCAAGGGCTAAATTATTAAAATTTGGAGAAAAAAATCGTGAAGGTTTTTCATGTAAACATTTTTTGTTACTCAAATATTGTAGTCGTTTTTTTGCAAATTTTTTGAATTTTACAACAAACCAGCTGTCCGCGGAGATCCAAAGTCGATGTTTAGTTCTTGTTAAAATGCCTAAAGCACGTGTACGCGGAATTTATCGCAAGCTAAGTGAATTTGAAAGAGGTCGAATTATTGGTCTACGGGAGGCGGGGTTGTCATTTCGAGAAATCGCTAACCGTACGAACAGAAATCCAACTACTGTTATGAGATGTTGTCAAGCGTCGTTTGATAATGCCCAAAATCGAAGAAGAGAAGGCACCGGACATCGAAGGGGCACAAATGAAGTTCAAGATCGACGTCTTAAGACTTATGGCCATTAGAGACTGATTTGCGACAATTCGATCTTTAGCTGATGAGTGGTTATGAGAATAAGGCCATTCTGTAACTGTCCGAACGGTCTACCGTCGTATAAGGTCTTTTGGACTAAATCATTATAGAACCCATCTTGTGTTACCTCTTACGGTTGAGCATCGCCAGCAACGATTACAGTGGTGCAGAGAGTTGTAATGTGGAATGGCATCAGGTCGTCTTTTCTGATGAATCTCGATTCTCCTTGGGTGCACATTTTGGCCGAAGAAGAGTTAGACGACGTCGGGAAGAAAGACGTGACACTCATTTTGATGTTGAGCGTCAGTACACCGGACAGTAGGCGTTATGGTTTAGCGTGCTATTGCACATGCTATAGCATGTGCTTTCACTGTTCCTTTTACTGTTCCCCAGAAAAAGCGCGTAAAAAATACACGCAAGAGATCTTTTAAATAGTAGACCTTGAGCGAATTTAAGTAGTTAGCACATTAATAATGATAATAACTTCTATTGGTTCACAAATAACAATAATATAAATAGGATAAGTCAAGTAAATAAGATACAGTCTGAAAAATAATGTTTAACTACCAGATCATAAAAAATCTCCGTCAGTAAAAATCTGTTTGAGTCTTCATAAACAACTAATGATTTAAAATATGTAAACTGGTTCAGTAGAATTGGTAATTCTATTAATAAACTGAAAATGGTTTGTTTTTTTTGACCGACTTGATGCTGTAAGCTGTAGTAGTGCAGATGCCGGGTTTTTCAACGGAATTCACTTAAAGTACCCGTCAGAGCACAATATAAACTCGCGAGTTCAGTGACACAATTGCTGGATTGTGGGCTCCCACTATATTCGCTCTTGTGAGACGTAATTATTCTCAAATAGTGGGACACTAGACGAATACGAATGGACACCAATTTCCGGGAATATTTGACACATCGTGATGCGCGAAGGACTGAAGCTATTGTTTTAGTTACCGTTACGCAATTCTTATATATAGCGTGTCCCCCTATGTCGGTAAGAAACATTCTTTGGATTACTAGACTTTATTAGAAACTTGTGAATAATTAATAAGGATATTCTATTAGTGATAGAGTATTATTATGGAAACAGTGTGTTTACGCGCTTGTTCTGGGGAACAGCGCGTTATCATTTCGTCACGATGTCTGTAATTTTCGAATTTTGAGCCGAAATGGGGGTTTTTCCTGAATTTGGATTATTACTGCAAACGCAAATTTGAACATAATTATTATGGGTTTGATTCATCATTTTCCCAAATTACCTTCAGAAAGTATTCAAAAGCAGATTTCAAAATTGGGGTTTGGGATTTGCTAGGCATGCATGAAGTGGCAATGGTGTTCAGTAGAATAGCTTTTTCTGCTATAGAATAATGAAATATTTATTCCTATTCTGTGGTACACACGTGCTCTTGGTCAATATAACCAAACAATTTCCGTTTGCGATTTGTCAGTAATGTGACAGTATGACAGTCTGTGCTCTTCTTTTTCTATTCCTTGGTCGTTGTCTTCTACTCTAACCAGATCGAAGTATAGCTATCTCTGTTTTTCTAAGCATAGTAACACATTTGACGTCCTTTTCTTTCCGAGAAAGAATTTTTTTACTGAAATATCAACATTTTGAAATTCGAAGCTGTTTCCAAAAAATCTCAACCACCTAGCCTACGAACGAACTTTTCAGCTGTTTTTCCTCTTGTAACACAGTCAAGTGACCTAACACACTTCTCTTCAGTCTGTTGGGCCAACTCGTCCGTCAGGAAATTCCAATTTTTTAATTTTATTTCGCGAGACGTCGCAGATGGTTCAGCGCAACCCCGCAGCAGTGTCCAGGTCAGGCGTCTCGGCGCCTCGCGTTCGATCGATCCGGCAACCCAGATTTCGCTATTTATCTAAATTTCGCCAGTAGTTTCTGCCTACTAGCAAGAACGTTGATCTCTCGCGCCGAAAGTGGCCAAAGTCGGCTAGATCGATGCTTACCTACGGTAGTTCGGACGAATGTCGAGGTGCCAATTTGTGGATTATGGCCCGTTGGGATCGATGAAGTACGAGTGAGTTTCTGGGAAGATTAAAGGCACACAATAAAGCTGCGAATTTCACACATGGGTTTAATTGTAGGAAGGACATAACAAGGTGAATGGTGATTCTACCGGCTCCATTGTTTTTACGCACTTGTCAGATGATATTTTCTATTTTAAATAATGTTAATGATTTATTTATTTTTATTTATTTATTTAAATAATTAAAAATAAATAAATTATTAACATTATTTAAAATAACTTTATTGTACTTACGTGCTTGTCAAATGATATTTCGTATTTTAAATGATGTTGATAATTGTCGGAAACTTATTTCATTTCATGAGCAAATATGATTGTCTAATCAAACAAATGGCAGTACTTTGGGTAATGCTTATTATTCACGAAAATAATTGATTACTTTTGGTTTATTATTTGATAAAATCAAATAATAAACCAACGAAAAAAAAAATTTCAACCCTCCCTGAAAATTTCACAGTTTACATTTTGGAGTATGTAGATTCGAATGAATGAATAAAAAAAAAATCCGTCCGTCCGTTGTCCGGGGCTTTTCTCTGGAAGTACTCGACGGATATTCTTGAAACTTGGTAGAAAAATCGTGTGTCACTCGGGGTTGATCCTCCAAGCTTTTCAGCAGGATCGGTGTATCCTAAGGGGTCTAAATGGGGGGTTGAGGAAAAAAAAATATTCCTCGAAAACTTACCACCGAATTTTCATTGAACTCTGAACTTTGATTACTGTTGCATAACTAAACCTGAAAAATTTTACCCGGATGATTTCCGACCAGTGGTTCCTGAAATATAAAGAAAAACGCTGCAAATTTCCAATAATATCGAAAATAAATCATCGCATTCGGTTCTAAGTTGTTTAAGATATCAATGGTATATTGGGTTATTCAACTAAGAAAATATTAAACCCTCGTGTAAAATTCGCAGTGTTTTTATACAGGTTTGCCATGAAGAACAGAAAATTTCAAAAAGCACTGCCGTGAAGGCAGCAGCTTTTGCGCGCATGTTAAATGTCTTTCAGCATCCTCAAACAAGCTGCGAAGTTAAATCAGGACTGAATCAGTATTTCTCGAGTTATACCGAAAAAAACAACGATATCGAGAAGAAAACCTCGAAATTTGACATATTTTTTCCCGATATCTCCAAAACTTATGATCTTATCGAACTGAAATTTGGTACACTGCTGTGAAATATGAAGCTCAAAGTGTGAGTGGAGTCTATCCACTCTTAACTTTCGAAGAAAAAACCTGAAATCTTCAAATTTAGAGACCTGATCGTATGCACGATAACTTTAAAGCTAGATATTTGCAGAACATGTTTGGCCTAATTCGTAAATGGGTGAAATCCACCCAATGATTCCGTAGATAATTTTATTATCTCAATACAAGTATGTCAGCTTATACTGGCTCCGCATGTAACGAATTTTCGCTTGTAACGAACCAATTTTTGAGGTACGAAAAATAGTATCATCAACGATGAGTTAATTTTGGTTTATTATTTGATAAAATCAAATAATAATAACTTATCACCCAATTTTCATGAAATTTTAAACGTTCATTACTGTTGCATAACTTAACCTAAAAAAATTTACCTGGATGATTTCCGACAAGTGGTTCCTGAGTTATAAAGGATGCAAATTTCCAATAATGTCGAAAATGAATCGTAGCATTCGGTTCTGAGTTGTTTAAGTTGTCAATGGTATATTGGGTTATTTTTTTACTAAGAAAATAATAAACCTTTGTGTAAAATTTGCAGTGTTTTTTTTTTGCAAATAACGAATCCGTTTATAACAAACTCTCGGTTAAAACGAAGTTATATTCGGAATATTCGAAAAATATTTCGGTTATAACGAACAAATCCATATTTAACGTAGTGAACAGGAGAAAAATGTGAAGATGGAAAGTTCCTCAAAGAAAATTGAAATTGAATTGATTGAAGTGAAAAACTTGAGAAACTGGGAAAACGCTAACATGATAAAATACAATACAAAAATATTACTAGATACAGTGTTTCATCTACAATCTTTCGATTCAGAATCCTCAGTGGCATCTATACTATGTCAAAATCTTACCACTTTTATTCACTAACACCTGATTACAAACAGACTCGGCTGATTTGCAGAAAGGGCACAACAACAGTGTTTGCTCTTGAGATGTGCGCGCAAAATATGTTGAAAATACTAAAAAGCAACACTGGAAAATGAAGAAAATAATCATATGGGGTTTTTCCTGAATTTGGGTTATTACCGCAAATGCAAATTAGAACATAATCATTATGGGTTTGATTCATCATTTTTCTAAATTACCTTCAGAAAGTATTCAAAATCAGATTTCAAAATTGGGGTTTTAAAATTTAAAGGGATTCGCCAGGCATGCACGAAGTGGCAACGGTGCTTAGTAGAATAGCTTTTTCTGCTATAGAATAATGAAATATTTATTCCTATTCTATGGTACACACGTGTTATTTGTCAATATAACCAAACAATTTTCCTTTGCGATTTGTCAGTAATATGACAGCATGGCAGTCTGTGCTCTTCTTTTTCTATTCCTTGGTCGTTGTCTTCTACTCTAACCAGATCGAAGTATAGCTATCTCTGTTTTCCTAAGCAAAGTAACACAGCTGACATCCTTTTCTTTCCGAGAAAGCTGAATTCGACGTTGCCATATTGTGCACTCATAACAAATCCCTTTAAATTTCAAATCCCCATTTTTATTTTTCAGTTTTAGGGGATCAAACATTTTTTTAAAAATATAATATTGAGATTATATATTTGAAATGTGACGTTCTTAAGATTTTTCATGAAAATTACTGCATTTTCGTGTAAAGGAAAAACCCCGATGCATCGATTAAAAGTTTGTTTTTCTTTCAGCCTCAAGAGCCTTCCACTCTAAAAAATGACAACCGACATAAGTATTGTTCGGTGGGATCCCACACTCCAGCAGGAGATAGTAGAAGACTATGAATACGATGGTGGCAACTCCTCTTCAAGACTATTCGAGAGATCGCGTATCAAAGCTTTAGCTGGTGAGTTTTTCATTTTTTTCAACCTATCTTGAATGGATTAGTATAATTCTCTAAGAGATGACTTCAGGCCGAACGTAAACACAATAACTTCCGAAAGAAACAACTTAGAAACTCGATATTTGTAGAGAAGGTTTGGACCTTGATTACGAAGGCCTGATTCGTGAATAGGTAAAATCCACCCAATGATTCCGTAGATATTTTATTTTCCCAATATTTCCAAAATTACAGATAAGATGAATTGAAATCCAGTACTTTGTCGAAAAATGACGGTTTGAAGGTTCATACAGAATTGAATGAGGATAAAATGATGAGAAGATCACAGAATATTGAATATTTGGAAATTGATTTTTTTTTTCAAATTGTTCTGATGGCCCGATCATCACGAAATTTTGCAAAATTGTTGTTCTTCAATATCTTCGAACTAGGAACTAGCTGCGGAGGTTCATCACGATTGAATCAGTATTTCTCGAGTTATACCGAAAAAAACAACGATATCGAGAAGAAAACAACGAAATTCTACATATTTTTTCCCAATATCTCCAAAACTAATAGCCGTATCGAACTGAATTTTGGTATACTGCTTTGAAATATGAAGCCAAGGTATAAGTGGAATTGCTCCAGAATATGAAAAATACAGTCAGAAAAAAAAATTTCTTCGAAAAAAATTAAAAAATTTTTTTTTTTTATTGAGTGACCATACGATTTCGACGAAATTTCGCCGAAAGTTGCGTGTCGTTATGCTTCAACTAACTGCCAAGTTTTTATACAATCGCTTCATTAGTTTCTGAAATATGAGGGAAGTAACCTCATAATTTCAAATGGCTATAACTCTGAAACTGTTTGGCTGATTTGGCCCATTTAACCGCGGCATTCCGATGCGCGAACTACCCCTTAAGTTTCGAGTTGCTAGCTGGCTTCGTTCGACAGTTATCGTGTTCACAGCCGAACAGAATAGATTTTGCCAGCTGATTCGTCATCAGTGAGTCCAACCTAGTCGTTTGAGACCATTTTCGACTCAAAATTAGAAAATTACAGATATTTGGACAAAACGACAGCACGCTGTTTCCCTAGAACATGCGGGCAACAGAAAATTTTAGAATAAACATTTTTTTAACCGAGTGGGTACTTCATGAGATATCGAGGACTTATTCCAGAATTTCAAATAGGCCTAACTCCGAAACTATTTGAATGATTTCACCCATTAACGAACTTAACCTAGATATTCGGACTACAAATCCAATTTGAGAATTTAAAGTCGAAAGTTAGAGCACATAAGGGAAGGGTGGACCGAATAGTTCTCTTGCATGATTTTTTTTATTATTGGAATCAAATATTATATCCGTAAGACTACTGAAAAACTTTATCCGCCGTCAAAAGTTTCAATTTTCAACGAGAAAATGCTCTTTTCAATTTGGCTCCGCATGTCGGCTGTTTGAACGGACGAAACTTCGCGGCTTTCGTGACGTACTGGGATTTATCCACTCTCTCCCTCTTCTCGTGTACTTTTCTCTCTAGCCCTCGACTTTATCGATCGGTGAATCGTTCAATAACGAGTGACGTAGAAGGCGATCTGACGCGTTTCTCCCGCTTCAACCTTGAGTCCCGATTTGACCATTTTTAATACCGAATTATTCAAAATTCACGAATTGTTGAAGTGTGTGATAGCATACATTATGATTTTGTATCGATATAGAATGAGAAAAACATGAAAATATTATAATTCGTGTTAAATGCGAGATCTATTCTGTTTAGTCTGATCAAAGCGATAATATCCAAAAAGCTGTGCGTAATGATAAAAATAATTCTTTAGGATGTTCAACCCAATCTTTTAAGTCCATTTTCGGGTCGAAATTCCAAAATTAGACATTGTGACGAAACGATAACGCGCTGTTAACCAGAACAAGCGCTTAAAAAGGAAAAATTCAGAAAATCATATTTGTAATTTTAAAACTATACGATCCTAACGAAATTTACACGAAGCTGCTCGTCTGTATTCTACAACTAATTACAACGTTCAAAACTGATCGCATCAAGATTTCTTGAGATATTGAGGAAAAAAACTCAAAATTTATAAGGGGGAGAGCTCCGAAACCGTTCGGCAGATTTAATCTGTGACGAACTCGCCCGTCCCATTTTGATATGCATTCACCAACTGAGAATAGGATTATATTCTATTCTCTCTGATTCTACCATGAAAGTTTCACGTAGCTTGTTTCGTTCAAAAGTAACCGTAGCAACAGACTCCTAGAGATTTTAACACAGTTTTTCGAAATCCAATTTCCAATTTTTTCAATAAGAGGTGTTATTTTGATATTCAAAGGAAAATGCCATTTTTCAATATAAATGATTAGATGTTTATTTCATTATAAAGAAGAATCTATGCCGTTTATAGTGAAAAATAACATCAGGCAAATGACCACCACAACCACGCTTACAGGACCATATCCTTTCGATGAAATTTTCCATAACCAAATCGCAAAGTGGCTGCCCTATGTCCTCGATAGCCTCACGAATTCCATATTTGAGGTTTTGAATCGACGCTGGGCTATTGGCGTAGACCTTCTCTTTCACGTGGCCCCAAAGAAGTCGCAAGGTGTTAAATCACAAGATCTCGGTGGCCAATTGTGATCACCTCTTCTAGAGATAACACGGTCCGGAAACTTTTCCCGCAAAAGATCAATCGTTTCGTTGCTTGTGTGGCACATAGCGCCGTCTTGTTGAAAGTAAACGTTGTCCAGATCAATATCATCCAATTCCGGGCATAAAAAAATCGTTAATCATCTCTCGATAGCGCAATCCATTCACCGTAACTGTTGCTCCTGCCTCATTTTCGAAAAGGTAAGGTTCAATGACTCCGCCGGACCAAAAACCGCAACGAACAGTCACACGTTGAGGATAGAGAGGCTTTTCAACAATAACTCTCGGGTTTTCCGAGCCCCAGATGCGACAATTTTGCTTGTTGACGAAGCCACCGAGGTGGAAATGGGCCTCATCACTCAAGATGAGTTTTCGATGGAATTCCGGATCATTTTCATGCATTTCAACGACCCAATCAGCATAGACACGACGTTGTTGATGATCGGCTGGCTTGAGTTCTTATGTTAACTCTTATGTTATTCTCGGCTGTTCTTGAGCGACGTGCACGGGTTTTATTCTTCACATCACGAACTTGTCTCAACAGCTCGAATTTTTCCACCAATTTCTTTATTGCGGTCCGACAAGGTGCTTCACGACGACCCAACAATTTTCGAGTTTTACGAACCGTCTCTGCCAAATTTTCACCATTTTTATAGTGAATTTTAATCATTTCAATGCGTTGTTGAAGCGTGTATCGTTCCATTTTATTAATGGCGTAGTTTCCACTTGTCAAATGTCAAAAAATGACAGCTTCAAAAGTGATATTTACCGAAATAGCGGGCTATTCAAAATAACACCTCTTATTGGAAAACTCTTTATTCAATCGAATTAAACCACGAATTTTACATTATTCAGAGTCCAATATAACCGTTATAAGTCAAATTTCCATACAGAATATGAAAATTAAAGAATTTAACCCAAACTGAATGCGATGTTGCCCGAAACAACCGTGCAAAAATTGAATCACTCCGTATATCTAACGTCCGCTATTTGGAAACTTGACACAGCGAATTCGGCTGCTCTTTATCTGCCATATGATAAACGACAATACTCCAAAACAACGTTTTTAGAAACATCCGGAAATCTTCTGACCAGTACCTCCCAACCGCGATCAAGCGATACATCTAACCCCAAAAGTTTTCACCAAACGCACGATCGCTTCGGAGGTGCGTAGAAAAATTTGTCATAGGAAATACAAGAAGTTGGCGAAAATCCGTCGAACGATCTTTTATCGGTGTTTGTTTATCTAGAAACCACAAACCGACGTTTTCCACACGAAATTCTCAGTTGAATTCTTGTGTTTCTGTGTGTCGGTGGTGAATTTTGTGCGTTTAAAGTGAACGCTATGAACGAAAGTGATTTTGTTGATGCCGAGAAGAAGTATTCTTACGATCATTATGTCAGCGAGTTGAGAGGTATGTTTTGTATTTTTTGTTCTTGGGAACGGCGTGTCATCGTTTTGTCCAAATGTCTGTAATTTTCGAATTTTGAGTTATAGCAATTCGATGTGTTTAGGTTATTTCTCTGATATTTAGAGAACCACGGAAGCCATTGAATTTAAACTTGACAGTTAGTTGCTACTTTCGGCAAAATTTGGTTGGGATTGTGCTGTCCAGGAATTAAAAAAAACTTTTCATTATAGAAATTCAAATAGCAATTTCTTGATGTGCTAAGTTTCGTCCCATTCAGTCAAAATCTGACCGTCAATTATCTGAAAATTTGATTCGAGAGGGAAAGCCATTTTCTAACTGAACTCAAGAATTTAGAAAATTTTAATTAGTTGATGATATCAATAAAAGGATCACTAAATGTATCCGACTGCTACTCACAAAAATAGGATTTTGATTTCAATATGCGTGTTTGGTATTTACTTGCAAACACTTCGAAAGAAGTGGCAAACAAACCAATAAACGGAAAAAAAAAATGATACGCTCTACGATCTCGAAAATACTGAATAATAGTAAGAAAATGAATCAAATTCTAGAAGTCATTGAGTAATACGTAAGCAGGGGTGAGAATTTGAAATATCGTTGCTATGATGAAATTGAAATTGAATGAAATTGAATAGATATCATTGGAATCACTTTGATCAATAAACAGAAAACACTTTCGAGACTATTTAACACATATTGCTATCTTTCTAATTTATAGCAATTTGACCATGATACTACTTATTCTGTTCTGAGTGTTGTAGCAATGTTTGTTATGAATTTTGTCGAAGCAATATTGCTATCATGGACTTCCATAATCGGTGTTTTTAGAGCTGACAACACTGTATTTTGTGGCTTTAGAGCTACAAGGAAGAAGAAAATAACCCATTCCATGAACATTTCGTGGGTTTTCTATGATTTCACATACATAACCTCTATCTACGGTTTTCGTTTTTCATGTAAACATCAACTTATTCAGAAATGTAACGAAACAGAACCAATCAAAGTCGAATAGACGACTTCGGCCCAAGTTGCCAACCCACAATTTTCTTCACAAATTTACTATCACTGGGGAACGGGAATTTCAGGACAAATTCGACATGATAAGGTTCTCGTTATTCATAAATATCCGTAAAAGATGCCTCGGCTCCTCAAACAAGATAATTCCTTCCAAATATAGGTTTTATAGCTTTTTTTTAGGCTGAAATTAAAGTTGGGATTCCTGATTTCATGTTAATAGTGTCAAGTTTATAAAGGATATGTTCCGCAAATCAACTTGGTTATTTCGGTTGCCGGTTTTCCGTTCTGTAAATATGAAATATTCGGTTGGTTCCTGAAATAAAAAGATTATTACGGAATTTGATTGATGAAAAAGCAATCTTTCTGTCACCAGAACATTGACATATTAAGCCTATGCACCAGAACGACAATCAATGTTTTATGGTAACATATCCATAGCATAGAACAATTTTTATTTGCCTTATGATACATAGACTATACGTAGTAATTTTTCTATTGTTGATTGTTGTCTCTTCTATGTTCTATGGATCATAAAGTAAATAAAGATTTTTCTATGCTATGGATATATGACCATAGAACATTGACAGTCGTTTTGGTGACAGAAAGAACGTTTTTTCATCATTCAAATTCCGTAATTAACCATTTTGTCTGGAACCAACCGAATATTTCATATTTACGGAATGGAAAACCGTCAACCGAAATAATCAAGTTGATTTGCGGAACATATCCTATACAAATTTGACTCTATTAACATGAAATCAGGAATCCCAACTTAAATTTCAGCCAATCAGAGATTATCTTAACAAACCTCTATATTTGGAAGGAATTATCTTGTCTGAAGAGCCGAGGTATCTTTTACAGATATTTATAAATAACGCGAACCTTATCATGTCGCATTTGTCCTGAAATTCCCGTTCCCCAGTGAATTTGTGAAGAAAATTGTGGATTGGCAACTTGGGCCGAAGTCATCTATTAACCAAATCAAATGCAGCAACTTTATTTAGGCGTTAATAACTCGAAATTCGATGAACTTTTCTGTTGGCAACTCGAAGGGATTGCTGTTGTTGAGATGATTAAAATAATCATCTCAGCTGTTGTCTACTATGCCGGTATTTAAGAATTTCCCTTGAAATTAAATATTCTAGAGAACCTTGAACAAATTTCTATCAGCAAATACTTCCCTATTTTCAATATGTTTGATTTTTTGGAGAGAATAATACTGAAACAGATGGATCTCTGCAATATTTCTTTTCTAACTAATCTTCTCATCAACCATAACAAGTGCTATTTTGAGGTTGCTAAGAAAGCAATAGTGATAGCAAGATTCTTGTTAAAATGATATTGTTCAGAACCGATGATCAGAATACCAATATTTCTGATCTTGATAAGAAAACAATATTGCTATTTGTAAACAGAATAGTCCTGAATATCTGTAATTTAAGAATTTTGGCCCAAAAATGGCTTTTAAAGATTAGGTTGAACACCCTGAAGAAGAATCCGTGGCAAATTCAATTCTGTCCATCCCTATGTGCTCTAACCTTCTAAGGAAAAACCTAGCGACTTAAAGTTGTCAGATTAGGTTTAGAGTCCAAAAATCACGGTTAAGTTTGTTAATGGTTAAAATCGCTCGAATAGTTTCGGAGTTAGGCCAATTTGAATTTTAAGGTTATCTGGATATCTCATGAAGAACTGACTCGATTAGACTGAAACTTTAAGTTTTGGAATATCAACGCGCAACATCGTGCAAAATTTCGAAAATTTGTCGAATTTTTGTTGAGAATTTTTTTTTTCCAAAAAATTTTGCACAAATCTTCGATCAGTATTCAACAACAATATTTCGAATTTACATTCGATCCGATATTTACCTTCGGAGTTATAAGGAAAACAATATGCCAAATTTCGTTTTTATTTGGAGTTTTAACATTTTCGTAATATTTCAAGAAGTTTAAATACAATCAGATTGAAACTTCGCAATCGGGTGGAGATCACCAACACGCAACTAGGTGCAAAATTTCGTGTTGATCTAATACTTACAATTTGAACAAGTGCGTAAAAGCTCCTGACCTCACGTCAGTGCTTTTCTAGAATTTTTTCGGAATTTCAATTCACTCGAAGACGAATAACTCTTCTCTTTGTTCTTGGGATCAGCGCGTTTTCATTTCGCCGAAATGTCTTTTGTTTTCGAATGTTTAGCCGACTTCGTGAGGATCATATCAATTAAAATTTTTATTTCTTTTCGGAAAATATCTGTAAGATTTGGATGAAATTTGGTTATAAACTTTTATGTTTATTGATTTGATTTGATTCGATTTGAAACCTTTATGTCGATATTTGACAACAGTGTACCAAATTTGTGATCGATTGGATATGTACTTTCGGAAATATGTATCGAACAAATAATATTATTTGGAATATCTGTGTTATCGCCTAGATTTTACCAATTATCTTCGATATCCAGGTTCTAATTCCTTATTTTGGGCAAATCAGTTGTTTTCTGAAGTTATCGTGTTCACGATCCTCCGCTAGGTTGACCGACAACTTCAACTTCTGAAAGAAATATCATAGGAAGTACATTGGAGCTTGATTCCAATCCTAGGTAGGATTATTTTTCATGAATGGGTCAAATTCGCACTATGATTCTGTAGATACGATTCTCACGAAATTTTTCACGGAACTTCTTGCTGTCATTTTTCTACCAAGTACTAGATCTGTATTTTTGAAAATATGAAATTGCAAAATGAAATTTGGATTCTGCGGAATCATTCGGTGGATTTCCTCCATTCACCAACTCAGCCTTCCTAATTAAGCTCTAAATCTGCTCTGCAAATGTCTTAATTATTGCTTCAATATTTCAGTCGAGTTTGATATTGAATATTAATTGCGTTAAGAATGGTAAATTAAACTATAAAATTAATGGTGATTCTTTCGTTTTATCTCTCCGGTTATTTGGCACACAAAATAAAGCCTAATAAACTTCCGTATAGAAATGTTCATCTGGTAAACTCTTTTTTTGAGAACTCAAAATTTCAAATGTACTAAAAGTTTTTGACATGAAAGCCCATTAAGGTTTATTGGTGAATTAAAACAAGACGTATTTATTCATGGTGGTATAAAGCTTTCATCTATTCATATGGTTCGATAAAACTTTTTAGAATGACCTCGGAAATATAAATAGATATTGTGAATGCGAATTCTTTAGTTTTCTCTATCACTATTTGACGATAACAGTTGTAGGCATTCCTCAAATGATGTCTTTCAAAAGTCTAAATTTTATTAACGATAATGATTCAAGATAAGCGATGAATATGTAATAATTTGGTTTCCACAATGATGATCTTTCAGTTCAAAATCCATATACATAACATATTCCGAACACTCACGTTTATTGTTTCATAAAAAATCCTTTGATATCGAGATACTAATAAATTCTTGATAAGAAATATTGAGTAAACCACTGACGTGAGGTAAGGAACTACCGCGCATTTGCAACTTTCGAAAGAAATAAACTGGAGACTCGATATTTGTAGGTTTGGAATAGCCGTGACGAAAGATTTCGAAATACTCTTCCGTAATGTGGCTACAAATTCACTGTCTACGAAAAAACCTTCATTTCAACTTAAGTATAACGGAGTTTATAGCCATTTATCTACTATTGTTTAAATGGTGCGCAAAATCAGTACGCAGGTGTCATGGCATCGGTTCTGACGTCACGCTTAGGTAAACATGTCATTGTGTCTAGTCGGTTGAGACCACTTTCGGCTCAAAATTCGAAAATTACAGACATTTGGACAAAACGATAGCACGCTGTTCCCTAGAACATTCTTTATTTTTTTTGCAGCCTGAAAAAATCGAGCTTTTTCATGAAAATTTTGGACAATATTAAAGGTTTGACTTTATGAATTGTGATCCTTCTGGAGACACCCATTCCTTGGTAAATAATAGTTGGGTCTCTTTTCCGATTAATGTATATTAATCAATAGAGAGATATTGCAGTGTCAAATTTGTGTGACGTTATTAACGCAAACGTTATTTTTGACATCTAAGCATGCGCAGATTCAGTTTTAGAATAACGCTACGTTAATAGCGTTAGCATCTTCCGTTATTTACGGAAAATTGCGGGCCGCAATTTACGTTGCGCTATTCTATATCGGAACCGTTAAGCTTCGGGCTCTTCCGGCTCCGATCACTGTCATAGAAAAGCTGCTTGTTAGTATTTTTTTCGGAATTAATTACACAACTTCCTCAGATTTTTCGAATCTATTTTACAATACCTCTTACACACAACTGATATAAGACATTAAGATTTATTAATGCTACCTAAGCAAATTTTTTTCATAAATAGGTATTTGTTACTTTTTCACGAATTAAGAAATACTTTTGGAAGCAACATATGAGGGGTTGGAAATTAGAAATAGTTTGAACCATGCCAATTATATTGTGTAATATAACTTATTTCCACTTCTTCTGCATTAGCACCACGTGAAATTACCGCTTCCGATTCCATTTTCATTTTGTCCAGAATCAAAAAACTAATGCAGAAATGCAAGTTATTAAGCTTTAGTAGTTTAAACGTGAGTTTGTAACACAAAAATCTGACGTCTCACATAACCTAACCAAACAAACTGATAACTAACGTAAAGGTAACAAAAACGTGTAACAATACGTCTACTTCTGGAACGACCGTTAAATCCACGTTAACCACCAAAACGTTATTTATAGCGCACCGTAATAACATAACGCTTGCGCTATTCAAAAGTTGCAATATCTCTCTAATATAATAGAGATATATTGCAGTGTTAAAATTGTGTGAAATTATTAACGCAAACGTTATTTTTTACATCTAAGCATGCGCAGATTCAGTTTCAGAATAACGCAACTATAATAGCGTTAGCGTCTAACGTTATTTACGGAAAATTGCGAGCCGCAATTAACGTTGCGCTATTCTATATCGGAAGGATTCGTTAAGCTTCGGGTCCTTCCGGCTCCGATCACTGTCATAGAGAAGCTGCTTGTTAATATGTGTTTTGGTGTTAATTACATAACTATCTCGGATTTTTTAAATCTATTTTATAATGCCTTCTACACACAACTGATATTAGACATAAAGATTTCTAAGTGCTACCACATCAATTTTTTTTCATATATAGGTATTTCTTACTTTTTCAAGAAATACTTTTGACAGCAACATGAGGGGTTTGAAATTAGGAATAGTTTGAACCATGCCCAATATATTGTTCAATATATAACTAGTTCCACTTCTTCTGCAATAGCACCAGCTGAAATTACCGCTTCCGATTCCTTTTTCATTTTATCCAGAATCAAAAAACTAATCTAGAAATGCAAATGATTAAACTTTAGGAGTTTGTAACACAAAAATCTGACGTCTCACATAACCTAACCAAACAAACTGGTAACTAACGCAACGATAACAAAAACGTGTAGCAATACGTCTACTTTTGGAATGACCCTTAAATCCTAAACGTTATTTTTAGCGTAACCGTAATAACATAACGTTTGCGCTATTCGAAAGTTGCAATATCTCTATTATTGTTTTGTATGAAACCCACTTTTATACACGTAATAAGTTACCCTTTAAACATGAATAAAAGTGATTATGATAAAGTGTCTATCTTGAAATCTATTTTCAAATAATCTCTGTTTTTGCGCGCATGTTCTAGGGGAACAGCGTGCTATCGTTTTGTCCAAATGTCTGTAATTTTCGACGATTGAGCCGAAAATGGTCTCAATCGACTAGGTTGGACGCACTGATGACGAATCCAGTGTCAAAATCGATTCTGTCCGGCCGGCCGTCCGTCCGGCCGTAGACACGATAACTGTCGACAGAAGCAAGCTAGCAACTTAAAACTTTCAAGATAGGTTGCGCATCAGAATGCCGAGGTTAAGTTCGTTAATGGGCCAAATCGATCGAATAGTTTCGGAGTTATAGGCACTTGAAGTTTTGAAGTTATTTATTCTTTATTTCAGAAACTACTTGAGCGATTTGATTCAAACTTGGCAGTTAGGTGGAGTATAACGACGCGCAACTTTCGTCAGGATCATATAGTCAGTAAATTAAAAAAAAAATTTTTTCGAAATTTTTTTTTTGGAAACCATTCATCATATCCAAAAAAAAATCCACTCACACTTTCAGCTTCGTATTTCACAGCAGTGTAGCAAATTTCAGTTCGATACGATCATAAGTTTTGGAGATATCAGGAAAAAATATGTCAAATTTCGAGGTTTTCTTCTCGATATCGTTGATTTTTTCGGTATAACTCGAGAAATACTGATTCAGTCCTGATAAAAATTCACAGCTAGTTTTGAGATGCTGAAAGACAACTTTATGCGGAATTTCGTGATAATCGTGTCATAGAACAATTTTTTTTTTTTCCTTTATATGTGCCGGGATACTATGTCCATCTACACATCTTCTAGTATTTTTACTTAGATTCTTTCCAAATCACCCCCACCTATACACTTTACAACATCCATGAACTCGCCGGGATTCGAACCCGGTACCTTCAGCATCCTAGAACATGTTTCCACCCTCTAGTCTACCGAGGTAGTCATAGAACAATTTGAAAAAAAAAATTTCTATGATTTTCTTATATCATCCTCATTAAATTCTGTATGAAACTTCTAACTGTAATTTTTCGATGAAGTACTGGATTTCAATTCGATCTGATCTGTATTTTTGGAAATATTGGGAAAGTAAAATTTTGATTGGGTATATCTACGGAATCATTGGGTGCATTTTACCCATTCACGAATTCGGCCTTCTTAATTAAGTCCAAACCTTCTCTACAAATATCGAGTTTCTAAGTTGTTTCTTTCGGAAGTTATTGTGTTTACGCAGTCGGCCGTTAGGTTGCTTTTGCATGCATGTTCAAATTCGTTGCTGAAGCGGTCATCTACATTGAACATGCGCGCAAAAGTTGCTGCCTTCACGGCAGTGCTTTTTGAAATTTTTGGTTTATTATTTGATAAAATGAAATAATAAACCTTGGTGATCGACCAAAAAAAATTACCCTCTCTGAAAATTCTACAGTTTACATTTTGAAGTATGTAGATTTCAATGAACTAATAAAAAATCCTTCCGTCCGTTGTCCGGGGCTTTCCTCTCAAATTACTGAACCGAAATCCGTGAAACTTTGTAGAAAAATCGTGTGTCGCTCGAGATTGATTTTCCAAGCATTTCAGCAGGAACGGTGTACCCTAAGAGCTCAAATCTGGAGGGAAAAAAATTATTTCTCGAAAACTTACCACCGAATTTTCATAAAACTCCCAACGTTGCATAACTCAACCTAAAAATCTTCACCTGGATGATTTCCGACTAGTGGTCCCTGAGTTATAAAGAAAAACGCTGCAAATTGTGAAAAACCAATGAGTTATAAATAATATATAAGTTTTATTTAAGATATCAATGGTATTGGGTTATTTAAATGAGAAGATAATAAACCCTTGTGTAAAATTTTTAGCATTTTTCTCAAATAAACTATATCTGTCCCAACGGTTTATGAATCACAAGAACCACTGCTAGAGTTTCAATGCAATTATAAAACCGTCATTAATTGGTTCTTTTTTTTTTCCAGACGAAAGAGAAAGCGTTCAAAAGAAAACCTTCCAAAAATGGGTCAACTCACATTTAGTCCGGGTAAACTCGCGCATCACAGATTTATACACAGACCTACGAGACGGAAAAAATCTCATAAAACTACTGGAGGTGCTATCTGGAGAACGACTGCCTCGGCCCACAAAAGGAAAGATGAGAATCCACTGTCTGGAAAATGTAGATAAAGCGCTTCAGTTCCTTAAAGAACAGCGTGTACATTTGGAAAATATGGGATCCCACGATATCGTTGATGGAAACCCGAGATTGTCACTGGGATTGATATGGACCATCATCCTGAGGTTCCAGATTCAAGACATCACCATTGAGGAGACGGATAATCAGGAAACTAAGTCTGCAAAGGATGCGTTGTTGTTATGGTAAGATTTTGCATGATATAAATATAATACGTCAACTTTTATTAAGTCAATTGGTAGACCTCGGAATAGTACCATCAAGTGTTTGTAACTTTGTCAGGTTGGCATTCTTGAAATATGGTCAAAGTCAAAATTATTCTTTGAATCGTTGTCAGTTCCCACATATTTGTATCAAGGACGGTGTGGTTTGGTTTAGTTACATTCTTGATTACTACGACATTTATGTAGAACGGACAACGTTGCGTAGCTCTCTGATAAGAAAATGAACCCAAACTACCATTTTTAATTATACAGAATCAGTGGAATCAAACTTCCATGACCTACCAACTGACTTTATAAAAGTGAATGGCGTATGTTTATTTGGCTAATTTATAAATGAGCTGGTTAGTACAGAAATTATTCATTTGATCGAAGATTATCTTGTTACTAAAGGAGCTACGAATTTGGGTTTTATACTGTCTAGTTAGTTTGGAATTCAATGACATTTAGGTCGATTCTGTTTGGGTACTGCTATGAACCTTGCTATTCTAGTCATATTGCTATCTTTCTAATTTATAGCAATATGGCCATGATGTTACGTATTCTGTTTCGAGTGTTAGCAATGTTTGTTATGAATTTTGTCTTAACAATATTGCTAGCATAGACTTCCATAATTGGTGATTTTAGAGCTGACAACACTGTATTTTGTGACTTAAGAACTACAAGGAAAAAGAAAATAACCCTAATTCGTGAGTTTTCTTTATGGTTTCACATACATAACCTCTATCTACGGCTTTTTTTATTCATGTAAACATCGACAAAAAAATGTTAGGACACGAAACGAGTCAAATTGACGAATAACCAATTTCCTGGATACCAATAGAATATTGGTTATCAGAAATCGAATGGAGCAATTTTATTCAGGCGTTAATAATTCGAAATTCGATAAACTTTTTCGTTAGCACTTCAAAGAGATTGCTGTTGTTGAGATTATTAGAATAATCATCTCAGCTGTTGCCTATGCCTGTATCTTAGCCTTAGTATTTTCCTTGAAATTAAATAATATTCTAGAGAACTTGAACACATTTCCATTAGCATATACTTTTTTTTATTCATGTAAACATCGACTAATTCGAAAATGTTATGAAACAGAAAAACCAATTAAAGTCAAACTGACCTATTTCCTGGATACCGATAGAATTTTGGTTTCCAGAAATCAAATGCAGGCGATAATAATTCGAGATTCGATGAACTTTTCTGTTGGGAATTCAAAGGGATGGCTGTTGTTGAGATCATTAGAATAATCAGGTCAGCTGTTGCTTACTATGCCGATGTTTTAATCTAAGAATCCTTAAAATTAAATATTCTAGAGAACCTTGAACACACTATTAGCACATTCTTCCCTATCTTCAATATGTTCGAATTCTTGGAAGAAATAATACTGAAACAAATGGATCTCTGAGAGATTCCTTTTCTAAACTTTCTTGTTATGAAGCATAGCAAGTACTATTTTGAGGTTGCTAAGATAGCAATGTTGATAGCCAGATTCTTGTTAAAGTGACAGACCATATTGCTCAAAATCGTTGATCAGAATACCAATAATTCCAATCTTGTTATGATAGCAATATCTTTTTCCTAGCAATATTGCTATTTGCAAACAGAATCGACCTGATTATCTTTCCAATTTATAGCAATGTGGCCATGACGTTTTGTATTCTATTCCGAGTGTTATAGCAATGTTTGTTATGAATTTTGTCATTGCAATATTGCGTTAAATAACCCTACTTCGTGAGTTTTTTTTATGATTTCGCATACATAACCTCCATCTACGGCTTTCATTATTCATGTAAACGTCGACATAAAAAATGTTAGGAAACAAAAAGAGTCAAATTAACCAACAACCAATTTCCTGGATACCAATAGAATACTGGTTATCATCAGAAATGCAGCAATTTTAATCAGGCGTTGATAATTCGAAATTCGATAAACTTTTTCGTTGGCACCTCAAAGGGATTGCTGTTGTTGAGATGATTAGAATAATCATCTCAGCTGTTGTCTACTTTGCTGATATTTTAGTCTAAGAATTTTCCTTGAAATTAAATATTCTAGAGAACCTTGAACACATTTCCATTAGCATCCATAGCAAATGACGGCGGTAGCTCAGTGGTTAGAGCGCAAGCCCCATGATCGTAAAGTCTGGGGTTCAAGCCCTTGGCCGGGAAATAACTCTTCCGGTTTTTAGGGGACCGTCCAACCATTCGCTGTTGGGTAAACAATTAACAGTGCTGTTCCTAACGTGGCGCAAGGAATCAGTAACAAAGCCTACACAGGACACACCCGGTATCCTAACTCGCACAAGCTTTAAGCTTCTGAGGGGTTTCGTTGAAGCCTAGGATATTCGGAAAAAATACAAATACAAATTTACTTTTTTTTATTCATGTAAACATCGACTTATTCAAAAATGTTACATAACAGAAAAACCGATGAAAGTCGAATCAACCAATTTCCTGGATACCAATAGAATATTGGTTTCCGGCAATCAAATGCAGCAATTTCATGCAGGCGTTAATGATTCGAAACTCGATCAACTTTTCTGTTGGAAATTCTAAAGGATGGTTGTCGTCGAGATCATTAGAATAATCATCTCAGCTGTTGCTTACTATGCCGGCATTTTAGTCTAAGAATTTTCCTTAAAATTATTCTAGAGAACCTTGAACAAATTTCTATTAGCACATACTTCCCTATCTTCAATATTTTCGAATTCTTGGAAGAAATAATACTGAAACAAACGGATCTCTGTAAGATTTCCTTTCTAACCTATCTTGTTATTAAGCATAGCAAGTACTATTTTGAGGTTGCTAAGATAGCAATATTGATAGCAAGATTCTTGTAAAAGTGACAGATCATATTGCTCAAAATCGTTGATCAGAATACCAATAATTCCAATCTTGTTATGATAGCAATATCTTTTTCCTAGCAATATTGCTATTTGCAAACAGAATCGACCTGATTGTCCTAAGGGATTTCAAAATTGCAAGGTCCAAAAATTATTTGGATCTCAGTAAGAATAAGTTACGTCTCTTTACTGGCTTCCTCACAGGACACTTGCCTAAAGAAGCATATGATGAGAATGGGCTTATCAGAATGCCTTGTCATTTCAAGCCTGCGCAAAGAATGTCCTGGACAGGTGTATTATAGGAGGAATGATGTCTTAGCTTTCTTGAAGACCTCACAGATATTAGAGTTCATTGAAGTTCTAGAATTGGAGGGGGTGCTTTAGGTAGCGCAGTTGCGAAAACAGCACAATGGACCTTAAGGTTGCAGTGGAATGTAACCCCCTACCAAACTATAAACTAAATCAAATCACTAAGGTTTGCCATGTCACCTTCTTGAGAACAACAATAACTTTATTGAGGTTCATTCTTGAATTTTCTGAATCTTCCAATTTCCACGTTTTAAAACCCATTACTTTCTCAGGTGTCAAATGAAAACTGCTGGCTACCACAATGTGAACGTCCGCAACTTCACAACATCATGGAGGGACGGTCTAGCATTCAACGCCCTGATCCATAAACACAGACCTGACCTCATACAGTTCGAGAAACTATCCAAATCTACCCCGATACAAAATTTAAACAATGCATTCAACGTGGCTGAAGACAAATTAGGTCTTATCAAATTGTTAGACGCCGAGGACTGTTACGTGGACCAACCCGACGAGAAGTCGATCATTACATACGTGGTAACGTATTACCACTACTTCAGCAAGATGAAACAAGAAACTGTACAAGGCAAGAGGATTGGCAAGGTCGTCGGTATAGCCATGGAAAATGATAAATCGATCAAAGAGTACGAGACTTTGACGAGTGAATTATTGAAATGGATCGAAGACACTATAACTTCTCTTGGTGATAGGAAGTTTGAGAATAGTCTGGTTGGTGAGTGTACACATAAGATATCAATGAATATGAAATTAACTGAATTTCACATATCTTCATCTAGGTGTTCAACAGCAACTTGGACAATTCAACAATTATAGAACAGTGGAGAAGCCTCCAAAGTTTGTTGAGAAAGGAAACCTAGAAATTCTACTTTTCACTTTACAATCGAAGATGAGGGCCAACAACCAGAAACCTTACACACCGAAAGAAGGCAAAATGATATCAGACATAAACAAAGCTTGGGAGAGGTTAGAAAAGGTGAGCTTGGTTTAAAATATCGACAAAATCTACAGGAACTGTATATTGAGTGTAATTGGGAACAAAAGCGGCAACAATGCGTTCATCAAATTAACCTTGAAACTGTGGGATGACAGTGTTGTCTTATCTCCTACTGCAATAACAAATACGATATCGCTGTTATTTTTCTTTGGTGTCTCTACCTCAAGTAAAAAGCGGTGGATGTAATCGATAAATTTCCAAAAAAAAATTAATAATCACTGAAAATTTAGAGGTTTTCAGAAACTCAGTAATTTTCAGACTAGGGTAGGCTTGAATAGATAGCTTGACAGCTAAAACATTCAATTGCTGAGTTCACCAAAATCTGCTTTAGGATTATGAATAGAGCTTCAAGTATACTCCATTCATTTTTAAAAGTGTTTGGATGGGCTATGGAAATTTCACACATTCCACTCTGTAACATATAAAAGATTTAGATTGGCGTTGTCCGTTCTACATGAGAGTAACAGTAATGGGAAACTTCGAAAATGCTCTATCACTGGGAAAGGAAAATTTCAGAACGAATTCGTCATGTTGAGATTAACGTTATTTATAAATCGAGTAATTGGATCCAAATATCGATCTTTGAAAAAGATCGTGCTGATTGGCTGAAAGTTGTGTTGGAGCTCCTGATTTTACGTCAATAATGTTAAGATGTTTATTAACAGAACATATCCATAGACCATAGTTACTATGTTGTCATTGGTCATTACTGTCTTTTATCTAACCGAATCAGCAATTTCTTCAGTTTGAATAAGCAAGTTCTGTAAATATCCTTTTTTTTGCAACCAACGGAACAGATGTTTTCAGAATCGACAGCTAGCAACCCCAGACCAACAAGACAAATCACTTTCTCCAACCTTGCGAAAAATAACAGACATAAACACACTTTCTTTTCCCTCAACTGCTGTCAAATTAAAAACTTCTATATCTGCAATCTGATAGCAACCTGAAAGCACCCCAAACGCATGCTAAAATTCTGATTATTTCGATTCACGGTCAAATGTAGATTTCCTAAGTAAATGACCCAAGTGGTTTATCTTGTTGGTCTGTGCTAGCAACCGAAATATCCAAGTTGATTTACCAAACATATCGCATGCAAACTATTATATATTGACATTTTTAATGTGAAATCAGGATCTCCAACACAACTGATATGAGACTCTATTCTTGAATGTGATGGTATGAACGTTCTCTATCGTTCCATCAAAAATGCTCCGGTTTCCTTGACAACAGCGTCGACACGCCTATTTTATCCCATCCCCGATTCAAGAATAGGGACCATGATCTCTACAAATATCGATATTTGGATCCACTTACTTGGTTCGAAGAGCAGAGGCGCGGATTAAGGTAATTTATATACAAGGTGATTCCGGAGGATTCCGTCAGATTTGGGGATAAGTTTACACTAGTCAAGACAGTCTCGGAACAATGTTTGGTTTATGGTTGGGGGTCTCTATTGAGAATATACAGGGTGATTTGTCCGATTTGGACGAATTTACTTTTATTGATAACTTTGGTATGGCTCATTCGATTTTAATGAAATTTTCAGCGTAGGAAAATAGTGTTAACACATTCATTGATTTCATATTTTTTTTTTCAAAATAAGCGGTTGTTATTGTGATAAATCCAGATTAGTTGTGCAGGTTGAAAAAAACACTCAGTACATCTCATTTCCAAAACTACGCTATCTGTTTACGATTTTACTATAATAAGTCATTATTTGAGCACACTTCTAGTTTTCCGAGAAAATGTTATCAAAATAAAACAATGTCGAGATTCCGCTCCAATCGATTCTACTTTGATTAATAACTGTTGTATGGCTCATCCAATTTTGATGACATTTGCAGTGTAGAACAATCTGAATGAGTACATTCAATAATTGCAATAATCTCTCAAAATACAGGGTTGTAATAGTGATTTCAAAATTTAAGATTAATTGTGCAGTTGAAAAAAAAACACCCTGTGCATTGCTTCTCCAAAACTTCCTTATTCCTTTCAGATTCTACATTATTCAGAGGTTTTTAATTTCTGTGGCACACCTCCGGTTTCTTACGAAAAATGTTTTAAGAAGAGTATAATCGAAATTTGGCTCACAAGCAGTGAGAGTATTCCGCACTAGGTAGGAAAGCTGTATTGTCCAAGGATACAAAGTTGTTCGTCAGTGCTAAAATATTCTTTTCAGATTCGAAATATATTCTGAATTGAATGATTTCATACAAAATATGAGCAATTAAATATGAATTTGGAATTTGAAAAGAATATTTTAGAACTTAAGAACTGCTTTGCATCCTTGGAATATTCAGCTTTACTCAGAGTGCAGAATATTCTCACTGCTTTTGCGCTAAATTTCGATTGTGCTCTTTTTCAAACATTTTTTCTCGGAAAAACGGAGGTGTGACAAAGAAATTGAAAACCTCTGAATAATAACATATTATTGTAGAATCTTAAACGAATTAGAAAGTTTTGGAAAAGCAATGTACAGGGAGTTTTTTTCAACTGCACAATTAATCTGAAATTCTGAAATTATTACAATTACAACCCTGTATTCTGAAAGATTGTTGCAATTATTGAATGTACTCATTCAGATTGTTCTACACTGCAAATTTCATCAAAATTGGATGAGCCATATCACAGGTCTTAATAAAAGTAGAATCGATTGGAGCGAAATTTGGACATTGTCTTTTTTTGATAATATTTTCTCGGAAAACTAGAAGTGTGCCAAAAAAATTAGAAACTCTCAAATAATGACTTGTTATAGTAGAATCGTTAACAGATAGCGTAGTTCTGGAAACGCGATGTACAGGTTGTTTTTTCAACCTGCACAATGAATCTGTAATTATCAGAATGACAAAAGCTTATTTTGAAAAAATTTTGGAATTAATGAATGTGTTCATCAATATTGTACTCCGCTGAAAATTCCTTTAAAATCGAATGAGCCATACCAAAGTTATGAATGAAAGTAAAATTGGTTGAATCGGACAAATCACCCTGTATATTCTCAACAGAGACCCCCAACCATAAACCAAACATTGTTTCGAGACTTCTTGACTAGCGTAAACTCATCCTAAAATCTGACGGTCCCCTCCGGAATCACCCTGTATAACGCGAACCCCAATAAGACGAATTTGTTCTGAAATTTCTCTTCTCCTGTGGTAAAAACTTTTCAACAAGCATTTAGGAAATTATGTAAAATTGGCAACGTCTGGCCGAATTAATTTGACCTTGACTACTTTTCACTAGTGCTAAATTGACTCGGACAACTTGATGGAACTATTCCGAAGCCCGCAAACTGGCTTTATAAAATTGAATGGAATATACCAATTCCTTTTAAGGTATGAATCACTGCTTTGATGAAAACTGAAGAATTATTGATGTTTTTAGGCTGAACATGAGCGCGAGCTCGCCTTACGTGAGGAATTGATTCGCCAAGAAAAACTCGAACAACTCGCAGCTAGGTTCAACAGGAAGGCCAGCATGAGGGAGACATGGTTGTCCGAGAACCAACGTCTAGTGTCCCAGGACAACTTTGGTCACGATTTGGCAGCAGTGGAGGCGGCGGCGAAGAAACACGAAGCTATCGAGACGGACATATTGGCCTACGAGGAGAGGGTGCAAGCAGTAGTTGCTGTCGCAGGCGAACTCAAGGCTGAGAATTACCACGATATGGAGAGGATTAATTCCAGGAAAGAGAACGTGCTACGCCTTTGGAATTACCTTTTGGAATTGCTTAGAGCTCGTAGACATAGGCTAGAATTATCTTTAAATTTGCAGCAAACATTCCAAGAAATGATTCATATATTAGGTGAGTAAAATCTTAAGAGTTGGATCATTAAGTTATCGGGTATTTCTGGCTTTTCAGTTTTTTATTCCTTATTGGATGAAGAAATAGGGGTTTTTCCTGAATTTGGGTTATTACTGCTAATGTAAATTTGAATATAATTATTATGGGTTCGATTCATCATTTTCCCAAATTACGTTGAGAAAGTATTCAAAATCAGATTTCAAAATTGGGGTTTTAACATTTGAAGGGATTTGCCAGGCATGCACGAACTGACAACGGTGTTAAGTATGATAGCTTGTTTTACTATGGAATAATGAAATATTTATTTCTATTCTGTGGTACACACGTGTTATTTGTCAATATAACCAAACAATTTGTTATTCGTTTCCATTTGCGATTTGTAATATGTCAGTCTATGCTCTTTGTTTTCTATTCCTTGGTCGTTGTCTTCTACTCTAACCAGGTCGAAGTATAGCTATCTCTGTTTT